>CM053792.1:656947058-658147058 GCA_028749045.1 Cupressus sempervirens | reverse complement strand
TACCTAGAAACCCTCCAAGGAGAAGGTAAAACTAGGTTGGGGATGACACTTACAAATCTTCACTACTATAGTAATAAAGTTAGCCAGTTAAGGTTACAATGTTTGACCATAAAATATGATCTACCCTATGAGGGGTCTTACCTGTTAAAGACTTAAGAAACTATTAGGTTTCACCTTGTTAGAGGATTTGACACTTACAAAAAAGTAAGGAGTCTATTAGGAGATTTAGAAATATCTATTAAGAGATTTACCCTAATTCAAGTTTGTTAAAATGAATTCATCACCTAACTCTCAGTTTTCTCTACAAGCTGATTTTGAGTCTTCTCCTTACTAACTGCTCCTTTCCTCTAATCTGATAACACTTATCTTTCCCTTTCACATTCACTGCTTGTGAATAGGTCACTTGCTCTATTAGATGATAACAAAACCCTTGAATGACTTCTGATCTTCTCAATCCATCATAGTATAATGCTTCATGTTCGCACATATACTCTTTTCCTTCTTCTCCTTCTTCTCCTTCGTTGTGCATTTGATCTAGACTAAGATCACCGCTATTTAAAGATTTCCATAAAAAGTTTTCTAGATGGTTCTAGGTTTTTCCTCTTTATCCTGATCGTCAAACATACACATACGAATATGTGATCCATGTCATGTAAATGTTCTGTAACAACCTCTTCAAAACTTAAATAAACTTTCTAAGATGGCCTAATAATCATCTTGCCTAAAAATCTATTCCATTCCTAAATTTTATGTAGACTCTATATTTCTCGGTCTTTACTACTTTTGATGCTCGACTGTTGTTAACCTTTGATGCTCAACATATATTGTGCTTGAAAAATACTATATCACTCGATGCTTGTATACTTGGAATTTACTCTATCATTGATAACTTGACCAATCACTGATGAGCTCGATACATATAGAAAATTACTCTATGACCATACACTTACTCAACTTCTATAGAACTTGCTTGATACATACTATCTTATGTATATGTCTCGACCTATGTAGAGTAGCTCAATCGCAATGATTACCATCTAACACTGCCATGTAAATGACTAAGTGGCTGACACTAATAGACAACAATGGTTAGAGATACCAACACACACTTAGCCATATGAAAAAATTACTTTGCTTATAAAACAATGGGTTCCCAATGCTTAGTAATCCAAGCATGGAGCCCTAGTATATTAGTACAAAAAACCCTATCTTGACAGATGATAACATGACAAGATATATCAACAACACACTAATTTAATTTACCTAACTATCTACTCATTGAGATTAAGAGCAATTGTGTAATGCCCCGCCTGGAGATCCTTGGAAACAAGGATGAAATACAAGCCAAGAATTTTTTTTTTACAAGTATGAATGCACATGACAACATCATATAGGGATCACAACGATCGCAACGAAATACTTCACCACAATCCCAACAACCAACGAATCTCCAAACGCCACTACCAAACTGACACACACAAACAAAGACAACAACGACAACACACATGATGAGGGCACAAGAAACAACCACTCATCAACAAAACACCAAGCTGGGGTAAAATGCAGAATCCTGAAATCTGGCTAAGCCTAAAATCCTGAAGCCCTAAAAATTTTCTAAGTCTGGATTTCTGAAGCCCTAAAATTTCCTAAAATCCATAACTTATCTCTGAGAGGTCTGAAACCTATCTCAAACAATTTTTCGCATATATTAAAATATATCTTAAGTATCTTATACTTAAACGATATATTTTAAACCCCAAGAGACAAAAATAGAAACACAAAAAACTGGATTTCAAGAGAAACTGACAGCATTCAAAAAGAAACAACATAGGGTTGAAGGACACCCAAAAGGGTATCCAAAACAACTCTCAAAAAGTCCAGATCACGAAGAAAAGTGCCTGCTGATGGCACGCGCAAGTTTTTCACAAAAATCGTGTGACACTTTTACTAAGGGAGGGCGACACTTCTCCTTAAGGCGTGCGACACTCTTCCAGTTTCGTACGACATATCTCAAGAAGGCATGCGACGCTACACAGTCTCGTGCAACATCTCTCAAGAATAATGCGTGCGACACTCTTCCAGTGTCGTACGACATTTCTCAAGAAGGTGTGCAATACTTTACAATGTCGTACGACATAGTTTGCATGGGTGTGCGATACTTTTTAAAGTGTCGCACCATGCTGAACAAATGTCGCCCATAGAAAACAAAAAACACTCCCAGAAGCAAAAGGGACCAAAATAGAGCAAAGAACCTCCACACCAGGGAGTACCGAATTCACGCGAATCAAGGAATGAACACTCGAGTGCAAGAACAACACAGAAAGAAGAACATCTATCCATCTAAACTACAACAACAAAGAACACATTGAAATAAACATCACAGAGAGCTGAACAACCAAACTAAGTACGTTGTTCCTCCCAACCGTCAATAGCATCATAAGACCATTGTGGGTCCTAGCCATCCCCCGCGCATAACATCCCAAGCCACCGACTAGATTGTCGGTACTGTCGTAATAGGGATGTCACTACTAAAAACATGCACAATATCAGCATAAGGAAATCTAACATGCTAGTGATAATGCATAAGATAATCTTACAGCAGATAACATCACCTATCACATGCTAAACAGCAGTAAGCAACATATATACTACTAAATCAAATAACATCATCTAATCATATGCTAAACATCATGATAAAAGAATGCGTCAAGTTAACTAGCATCATCTAAACATGATATACAAGCATCCCAATGAAAGCATAAATCACAAGGAAGCATACTCTGGAACCCGAAGTACCAAGTGAAGACATCCAGCAATGGTCGCACTAGGACAAAAAGATCATCTCTGTACACCGATCCCTAGCAGTGGTGAAAGTAGCTATGCCTCCCAACCACGTGGAACCTGTAGGTCCACACCCGTCGTGCTGATGGAGATAAAGATCCAACCACAAACACAAAAAAATCACAACATCCGTGGCTAACACTCACGCCAGACAATATGATGGTTGAACCAAGAACCTAAGACAATGCAAGGAGTACAGGTCCTGGTCAGACACTTAATAGGCTACTATGTAGGGACTAGCATCATGAAGAGTCGCTTGGCATTGAAAAGCCCAAGCGTGGATTGTGCATTTCAACTCCTCAACGGAGGGCCTCGCACACACATTTTATTATCTTAAGTTTTATTACCAGTCACACATTTTATTTAGTTATCACTTATTTAAAACTTCCTATCCTCTGCCAACCCTATGCGACTAAGGTCACCAAGCTGCGAGATAGAAGCCCCCTCCATATGCTACCCTACCCTACCCATGCTCATCCTATGACAAGTGCCCGTGGGCATGCATACTCCCATCCCAACCCCAATGATCATAACTTCCGGCAAATCCATGGAAGATTGGGCCTCGCAAGTCACCCAACAAATGTACACACATGTACTCGTGTGTGGCGCACCACCATCACGAAGATCATAACACAAGGATAGGAATGAGAATACAATGCAAAATAAACACTCAACCAAAAGCAACTCAAGAGGATGGATTCTACACGAATCACAAAGCCAATAAAACCATACATCATGAAATCACTCAACTGGCCTCAATCTGAGAGTATGGATTCTACACGAATCCCAATGATGCAATAAGACCAAACATCACGAACTCACTCAACTGGCCTCAATCTGAGACTATGGATTCTACACGAATCCTAGCATTCACGAATGCTAGCATTCACGAAATAAAAACAAAGGTCCAAAAGAAACCATAACAGGTATAAAATCACTCAACCAAACACGTCGAGAGTACGGATGCAACACGCATCCCAATGCAACATTAAAGTGCAGAAGTGGTCTGACTGATATCCAAATAGATCATCCAAGTCCATGACCCACATTATGCCAAGAAAACCTGAGAAAATAGGGTGGCACGCAAAATGAGGTAAAAACTCTAAATTTAGGAAAACTTCAAAATTAAAACCCATTTGGCCTTTGGGTTCAAAAACTCCAAAAATTCAAAAATAAATGGCATCAGACACCATATGCAAAAATGGCCAACATAACGGCGTAAAATCCCAAACCCTCATCCCAAAAAATAGGGCAATGTTCATACCTGCCTAATTGGGTAGAACTAGCATACAGAAACGGAGGGGAACACTAGTTCTTAGCCTCGAAACAAACGGCTACCAAAAATAGAAGCAGAAATGGAGCAGAAACAATAAAGCAGGAAAGCCCTACCTCACAGCCAAAAGGGCAAAATGGGAATCTGAACCATAAAATAAATATCCCACAGAAGTAGCTGAAAATCGCGGCAATCCGAGGTTTCTCCAAGCTGGATCTAACGAGCCCAACCTCGCGACGATCCCACGCCCACAGCTCCCATAATGAACAAAACAGTAAATCCTCATGAAAAGGATTTTGGGTTTTACTCTCCAACTTTCCAATTTGAAAGTGAGAAGTGAGGAATTAAATTCCTCTTTGGATACTTATTCACTTTTCGGGTGAATAATCGATTAGGGCATTTAACCAGCCAATCTAGTTAAACCTCGAATTGACCCAAACGAAGATAGGCTATTCTTATAAATAGGAATTCATCTATGGCAAAACTACTAGAAATTAAAATAAAACAATTAAAAAGCTCGAAAACCCAAAAACACATAAATCTCCTTAATAACTTTCGCGACAATGCAAACCTCTAAATGCACAGACACACTTACTGGTCTAATCACATAATGTAAATGAGTTCGGATTTAATAATCACTGAAAGGTTTAATTTGAACACTTTAATAAAGGATACATTGACCATATAAGGATGACATTGGTAACATATGAAAGGCTGAATCACTAACTCCATGTGCCACTGCCAGGGATATAAATCCTGCACACTAAACAACACGATCAAGTGCAATTGCATATAATAACATAGCCAAAGCAATAAATGCATTAAATCACCTAATGTAACCATGTAATTAATTATATTAAAATAATCTATTTACATCACTCATGTTCGCATAAAGCATAACAACGCAAGAATGAAGTAAATAACCATAGCATTAAATCCATCATATAATGAAATCAGAGGTATGTCCAAATACCAGATAACCAAATAACCAAATATCATCATAAAACACACTGTCATCTCAAAATGGCATCATCATGCAATATGATTTACTGAACAACATAGTAGTCTAAAATCCATGACACTGGAATCAAAGTGTAACATCTGACCCTCGGGTCCTCTCAAATGTAAACATAACATGAGTAACAAATATCTCTCTAATAAAAAATGTAACAAGGTAAATGTCCGCAGTACATAACCAAATAATCCAACAAGAACTATCCATTCTAATCATTAATGCATTTAATAAGGCACTTAAAACACATAAGCAAACACAGTCATAAACATGACTAACCACTGCTACAAGAACCTAGTCCAGTGTAGCATGGTAATAGAACATAGTGCGATCTCTGAACACATCTCAAGGTAATCACGAGATAACCTCATGATACCACATCGATCTTGGTAACCACTGGCACAAACCTTAGTGAACCATAAATCACATCATAATCTCATAGATCAGTCAAAAGCATAATCAAAGCAACTGATACAGAAACATAAATCGAAACACCTCGACAGTGTAGACCACTCAGGGTTAGAATCATGATCCCATCACAACAAAAGATCAGCAAGGTTGCATCCATCAGGATGACTAAAAAAAGTCAAATGGGAGAGGCACTACAAACAGAATGACATATAGGAAAGGGCTTGGTACAACCACTTTCCCCCACCTTTAACCAAACATTAAACATAAAATGATCCAATAGACTTCTCCACCTCATGCTCAGTAGGAACTAGACCCTTAGACAAAGAGGACTAGGAAATGGTTGCCCTAATAGACATGCCCTCCATAAGGGAACTAAGCTTACCCTCTAGCGAGTGAACCTTACCATGAACCTGAGAAATGTTAGTCCCCCAACAGAGAGAGTAGGCTTGATCACTTGGGAATGACCTACACCAAATATAGAGGAAACATTGACAAAAAAATCAACCAAAAGAAAGGCTACATCCCCTACCATGAGAACCAACAATCTCCACAATAGTGAGGCTATTGACTACAAAGGATATGTGGGAAAGAATTTTAATTATGGGAAAGGCACCACGGGTGTCATTAGGGAATGCAACACAAAAATCATTTTATTTTTTAGAGCGAGAAGCCTCATTAGAGTTGAAAAACTGGGAAGCCTCATTTGAGATTATAGAGTGGGACCTCATATACATAGATGCATTCTCATTATTTTTATTTTGTCAATGTTTCAAGTTTTTGCATATCATTGATTCACCCCTCCCCCACCTTAACCCCACATTCTAGTGGTATTTTCATTTCAACAAGTGGTGTCAAAGAAAGGTTCCCTTTGCTGGGTCTAATAGCCTCTAGCAGGTCTTGGTGAATAAAATGCTTAATTGTAATGAAAAAATATATTTCTTCAAAGGTGCCCATATTTGATGGACTAGATTATACCTTTTGTGGAGTCACAGTGTTAACATATTTTTTGTTTATAAGATTTAATGTTTGGGATTTTATTGTTAATAGTTATAATGTTCCTAATTCTTTACCTACAAATCCTAATGCTAAGAAGGAATTTGAAGTTGATAAGAAAGAAACAATTTCAATTATTAACAGATTGTCTAAATGTTTTTTGTGAAGGTTATTTATTCTAAATCCTCAAAGAAGTGTGGGGCAAGTTAGATAATACTTATCCTAGAAATGATAGGGTTAAGAAAGCTAGACACAAAATCTAAAAGCAAGGCTTAAAGACTTGAATATGGGTAACAATGAAAAGGTAGAACATTATCTACTCAAGATAGATGAAATAGTAAATGGCATTTGAGGAATTGGAGAATAAATTGATGATTCTCAAGTGGTGAATATAATTTTGAGATCGTTACCATAAATGTTTGACTCAAAGATATTTTTCATAGAAGAAGCCAAAGACATTAAAAGTATACTATGGAATACATCCATGGAGCAATAGTAACATATGACATGAGGAAGTCCAACAAATAAGAATCTACAAGTAGAGAATCAACATTTAAAGTTGAAAAGAAAGTCAAAGAAACATCATCAAAATTTCTATGATGTATTGCATGTAGTTGTGTATTGAATGTAGTTTATTTTATTTAATTAAAAAGATCAAACAATTAAAAAAGGTTTTGCATGTTCAAGAAAAATAATCACTAAAAGATAAAGAAACTAAGTACTTAAAACAACAAGTTGCAAATTTGAAATTACAAGTAGAGGAACAAAGATAATTTTTTAAAATAAGAATGAATTAAGTTCAAAAGATGGGGAATGTAATAGGTTAGAAAGTGAAGTAGTGATACAGAAAAATTAATTTGAAAAATATGAGAACACTACTTTGGAAGAAATGTTAAGGAAATAAAAGAAGATATGATAATATAACATAATTAGTATATGAACTTGGATAATGTTCTAGTAACAATAAATTTAAACCTCTTTTTAAGTATTCAAATATGAAAATAAGAATACAAATGGGAAACATAACGGTAGTACTATCATTTTTAAATCAAGTTGTTCTCTTAGTTCAAAAAGTGCAGATTTCAATCAGGTTTCTAAGGGTACTAAATATGTAATGATCTATTTTTTCAAGGATAAAGGTTCCTAAATCAGGTCTAACACTTTTTTTTATGGATATTACTTCTTTTGTTATCAATATGGACATAGATTAAGTAATCACTACATTGCATCAAGAAGATATTCTAGATTTCATTTTGGTTCTTCCTTTCCTAAAAGGAATGCTCTAATATGTTACAAATGTGATTTCTTTGGTCACACTAAGAAAATTGTAGAAGTGTGTGGTTTCAAACAAGTTAATCTTATGCAGACCCAAATATTAATAAAGGTTTGGAAAAGTTAGAAGTTAAGGTTATTAGGAAATGGATACCAAAAATTTGGTTATGGTACAAAAGGCTTGGCAGTTTGAATTCTAACAATTTGGTAATATTCAGTAAGCATCAAAAGCTAAGAGGTATGCCACTAATATATAAACCATTTAATTTAGTTTGTGAAGGATGCTTACATGGAAAATAGACCAAGGTCACTTTTGCTTCAAAATAACATTTTTCTTCTAAGACATTACAATTAGTGCATACTGATTTATGTGGTCCTACAAGGACAATGTCTATAAATGGTGAAAAATATGTTATGCTCTTTATTGATAATTACATCAAGATGACATGGATAACTTTATTAAAACATATTAACCATAACATCAAGTACACACCAAATCTCAATAACAATCTGGAGCGGAATGGGGAGTGGAGCATGCGGAGTGAGCGAGAATGAGTTTTTGAATCAGTAGCTAGGTGGGAATGGGATTTTGAATCAGCAGCTAGGCGGGAATCGGGAGAACACAGTCATTGGGGGAAAAGGTGAGAAGATTCCTCCCCTTCACTCGGGTGGTGGGCCGCCTGGGGCTTGGGGGCACTGGTCAAACCTATTTGGAGTCAAACCTTTAGCTAAGTCGACATTCTTGAAAGTCATTGATAAATCAGACAAGGAGAAGGGTATCTTTGCTCTGGAAGTTCCTCGAGAAATTATAGACCACAATATCCTCAGTATGGCGAATACTCTGGTGGGAAAATATATAGGGCCAATGCCCAACATTGATGTTGTGAGGGTTTTTACTAGAAACAAATGGGATTTAAAGGGGCATGTAGAGGTGACAACAATGGCTAAAGGTTTCATGACTTTTGAGTTTTCTTGCTCGGAAGAATTTTCCAGAATCCTGTGTGCAGGGAACTGGTCTCTGGGGAGATCTACTTTAATCTTGCAGAAATGGTCTTCCAATCTAGACTTGAATAATGATTTCCTATCCCAGGCTCCAGTTTGGATTAGACTCCCAGAATTGCCCATGGAATACTGGCATGAGGACGTCTTTGATGGCATTGCCAGGTCTTTTGGAGAGCTCCTTTCCATTGATCCTATAACGGCAGCTAAGAAGAGACTTACCTATGCAAGGATATGTGTAGGAGTGACCAAAGGACAGGATATGCCTCAAGTTATAGAATTTCAATCTCGATTGGGAAGCAGAATCCAAATGATTGACTATGAAAGTGTGTCTTTTGCGTGCTTCCATTGTAAAAAGGCAGAGCACAAGGCTGGATTCTGGCCACTATTCAAAGGAAAGGGAATGGGGGGAAAGGCCCGCCCTCAAGGTGGGAAGAAAGCTGCTCATGTTCCCAAAAAGATTTGGAAGAAGAAAGAAATGCAAGTCAAGAAAAATGGAGAGGCTGAAGGAAAAGCTAATGATTCTGTTCCTGATCTCCAAGCTGAACCCCGAGACCTCCAGGTTGTAGTGGAAGCACTGGAAGGAGAAGGGAAAGAGACAACTGAGGACAAAATCAACCCTTCCCATATGAAGGAAACCAAGGATAATCTCGAAGAGGCAAGTATTATGGAGTCTCAAATCCCTGAGAGTTCTGAGGAGGTTGATCCAAACCTTTCCTCTGTCCCAGACTCTATGGAGGAACAAAAGGAAGGAGAACCAATGTCTCAAAACTCCACAAACCCGGTTAGTAGGGAACCCCCTGTGATAGTGAATAGAATCTTAGAACGACTATCTGCTTCAACATCAGAACAACTGGCCAGGCTAGATGCTTTATTTGATTTACGTAAAGAAGAAGAAGAGCCATCCTGGACAGAAGTCAGAAGAAGAAAGAAGAAGAATAGCCCAGACCCCTCTCCTGCCTCTCTTGCTTCAACTAGAAACAAGGCCAAGGTAGATCTTGGTCATAAAACCAACCCAGTGGGAAGGAAAAACAAGAATGAAATCAGGAAGGAGGAAGCAAGAAGAAACATAATGGATGGAATGCAGCGCACCATCCAGGAAGCCTGCTCATCAATTAAAGCATGAAGATCCTCTCATGGAATATTCATGGACTCAATGGAATCCACAAGCAAGAAGTTGTAAGGAATATGATAAGGGATCAAAGGCCTGATATATTTCTTATTCAGGAAATGAAAATGAAGAAAGATAATCTGGAAAATATTAGATTCAACAGCAACATGAATGGAATTGCCTCAAACTCAGATGGAGCATCTGGAGGGCTACTGCTATTATTCAATAATAGACATTTCAATATTGTGCCCGAGTATGATGAGGATAACATCCTCTTTTGTAGAGTTCAACATTTGTAAACTAATGATTGCTAGTTTTTAGTGAACATTTATGCTCCCAACAACAAGAGAGATAGAAAAAATTACTGTGTCAAAGTTGGAAAGTTGGTGCAAGCTAGTGACATTAAGAAAGGCATAATCCTGGGAGACTTCAACTCTCCGCTGGAGGACAAGGAGAAGATGGGAGGATTGCCCTCGGATTGGGAAAGTAAGCAAGATCTTTCCAATTTCATCAATGACCTAGCCCTAATGGATTTGGAGCTCTCGGGGGGTACCTTTACCTGATCTAACAAGAGAGCTGGTCAGGACTGCATTCAGGCCAGATTGGACAGAGCTTTAATCTCCCCGGATTGGGTGCACTCTTTTAGCTGTAGATTATCTCTGCTTCCTAGAGTTGGTTCTGACCACTCCCCCATTTCTCTTTCAGTGTCTCCTCTTGAGCCCATGGGAAATTTCCCTTTTAGGTTCGAGAAAATGTGGACTACTCACCTCGACCTATTGGATAATGTCAAAAGATGGTGGGGGATTGGTGTTGATGGCTCAGCCATGTTCAGAGTCACCAGAAAGCTCAGCAATGTGAAGAGGATGGTAAAAATTTGTAACAAGTATGATTTTGGCCATATTTTTCATGACAAGGAGGAGTTTTTAGACAATCTATCTGTTATCCAAGATAGTATACAGAAGGAAGGATATAATGAGAGTAATAGGGAGGCTGAGTTGTTGATCCTATCAGATCTTCATAACATCATCAACAGGGAGGAAAAGTTTTAGGCAAAAATCTTGAATCACATGGCTTAAGGATGGAGATCGGAACATGAATTTCTTTCATCTCTCCACCCTAAAACATAGGGCTAACAACAGGATCTCTGGAATCAGGGAGGGGCAGGTGTTGTTGTCTGAAGATCCAGTTATCTCGGCTGAAGCGGTCTCCTTCTTCTCTTCTCTTCTCTTCGAGGACCCCCTGCTTTCCAAGGTGGACCAAGAGGATATCATCTCTTGTATTCCTTAGATTATTCAACCCCACCAAAATAAACTTCTCTATGCTATTCCTAATGCTTTGGAAGTTAGAGAGGCCCTTTTCTCTCTACCTGGTGACAAATCTCCTGGTCCGGACAGGTTTCCCACCTTTTTCTTCCAAATGTACTGGCCGGTGGTCATGAGGGATGTGGTTAAGGTAGTTTAGGAGTTCTTCGGAGCTAGAAGTATTCTTAAGGAGATAAATTCTACCTTCTTGGTTCTCATCCCTAAATCCCCAGGGGCTGACTCTTTCGAAAAGTTCAGGCCTATCAGTTTGTGCAACTCTTTCTACAAGATCATCTCTAAAGTTCTCACTTCCAGAATGCTTAAAATCCTACATCTGATCATATTGCAGCAACAATCTGGCTTTGTTCCTGGGAGACAAATCTTGGACTCGGTGCTAATGGTTCATGAGGTTTTTCATTTTTTAGAAGCTTTCAAGCGAGAAGGTATGTTGCTCAAATTGGATCTTTCAAAAGCCTATGATTGGGTGGACTGGTCCTTTCTTGGGAAGGTCCTTCAGGCCTTTGGTTTTGACAATAAAGTGTGTAAACTCATTTCTCAATTGGTGTCTACCTCCTCTCTTTCTGTTCTGATTAATGGAGCCCCCTCTGATTCCTTTAAACCTTCTCGAGGTCTCAGGCAGGGAGACCCCCTCTCTCCTATCCTCTTCATTATTTCAGCTGAATGCATTGGGAGGCTTATTGAATGTAAAAAGTCTGAAGGAAGTCTTAAAGGGATTAAGCCTTCTTCAAGAAATGTCCCCTTCACTCACCAACAATTTGTGGACGACACTATAATGGGGGGGGGGGGGGGAGAGGCTTCTATGAAAGAAGCTAAGACTTTGAAAGAGGTTCTTGATACTTACTCTAGAGGGAGTGGACAGCTGATTGACTAGAACAAAAGCTCAACCTTCTTTGTTAACACCCCTGAAGTCAGACAAAGGAAAATTGCCAGAATCCTTGGTTGTGGGGTGGGCTCTCTCCCTTCATCCTATCTTGGGCTCCCCTTGGGCTCCTCTCCCCCTAACTCTTTTTGGAATGGTATTCTGGATAGATTCAACAAGAAGATGGTTGGATGGAAAGGTGCCTCTCTCAGCCAGGCTGGGAAATGTTTACTGGTCAAAATCCACTCTTCAGAACCTTCCCATTTATGCTCTGAGCCTTTTTGGAATTCCTGTGAAATTTGCAGAGAAAATGGAGAAAATCCAAAGAGACTTTCTATGGACCGGACTTGAAGGAAAGAAAAGGTACCCTCTTGTTGCCTGGGACAAGGTCTACCTCCCCAAGAGGTATGGTGGTCTGGGCATCAGAAAGCTTACCCATCTCAATAAGGCACTTCTTGCAAAACAAATCTGGCGAATCTTCAATAACACTGGTGAATGGAGAGACATTCTGGAAAATAAATACCTCAAAAGACCCTCTCTTCATTTTACTTTATTCAATGAGGACATCCCTAAAGGGTTGACTATTTGGAATGGTATCCTGAAGGCCAGGGACCTGGCTAAGGCAAGGGTCTCTTGGAAACTAGGCAATGGGGAGGATATTCAGTTCTGGTCTGACAGGTGGTTATGTCAAGGCCCACTTTCTAACAACCCAGTATTTGAGAGATGGATGCAAGAATGCATGGAGCTATATGGGTTTAAAGTAAGCAATTATAGGTTTGGTTAGGAATGGAGAGACCTTTCCCTCATTTTTCGAGGATTTGAAACCAATAATGACTATGCTTAACTCTTTGATCCCTAGTAATAATAAGGATGAGCTGGTCTGGAGGGATAGTCCCAATGGAAGTTATTCTGTTGCTTCTAGCTACAACTCTCTCTGGGGTTTAAAGGAGAAACCCCCTTGGGCAGATGCCTGGCTTACGGGCCTCACTCCAAAGATCAACATATTTTATTGGCTGGCCCTTCAGAACAAAATCCTAACGCAAGATAATCTCATGAAGAGAGGCCATGTTATGCCCAGCAGATGCCTGCTCTATAAAAACTAGTTTGAGTCGAGAAATCATATCTTCATTCAATGTGACTTTTCTAGGGAGGTGTGGAGTTCTCTTAATCAGGAAATGGAGATTCTTTGGTGCTGGCCGGATAACCTTATCAACTTTTTTAGTCATTGGAAAAGCCTTTGTAAAATTGTAGGCCGACAGGATAATTATGCCTGGTTTTTGCCTCACTTCTACTGGAGCATCTCGAAGGAAAGGAACAACAGAATTTTCAGGGACAGAGAGGAGCCGACAATAATTCTGGGACGGAAGATTTTGAAAAACATAAAAGAAAACCTTCAAGTGATGAAGGAGGGGGAAGTTTATATAGGGGACAGGAAGACGGTTAAAGAAAAAGACAGGAATCCCAAAAGACAGCATGCCAGATGGATTCTACCCTCGGAAGGATGGTCAAAAGCCAACTTTGATGGTGCTTCTAAGGGCAACCCTGGCCCCTCTGGAAGTGGTGGAATTATAAGAAACAGTCTTGGGGAGGGGATTGCGGCCTTTGCTCTCCTGCTTGAAACCCAGACCAACCATTTGGCCGAAGCCAGAGCCGCGTGCAGTGTGGTAAAGTTGGCTTTTGAAGCTGGTGTTTCCAAACTTTGGCTTGAAGGGGACTCCAAAAACATAATTAAAAATATTAATGGAATCTCCCCCCCCTCGTGGTCGATTGAAAATATAATTGATGAGACATGTGCCACCCTCAGAAAATTTGAGAAGGTCCACGTCACTCATGCGTTTAGAGAGGCAAACCCAGTTGCTGACTGGTTCGCTAACAAAGGGGTGGGAGAAGACAAAGAGATGACCTAGCATTCTGGAAAAGATTTTCCAATGGAGGCTAAGTCACTAATTGAGTTGGAGAAAATCCACAGAAGTATGGGTCAATCTAACGGTTATCATGTTTAATAAAGAAAGATTGAATGTTGACACGAGCCATAATAAGTTTCTTGGTTTTCGTAATCTCATGGGATTTTTTTTGTCATTTCGACACATTTGGAGGTTTGTTATCATTTTCACTTGCTATTGTATCAGAGAGGTGAATGATCACGAACCCAATAATAGAAATAGAGCCAAAATCTTGGCTGGAAAAAATTTGTAGAGATTGGGGCTCATGAGAATAGTTGAAGAAAAAATGGATGTCATGGTTGGAGAACGGAGCAGAAAGGAGCCGGTGGGTGAAGTGGAGAAGTGGAAGAATATGGGAAAAGTTTGGAAAAAATTGGAAAAGGGCGGGGTTGCAATTTTTTTTGAGAAACTCCATGGTTTTGACCCTGAGGTCACCAACAACATGGTGAACTCGTGGAACAATGGCAAGGTCAAGGTGAACAGGGGTTTCTTTCCAAATCATAGAGGAGGTGGTTGCGGAGGTCACTGGTATCCCTATGGAGGGTTTCAAATTCTATAGGGACAAGACACTTTCGTCCAATGCAGTCAAGGAGTTTGTGAAAAATTTTGCAGAGATGAACAAGCTGGAAAAGAAAGAGTCTTTCTATGTGACGGAGACTATAAAGAAGTTCTGGAGGTATGTTTTATATGCCCTCATTGATTATGTTACCCTAGACCCTAGGTTTGATCGGGTTAGAACTCACCATTTTGTGATTTTAAATCATTTTCGCCATAAGAGTAGAATTTCCATTCCCTTTTACCTTCTCACTTCTATGAACAAGGCAATCTCTAGTTTCAAGAAGAAAGCCACTGTTAACCCTACTTTTCATGAGGGATTATTGCTCCTCATCCATGAACATTTCAAAGCTCAGTCTATATGCAATAACCCTCCTCAAGTTGAGGATGTTGACAAAGGTAGCTCCAGCTTTTCTTCAGACTCTGATGACATTGAGAGCATTAGCTCAGAGGAGGAGAATGTTACCTCAGGAAAGAAGAGAAAAGGTCAAGATAGGAAACAATCCATAGCTACTACTCCCAGCAGGAAAAGCCCCAGGGATCACAACCAAGCTCAAGTAAAAGAGAGTTATGCTGAGGAGGAGGAGGAAATGGATACGAAAGATTCTAACAAAGTGTCGGAGGAAGAGTTGGAAGAGGAGAAACCTGGGAAAAAATGAAAGAGGGAGGTAGTGAGAGTTGAGGAGACTAGAAATCAGAGGACGGATGCTATTCCTCTTCCCCTCTCCCCTCTCCAGTCTCAACCTCCTTCAGAGGAAAAAGTGAATGTCATCACTGGTGAGAATGAGGGGGAAGTGTAGGTCAATAATAAAAGAAAGGCCTGGAAAAATTTCAATGTGAGGATTGCTACTATGGGCATTTTTAGGGAAGTTATGAACCCTCAAATCCTGGTGGACAACCTGGAGCAGCCTAGGCTCAATGAGCTCATAGACCTAGCTATCCTGGCCATTTCAGACAACGCAAGGGAGACTGGAATGAACCTTTTGAATAATGCCCGCAGTAGTATGATTGACAACTTCAGATCAATCAAATGGCTCTTCCATGAGCTAGAGGAAGTTAGAGAAAGGGTATCCCAGATGGAAAGTACTAAGAATAAGATAGGTATTGACAGCCACGAGGACTAGGATAACAAAGAAAGCTTAAATGAAAGGAGATTTAGAAATCTTGAAAACTATAACCACAACCTGTCAAGTTAGATGATTTCTCTCCTGAGTTTGATGAACGACAACATCCAATCCCTTGTTGGTAAACTTAAGGACAGGGCCTTACTGGTGGAGGAGGGAGGATAGAATAGGGATAAGGCCAGGCCAGATGATGACAAGGCCACAATCAGTACGTTTACCAGTATGGATCAGGGCATGGAGAAGGTCCAGGATCAAATGGCAAAGGAGCAACAAAAGATAGTCGAGGCAGCTCAGACTATGCAGGAAATGGAGAAGATAACTGAAGACTAGTTTTCTTGTCTTTTTCTATTTTTGTCTTTCTGGCTTTTGGCTTTTGGACAGGCTTTCTGTAGTCTATTTTAATTTGTTTATTTTCTGGCCTTTCTGTGGGCCTTTGTTTTGGGCTGGGCCTTCGGGCTTTTTTCAGCTGTTGGACCTCTGTTTTGGCTGGGCTTCTTTTGCTTATTATCATCCTTGTTTTTTGTAAACTTTATTAAAACATAAATTAGAAGCATTTAACAATTTTAAGATTTTTCAGGGAAATGGTGGAAAATGAATCAAATATGAAGATCAAGTTCTTAAGGTCATATAAAGGTGGAAAATTCACTTCAAAAGAGTTTGTTAACTATTGTGAGCAACATGGTATTAAGAGGCAATGTACAACACCAAACTCCTCAGCAAAATGGAATTTTTGAGAGAGAGAATGAAAATGTAAAGGAGATAACAAGGACTATGTTAGATAAATCTAAACTTCTAGCTATATATTGGACATAGGTTGTCCATACAATACTTTACACACTAAATACCACACAACTAAGAGTAAAAACAAATTATACTCCATATGAAATTTGGTATAGGTTATGTTAAGTATTTCAATTTTTTGGGTAGTAAATGCTTTATCAAACATTCTAATGATGACATTGGAAGCTTTGATTCGTCATGTGATGAAGGTATATTCTTAGGATATTCTTCACAAAGTAAATCTTATTTAATGTAAGGTTGAATAAACTTGTTCAAAATGTACATGTAAAAGTGGATAAACTCATGGAGGATAAACAAGAAGAATAGATGGATGATACTCTTGGTTAGAAAATTGAAAAAGATATAGTTAAATAAAAATTCTAAAAGAAATAGAATAAAGTGAAGAAGAAATAAAAAATTAAAATTATCTTGTTGCAAAAATGATAAGAACACCATCTCGGAAAGCTCATGTGTCATAAATTTGATAGGAACTAAATAATTTGCAAGTAGTATGTTAAATAAATATTATACTTGATATCATATTACAGGGGACAAAAGTGCATGTACATAAACAAGGAGAAGGGCATTAAAATTATGTGAACATGCCAATCTTTTCTTATTATCTAAAATAGAACCTAAAAAATTTAATGAAGCAAGAAATGATGAGTTTTAGATAAAGGGTATGGAAGAGGAATTAAGTCAAATGGAAACTAACAAGACTTGGAGTTAGTACCTAGCCTTGAATGTAAAAAAAGAGAGGTTCTAGTGGGTCTTTAGAAATAAATTAGATGAAAATGGAAAGATGGCAAGGAATAAAGCTTGATTTGTTTTTAAAGGTTATGCACAAATATAAGGCATGGACTTTGGTGAAACATCTATACTAGTTGTTAGACTTGAAGCAATCATAAATTTTCTTGCATTTTTAGCTTATAAAGGTTTCACAATGTATCAAATGAATGTTAAAACAACATTCTTGAATGGTTACCTTGATGAATAAATGTACATAGAATAATGAGAAGGTTTTGAAAACAAGGAATATCCTAAACATGTTTATAGGTTAAAAAAGGCTCTTATGGGTTGAAACAAACTCCAAGATCTTGGTAATCTAGGCTAAATCGATATCTCATCAACAATGGCTTTACAAGAAGTGGTGTTGATAGCAATTTATATGCTAAGGTTGAAAGTGATGATGTTAATGTTGATGACATTGTGTTTTTGATCTAATGATAATGAATTAAGTCACAACTTTCTAAAGCCAATGCAATCTAAATTTGAAATGTCAATGCTCGGTGGCTTGTCATACTTCCTTGGAATTCAAATTTCTCAATTGGAAATGGTGTATTTTTATCTCAAACTAAGTACACCAAAGAAAGGCTTAAGAAGTTTCATATGAAAGATTGTAATCCGATGGGATCACTAATGGTCACATGTTGTAAACTTACTAAAATTGCTGATTCACCTAATGTTGATCAAATAATATATAGGCCTATGATTGGTAGTTTGCTTTATCTAACTACTTCAAGGCCTAATATTATGGAAGTTGTGTGTCTTGTAGAATGATTTCAATCATCACCCAAGGAATCCCTTATTTATGGTTAAGGAGATTTTTAGATATATTAAAGGTACTAATGATTATGGTCTTTGGTATCTTAAACATGATAATTTTAGATTTGTTGCTTATACTCATTTTGATCGGAATGGATGTCTTGATAACAAGAAGAGTACTTATGGGGATACAATTTTTTTGTGAAATAGGCTTGAGTTTTGCCATAGTAAGAAACATGAAACTACTACTATTTCTACTATAGAGGTTGGATATATTACAACTTGTTCTTATTGTCAACAAGTTCTCTAAATGGTTCAAACATTGTTAGAAATGAATGTGACCATTTCTAAACTTGTTTCTACCTTTTTTTATATTAAAACTACCATCACTATTTCTAGGAATCTAGTTCTGCATTCTCGTATGAAGCATATTGATATTTGTTATCATTTCATAAGGTAGATTTTTTTGAATGGTAACATAGCTTTGGATATTTTTCCTGTTACTAATTAGTTGGTTGATATCTTTATAAAACTTCTACCATTGGATGTTTTTGAAGGTCTAAGAACAAGATTGGGGTTGTTATCCCTCTCTTCTCTTGTATAGTCACCTCATAATGTGATAGGTTATAGGGGAGATTTCATGTATATTATTTTTTGTTTGAAACCTTTGGTAAGTCTCCTTTGTCATTTATGTCAAGGGGGAGAAAACATAATGCTTAAGACACAAGTATGGTGAAACATTCAAGCAAACTTCAAGCATGATAATATTGGTAAGCATTGCTAATGATGTTTTTATATGATATGTGATGAGGAGGTATGAATGTGATGTGATCGACATAGACATATGCAAACGAGTTTTGTGGTTGTCTCTGACTAGGGGAACTTTGCTACAAGAATTGACATCAATGCCAAAGGGGGAGTTTGTTGAACCTTTGATTTTGGTATTTAATTTGATGTCAATAATGCTTAGTTTATGGCCTATTCAAATATGACCTTCATAATGGATAATGCATTTTTCATTGGTTCATTGAATTTTAGAGGAGGTTGAACTTCATGTCACATAAGTAACAAGAACTTTGCTTTGGTAATGGAAAGTTATATAACTAAGCTCTCTGAATATTTTGTTAATCAATAGATATCAACATATATTGAAGACAAATGATTTGCTAAATTGATTTTTTTTAAAGATATGGTTCTACAAAAGAAAATTACGTATTTTCTTTTGGTTGGTTGAAGTAAAATGTTGAAACCAATTCTTTTATGAAGTCTACCGATTTAATGCTAATTTGAAGATTGTTTGGATTATATGAAGCTATTGATTTTTGTCATTCAAGTGCATGAGAAATTAATTTTAGAGTTGGAATTAACAGTCTTAATAATATTAAATTGGTTCAAATGTATTTCCTTTAAACATTATAATATCAATTTAATACTTTTCTTTTTACAATAAGAAATTTTAAAGTTTTTAGAAGAAAAGGTGGTAGTTTTATAATGATCAACATTATTAAGTGTTGGAATATTAGGAGAGGTAGAATGTTGAGAGGGGGGGGGGGGGGTGTGAATTAGTATCCTCTAAAACTTTTAACCTTAAACAAATTTAGTGACACCCTTATCCTTTTCACAAATTGGTAATCTTAATACTTTGTACATAAAATAACTTTATCTAATCTAATTTGCATCAACCAAATAAAATCATAAACATAAAATCATCACACATAAAGTAAATATTTGATCACCCAGAAACCCTTGGTTAGAGGGAAAATTGTGGTAGGGATGGTACCCACAAATCCATCACTACTACAGTAAGAGGGTGACTTGTTAGGGCTACAATGTTGTGTCACTTCTAGTGACTTACCCTATTAGGTGTATGGAAGCAAATCTTCTAAGATCTAGCTTCTTACAACACTATACTATGTGTGTACTTGGTTAAGATATTTTACATAAGAATGTTAAGTCTACCTTCTTCAAGGTTAACAACTTACTATGTGTTTAGATCTCACTTCTTCTCTTTGGATTATCACCTCCTATGACTGATCTTCAATTCTTCTTCACATAGTTTGAATCTTTGACCTTTGATGTCCTCAACACTTCCCTCTATCATAAAATTTTATCAATAGCAAAAGTAACCCTCTTTCTCACTTCATCAATAACTTTAAAATGGTTCCTTATAGGTCCTTTTATAGTTTTATTTTGCCTCTTCAATATTTGACCTAATTAGGGTTCAGGAACTCTTTAGAATATATTATTGATCAAAATCAATGATCTAGAATAAGCCACATTCCATATTTTTCCTTTCTATTTTTATATTGGCCTTTTCCTACCTTGGAATCATACACAATCAAATCACATTCTTCAAGAAATCTTTTCAAGTATTCATCTTGATCTATGGGAATCATGTTTCCTACTTGAGAAAATTGTTACACATTTGATTTTGTGCCAATTCAAACATTTAGATGTTCTCTATTGCACTTAATAAATACTTCTAAACTTTATGTTATCACTCAATTGTACCTTTGCTCGGTGATGTCTTTTGCTCGGTGTATATAAAAATACTTGGTAAGCACTGAGCTTGTGTATAACTATAAAATAATTTTTTCTTCACCTTCATTGAGTGGGCAATGTAGTGACTTAGTTAATATTCTCACCAACTAATATATCCACTTCTTCTATAATCTTTTTGACACTAATTAGCAACATGATTATATATGGGAGTAACTTTCTCCCCCTTTAAAATTAGTGGCAAAAACATTACATACAAAAATATATACAAACTCCCCCTATACATATACTTCCTCGATAGAAACTATTTTTTAAAATTATTTTGTTTGTTGCATTATATCATTTCCTTATAACTCCATAAATAAACATAATCCATACAAACATATCATTTCCCCCTTTTTTGACACTGATGTTAAAACAACTTCAACAATAAAATGAAAATACTTACTTTAAATGCAATCCAAAGTGATCAAAAAACTCTTTGTGATTCTTCACCATAATTTCTAGTGTATTATCCCAATTGGACTTGATCAATTCAATACTCTACTTGTCTATCATCAGTTTGGCCGTGAGATCTATCATGTGATTAGTAATAGATAGGCTCAGGGTGGCTATGAGATGCTGGCAATCTTGATATGATCTTGCATAACCTCAAGATGAGGTAATAAAAAAACTTATATTTAATTGATCTCAACTCTCAAATTACTCTCTTCTTGTAATAATTCATGTTGAAATCATGTGAGAAATCTCACTCGAAAATAGTGCAGTGATGATATGCTTGGATTTGTGTTCAATTCATCTGCACTTGCCTTCATATCATCACTAACCTTTTGTAATTTGTTCTTAAATTCACTTATAAGTAGGGGAATATCACACAATTTTTGAAACAATATTAGACCATTCTTCACAATACTCTCCAACTTGGTAATATGCATAGACAATACCACTTGTTATATAGTAATTTCACTAGCTATTGTCTCCAAAACTTTTCGCTCAAATTTATTCTCTACTTTCTCCACAATATTTGATTAGGTATCAATTTATGGTGCATTAATCTTGTTAATAATTTGTACTAATTTCTCTAAAATTGATGTCTTTTCATTCAATAAAATATTTGGTACAACATCCAACAATATGTCTTTCACATTGTGCAATACTTTCTTTTGCTTATGCTCCTTTCTTAATCTTGCTTGCTCCTCTTTCCTAGCACATACCTCCATGTAGATATTAATTCTTTCTTCATCCAAAGTATTTGGATCCCATGTTGGTATAAAAATCACTTCATCTAGAGTAACAAGATTAGACTTGGTAATTGGTGCACTCTCCTTTTTATTCTTTGATTTCTTTCTCTTGAAATCTATAATATTGGTACTCGACGATACACTTTGTGACATAGGAACTTGTATTTTGAGATTTCTCCATTTAGTTTTAACTTTTTTTTTAATATTTCATCTCATTTATTTTTGACCCTAAAGATAATATAGTATTGTCAGTTAGTGAAAAACACTTAGTCATTTACAAGGCAGAGTTATCCTCTCAAAATTGTGACCGAGTGATTCTATATAGGTCAAGCTATGTAAAGGTGAATACGTATATAATGAGTTATTTCTAAGCATTAGTTATTTCCAAGAAAACCAAGTGTCGTCGAGTACTCTAGTGGTTGTTGAACTTTAAAGGAGGCAACATAAGTTGAGTGATATAAATGATGAGAAAAACAATTGAATCCAAGAATAGCATGAGCCGAGGGACAACATGAAGAACTAGTATGCGTCAAGCATCAAGAATCTATTAGTCTTGAGTAGAATAATTTTGTGTAAATATTTGGAATGGCACAAATATTGATGTAAACTATTTTTTCTGAGTTGGAAGAATTTTGTTATGATCGAGGAGTTAATCAAGGAGTTAATTACACATGTAATTAAGGATCATCAATCCCTATGTGTGGTGATTAATCAATCAAACAATTAGGACTAAAGTACAAAAAGGATGAATCTAGATCATTGGTTGATATCTAGAAGCTTCACCAAACAACTATTTAAGAAGGTTTCTTAGAACTAATTCTTTTTGGTTGCAAGTTAGAAGTTTGGATGCGAAGCTAAAGGTGAATTCAATAAAGTTGAGTGTGGAGAAGTAGTGAGGGGACTGAGCAGTGTAGAGAGAAGCTATTGAAGATTTATCACATATAGGTGATATCAAATTGTAAATAGAAGATCTGTTATCAGTATTTAGAGTGCAAACTTAAGGATCAAGGTACTGATACATTTTAATAGGCATTTTAAGTTAAATATCTTAACAGAGTGGTCCTAATAGGTCTATGTAAATCTCCTAATAGAGTGCTCACTTATTTGTGTAGTTAAAATTAATTAATCAAGGTAGACTGAATAATTCTTGTAAGTTCTTAATAGGGAAGACCCCTCAAAAGGTAAATCATCAGAAGTTATCAAACTTTGTAGCCCTAATAGGCATACTTTATTGTTGCAATAGTGAAGATTTTGTGGGTATCATCCTACCATAGTTTTACCTTATCCTTGGAGGGTTTCTACATTACCAATATTTTTGTTATGTGTTGATTTATTTCTTACATGTTTTATTCATGTTATTAGATGTTATATTTGATATTACATGTTGATATATTATATTGCATGTTAGATTTCAAGGTTAAGGTAGAGATGTGTGTGGTGAATTATGTAGGAACATGGTTTATGTTTGAAGTAGTACTTTTTTTGAAGATTCTAATTTACCCACCCCTGCTCTCATCATCTTAATTTCAAACAATTGGTATTAGAGCCTAGTTCTCTAAGCAGAAGTCTAACCGGTTGAGATTCAAAGATCTTGGAGATGGACGCCTATAATTTGGGAAAGGTTTTTGAGAATCAAAAGATTGATTTGCAGCTTGCATTTGAGCAAGTCAAGGTTGCAAGGGAGGAACTGAGGAAATACCTAAAGAGAAGGAAGGAGAAGAAAATTCAACAAAATGACACCTAATACAAGGAAGAAAGCATTGAGGACTTATGTGATGAAGGTAGATCTAGTGAAATTGATGCAACAATAGTAGATATGTTAGAGAGGAACAACATCCTGAATGAAGAGGTAAGAGCACTAGAAAGAGAACATAAAATAAAATCAGTAAGCCTATGTGAAGTGACTAAATAAAAGAAAAAAGGTTGAAGAAGACAAGGTAATGGCTGGAGAAGACAAAAGGCAGATGGCTACAAGTCTTGATGAAAGGATTAATGAGGTACAAAGGGTGACTCACAATCAATTGGTCAATCAGTTACTAAGTGTCATTCATGAGATTTCCAATTTGAGATCTAAGAAAAATCAACTAAAAATTGAATTGAGAGATGAGAAAGAAATCATGGAAAGAATGAATGGATTTGGAGAGGTTATGAGACAACTTGATGAACAACTAAGAGCACAAAGGAGACCTGATGATACTACTAGACTATGTTATAGTGAGTTCATATAATCTACTGAGCAAGGAGAGTCCTTAAAGCATGGAGAACAAAGGAATGCTAAGAACAAGAAGCCTACATGCTACAATTATGGAAAATTAGGTCACACAACAAACATTTATAGGAGCAAAATTGGTAAGTCAAATATTAAGCCTAAATTCAATGGTACTTGTTTAAATTATAACAAGAATGGACATCAAGCACATGAATGTAGATCAAAGACTGGTAAGAAACAAGCTACAACTAGGTTTGAAGGTTATTGTTACACATGTTAAAGTATGGTCATAGGGAACAAGATTGCAGATCTAAAGCAAAGAACAAATGGACACCTAAAGGTCAAGACAAAGCACCTAGGCAAGGTGATACCATAAATTGGGATTACAATACTTGAGTCAATTATCAATTTTGTGGAAAGCATGGACATCATGTAGAAAATTGTGCAAGGTCAGGAAATTGGAGAAATTTTGGACTAGTATGTTTTAATTGTTAGAAGGTTGGTCACCTAAGCAAAGATTGTATTAATCGAGCACTAGCACCTAATGTTGAAGAGAAAAATGGAAAAGCGAAGGTCAATACTAAAGAAGTGAGAACCCAAATGAATCAAACATGGAATAAGAAAATTGAAGAATAAAACAATTAAAATGGTGAAGTTGTGATCACTGAATCCAATGGATTAGGTGATTCCCCCACCTCAAACTAAACAAAGAGGTATGTATGGAGCTAAATTTCAAATTTCTAGATTATACATTAGCTCCTAAGATTTATTGGATAAAAGGTCCAAATCACAATGTTAGTAGATGCATAATGACAACTATGAGATTTAAACTTTGTAATGTATTTTGGTACTGAGCTAAGGCATTGACTAGGTAAATGGAGTTTGGAAGTATTTTTTCCAAGTTTTATAGAGATGGATGAGATAGTTGTAGTTTACCCACTATATGTACAAAGCAATGATGAGGCCCTAAATATGAATTTTTGTACTATATAGTGAATCTTATGAGTTATTTTGATCACACAACATTTGATATTTCAAGAATAGGAGAGTCCAAGCAAATCCAAAGTAGTTTGAGAAAGTTTGTAGAGGATCTAAAGGCATGCCATCAATATTTGAAGTGACTTGTGAGCAAATTGTAAAGGCCAATGTATGCAAAAGTTTTTTTTATCAAACCCTAGTTTGTTAGAATGACATCAAGTTCATCCACAACTAAGAAGAAGATGGATTATAGGTTACTAAAGCTCAATTATTTAGGAACGATGCATGTTCCCCACGCAAAATTAAAGCTTATCCTAAAATAGTGATGAAGGGTGATTCTTTGGGTGCTTTGTCATCGATCCCACCTAGGGTCATAATAATTCATGATGTGAGAGCATGTTATATGTGTAAGATAGGTGAAGTAGGAGATTTTGAGTTGAGAGTGACATATGATAAGTTAAGTGTGAATGGACAACTAAAGGATGAACATAAGATTGTTGTTGAGAAAAGGTTGACTCATGCCCTAAATTTCCCAAAGAATTTTGAGATATAATAGATTAAGGTTGTTCTGAGTAGAATTCATGGCATAAAGTTATGGTTGGAGAATGAACTAGTGAATATAACTAAGCATATTATTTACTGTGTTATAGGATACCCTATTATGAATAGGGTTAAAACCATTTGCTGCCAAGGAAGAGATGCAATTGAGGCCAACACACTGGCTAAATGGAACAATAGAGAAATGAAAATATCTACCATTGAAGATGCAGATGTAGAATTTATTGTCAGAATCATTTCCCACAAATTTTATCAATCAAGCCAACCTGATAGTGTGCCATATGTTGCAGTAGATTTCAGATGGAAAATTATTAAGAAAGATTACAGTTATAACCTAGCAGACCTCCAACTTACATAGTTAGCAGAGAATTTGGAAAGTGTAAGGAAAGCAAAGAAAAATCTATGTAAGTTTGGATCTCTAATAGTTTGTATTTTCCTTTATGTGCAAAACATGTTTCCCACCATTAGCAATGTATTTTGGGATAAGACCAAGCCACTCATCCAACAAATTAATAAGGGAACAATGTGTAGATAAAGATTCAATAGTTAGAATTAGAAAATTGTCTAAGTATCAACTAAGTTATCTTGCAAAGGAGATACAATTTTGCTATGTATAGTTGACTAAGGCATTATGAGCATGTGCATAGTTAGGTACAAATAGTAAAAGATATCAAGATGACATTTTCAAGTGTGCAAGGTAGTATGGTTACTACAAAAGAAGTTATGACAACTTTACCAGTTGTGGTAGTATATAGATTGAACATAGCATAACAGGAAAATGTTAATTGCGAGTTAAGGATTATTTATTTATTTTATGACTACTTGAATAATTAGGGACAAGATCCTAGATGCAACCCTAAGAGGGCAAGAGTTAATTTTGCATTTTACCAAGCGTGTGAAAGCTTGAAGGTTGACTGAACAATATTTTTGTGACTTACAAAGGTATAAAGGAAGATTGCAATATGTAAAGTTAAGTGTTCTTCTGATGAAGACTATGCAAACTTTATGTGATGCAAATTCTGATGTAAGATTAGAGGATTGCAAGTTTTGTGATGAGCAATAAAGGAAAAGATTAAATATTGAAGATATTAACATTGTGAAGAGGTTTTGTAATTATCTCTTGTAGTGAAGAACTTTATTATATATTGTATGTTAGGGCAGTGGAATCTTCTCGCATACATTTTGTATTTGTATTTAATAACTCCTAATAGGGTTAAGGCTTGTAATAAGGACCAAGACACTATATAGATGTAATAGACTCCTAACAGGGTCAATATATTTAACCAGATACTTTTGATTAGTGGAACATTTTGTGGGTACCATTCGCACCAGGGTTTTCCCTTGGCTAGGGTTTCCCTAGTTAACAAAATATGGATTTATGAGTTCTCTTATTGTATGGTTATGTTTAATGTTCTGTATAATTATTTTTCTTTCATATGTAAGTTATAAGACAATTAATAAGATCTAGTTTTGGGCTAAAGTTTGTAGAATACTGATTCACCCCTTCTTAGTATTCCTTATTTCTAACAATTGGTATCAGAGCACAGTTACTCAGAAGAGGCCAAATAGCTTGAGTAAGATCCATATGGATATGGAACAATCTAGAAGAATCTAGAAGAATCTCTTGAGCAAATTAGTATCTTACTAAAGAAAGAGATAACCGAAAAGAAAGATATGAAGATGTAAAAGACTACATTAGGAAGTTGAAAGACAAGATTGATCATTTTAAATCTAGAAAGGAACCTAAAGATCAAACAAAAGATAGTGATGAACTTTCAAGATTGATGAAAGAAAATGAGATTCTGAAACATGAGTTGAAGATTACTGAACTTAAGCTAAGCTCAAGGAAAGATAATTGGAAAGTTGAGTTAGGTCTAAAATCTGAAAATATAGATCTAAGATCTCATCTTACAAAAGTGACATTTGAACTTGAATCCATCAAGTTAGAACATGCAAAAATTGAGAAGTATAATATGACTATGAAAGGAGATTTAACCTAGACTAAGAAATAATTAGAGAAGTTATATTCTAGTAGTGAGAAAATTGATGAGCAACTATATTTTCAAAGACCTTCCTATGATAAGACCGGTCTTGTATATTTTATTGGAGAAAAGTTAGCCAATAAATTTAAAGCAAGAAAGGAACTAGATCTAGTTGTTGAGCATCCTAAACATAAGAAAGATGAACAAAATAATGTTGAATCTAGTCAATCTAAAGATTCATTAAAGGAAGTTGAGCAAGCAAATCAACTTGAGAAAATTGATGAACCTGAGCAAACTGAGCAAGCTGAATTACCAAGGAAGTGATGTATGAATTTAAAGGTAGATGCTTTACATGGAATAAATTAGTCATATGAAAAGAGATTGTATAGGTTTTGGTCATAGAGAAGTTGATTGTAAGAAATCTAAATTTGATAGTAATAATAGTAATAGTAGAATGTTTAGAGGTACTAACCCTGTAGGAGAAAGAAGGATATCCAATGAAGGAGCTAATGGAACAAAGAACAACATTATTTGTTATAGATGTAACAACCTCAAGGACACATTTCCAAAAATTCTAGAGCACCCGTTAACCAACTTGGACCTAATTATAGGAACAATGCACTCGTATGCTAGCTATGTAATAACTTTGGTCATATAGCAAAATTTTATAGAATGGATATGAGGAACATCAATAGGAACCCAAACTGCAAAAGGAACAACAACCCAAATGTCAGAAGGAATGATAGAAACAATAACAGTCAAAAAGATGAGTTGAGAGAACATGTGGAAGACTTCAAAGAAGTATTTGTCAAAGAAAAAGATCCATCAAACTCACATGTAGTATTGGAAGAACAATCATTTGATGCACCTAAAGGGAGACTAAAGTCACCAATCATTTGTGATTTATCCTATTTGAATTGAGCATCTTTTATAATTGAATTAACATTAGAAAGACATAAAAGGTAGTAGAAGTGGAATTATGACTTGCACAATTGGTATGAGGCATTTCATGATCCATTGAAGCTATGGCTAAGAGCACATGTGATTTGGAGATCGTATGCATATGTACAAAAGAAATCAAGTCGAGTGGTAATCAGTAATAACTTTTTACGTATTACATAAGTGTGCAATTAATGTAAAGATTGATTTGGTAAGATTTAAGGGTTGTGAATAAGATCTTGAGTATCATTTGATCATGCAAAGAGTTAAGGAATAGTAAAGAGTGAATTGAGAGAAAATTGAGAGCAATTGAAAGCGATTTGAAGTGTGAAGTTTAGAGAACCCTACATTTTGCGTAATCAAGGTATTTTTCTATTTTCAAGAGTTTGTTTGTGAAGTTGAAATCAGAATTTTGATAAACATGGATAAGTATTGTATTCATAATATTGAGGAATGAGCAATACCTAAATTAAAAGTCAATCCAATGAAACCCATAGTGGATGACCCTAGTGTCATATTTTGAAAAGTTCAAGAGAAAGTTATTTACTTGGAAGATATAAGTAGCTATACTAGAAGTAAATTTGAGTTTGTAGGAGAAGAATATGTTTCCAAGTAGTTCAACCTAATCTATAATTAGGATATGAGCTTTAAGAAAGAGTTTGATCATTTGAAGAGCAATGACTTAGTGAAGATTTCTCATTTTTCTACGAGTTTGACAATGAAGAATGGACTAAAATCATACTTAGCAGAATTCATGATGGAAAGTTTTTATTAGGGGATAATATAATTGAAATATCATCTAACCTAATTCATGAAGTTACTAGTTTATGCAATGAGGGTAGTATACTAGTAAATGAGAAAAATGCCAAGAATATGGTACTTGACAACACTAAATCTGTCTATAATGGAAGAGGGATAGTGATAAGCAAAATCAACCAAGATGATGTTAGATTTTTCAGTATAATTATTGTAACAAAGATATTCTCTAATTCAAGAAGTGATCACATGGCATCATGATTCATTCAAGTAGCCTACAAAGTTTATAATGAAAGAGAAAAGGTTAATATGAGTGAGATCCTAAGAGTGTAGTTCATTGAGAACCTTGAAAGGATCAAGAAAGTTAAAGGTAGTCAATTTAGATTCCAATCATTAATAACTCAAATGTTTTTCCATCTGATTACTTAGTGGTAATAAGTGTACCATGGAAAAGATATCTAAAATAATGCATAACAAGTATCCTATTGATAAGATTGTTGACACTGTAAACCTTATTATGAAAACCTTTTGAAATAAAATGAAGGGAAGATACAAAATACCAACCACTATAGTGGAGAAGTACAACAATGATATTTATTTCATGATTGATTATGATTATACATATATTGAGGTAGTTAAGCCTAGAATGTTGTATGTTGAGCCACATGGCTATGAAGTGATAGAAGAGGAAATGTAGAGATAATCCTCAAATCTAATAAAGATGAAGACTTTGATAGGCTTGGAACATATGATAAATTGATGCAATCAGTCAACCAAGCATAGATTGAGAAGACAACAAAGAAAAAGGTTGAAACAATGATGAAAAAGGTCATGTAGTAAGCAAGAATGACAATAGAAGAGGTGAGTGTAGTAAGGCAGACCATCATAGGTATGATATAGATAGGTCAGCAAGGGATGATGCATGTATCACCCTTGTCTGCATCAGGACCATCTAAGGGAGTCACAATAGCATCACCATCTACAACAACACCTATAGCACCATATGCAACATTATCTTAGGATCAACCACCTATTACAGCTGTAATTCCACTATCTAAAGCATCAAAAGAAGAAGAAGAAGTGGAGGTAGTTGAAGTGAAAATAAAATTAGTCAGATTTGCTGAAGTAAAACAAGAATCCCCTGATTCTCTTAGAAAGAAAAGAATGAAAGCTATGACTAAAGGACCTAGAAAGATGTACAAGGAAATAATGCCCAATATACCTAAGAAGAAGATGTGGGGTCAGACAAAGCCTGAGAAACCAGTGGAGAAGCAACTAGAAGTTGCGACCACAAGAAGGAAGGCATGGAAGCCTAATATTGAAAAGCTAAACAACACAATCATTGATGAGGGTAATTTTGTGCAATTAAACAAGTTTTATCATCTTTACACCAAAATTGATAGGTTGGAGCTTGAGAATGCCATTATTAGACACATGATATTGTTTAATAAAAAATTTAAAGACGTTAAGGATGAGATACCTAAGGATCTTTATGAGTGGATAATGAATAAAAGAAAGAGAGTAGTTGATGAAAATAAAGGCATAAGAGAAAACTAGACTAGAAAACTATGCCAAATTGATAGTGGTGAAAACCTAGCCATCCTAATGAAAAGTATTGAACCTTATCTCAGGAACAAGACAAGAGCCATATTGATAATGTAAGGCAATTATGAGGAAGTCAATGGAGAGACATAAAAGGCCATTGTGCAAATGATGATACATTTGAATAAGGCAATATTAGCATCACCTCAAATTACTTTATCTAGCATTGTAAAGAGGTTTTGTAATCATCTCTTGTATTAAATAACTTTATTGTATATTCCATTTTAGGGTAGTGGAATCTTCTTGCACACATTCTATATTTGTATATAACAACTCCTAACAGTATTGAGGCTTCTAACAAGGCCTAAGTCCTCTTACAAGGACCAAGACACTATAAGTATGTAATAGACTCCTAACAAGGTTAATATCTTTAACTAGATACTTTTGATTAGTGGATCACTTTGTGGGTATCATCCCCATTGGGGTTTTCTCTTGGCTAGGGTTTTCCTAGTTAACAAAATATGGTGTTATGAGTTCTCTTATTGTATGGTTATGTTTATTGTTCAATATAATTACTTTTCTTTCATATGCAAGTTATAAGGCAATTAATAATATCCAATTTTGGGCTAAATTTTTTAGAATACTGATTCACCCCCCACCTCTCAGTATTCCCTATTTCTAACAGATCTATAGAAAGATGGAATTTTGTTTTGCATGGATCCTAGCTCCAACTCAATTTATTATTCACATATCAAATTCTTACAAGGGAAGCAGTTAGAACTTTAACAAGAAGAGTGTCATTTAAGAAATGAGGTGAATGAAATTCAAGTAAGGTTACTACCTCATATGGAAGTCATGCAAAGGCACATACAAATTGCTAAGGATCCTATGAAGGATCTTCACTTATCTATTATAGATAATATGGTGAATCTAGTAGCCAAGATATAAATTGAAAAATAAGTACTTTACACTTTGAAGGCCAATTGGGACAACACAATATCAATTATTATTAGATTGCACCATCCATTTCTAAAGGTATTTGGAATCCTCTTGGAACCCCAATTGAAAATTTGGTCAAAGTCACAAGTGACAAAAACAAGGGGGAAATAAGACCATTGCATGATCAAGTAAGAAAGTGTATGTGTATATGAAAAATACTGATCATGTATGTATGCGTGTATTTATTTTTGGAGTAATAAGGAATTAGTTTTTCTGATGCTCAGATGTGATATATATATTTGAAGTTTTGGAATGACAAGTTTTGATCATGACAAAGTGTTTTTGCCACTAATGCCAAAGGGGGAAATTTTTGACCCTAAAGGAAATCTAGTATTGTTAGTTAGTGCATAACACTTAGTCATTTACAAGGCAAAGTTATTCGGTCAACACTATGACTGAGTGATTCTATATAGGCCGAACTATGTAAAGGAAAAGATGTATATAATTAGTTGTTACCAAGCATTAGTTACTACTAAGAAAACCAAGTGTCACCAAGTATTCTAGTGGTTGCTAAGCTTTACATGAGGAAACATAAGCTGAGTGATACAAAGTTTGAAAAAAATACTTGAAGCGAAGAATAGCATGAGTCGAGGGATAGCAAGAAGAACCAATATGCGTCAAGCATTAGGAAACTATTGTTGAGTAACACAGTTTTGTAAAAATATTTGGAATGACACAAAAATTGATTCAAACCATTTTTTTAGAGATGGAAGAATGTTTTTTTTATTGAGGTGATAATCAAAAAGTTATTACACATGTAATTAAGGATCATCAATCCCTATGTGAGGTGATTAACCAATCCAAAAATTAGAAGGACTAAATAGAACAAAGAATGAATGTAGATCATTGGTTGAGATTTATAAGCTTTACCAAAAAAAAAATTTAAGGAGGTTTTTAAAACCTAATTCTTGTTGGTTATGAGTTAGAAGTTTGGATGCGAAGCTAAACGTGAATTTAGTGAAGTTAAGTGTTTAGAAGTAGTGAGGTGATGGAGTAGTGCAAAGAGAAGCAATTGAAGATTTATCATAGAGAGGTGATATCATAATATAAAGAGAAGATATGTTATCACCATTTAAAGTGAAAACCAAAGGATCAATATACTAATACATTTCAACAGGCATTTCAGGGTAAGCCTCTTATCAGAGTGGTCCTAACAGGCCTACACAAATCTCCTAACAGAGTGTTCACTTAATTATGGAGTTAAAATCCTTTAACTAAGGTAGATTGAATAAGTCTCATAAGCTCTTAATAGGGTAAACCTCTCATAGGGTATATCATTATAAGTGATAAAACTTTGTAGTCCTAACATGCACACGGTGTCATCTCCAGCACAATTTTACCTTCACCTTGGAGGGTTTTTGTGTTACCAAATCTTTGTTTTATGTGTTGATTTATTACTTAAATATTTTATTAATTTTATTAGATATTATATATGATATTACATGTTGATATATGATATTGCATGTTAAAGTTAAAGTTTAAGGCAGAGATGTGTGTGGTGAATTATGTATGAACATGGGTTATGTTTGAAGTAGTAAAAGTTTTGAAAATTATGATTCACCCCCCCTCTCAGCATCTTACTTTCCCTATTAGATTTATAACATTACTATGTGGATCATCTATAGAGACTACCATGGGTTGTACACATGGCACTACATCCATGCTTTGTAAAGTACTAGCAACTTCATCTTTCTTTAGTTCTTCACATACTACATTTCGAATCAATGTCGCATAATTTACATTTATTTTTTTCTTTATGGTTGTATAACTTGAAGCCATTGTTGAAAATTAGGGTTTTATTAAATAAGCACTCACACTTTTCTTGATTGTGTTCAAATTCACTTTCGCACTTGTAATTCTTTAATAGATTTGCACTTACAAGCTCTAAAATTCAATTTTTCTCATAGACAGCTCAAATTCACTCTTTTGTAATTGAAAATATAGATGTACTGTAGCCAAACGAATTAATTTTTCCCTATTTAATACACAAACTATATCTTTTAATGCTCATTGGGGAATAATAAATATTGTGTACCTCATACTCAGTTATGCATCAATTATTAGAGCGGGGTTGCCGTTGCACCAAAAGATTGATCTGTTAATACCCGATACAACCACTCAACTTATAGTACATAGGAGGCAGTTAAGTCCTTGTCACCAATCCCAAGGGGAGCATTAAACAATTTTCCAACAATCTCCCCCTCAACGTTACTCGAGGGTCTAAGGATTAAAACTTGTGACCAAGCTTTGATACTACTTGTTAGAGTGGGGTTGCCATTGCACCAAAAGACTGATTTGTCAATGCCCAATACAAGCACTCAACTTATAGTACACAAAATGTGGTTAAGCCCTTGTCATGAATTTGAGGGGAGTGTTGAACAAATTTCCAACATCAATTTTGTCACTTTCTTGATTAAACTCAAACTTGGTTAACAATCCAATTTTACCAACAATTTCACTAGCTTGGTTAACATTCTACCTTCAGTTATCATCCATCTTAGTGTAACTTGTCAACTTCTAAACTCCATGAGTTGTTCTTGTGCATAATTCATCATGCCAATATGGAATTCCTTCCATTTTATATTAGGAATTAATGTTAGATATATCAATGATAATCCAATTCCATACCTTCTTCCAAGGTCTAGTTGGAAGTAGAGGTTTCATCTAATCCATTAGATGAGGTGTTACCATTTATTGAATTGGATGTTTCATTCTCTTCTATCTTCCTTATCCACTTATTGTTCAATTTTTCACAAACTTCATCTACATTGACTTTTCCTTTTCCTTTTGGATCTTCCTCCTTAGGTGCTGACACTAGGTACTTGTAGTTCTTTCTTAGGTGACCAACCTTGTGGAAATGATAACATGCCATTCCAAGATTCTTCCAATTACTAGATCTTCCTTCAAAATGTAATCTTATGTAGTTAGAATAATTGTGACCATATTTTCCCTATGTAGTGCAAGAATACCATGTATTATAATCCCAGTTGATTGTATTGCTCTATTTTCTTGGTGATCAATTACACTTCTTTTGTGATATGCAATCTTGATACTTATGTCCAAATTTATTGTAAGTATGAAAATATCCATTGAATGCATACTTCTTAGGTGAATGATTGAACTTAGATCTACACTTATATGCTTGGCGACCATGCTTATTTCAATGATAATAGTAACCATCAAACTTGGGAGTAACATTGGACTTACTAGTTTTGCTCCTGCAAACATTTCTTGTGTGTCAAGGATTTCCACAATTATATCATGTAGGTTTCTTTAGCTTTGGATTGGTGTACATACTCCTTTGTTCAACTTTCTCTGATGATTTTCCTTTCTCTCTAGTGGAATTCTTGATATAGCCTAGTCTAGATGTATCTCTTGGTCTCCTCTGTCCTCTAAGTTGTTCTTCCAGTATCTTGATAATTTCCTTTGATCCCTTTAGTGTCTCATTTTTTTCTTTCTTAGATTTCAATTCACTCTTCATCTTTTCATTCTCAGTTCTTAATTCCACAATCTCTTCCATCTTTCTACCAATCTCATGATTTATACTGAGAAGCTAATTTACCATATCATAATGGTTCTGAGTTAACCTTGAGATTTCTTCATCCTTAGCATCTAGTCTTATAGTGATTTGTCTCTTTTCTTCTTCCATCATTTTCTTTTCATCCTCAGCTTTTCTCTTTTGTTCCATTACTTCACACATCATGGTAGATTTTAATTCTTGTTCTCTTTTCAGTGCTTTTATTTGCTTGGTAAGGTTGTGATTTTTCTCTGGTAGATCAACTATAGTAGCATCAGATTCATTAGACACATTTCCATCAGATAGTTCTTCAATCACTTCTTGATAATTTGTTTCATTAATTTTTTGATAATTTTCCTTCCTTCTAGTTAGTGATTTCTTAAGTCTGTCTTTCATCTTATTGATTTGGTCCATGATCATCCTTAATTTCAATTTTTGATTCTCAATGGTTTTGTCAAGTCTATACCTCTCCATGTGGTAAAACCTTCAACAAGAGAACCTATACTCTGATACCAATTGTTGGAATACTAGGAAAGGTAGGATGCTGGGGGGGGGGTGTTGAATTAGTATCCTCTAAAACTTTTGACCTTAAACAAATTCAGTGATTCCCTTATCCTTTTCACAACTCCGTAAGCTCATAATCTTAATACTTTGTAAATGAAATATCTTTATGTAATCTAATTTTCATTAATATGTAAACTCACTCATAAACATAAAATCATAACACATAATACAAATATTTGGTCACATAGATGTTATAATGAATTAGAATAATTGAGAGAGGTGGGGGGGGGGGGGGTGTGAATCAATTATCCTTAGGTCTAGATGTACCAATTCAACTTTTGGACACATCGAACAACATAAAAAAACTCATATATTTATTCGATCTCTATAACATATGCTCAATAATTTAAAATTTCATGCATTTACTTAACTCTCTGTTTCTATTATGTGTGGACTACCAATAAATAACTTACTATAAAATATAGCATGTGAAACAATAACATCCACATTTGAAAATAACACTTTTGACACCAATATTCAACATAGAAACCTAATTTGGGAAAAACCACTAAGTAACATGCTACCAATTTTTTACTCTTATGAAGTGAGCTTGGTTAAGAGCCAACCTTATTAAAGGTTATACAACACATAGTTAAATGTGACCCCGTTAAAAGATTTAATCACCCTTTTAGGAGTGGCCTTGTTAGAGGACTTTGGAATATTCCATTATAATGTCACCTTGATTAAAGGATTTACAAAATGACTGTTAGGTTAACCTTGATTAAAGGATTTTGGACTAATACAATGGTTGGAATGTAATAGTAGGTTTGATTTGTTAAGTATGACTTGTTGATTTGGTGGTCAGCACCTCCTTCAGGGTTCACAACATGGCTTAACCACCTCTCATGGATCTAGGTAAGTCTTGTGTTTGTGACGTTCATTGAAAGCTTGAGCTTTTGGTGCAATGACAAACATATCAACAATTGGTATCATATCCTTGGGTCAAGAGTTCACATCTTGGGAGGTCCCCTTCATTCTATTGGTGTATAACCTTTAGTGCTAAGGGGGAGATTGTTGACTTGGTGGTCAACACCTCATTTAAGGTTTGCAACATGGCTTCACTACCTCTTGTGGATCTAGGTAAGTCTAGTGGTTGTGACATTCGTTGAAAGCTTAAGATTTTGGTGCAACGACAAGCATACCCACTTTGCAAATTCAGATCTCTGTTCACTCATTTGCTAGTTCATTAACTAACCTTCATTTAAATCTTCATCAATGATATGCTTGGCACCTCCTCAAGAACTTAGACTTCAAAAAATCTTCACACTTCACCTCTATTATTTTTCTCTCCACATCTTCTCACAACTTCTCCTTAAGATCACTAATCGACCATGACCCAACCTTCCAATTTATTCCTTATGCCTCCTTAAATAGTTAATTTTGATCTTTTTCCATGTAAACATCATAGTCGATCCTAGGGTTGGGTCATATTCATCGAATCCTTCCATCTTTTTGTTCTCCTTCTTCTTTTAGAAACTTTTGATCAAATCCTTGCCTTTGATCATGTAACAAAATCTCTTCACACATTAAATATGTGAACTCATCAATCCTTATCTTTCATGTTCTTTGACTAATTCAAAATTCCAACTATGTTAGCCTCAAAATAAAATCTTTCTCAAACTATAACTCTTGTTGTCACTTGACAATCACTATTTTCTCTAGCTCGATCATCACTATGTAGCTCAACAATCACAATACTTTCTTACTCGACATCAACATGCTCGCTCGACCAATACTACACTCAGTCACAACTACACTTTCTTGGAAATAACTAGCACTTAGCTTGAACTATTTTGCTTTACCTTTACTTAGGTTCCTTAATCTTCTTCTTCAATTCCTTTATTGACCGTGTAATAATGATACTTGATCAAGCTTATCCTTATGAATTGTTTCAACTCTTAGCTTGATCTAATTGTCTTCTATACTCCATGTATTTATTGGACAATGCATTATCTTGTCAAGGAATAACTTATCAAGTACCCATTATATTTTCATGATACTTAACACATCTCAACTCAACATTTCACTAGGTCATCTCATGATCTCTTCAGTTTGACACTATGTCTCACCAATAGATTTGACATCAATGAGAACATAATAATTTGTCCAATTGTAGTTTCCAACAATCTCCCTCTTTGGCATTGATGGTAACACCTACACCTCATATACTTCTCTTACTGTACTAGTTACCATGCAATCCAAAAAGCTTCAACACTGTATAATGTTTGATTCCTCTGTGTTTATTTTCTCTCTTTCCTAGTTTCATTCTAATTCTCATTCAATTAATCTCAGTATGCTTCTTTTATCAATTCAACACATATACTTCTTTGTATCAACCTCAACACATACAAAAATTATTCTCAATGATCTTCTTAGTAAGACTCTCCCTCTTTGATCTTATCAATGTCATACTCATCTCCCTCTTTGTATGATAACTGTATATATCTCCCTCTTTATGTCTACTATATGGTAACTCAATAGTATTTATCCTCCTCTTTGAAAACAATACCAAAGGCATACCATACACACATCTTCATGTTGCTATGTTGACTAATACAACAACATCATTTCTCCTTATACTCCTTGTAGCTTCTACTACTGATAGTTTAGTGTCTTCCATTTCACACCTTTAGGTAGCTCCTAAAGTGTGGCCACCTACATCAATATTCATGATATTCTAATTCCTATAGATTGATACAAAAAAACATATATGCTTATTTTTCTTCAGGTAGGGGGATGACCCCTAAATTTCCTCTTAGATACTAAAAAATATCCTTAGGTAGTGCCTTAGTAAATATGTCAGCTAACTGTTCCTTTGTGTTCACATATTCCCGTCTCACTTCTTTCTCTTGTATCAACTCTCTCAAGTAATGATACTTGATCTCAATATGATTAGTCTTTGTATGCATCACAGGGTTCTTAAATATGTTTATAGCACACTGTTATGACAATAAATCACAATAGGTTCAATTATCTCTTCCATCATGCCTTAAAATAATTGGTTGATCTATACAATGTTTGAACTATTCATTGCTACAATAACATACTTAACCTCTGTTGTAGATTGTGAAATACAGTTCTACTTCTTACTTGTCCATGAAATTAATCTTCTACCCAAGAATAAAGCTCCTCCACTTGTGCTCTTTTTGTCATCAACATTTCCTACCCAATCAACATCTGTGTAAACTTTTAGTTCAAATTTATCACTCCTCTTGTACCATAGGCCATGGTCTTTTGTTCCTTTTAGGTATCTCACTATCCTTTTTATTGCAATCATATTATTTTCTCTGGGATTAGGTAATAATCTAGCAACAATTCCAATAGCTCATGTAATGTCAACTCTAAAAATACAACATATTGTAGTTTCCCAATCATAGACCTGTATAATGTTTGATTCACCTCAGCAGAATCATCATTCTTTGACAATTTATGTCTAGTCACTATTGGAGTTCCAACTAGTCTTGAGTCTTCCATACCAAAGGTCTCCAAAATTTTGTTGATTTACTTTGATTGAGTAATGAAAATACCTTTATTCATCTGATAAACTTGCAAACCAACAAATAATTTAATCTCTCCAAACATTGACATTTCAAACTCTTTTTTCATTTGATTAGAAAATGAATTGCTCAATCAATCCCTTCCTCCAAATATGATATCATCAACAATTTTTTTAGTTAGCAATATCTTGTTTTCAGCTTCACTTTTTAGATACAAATTGCTATTGTCATTTGCTCTTGCAAAACCAATATTTACCAAGTAATTGTGTAACCTTTAATACCATGCCCTAGGGGATTTCTTTAAACCATATAAATATTTGTGTAACTTACATACCATATTCCTTTTGTTTGGATCAACAAATCCTTTAGGTTGTTCATTGTAAACTTCTTCCTCAAGAATTCCATTAAAAAATGTAGATTTTACATCCATTTCGTACACTTTGAATTTTTTGTAAGCAACATATGCAAGAAAATTTCTCACTCCTTCTAATCATGTGACTAAGGGAAAAGTTTAAACATAGTCAACACCTTCCTCTTTTGCACACCCCTTATAAACTATGCTTGCCTTGTCCCTTATGACTTCACCTTTCTCATTCAGCTTGTTTCTGAACACCCCCTTAGTACCAATCACATTTTTATCTTTAGGTCTAGGTACTAATGTCCTTGTTTTGTTCTTCTCAATCAGTTCAATTCATTCATTCATTGCCTTGATCCAATCTTCATTTTCCAAAGCATCTTTAACAGATTTGGGCTCAAATTCACATAATACACATGTGTCATTCTTCAATCTTCTTCTTGTCATAACTCCTAAATCTTTATCTCCATTAATTTATTCTAGTGCATGATGTCTCCTTACATAATTTTCAACTATAGGTTCAAATCTTGGTTCCTCTTGTTGTTGTTCACTAGATTCTTCTTATTTAGTATCTCTTATTCTCTCTGGTTGTAACTCAACTTCCTCTATCTTTTCTTTGACAATTCATCAAATCTAACATTTAAACTTTACATAATTTTGTTTGTTTTATAATTCAAACACTTAGAAGCTTTTCTATTAGTGGAACAACCTAGGAACATGACTTCATCACTTTTAGCATCAATTTCTTCTTTTCTTACATCTTTCAATATGTGACATTGCTTCAAAAGACTTTAAAATTATTCACATTTGGTGTATATCCATACCATATTTTCTTTACTTGAACTTGGTTTAGAGTATAGATTGCAGTACTAATAGCCTCTCTCTATTACTTCTATGAAACATCCTTCTCCATCATCAATGTTCTTGTATAATCCATATTATATTTGTTCCTTCTTTTTGCTATACCATTTTGTGGTGGTGTACCTATTGCACTCATTTTCCTCTTGATTCCTTTGTCATTGAAAAACATGTTGAACTCATTTGACATGAACTCAACACCTCTGTTTGATCTCTGACATTTCAAAAAAATTCCCCTTTCTTTTTCAACTCTAGTAGGATACCACTTAAACATTTGAAATGCATCAGATTTTTCCTTAAGAAACATCATATTGAAAAATAATCAACAAATAGAATAAAGTATTTATCACCATAATAGTTCTATATTCTAGTAGGATCACACATATCAGTATGAACCAAATCCAAAATCTCATCAAAAGAATATGTCTTTCTCTTGAAAATAGACTTTGTCATTTTACCCATTTGACATTGTCTGCACAACATTTTATCAAGTTTTCTTAATCTTGGTAACCCTCTATCTCTTCTCATTTTACTAATGCTTACCAAGTTGTCAAAATTAACATGACATAGTCTCTTATTCCATAACCAAACATCTTTACATTGTGCAAATAGACAAGTATCTTTAGATAGGACTAGATAGAACAAGTTACCTCTTGTTTTATCTCCACTCACAACTAGTTCACCAGTTGCATCTTATATCTTTGCCTTTTTTTTCTAGAAATCAACTATGTAGCCTAAACTTATCAACTGTGCTACACTCAACAAGTTATACTTCAAACCATCAACCCATTATGCATTATTAGACTTGATCTTTTCATCTAGTTTAATTGATCATTTACCTTTTACATAACATGGTGCATCATTACCAAACTCAACAGTACTTGTTAGCTTAAAGAATAAATTTGACAACTGAGTGTCAATACACTTAACCAAGATCAAGAGTAAGTGTTGAGTAAGATAAAGTGCCAAGCTATAACAAGTGCCGAGTGTAATAGATGCCGAGTGTTAACAAGTGTCGAGTATAACAGATGCCGAGTGTTAACAAGTGTCGAGTGTAACAGATGCCGAGCTATAACAAGTGCCAATTGTAACAGATGCCGAGTGTTAACAAGTGCCGAGTGTAACAGATGCCGAGTGTTAACAAGTGCTGAGAGAAACAGGTGTCGAGTGATACAATTTTGTTTAGGTGCCGAGCTATCTAGGAAATAGCATGTGCCGAGTATCAGCAATACTTCAGGAGCCGAGTAACTCAGTAGATCAGCATAAAAGTTTGAAATTGCACAAACTATGATGCAAACAAAAATTTTTTTTTTGCAGCCGACATAAGGTAAACTTCGAGGTATTCAATGATAAAATTGAATCTTTTATTTTTCTCGTGCAATTCACATGCAACCAATAAGAAAAATGATAAAGGCATGCAACCAATCAGTAAAAGACAAGTATTGAGCAAGAAATTGAGATTCAATATGGATCGTAGATCCAAATCAAACCCTAAGTCTTTGAAGTCTTTATAAGGAAGATGAAATTTCATTGTAAATATATGAAAGGACATACAAGGGTTCATAAGCAAATATGATTTCAGAAGCAAGAGTTATCAGATCACAAAGGATCAAGATCAAGAGAAGGCAAAAAAGGAGCCTGCATTCAACAATCAAGGATTGTAATCTATCAGGTTTATTGTATCTAATACTCTCTATCAATTGTATTAGAATGAAAATCCTATGGTGATAGGTTAGCTTTACAGCTATTTTGTAAGATCCTTTTGATTAGGTGATTAAAATCCTTTAACAGGGTGACACTTCATGTTAAGTTTTTGTAAATCCTCTAACTAGGTCACTATTAATACAGTGTAAAGCCTTTAACAGGGCAAACCATCAGAAGTGGTTGAACAATATTGCTGCAGTAAATTTTTGTGGGTATCATCCCCACCCCAGTTTTACCTTCTTATTCCTGGAGGGTTTCTGGGTTACCAAATTCCAGTGTTATGAGTTATTGATGCATGAGTTTTGTTACATGTTTATTTAATGTATTTACATGCATGCAATTTACTTTAGGTCAAAAGTTTTATTGTCTAAAGTGTGATACTTATGATTCACCCCCCCCTCTCATAAGTACTCTTTCCATATTTGAATATTCCAACAATTGGTATCAGAGCTATCCAGGTTCTCACAAGGAAAAGCCTAACAGCTTGGAGGAAAAGATCTAAAGATGGAAGCTTTCAAACTCGAAAAGATCATTGAAAATCAGGTGATAGATGTGCAACTTGCTCTGCATAGCTTGGAAGAATTCAGAAACAAATTGAGAAACTCATTAAAAAAGAGGAAGGATCTAGCCATAGCTGAAAATGATATACACTACAAGGAGATTGATACCACCAACATATTTTCCAGTGGAGACACTAAAGAGTTTGATACAGCAATAGCAGAACTGATGGAGAAAAATAAAATTCAAGCAGATGAGATAAGATCTCTAAAGATGGAACATGAATCACAGGCTATAATGATATGTGAAATTACTGAACAAAAGAAAAGAGCAGTTGATGATAAGGTCATGATGGAAAATGACAAAAGGAATCTTGCAAACAGACTTGAAGAAAAATGTACCGAATTGACTAGGATCTCAAACATGCAGATGGATACACTTGCTCAAATGATGAATCTTCATCATGAACTCAATATGAAAGATATTGAGATCTCTACTTTGAAGATGCAGAAGGAACAAATGCAAAATGAATTGAACAGAGAAAGAGAGGTGGCAGAAAATCTCAACAAATCAAGTGAAGCCATCAAATATTTTGAGCAAATACTGAAATCTCCAAGATCAATCCATGATACAACAGGTCTTGGATATAACAGCACTGAAGTAGGAGAATCATCAAAGAGTACAGAACAAAGAAGTGAAAAAGGTAAAGATGTTAAACCTACATGTCATTTCTGTGGAAAGAAAGGACATACATCTAATGTCTGTAGAAGCAAGAATGCCCATCAGCATGACAAACCCAAAAGCACAAATCATTGTCATAAATGCAAGAAGCAAGGTCATCAAGCATATGAATGTAGAACCCAAACTATCAAGACATCAAGATTTGATGGACATTGTTATAATTGAAAAAAGTATGGACATAGAGCTTTTGAATGTAGATCAAAGTCTATGTGGACAGTAAATCAACCAGCAAAGACATCAAACCATGAATTTTGGGATTACAACACCAGGTACAGCTGTCACTATTGTCAAGAATATGGACATATCCCATAGAACTGCATAAGAACGCATTTTAGAGGGAACTACAAAAGATGGTTGAGTCAAACTACATGTTTTAGTTGCTTAAAAATTGGTCATGTCAGTAGGAATTGCCCAACAAGGTCAAAGGCATCAAGTTCTGAGTTCAGCAATGGAAAGGCAAAGATAGATGTTGGACATATCAGAAGTGAAATGAATAAGACATGGAGAAAAAAATATGAGTATAGCACATCAAGTACAAAGATCACTTCACCTAATGGGTCAAGTGATCACACTTCATCAAATTAAGCAAAGAATAAGTGTGTGGGATTGATAAACAAAGTTACATCATAAATCAGTCCCAAGACATATAAGAACTGCAAAAGTGAAATCAGCATAAGCAAAGATGCTAAGTCAAAATTGAGAACTTTTAAAGTTGCCTTCAGGAGCTGAGTTGCTAACAACGACCGAGTTGATAGTTGATGCCGAGCTATGAAATATCAATAGGAGCCGAGTAAAGTAAAACACAATGGGAGCCGAGTCATGACAAAACTTTTCAGGTAACAAGTAGACAGTTGGCAGCGTACTATGCATTTATTACTCTATTTTGAAGGGTACATAAATCTGATTTTTGATCATTTTCCCACCATTCGAACAAGAAGCAAAGCCGAGAAGAGCGAAGAAGATCAAGATCAGCTCAGAAGCCATTTGTGAAGATTTCAACGGTGATTCAAGACAAGTTTCATCGATTAAAGGTATTTTTACTTAAGTGCCAAGCTATGTAGGACTTATAAACTTGTTTAAATCATAAACCCTAGTTTGGAAAACAATGGCATCTAGGTCAGGAACCACTAAGGGTACAGAGAGTCATGAAGTACAGTTGGTCAGCAACGAAGTTAAACAACCTGAATTTAAGCCCATTCTAGAAGTAGCATACAAGAATGATCCTACATGGGCATTATCAGTTATTCTGGATAAAGTTGTTATGGTCCAAGATATTCGCAGATGTTATAATTGCAAAATTGGTGCCATAGGAGACTTAGAAATCCATAATGCATATGACAAACTATGTGAAAACAAAGTACTGAAAAATGAGTTTTCAATAATAGAAAGAAAAGGATTAACCAAAACCCTAGCATTTCTGATTGTTTTCAAAACTGAATGGGTACGGATAGTTCTGAGCCGAATACATGATGGAGCTTTTTGGTTAGAGTCAGGGCTAGTAAAATTTACCAAGAAAACTGTTCATAGGGTTACTGGTATTCCAACCCTAGATCGGCCAAAGACCCTACAAAGTGACAAAAGGGAAGTAATAGAGAAAAATACAGGTGCCAAATGGAACAATAGAGGAATGATTATTGACATAGTCATAGATCCCCTACTAGATTTTTCTGTAAGAATCATTTCACATAAATTCTATCAATCAAGCAGGTTAAACAGTGTACCTTGTATAGTAGTTGATGTTGCATACAAGATAATCAAAAGGGATCACACTTATGATTTGGCAGAGCTCATGTTTCAATAGATTAATGAAAATCTAGGAGCTATAAGTAAGAGCAAGGGAGCTCAATGCAAATTTGGATCAGTTTTGATGTGCATGTTTTTCTATTTGATGAAAGAATTTCCTTCTATGGGTAAGGTAAGATGGAATCTAGAGAAAACAATTGTTGAACAAATTAATGGATACATTGAATAGATGGGTGAAAATTTTGATGCCCAAATGACTGGTTATTTTGAGGACTTCAAAAAGTCCATGAAACAAAGAATGAGAATTCCAGTCTCATTGACTAAGAAATATGAAAAGGACATTTGTTTTCTTGTAGATGTAGATTATACCTACATACAAGCAGTTATACCTAGAGTAAGATGGCTTAGGCCACTAGGTTATGAAATTGATGTTGATCAAGCCTCTGTAGCAATAACAACCCTACTTGTAGAAGAAGCTGATAAAAATGCAAATTTTTTTGGAACCTATGATGTTGTCAAATCAAAGGTGATAATAGATTTGAAGACTGCTTCAACAGTAAAGAAGAAAGAGAAAATGGTGAGACAAATCAAGAGAAAATTTGGTGTGGAAGAAGAAGGAACAATAGAAGAAGAGGGAGAAGACATTGAAGAAGAAGGAGATAAACTTCAAGGTCTGACTCAAGGGTTAGGAGAAGATAAAGAGGAAAGTGCTGAGGTAGAAGAAGCCAAGAAAGCACCAGTTAAGAGAAAGGCCACAACTCCTTCTGCTCCTAAATCCAAGGGGAAGAAAGTAGCTGCTCTTGCACCAAAGAGACCTACCACAAGGGCTGTAGCACAAAAAGCCTAAGAAGAGGCAAAAGGAAAGAAGAAAGACTCAAAGAAGACTGCTGCTGAGTCAAAGAAAAGGAAATTTATTCCCTAGCCTGAAACAGATGAGGAGAAAACAGAGTCAGAGGACAATAGTCAATTTCAAGTGGTAAGACACAAACCTTAGACTGCTGTTGATAAATTATGTTTAAAAATTAGGAATAATGATTTAAAAGGTTTAAAGAACCTGAATTTTTCTAAGCTCACCAAAGAAGAGCAAAATAAATTAGAGGAATCTGTGTATGCTATGATGGCTGAATATAAGCACACACCTCTAGAATTAGATGAATCTATGCCAAGAGAATTGTATAAAATTGTAGAGGATAAATGGCATTTTTGTTTACAAATGGAAAAAGAAATAAGGGAGTCGACATTAGCCAGATTGTTTCCTGATTTGACTAAAGATCAAGTAATAAATGCAGTAAAAAGGCATAATAACAGATTCACTCCCAAGTATAGAGCATTCAACATATTGCAGAATAAAATTGAAGAGGTAGTTACTAAATCCACAAGATTGTGGAAAATTGTTTATAAGAAAATATAAGATGTATATAATGAAGAATATAAGGCAGAGGCAAGTGCCAAGACAAAGGAAAAGAAAGTATTAGAAACCAAAGAAAAAGAGAAGGAACTAGTGGAGAAAAAGAGTAAAGAAGAAAAGGAAGAAGAGGCTCATAATGAGGAGAAAGAGGAAGAGAAAGATACAACTGAGCCACAAGATCAAAGTATGCAAGACATATAGGTATCTCCTCCTAGTCCTCCTCATGCCACCATCACACCTGTAGATAACATAAAAATAAAAGATGTTACAGACACTTCAAATCCAAACATCAATCCATTAACTGCAGAGGATTTGGAAATCCTTGACCAATCATCACTAGTAGCAAAATTAAGCTCAAATCCTATATTGGTCAGTGTTGATGAATTACAGAATCCAGAAGTTAAAATAGAGATAGTCAAGGTAAAAGCACAAGTGCCACCTTTGACCATACAAACTACTGGTATTCTATTTCTTCCACCACCACCTCCACCAAGCATAGTCACTTATACACTCCAAATGCCGAGTACAGCAGCAGGGGAAATAAAAGAAACATTAGAACAACCAACAAGTTCAACCCCACCTAGCAATAAAAAAAGGGATATTCAAGTTGAAGAAAAGGATGAGACAAAGAAGAAGGAGGAGACTGCAATACAAACACTGGTTGCATTACCAAAATTTGGTACTCCAACACAGACTCTTCAGCAGCCGAGCACAGATGGATTACAACTGCAAATCAGGACACTAGGCTCGAGCTCATCAAAGGTAGTCAGGAAACTTCACTATGGAGTTCCTGAGCTTGATGAAGAAATAAAGATCCCATATTATGAATCTAGCACTCTTACTGAAGAAAAGATTAATGAAATTCAGAGTGCATTGGACAAAAGAAGGAGACAAGAAGCACTAAGAAAAGAATACAAGCATAAGCTTACCTTGAATGAAATTAAAGATATATTCACGGAAGCCTTTTTCTTACAATCTCCAGATGAGTCAAGACCAATTATAGAGCAACTATTTGATATAGTTGACTAGGTGACTAATGAAGACCAGGAAACAAATGCCAGATTGCTTGAATGGTAAGAAAGGAAGTTCCAAGGTAAAATAAATAGTAAAATATCCGGTGATATAGCACTATCACAAGAAGAACTAGAAAAGAAAGTTATAACAGTCAAAATTGTACTAGGAAACATCTTTTCCCTGTACAACAAGTTGTGTGATTTTTCCACATTCACACAGGACACTAGCCAGAAAATACTAAGCTTGGAAAACAATCTGAAAATTTCTAGCATGCAACTCCCCACAAATCCAGCTCAGAGTGAGAAGCATTTTGTCCAATCGCTTCACACATAAAGAGAGTTAGCTATCTTAGCAGCAGAGGAGGCAACCACAAAAGCTAAATTGATGCAAATTCAATCATCAATAACTCCTCATTTGGAACTACTTCACAAGGAGCAGATAAATGCAGAGACAATCCTCAGGAAAGACCCCAATCTTTCTTCATCTGATGGACTTGTACACCTAGCAGCAGAGATTGCCATCCAGCATAAGACATTGGATGTCGCATTAGCAAATTGGGATGTAGCTCTGAAGGTACTCCTTGAAGTAAATAGCACATTTTTGGCTAATTATGGTATTTCATTATAAGACCCTTGACATAAGTGTCAAAAAGGGGGAGAATAAGTAATAAGAGAGTAATAAGAAGTGATTAAGTAAGGGAGAGTTAAGTACAAGAATGAACTGATAAATATGATAAAAGGGGGAGATAGAAAATTTTGAGATAGCAAATTTTGAGGTAGCAAATTTTGAGATAGCAAATTTTGAATGTAGGATAAATTAATGAGTCACAAGGATCTTAATTAAGTGTTTTTTCCACTCATGTCAAAGGGGGAGATTGTTAGCTTAAATAATAAATTTGACAATTGAGTGTCAATACACTTAACCAATATCAAGAGTAAGTGTCGAGTAAGATAAAGTGCCGAGCTATAACAAGTGCCGAGTGTAACAGATGCCGAGTGTTAACAAGTGCTGAGTATAACAGATGCTGAGTGTTAACAAGTGCCGAGTGTAACAGATGCCAAGCTATAACAAGTGCCGAGTGTAATAGATGCCGAGTGTTAACAAGTACTGAGTGTAACAAATGCCGAGTGTTAACAAGTGCCGAGAGCAACAGGTGCCGAGTGATACAATTTTGTTTAGGTGCCGAGCTATCCAAGAAATAGCATGTGCCAAGTATCAGCAATACTTCAGGAGCCGAGTAACTCAGTAGATCAGCATAAAAGTTTGAAATTGCACAAACTATGATGCAAACAATTTTTTTTTGCAGCCAACATAAGGTAAACTTCGAGGGATTCAATGATAAAATTGAATCTTTTATTTTTCCCATGTAATTCACAAGCAGCCAATAAGAAAAATGATAAAGGCATGCAACCAATCAGTAAAAGACAAGTATTGAGTGGGAAATTGAGATTTAATATGGATCGTAGATCCAAATCAAACCCTAAGTCTTTGAAGTCTTTATAAGGAAGATGAAATTTCATTGTAAATATATGAAAGGACATACAAGGGTGCATAAGCAAATCTATTTTTAGAAGAAAGAGTTATCAGATCACAAAGGATCAAGATCAAGAGAAGGCAGAAAATGAGCCTGCATTCAACAATCAAGGATTGTAATCTATCAGGTTTATTGTATCTAATACTCTCTATCAATTGTATTAGAATGAAAATCCTATGGTGATAGGTTAGCTTTACAGCTATTTTGTAAGATCCTTTTGATTAGGTGATTAAAATCCTTTAACAGGGTGACACTTCATGTTAAGTGTTTGTAAATCCTCTAACCAGGTCACTATTAATACAGTGTAAAGCCTTTAACAGGGAAAACCATCAGAAGTGGTTGAACAATATTGCTACAGTAAATTTTTGTGGGTATCATCCCCACCCTAGTTTTACCTTCTTATTCCTGGAGGGTTTCTGGGTTACCAAATTCTAGTGTTATGAGTTATTGATGCATGAGTTTTGTTACATGTTTATTTAATGTATTTACATGCATGCAATTTACTTTAGGTTAAAAGTTTTATTGTCTAAAGTGTGATACTTATGATTCACCCCTCCTCTCATAAGTACTCTTTCCATATTTGAATATTTCAACAGTACTTCCATTATAATATTCTAGCTTATCAAACTTACTTGTATCACTAGTCATATGATGTGAGCAACCACTATCAATTATCCATCTATCATTCTTATTTACATTTAAGATCAATGGAGTTTTCTCATCTTCATCAAAATCATCTTTCATTGAAACATAAATAACTTCTTCATCATGGTCATTAGAATTATTGTCAAAACCATACTCTTCAACAATATACAAAGAATTCTTACCTGTATCCTTGCAGTCTCTTTTATCTTGTTTGCTCCTTTCATCTCTCCTTCCTTTTTAATTGAAATCTTTCCTATTATCATTTTTGTTAGGGCATATAGCTTCAATATGACCAACTTTTTTACATGTAAATTAAATAATAGGAAGTTTACCTTTGTATTTACCTTTTCCTCTAGGAAGTCTTCTTTCCAATAATGCTTCAAGCTCATCAAGGTCATCATCCAATCCATTGTCGCTCACTACATACTTTTGTTTCTTCTTATTCTTAGATCCATCAAGGGTTAGTTGGGTTTTAAATGTAGATTCAATGTTAGTAGGGGAGTAATTATAAAACTTTGATAATTCAAATGCAGTAAGTCTACCAATCAAACCATCAAAGGTAAGATCATTACCAGGTGTGCATCTCAATTCTTAAATTGTAGATACTTTGATTACATAGATAGGATGTGATGTCCTTAATACCTTACTTATTACAGTCTCATTAGTTATATGTCCTTTAGATCCTCTAATAGAATTCACCACTTCTTTGATTCAAGTACAATATTATTGAATATTCTCACCTTACTACATTCTCATGTCATCAAAATTTCCTCTTAAGCTTTATGTCTTAGCTCTAAACACATTCTTTTCTCCAGCATGGATTTTTACTTGTCTCACATTTTCATAGCAGTAGCGAATTCCTTTACATAATCAAATTATGTATAACCGAGTGCTGTTGAAAGTTCAATCATCATTTGGTTGTGCTCCTACTTCTCTTTCATTGTTCAACTATCATAGGTCTTGGCGCCTCAATGTAGTCATTGTCCAATTAGAAAGATGTGGAATCTCAAATTCTAGATAAGTGCAATCTCATTAGCCTTTTCCATGCTGGGAATTTGTCCTTGTTTGGCTTAGGTATCTCTCTCTTATATATCTTGATCTTTGGCTTGAGTTCCTTCAAACTTTCCTAACAAGAACCAAAGCTCTTATGCTAGTTGTTAAAATGATTTAGAATAAAGGGGGGGAGGGGGTGGATGAATCAATTATACTCAAGACCACATTTACTAATTCAAATTTTAAAAACTTCAAACAACTTCATCAAACTCAGATACCCACTTAGTCTCTATAACATATCATCAACAATTTAACATTTCGTGCAATATCTTAACTCACTGTCTTTATATATGTCGACTACCGGTAAATAAACTACTATAAAATATAGTATGAAAAATGATAACATCCACACATGATAATAACATTTTTGACATCAAGATTTAAGGTGGAAACCTAATTTGGGAAAAACCACCAAGTAACATGCTACCAATTTTTTACTCTTTTGAAGTGAGCTCGGTTAAGAACAAACCCTGTTAAAGGTTATACAACACACTGTTAAATGTGACCTTGTTAAAGGATTTAATCACCATGTTAGGAGTGGCATAGTTAGAGGAATTTATAACATTCCATTAGAATGTTTCCTTGATTAAAGGATTTATAAAATTATTGCTAGGTCTATATCACTTACAAATCATTAGTGTCAATGGAATACAATGATCGGACAAAACACTCAACACAAATAATAAGGTTAACTCCTATGAATGGACAAAAGGAAACAAGGTAAAAGAGAATGCAAACCACATGATCAATATTACAAGCCTCCTTTGATGAGTAGATTCATCCAAGATGGTGATATGTGTGCTCAAGATTTCTTCAAGCCTTCAATGGATGGGAGCCTTCCAGGTATGAAACATGGTGTATGAGGTAAGTATGGATTCTTGCATGGTAAGGGTGTGATTTAGTGATTTTTCCTCCAAAGGGGCATTATAATTTTGAGTAAGAGTTGATGATGATTTGTGATGGGAGAGGGGTTCATTTATAGGCTTAGGATGTGAGGATGGAGGTCTAAGATGCAAAGATGGAGGAATGCAGAGGGAGGGCTAGGATGCAAAGAGAGGGAGGCACATGGATTGTGCTTCTTCAAATCCATAGCCTTGTGACAAGTGTCAAAAGGGGATTGAATGTGAGGGGATGGTCAAAATGGATGGTTAAAGGAGTTATGAGGGAGAATGAGATAGAAGAGGGATGTAAGAGGCTTTAAATGCTTTGTACGAGCATTTAATTCCTTTGTATAGGAATGTAAGAGGGATGGGATGGAAGTTTGACCTTGGTTTGGCTTAGGAGTTCTTAAGCCTTTGCTTAAAGTTGTTCACATGTTTAGGAAATGGATTAGGCTTAGCTTAGGAGGGGATTAGGAGGCAAGTGACATGTTAGAGGGGTGCTAGTGGGTTGGCATTAATGAGGTGGGTTAATTAGTTGGCTAAGAGAGGTTAGCATGCGTGAATGGGTTGGATTTAGCTAATGATAAGGATTTAGGAATAGTTAGAGGTTGGGGATTTAATTTATTAAATTATTTATTTAATAAAAAGGAGATGTGGAATTAAATAAAATAGGCATGGTGCAATTGTTTAATTGAATAGGTGAATAGGGATATAATTGATAATTAGACTTTTTATTTGTCATTCAATTTTATCAATTGGACTATAGTTAATTAAATAAATAAATAAACTAGGGGATGACATTGAATTAATTAAATATTAAATACTTAATCAATGATGTCTTTAGAGATGACTAAATATGGTTACTTAATTGATGTAATTAGATTTAAGTCTCTACATTTTGCCCCTTTTTGACATAGTGTTGGAACAATACTATTTCAAAGAAGTTTGAAGATAGATGACACAAAGAATATTTTTAAAGAAACAAAGTTTTCCTAGCCTCAATAAGATAGAGGAGAGACTAGACTGTGTGATGCCCCCTCAAGAAGGTGGAGGGAGATGATGTGGCCCGATGGCTTCTTGAAAAGTATGAGAATTTGGGGCAAGAGGGAGGACTCAGATTGGTGAAGAGAGGATTAAAAGGGACTCAAAATCTCACTATGGGAGAATGAGACTAAGGAGAACCATGTGCATAAGAATGACCATGGGTTAAGGAATCAAGTTGGGGATGGAGGGGGATTAGCTTTGTGAAATGAAACCAGGGGGGAGTGACTATGGGAAAAAGGGATTTTTGGAGACTTTGGATAGTCGGGGGACTGATGGATTTGCTAGACCATGGTTGTAGGACTGATGGGATTGGATGGTTGGATAGGGTTTTCTCTAGGAGCTGGCAGGATTTTGAAAAGTGACTTGTCTCTATGGAATTGGAGGAGAGGGCGGGATGAAATCCATTGAAGCTTGAGCATGGGGGTGTTCCAAAGGGGAATACCACCATATAGTTGAGAATTGAGTTTGATATAGAAATATTCTAGACATGCCAAGGTTATAAAGAACATCAAGGACTTTTCACCAATATTACATAGGACTGACTCAAAACAAACACACAAGGATTGCCCTAGCATCACACATGTATCCTGGAGGAATCATAGTGGAAACAACACTGTGTAATCCAAAAACAAGCAATATTTCCCAAGTACATCATGCAACCACAAGTGATCACATGTTTGGAATATGCAAGGGTCACGTCCAACTGACTCACAAGCAAGCAAGAAAGAGACAAAAAGACCTTGCTCTCAAATTGCTCTATTTGTAGCACACCATGATATAAAGTGATTATGGTGAATTTGAGGAGGAAACAACACAAATCACTTGGAAAAAATACTTTAAGAACCAAACTGGAAATCCCAAAAGTAAAATAAATTGAAAGAAAATGCAAATCTATAAAAAGAGAACCTTTTACCAAAGAGATTGGTAGGACTGGATATTGACGGACCAAGGTCAAACATGAGGAAGGATGCATCTTGTAAGGACCTATTGTTAGTATCTAGGACTATGATAACATGAGATGGGCAATTAGAACCTTTAGGATAACACTTTGATGACAAAGGATCTCTTATAAGGATGCGTTAAAGCACCTAACCAGTAGAACTACAAGGTGTGACTAGACATGAATTGACATGAAAATTGAGACATAAAATGGAACTAAGCTAAGGACTAACTCTAGGATATATAGAAAACTAACCAAGATATTTACAAGGATCATTGTACAAAAGTTCAGTATGATAGGATAACATGATGGATATGCTAGAGTACAATGTGAAACAACTCAGGATGAGGAGAACATAAATGAGATATGGTACACATATTATAATACAAGGGGTATGATACATGAGATAGGATACATAGATATGATACACATGAGAATTCCATGATATAACACACTGCTATGATTTTGTCCACTACTCAAGAATTGGAATAGTGGGATTGATAATGTTGTGATGCTAGAACATCATGGGAACATGGGGAGATGGATGAGTGGATCAGGCAAGAGGGTGGGAGGGTGTGGATCTTTGATAGATAATGGTAAGGCCAAGTACACATGGTGCCTATTGCTATGCTTTCACTAAGGTACCTATCCAAGGTACTTGAATTGCCAAGTTTGCACCATTGGATGCTTATTTTTCTTTATTATTTTCTTGCTTTTTTCAAGATTACCAGATACACTAAGGGGCTTAGGCATATAATTTCTTGAGCTGAATGATATTGGTGGGATAATTCAAAGTTTCACCTTCTAGTGTTGATAGATGATATGCTCCTGAGCCAAAAGATGTTGTGACAACATATGGACCAAGCGATGTGGGCTCAAACTTGCCCTCTGCTTGGACTTTCATGTTTTCTTTGAGGACCATGTCATCAACTTGAAATTTTCATGGGTGAATTTTTTTCTTTTGAAGTTATGCCTAAGGAAATTCTAATAAACTATGGGGTGGTCATAGGCCTATGACCTTCTTTCATCTAGTAGGTCTAGCTGGGCGAGTCTAGCGACTCTGTAGTCCTCATCTGATATTTGTCCTCATAAAGATATGTGCAAGAATGAAAGTCCAACCTGAATAGAAAAGATTGCTTTGGAACCATAGAAAATGGAGTATGGAGTTGCATCTATGGATGTATGGAATGAGGTTTAGTAATCCCATAAGGCTGATTTGATTTGTAGTTGCCAATCGTGACCAGAATCATTGACAACTTTCTTGAGGATTTTGAGTAGAATTTTGTTAGTTACCTCAGTCTAGCTATTACATTGTGGAAAGTATGGGCTAGATAAATGGTGATGAATGTAGATGGAGGTGCACAACTCTTCCATATTGAGGTTTTCAAAGTTACCTCTGTGGTCTATAAAAATCATAGCAAGGATACCAAAGTGGCATATAATATGGTAGAGGATGAATTTAGAGACCTAAACTCCTATAGTAGTAATAAGTGGGACAACCTTAACCCACTTGGTAAAATAATCTATAGAAATGATGATCCATTTGTGGCCTTCTGAAGATATAGGTGTAATGACATCAACAAGGTCGAACCCCCAACATACAAATGACCATGGTGGTGCGATAAATTGGAGATCTTGAGTTGGAACTTGTATCAAATTTGCATGTTGCTAACATTGTAGATGCCATTTGAAAAATTCACAAGCATCATGTTCAATAGTAGGCCAATAGTAACCTGCTCTCAAGATTTGTTGTGCTAGGACTATATCGCTCATGTGAGCATCACAAAGTCTAGAATGTACCTCTTTTAATGCCATAGCAACCTCACTTTGGTCTAAACACCTAGAGAGAGTATCATGATAAAATTGATGATATAGGGTGTTGGCTATGATAGTGTAGTGAGATAAACATGAATTTTGTTGTACCATGGGGAATGGGGATCAACTAAGACACATACTTGTGTTGATTCATCATTTTGATATGTAGGCTCGTGTAGCTACTTGACTAAGAACTCATATTGTGTAGCTTCCTAAGGAATTTTCAAGATCGAACTGATAGTGGCCATTGCATCTACAACCTTATTTTATAACCTTAATACCTACATAAATTTGATCTTTGTGAAATATTGCTTCAATTGATCAACCAATTCTTTGTAGGGTAGTAGCTTGTCATCTTTTATTTGGTATTTATGAAGCACCTATTTGATAATTAGTTGCGAGTCTCCAAAGACCTATAGCTTTATTATGTTCCATTCAACTATTTTTTTGAGCATTGCAATGAGAGCCTAATACTTTGAGATGTTATTGGTGCATTGGAATCATAGTTTTAATACTTTGGGAATGTAGTCACCTTGAGGGGTAAGAAATAGTATTCTTGGTCTTGACCCATGGGAGGTATAGGATCCATCAAAGTATAGCTTCCATGATGGTTGTTCTTCTATCATGTAGAGATGTTCATCTGGAAACTCCATAACGAGAGGATAAGTATTAGCTAATAGTGTATCAGCCAAGTGATCTGCTATAGCTTGTCCCTTAATTGCCTTCATATTGATATATTGGATGTCAAATTCACTAAGGAGCATGACCCATTTTGGTAGGTGGCCTATGAGTGTTGTGCATCATAACATGTATTTTAAAGTGTCAATTTGGAGATGAATTGTATAGTATGACTCAACATGTAGTGAAAGAGCTTCTGAGTGGCAAAAACCATAGCTTGATAAGCTTTTACCATAGGAGAGCAATCAAGCTCGTAGCCACCTAGAGTGTGACTGATGTAGTAGAGGGCTATTTCTTTGTCCTTGTCACCAAGTTGTGCTAGAAGTGTGCTCAATGCTATTGGAGTAGCTATTATGTATAGTATCAATGGTCACCTAGCAACTGGAAAAACTAAGATTGGTGGATTAGCCAAGTATTGCTTGATCTATTCAAAGTTTTGCTGACATATAGGATCCCATCTAGAAAATTTTGATATTTCTTGAGAAGATGTGTAAACAACTGGTATTTATCTTCTAGCTGTGAGATAAACCATCCTACTAATTGTAACTTACCCTGGAGAGTCCAAAGGTCCCATATTGTGATACAATAAATCCTAGGAGCTTCTTAGATGTGATTCCAAAAATACATTTCTTGGGGTTAAGCATGAGGTGGTACTTTTCTAACTAATCAAACACTTCTTCAAGGTGAGATAGGTGATCCATGGCATCAACAAATTTGACCAAGATGTCATCTACATAATCTTCAAGGGTTTTATGGATGAGGTCATGGAAGATGACTATCATAGCTTGTTGATAGGTTGCTCATGTGTTCTTTAACCCAAAAGACATCATGTTGTAGCAAAAGGTTCCCCATGGGGTGGTGAATTATGTTGATCTTTTTCAGCTATCTATATTTGATTACACCCAACCAATCCATCCATGAGGGATACTAGTTCGTGAATAGTTGTGAAATCCATAATCATGTTGATATTTGGCAAAGGGAAACCATCTTTGGGACAAACCTTATTGAGGTCCCTAAAATTTGTACATATTGTGATATCACCAGAGGGTTTGGTGATGGGTACCATGTTGGAGACCTAATCTAAGTAGTCAATTGGACGGATGATCTTTGCTTCTAGAATCTTTTCTAATTCTACTTTGACTCATAGAGTGACCTTGGGATGCATCTTTTGGAGTTTCTTCTTGACAGGCTTGACCTTTGGAGCTACTACCAAATTGTGTACCACTAATTTAGGATCTAGTCCTGGCATGTCCTGATAAGACCATACAAATTGACCAATGTTTTTTCAAAGTACCTCAATGAGAAGGTTTGCTTGATCAGATGGTAAGGATGCTGCAATATATGTAATCTTAGGTGTCTTTGTAAGACTGATATTGACTGGCTTGGTGTCCTTAGTTAGGATTGATAGTACTGTAGACTTGTGATCTTGTGGGGGAAGGAGGAAATCTCTAGCTTTAGGTGCCTCTGAGAGGTTTTCACTATCAGATACATCCTTTATTTTTATTTTAGTTTTGATTCATTCGATGGTGCTCCAGAGGAGTTTTCACCAAGGGATACCTTTGTTTAAATTTTTTTAATTTTGATTTTCTTTATTTTTATCACTTTTGTGAATGGAGATCTCATCCTCCCCAAAGTAGCCCTTTGGGTCCAATTTGTAGAAATAAGGAGATGGCAGTGGTGGCTTTTGTGTGGTATTTCAGCTCCTATTAATTTGAGGAGTGTATGCTTTGTAGACAACTTGTCAACATGGATTACACTTAGTTGTTCCCAATTAATGAGTTCAAGATAAGTGAGGGGAAGGTCTATTAGGTTGATGGATAGTTCATAGAGTACATAGGCTCCTAGGATAATTTTGTCAAGGAAAATATCATCATAGAATTTCTTTTCAACTTCTTTAGAGATGTCTTCAAATTGTACAAGGTCCTTCTGGATGTTTAAGAAGGCTTGACCATCCTTAGTAGTTTCCCTAGTCTTGGGGAGTCCATAGCCTAGACCTTTCTTCTTCTCTTCTTTGTATGCTTCTAATGGTTGTCTAATACCTGATTCTTTGTGTCCTAAGATGCCTCCTTGATAATCACACTATTCTGTAGTAAGTCAGTGTGAGTGTGGATATTTCAATTTGAAGTAGTCAAGGAGATGTTTATCTTTTGGAGGTAGATCTTTGTATAACTATGTATTGATATCAGGGGCCATTTCTTTCCCATTGAGGATCCCATTGGAAACAAATATGGTGGGCTCTATTTGTTTGAGTTTAAGAGTTGTGTCTTTTTTATGGTCCTTGATAGGTTGGTTCCCTCAAGTATGTGGGTCAAGAGGTAAAATACCTACAAAAATGCATCTACGAGACTATATTCACCACAACCTTGGTATTTGATCTTAACAATGGAGAGTGTGGAGGCTATGATGGTGTCAGGATCATGGTAGGTATTGGAAGAGTTAGTGATGCTGGTGCCAATCACAATTCCAAGTATCACATTGCAATATATAAAGGGTTCTAGATTGATGTGGATGGTTATCTTAGTACAATGACATGAAAATTTGACACACTGATGATAAGTGGATGGAATTAACTTCATTGTGTGAATATATGATTGATTGAGGATGATATTAAAGGGTAGGTTAGGATCAACTGCATGGAAAAAAAATTCTTGAGTAATGGTTCTAACTCTAATAGGTAGCAAGATGGTTCCTTCGGTGGTTCACTGCAAGTTGTCATAAGCTTTGATGGTGATGACTTCATTTATGATGTCTTCCTCAGTGTAGCCTCCTTTTTTGATGAATTTTAACATACATAGGTTTAAGGCCAATCCATTATCTATCATGACCCTCTTGATGACAAATTTGGAAACCATGATGACTATGCCCAGCGAGAGGATGTGATCTAGTTCAACTGGTGGGATATCAGAGGGTTTGAAGGACAATGCACATGAGGCAGAGAGATGGCCTACCAAATCTCAAAATTTTGTAGCATTGATATTAGCAAGGACACAAGATTCGTGAAGTGCACTATCAAGGATTTCTTTGTAAAGTGGGTTAGTGTGGAGTAAATCTAGGATGGAGATTTGGGCTAGCATATTTCCAAGATGTTCCAAAATATTGTATTGTGTTGCTGAAGGAGTGAGCCTAGGTGTAGGTGGCCTGAAAATGTTGAGTCAAGTTCTTCATGTAGTGACTACACATTTATTATCAAGGCTTTTGATGTTGATTACATTAATAGAAGGTTCCATCTAGGATAGGAAGCTAATCAAGCTGCCATAGTCTAGATATGTAGAAGTGTAGTCTTGTGATCTGCCATGATTGTCACCTTGCTTGGTTTGGGTATTATTTGTTTGGTTGGTGTTATTGTTTTGTACAGGTGTGTTGCCCACATTTTTGTTATTGTGTGGTGGGAATGCATTTTGATAGATCAATAGTCTTTCATTAAGAGAGGTTTGTTCTCCCATTGTGATTTTCTTACGATCGATTAGATCTTGCACGTAATGCATATGAGGGCGAGATACCCTTTCACATGATAAAATTTGCAAAACTCTTTCTCTCTATACCACGGTGCTTTAGATTGGTTTGGGTCTAGCGATTGTGTTTGTGGGTAGTGGATGAGATTATCTTTTGCCAATTGTTTTAAAAATAACATCTAGCAATTCTCCCAAGGGAGTGTATACTTGGGGTTGTCTTGGGACCCATGGTTTTGGTTTAGCTATGATATTGAGAGCATTGGTTTGATTTTTTGGTCCCATATAAGTGGGTGCTGGTGTGTTATGTTGATATTGATGTTGCAAAGGTTGTTGATTTTTTTTGATAGCATGTGTTTGGTTAATATGATGGTTGTTTTTGTTGGGGCATTGGTTGGTAAGGAGTGTTTGATGTGCTAGGTGTGTACCGACCACTTGGACATCTCACGTGTCAATGGAACCATCTGTGACAATATTCTTGTTTTTTTTCTAGCATCATGGTTTGTCATTAGAGTGTCCTCACTCTTGGTTATTTTCTTTATAGAGCTTTATGATTCCATCATTAAAAAACCCTTGCTCGAAGTCCATGCCTTTCTCCTTGATCTCTTTGTATGTTTATAGGTAGTTCATGATCATGTGGTGAGAGAGTCTAGGATGTGCATTGTCAATGAACATTTTGACAAGGTGAAACTTTGATATTTTATAAGAAATTTGTGTTGTGAGAGTTTTCTACCTTTGCAAGTAACCAATGAGGCTTTCACCCTCTTTTTGTTTGGTGTGGACTAAGTTGACCAGAAATGACTCAGTTTCAACAAGATGGGCATATTGTGCCATAAAGGATTCTAAAAGATCAACAAATGTATTTATTATGCCCTGGAGTATTTGATAGAACCATTCAAGAGTAGGACCTCGTAGACTTTTAGGAAAGAGGTGCATGGGGAAGACATCATTATAGGCCACTTCTTAGAAATACATGTAAAATTCCTTGACATGCATGATGGGATCTCCTTTCCCCCTAAATTTATCAAACTCAGGGATCTTGAAGTGCTTAGGGAAAAGTGTCATTGTGATAGCTCCATCAAATGGGTATGGACAAACATCTTAAAATTTGAAGGTCTTGGATTCAGTTCCGTCTTTGATGCCTTCTGGGCATTCTTCATTTCTTCCCATTTAGGGTTAATAGGTTTTATTATTGATGGCCCCATTCCTAGTGTCCTTGATGCAAGATATGTGTCAGATTGGGCAGGTGAATATGGATAGTTTTGATGGGTGTACTATGGTCGGTGGAATGTAGATTGAACTATTGTTTGAATGGGATTTAATGGTTGTTGCAGTGGTGGTTAGACATACTACTACATATGCTGGGTAAAATTGTTGATATCATGGTTTTTGTTAGGGTGGATAGGCATGGGAATACTGTCTAGATGGAATACTTTGCATAGGTTCTTGTGCATATTGCTATTGAGGTGGTTACTGTTGGATAGGTGTGGTGGATATATTGGTGCTATGCATTGAGATTGCACATTCTATCTAATGTATGTTGGTTGTGCTCCTACTTGAGAGGGAAACTAAGTGTTGAGAGGTGCTAAATAGTTGATGTAGAGAATTGTCCCCATTGTCAGTTGTTGTTTCCATGGTATCATTTAGCTACTTCCTAAGGGTGGCATAGAAAATTAATTGGTGATTTGTGGTAGCAGATTGGTTGGTGGTGGTGGTGGTTGGTGCACTTGGAAGGTTAGCATGAATGAATTATTATTTGGGAGGTTTGTGGTCATCCCATGTGATTGTCCAAAACTTAAAGGACCGAGTGGCAATGAAGTGGTGGTGTTTGGCATAGATGCAAATGGACTAGGGGTGATGAAAGGTTGGTTGATAGGACCTATTGGTGGAATCCCTACAGTGAATTTCAATGTTTATTGGGTGTTCTATTGGAATGTGTTAGGTGCACTACTGGTTGGTACGTATGAAGTGGAAGCAACAATTTGGGAGGTGGAAAGTCCTATAATGTTGAATGGAATGGATGTGAGTTGTGAAGTGGTAGAAACAACAGTGATGGAAGTGGTTGTAGGTGAGGGTTGTATGATGGTAGGTTGCTGAGATGTTGTGTCGACCAATGACTATGTGATGGTGGGTTGGTTACTTTGTGGGATGAGAGCACTGAGCTGGGTAGAGGGTACATTTGGATCTAGAAGTTCTGGTTGTGCTATTTGATATCTTCTTTTTGGTATGAATAAGGGTTTTTTTGGATCAAATAGACCAATGGGTGGTGGTAGTCTTCCAAATAAGGGATGGGTAGGACTTGATATGTCCAAAAGTGGTGGTCTCCCAAAGCTAAAAGCGCCAACATTATCTCTTTGAAAATTTGGCATGATGGTATCTCTATTTTTGTCTAAATAGCATTGATAAGGGTTGCATGCCCATGTTGATTCATAAAGGCATATATGGCTGCTAGTGAGGGACCCAAATCTTCTATATTTTGTCGTGGTGGGTCATGTGTGATCACAGATACCCTCGGGTCTGGTTGTGTACTAGTCGGGCGACCGCTAAGACTAGGGTCCATGTCCTACTTCTTCCTTTTTTTCTTGAAAAAAAGCGTGGTAGGTGGCATGAAATGATAATTATCCTAAGGATGAGATGCAAGATGCTATGAAAATGGGTGAAAATATGTGAGGAGGTGTTTGCTAAGCTTCCTAAGGATGTGACAACTATAAGGCAAGGATTTGCTAGGATTTAGAGATGTATGATAGATGTTGGAGGATCTTACTTCTAATGATATAATATCTAGGGGACCTAAAGGATTAGTGATGTGATGTCAAAGTAAAATAGATGTTTTCCCTACTTGTAATCTCAAGATATGATGATAATGTCAACTCTAGGATGGACTTGTGACCCTTCAGAAGACAAATGATGATCAAGTGTGGAGCCCAACTTTTAGCTCAAGGTGATGCGGGATACAAGTGAAAAAGATAGACTACCCTAGAAAATTCTTTAGTCAAAGGGATAATTGTAATGGGATGATGGATGTAGGATGTAGGATAGACAACTCTAACAAAGTGATACCAAATGTTTAAGGATTGGGAAGATGATCGAGAATTTTGATCTATGATAGGATTTGGACGGTGATGGGTTTTTTAAAGAATGATCTAAGGATGATGGATCTAAAAATTCATAAGGGGGATAATAACCTATATGATAACCCTAAGGGATAAATATATGATGTGATAAGTGCAAAGTGTGTGTGGAAGAAAAGGGACCTAATCAAAGTGGGTGTAGCTAGTGTAGTTAATGCGGCTTTGATTGACTCAACATCTCAAGGTTATGTTTTGAATCTTTTGGTCCACTTGGTTTGTAGGGAAACCTCAATACCTTGTTTCCCAATTCTATCTAGTTTCACAAGTCTTGGATCTAGTGTGTGTTTCTTGCGTTCTGCTTCAATCATGCTATATATTGCCAATTGCTTAAGTTTGACCTTTTTAAACTTGGGTTTTGGTTGGTTTGATATGAGCTTTCCACTAGGTTTATCTCAACTTTGGTTTAAGGTAGTGACTACACTAATTATGCCTTTTACTTAGGTTAGAAAACATGAATCATTAGATAGAAAATGAGTCTAAGTGGGTAAAAAAAATGATCTTATCAATGAAAGATATAATTGTTTAGTTTAGAAATGCAAGAGGTAAAATGGAACAAACTAGACTTAGGGTTGTTGCAAATAGACTTGCTAATAACCTTCCAAAAAATAATGGTAAGACTCTTTGATAATATATAGGATGAGTGAGAAAACAATCTTTCAAAGGGAAAAGCAACTTTGAAAGTGACAAGTAGATGATCTCTTTAGCAAAAGGAGTTTGATATAACCAAATGTGTATGTTTTGATAAATGTTTTTCATGAGGTCATTTCAAAAATAAGATAGTTCAAGCATGCTTTATCCCTATGGCCAATTTGGTTTCAATGTGTTACTCATTAGACCTGCTGAGAGGAGCCCATCTTAATGTTTTTTGTATCTAGTGTGATATTTCCCTCTAATTGTAGAGGTAAGTTGATACAAGAGTCAATTAGAAAACTTACACATAAATGATACTTCAAGGTATGACAAATAGAAGTCCCCCTTCTATGGGAACAATGACTCTTGGGGATAAAATCCAAGTAGCCTTATGCCTCTACCAAGGAAAACACATATGTCAGGTAACTTTAGAGAAGCCTTATATTCTCTGGCACCATGAGTAACACACAAAGGATAAAAGAGTAGCTACTAATTGGTTTTTAATAAGATCTATGGAGTTAGGTCAAATGGTTGTTATGCACATGATTCACTTAAGAATCAACTCCAACCATGCTGAAATCATGGGAAAGTTTTCCCACCTTAGGCTACCATTAGAAACACATCACCCAAACTTGTCTAGATGGAGAAAAAATATTACCTTTCTTCCCATTTATATACCAATTGGAGGGGTTTACCGGTTTGAGCTTCTGTCCAAGGGGAAGACGCTTCCCAAAGGATGATGAACTCACTAGAAGCACTCCTAGATTGTCATAAATGATCTTGCTGATAACTCTTAGCACATGCATCATGTATTTTAAGGGTTTATACTTTGCAAAAGAAAGAAAGATAGCTTTAAATCACACAAAACACTTGGTTTATTCCAATATTTGAAGCTTTCAAGTTTTTTTATCTATTTTTGAAAACACTTGTGATTAGCATAAAATGTTTATTCCAACTTGATAATGATGGTCAACAAAGTAAAACGAGTCAACATAATAATCTGTTCATGAAAAGATTTTGGAAAAGGATGATAATAAGAGTGATTTTCCTTTAGGGCATTTGAGACTTTGTGATTTTTTATTAAGCCCAAAATTGAAATCTGTTGATTTATTGATGCTTCGCATTGATGTTTTTTGGTTTAGGTAAGGTGCTAGGTTCACCTTCATATATATAGACAACTTTCTATAATCTTCATGTTATTTCTTGCATTCTTCTTCATTTTTCTCGACAAATTCATCAACTCTAACATTTTCACTTTCCACAATTTTTTTTTAAAAATAATTCAAACACTTATAAGCTTTCTTCTTAGTGGAATAGCCTAGGAATATGACTTCATCACTTTTAACATCAAGTTTTCCTTTTCTTACATCTTTCAATATATAACATTTTCTTCCAAAGACTAAAATAATTTAGATTTTGTGTATATCCATACAAGATCTCAAAAGGTATTTTTTTCCCTTTCTTCACTTGAACTCAGTTTAGAGTATAGACTATAGTTAATAGCCTCTCTCCATTACTTCTATCAAAAATCCTTCTCCATCATTAGTGTTCTTGCACAATCCATATTATATCTATTCCTTTTTTTCTATACCATTCTATGGTGGTGTCCTTGGTGCACTCATTTGCCTCTTGATTCCTTTGTCATTAAAAAATATGGTGAACTCATCTAAGATGAATTCAACACCTACACTTGTGCTCTTTCTATCATCTAAATTTCCCACCCAATAAACATCTATGTAAATTTTTAGTTCAAATTTGTCACTCCTCTTGTACCATAGGCCATGGTCTTTTGTTCCATTCAGGTATCTCAGTATCCTTTTTACTGCTATCATATGATTTTCTCTAGGATGAACTGAGAATCTAGCAATAGGTCCAACAACTCATGCAATTTTAAGTCTTCTATCTACAAAATATTGTAGTTTCCCAATCATAGACTTGTACAATGTTTGATTCACCTCAATAGAATCATCATTCTTTGACAATTTATGTCTAGTTAGCATTGGCATCCCAAGTAATCTTGAGTCTTCCATACCAAAGGTCTCTAAAATTTCTTTGATATACTTTGATTGATCAATAAAATAAATTTACTCATTTGATAAACTTGCAAATCAACAAAGAATTTAATCTCTCCAAACATTGACATTTCAAAATCTTTTTTTATTTGATTAGCAAATGACTTTATCAATCAATCCTTTCCTCCAAATATGATGCCATCAACACAAATTTCAGTTAGCAATATCTTGTTTTCAACTTTACTATTTAGATACAAATTTCTATTGTCATTAGTTCTTACAAAACCAATCTTTATCAAGTAATTGTGTAACCTTTAATACCATGCCCCAAGGGCTTGCTTTAAACCATATAAATCTTTGTATAACTTACATACCATATTCCATTTGTTTGGATCAACAAATCCTTCAGGTTGTTCAATGTAGACTTCTCCCTCAAGAATTCCATTCAAAAATGTAGATTTTACATTCATTTGGTACACTTTGAATTCTTTGTAAGCATCATATGCAAGAAAATTTCTCACTCCTTCTAACCTTGTGACTAAGCAAAAAGTTTCACCATAGTCAACACCTTCCTCTTGTGCATACCCCTTACAAAATAGTCTTTCCTTATTCCTTGTGACTTCACCTTTCTCATTTAGCTTATTTCTAAACACCCACTTAGTACCAATCACATTTTAATCTTTAGGTCTAGGTACCAATGCCTTGTTTTGTTATTCTTAATTTGCTCAATTTCTTCATTCATTTCCTTGATTCAATCTTCATTTTCCAAAGCATCTTTGATGGATTTGGGATGAAACTCACACAATAAACATGTGTCATTCTAAAATTTTCTTGTTGTCATAACTCCTAAATATTTATCTCCAATAATTTTTTCTAGTGCATGATGTCTCCTTACTTTTCTAATATAGGTTTAGATCCTAGTTCCTCTTGCTGTTGTTCACTAGATTATGCTTGTTTAGTATCTCCTATTCTCTCTGGTTGTAACTTGACTTCCTCTATCTGTTGTTTGATAGTAACATTCTGTGACTTGGCTCCTATAACTTGATGCTCGATAGACTATTAATGCTTAGTAGAGCTCTTATGCAAAACCTTAACAGTGCCTAGTTGTTGATTCTTGCTAGGCATCTTTTCTATTTTAGGTAGGGTGATAGGTTCACCTTCATAGATATATACAACTTTTTATAATATTCAAGTTCTTTCTTGGATTCTTCTTCTTTTTTCTCTGCAAAATCATCAACTCTAACATTTACACTTTCCACAATTTTGTTTGTTTTATAATTCAAACACTTATAAGATTTTCTATTAGTGGAATAATCTAGGAATATGACTTCATCACTTTTAGTATCAAGTTTATCTTTTTTTACATCTTTCAATATATAAAATTTTCTTCCAAAAGACTTTAAAATAATTCATATTTGGTGTATATCCATACCATATTTCAAAAGGAGTTTTTTCCCCCTTTCTTCACTTGAACTCAGTTTAGAGTATATACTGCAGTACTAATAGCCTCTCTCCATTACTTCTGTGAAACATCCTTCTCCATAATCAATGTTCTTGCACAATCCATATTAGATGTATTCCTTCTTTTTGCTATACCATTCTATAGTGGTGTCCTTAATGCACTCATTTTCCTCTTGATTCCTTTATCATTGAAAAATGTGTTGAACTCATCTGAGATTAATTCAACACCTCTATTTTACCTTAGACATTTCAAACTCTTTTCTGTTTCTTTCTCAACTCTAGAAAGATGCCACTTAAACATTTGAAATGCATCAGATTTTTCCTTAAGAAACATCATATTGAAAAATCATCGATAAATAGAACAAATTATTTATCACCATAATAGCTTTTTATTGTAGTAGGACCACACAAATCAATATGAACCAAATGCAAAACCTCATTAAAAGAACATGTCTTGCTCTTGAAACTAGACTTTGTCATTTTACCCATTTGACATTGTTTGCACATCTCTTTATCAAGTTTACTTAATCTTGGTAACCCTCTAACTCTTCTCATTTTACTATTTTCTCATTTTACTAATGCTTACCAAGTTGTCAAAATTTACATGACATAGCCTCTTATGCAGTAACCAAACATATTCACATTATACAAATAGACAGGTATGTTTAGATAGGTCTAGATAGATCAAGTTACCTCTTGTTTTCTCTCCACTTCCAACTAGTTCACCAGTTGCATCATATATATTTGCCTTTTTGTTCTAGAAATTAACTATGTAACGTAAATTTATCAACTATGCTACACTGAACAAGTTATACTTCAAACCATCAACCCAATATACATTATTACACTTGATGTTTTCATCCAGTTTAATTGATCATTTACCTTTCACATAACATGGTGTATCATTACCACACTCAACACTACTTCCATTATAATGTTCTAGCTTATCAAACTTACTTGTATCACTAGTCATATGATGTGTGCAATCGCTATCAATTATCCATCTATCATTCTTACTCACATGTGAGATCAATGGCATTTTCTTGTCTTCATCAATATAATCTTTCATTATAACATAAATAACTTTTTCATCATGATCATTAGAATTACTATCGAAACCATCCTCTTCCGAAATATAGCAAGATTTATCACCTTTGTCTTGTAGTCTCTTTTATCTCTATTGCTCCTTTCATCTCTCCTTCCTTTTTACTTGAAATCTTTTCTATCCTATTTATCATCTTTGTCAGGGCATCTAGCTTCAATATGACCAACTTTGTTACATGTAAATTAAATAATAGTAAGTTTACCTTTGTATTTTCCCTTTCCTCTGGGAAGTCTTCTTCCAATAATGCTTCAAGTTCATCAAGGTCATCATCAAATCCACTGTCACTTGCTACATACTTGATTTTCTTCTTTTTCTTAGATCCATCAAGGGTTAGTTGGGGTTTGAATATAGATTCAATGTTAGCAGTGGAGTAATTATAAAAATTTGATAATTTAAATGCAATAAGTCTACCGATCAGACCCTTACTAGGTGTGCATCTCAATTCTTAAATTGTAGATACTCTAATTGCATAGATAGGAAGTAAAGTCCTCAATATATTACTTGTTATAGTTTCATCAGTTATATGTCCTTCAGATCCTCTAATAGAGTTCACCACTTCTTTGATTCAACTCCAGTACTATGCAATATTCTCACCTTCTTTCATTCTCATGTCATCAAACTTTCCTCTTAAGCTTTATGCCTTAGTTCTAAATACATCCTTTTCTCCACCATGAATTTTTGTCAACTCGTCCCACATTTGCATAGCAATAGTGCATTCCTTCACATATATTGAGTGCTACAAAAAGTTCAATCATCATTTGGTCGTGCTCCTACTTCTCTTTCATTTGTTCAACTATGATAGGTTTGGCACCTCAATGTAGTCATTGTCTAAGTAGTAAGATGTGAAATCTCAAATTCTAGATAAGTGCAATCTCATTAGGCTTTTCCATGCTGGGAATTTCTCCTTGTTTAGCTTAGGTATCTCTCTCTTATATATCTTGACCTTTGGCTTGAGTCCCTTCAAACTTTCCTAACAAACACTAGAGATTTGATACCAATTGTTAAAATAATTTAGAATAACTGAGAGGGGGAGGGGAATCAATTATCCTCAAGTCCATATGTACTAATTGAACTTTTAAACACTTCAAACAACTTAATCAAACTTAGATACCCACTTGGTTTCTATAGAATATCATCAACAATTTAACATTTCATGCAATATCTTAACTCAGTATCTCTATATCTGTTAATTGTGGGTAAATAAACTACTATAAAATATAGTATGAAAAACAATAACATTCATACATGATAATAACACTTTTGACATCGAGATTTAAGGTGGAAACCTAATTTTGGAAAAACCACCAAGTAACATGCTACCAATTTTTTACTCTTCTGAAGTGAGCTCGGTTAAGAGCCAACCCTGTTAAAGTTTATATAACACATTATTAAATGTGACCTTTTTAAAGGATTTAATCACCTTATTAAGAGCTTCCTAGTCAAAGGAATTTAGAACATTCCATTATAATGTCACCTTGATTAAACAGTTTACAAAATGAATGTTAATTCTATATCACCTATAAATCATTAGTGTCAATAGAATACAATGATCAGACAAAACAATCAACACAATTAACAAGGTTAACACCTATGAATGGATAAAAGGAAACCAGGTAAAAGAGAATGAAGACCACATGATCAATATTCCAAGCCTCCTTTGATGACTAGATGCATCCAAGATGGTGATATGTGTGCTCAAGCTTGCTTCAAGCCTTCAATGGATGGGAGCCTTCAAGAGACGGAACATGGTGTATTAGGTAAGTATGGATTTCTATATGGTAAGGGTGTGATTTAGTGATGTTTTCTCCAAGGTGGCATTATAAGTTTGAGTAAGAGTTGATGATGAATTATGAAGGGAGAGGGGCTCATTTATAGGCCAAGGATGTGAGGATGGAGGCCCAAGATGCAAAGATGGAGGAAGAATGAGGGAGGGATATGATGTAAGGAGAGGGAAGCACATGGATTGTGTTTCTTCAAATCCATAGCCTTTTGACAAGTGTAACAAGGGGATTGGATGTGAGGGGATGGTTAAAGGAGTTATGAGGGAGAAGGAGTGTGGAAGAGGGATGTAATAGGTTTTAAATTGTTTGTAAGAGCATTTAATGCATTTGGATAGGAATGTAAGAGGGATGGGATGGAAGTTTAACTTTGGTTTGGCTTAGGAGTTCTTAAGCCTTCCTTATAGTTGTGCATATGTTTAGGGAAGGGATTAGGCTTAGCTTAGGAGGGTATTAGGAGGAAAGTGACATGTTAGAGGGGTGTAAGTGGGCTAGCATTAACGAGGTGGGTTAATTAGTTGGCTAAGATAGGTTAGCATGGGTGAATGGGTTAGATTTAGCTAATGATAGGGATTTAGGAATAGTTAGAGATTGGGGATTTAATTTAAAAAAAAAAGAGTTGTGGAATTAAATAAAATAGGCATGGTGCAATTGTTTAATTTAATAGGAGAATAGGGATATAATTGATAATTAGACTTTTGATCTATCATTCATTTTTATCACTTGGAATATAGTTAATTAAATGAATTAATTAACTAGGGTATGATATTGAATTATTTAAATATTAAATACTTAATCAATGATGTATTAGGAGATGACTAAATAAGATTACATAAATGATGTAATCAGATTTAGGTGTCTACAAGGTGAATCTTGATTAAATAATTTTAGGTGTCTACAAGGTGAATCTTGATTAAATAATTTTGGACTGATAGAATGGTTAGAATATAAAAGTAGGTTTGATATATAAAAGAACAACTCACTTTTCAAATTTAGATCTTCATTCACTTATCTATTGGTTCATTGACTATCCTAATTCACATCTCTATCACTGATCTGCTTAGCACCTCTTCAAGAAATCACACTTCACAAACTCTTCACACTTCACCTCTTCACAATTTCTCCTTAAGATCACTAATCAACCATGAAAAAACCTTACAAATCATTCCTTATGTCTCTTTAAATAGGTAATTTGATCTTTTTTTGCTTAAACATCACTGTCAATCTTAGGATTAGGTCAACATTATCAAATCCTTTCTTATTTTTGTTCTCCTTCTTCTAGAAACTAATTCTAATTAAATCCTTGCCTTAGATCATGTAACAAACCATCCTTATGTATTAAATATTCCAACTCATCAATCCTTATATTCCACACTCTTTGACTAACTTAAAATTCTAACTGTGTTAGCCTCAAGATGAAATCTTTCTCAAACTTTAACTTTTGTTGTCACTCAACAATCACTATATTCTTTAGCTCAGTCATCACTGTGTAGCTCAACAATCACTATACTATCTCGCTCAACATCAACATGCTCGCTCACCCATCACTATGCTTGGCCACATCTACACTTGCTCATACATTTTCTTGGTAATAATTAATGCTTTTCTTGAACTATTTCAATCAACTTCGATTGAAGTTCCTTAATCTTTTTCTTTAGCTTCTTCATTTACCATGCAATACTAAGACTTAGTCAAGCTTAGCATTTTGAATTGCTTCAACTTTTAGATTCATCAAATTTTCTTCTACACTTCATGTATTGATTTAAAAACATATTATCTTGTCAAGGATTAACTTGTCAAGTGCCCATTGTATTTCCATCATACTTAACACATTTCTACTTTAACCTTTCACTAGGTCATCTCATCATCTCTTATTTTCAAATCCTATTCATCAATCAAATGACATGGAACTCTAAACTATTAGTAAATTTCTCTCCAATAGGTTTGATACTTTATCTTACCAATAGGTTTGACATCAATGAAAACATAATAATTTCTCCAATTTTAGTTTCCAACACCCTCTTTCTGTCTTTGTGAGGGCTTGAACCTGTGACTACATTTGATCTTGGGTTTGTAAAATTACACACAAACCTCTTTAACAAGTGTCACAACATCCCAATTTAATATTGCACCTTTCCTTGGTCATTTCTTTATTATGCATTCCATGGTGTCCATTAATCTAAGAAATCAGAAAAAACAACAACAATAGAAGCTTACTAAGATTTGGCAAAAACTTGACCTTTTATAACGAGCTTGAATACTATGTCAACAAAGTTTTTGAGGAGTTGAAAATTTTTCAGATTAGGCAAATGGGTTGAATAGTTCTAACCAGTATAAAATAAAGAGACTTAAATTCCAATGGAAGAGTTCATTGGTTCATAATTTAATGACTCTCTATGAATGGCTCTTTGAATCATTCATCTTTTCTATGATGTGTGATCCCCATATTGATTCGATGCAAGATAAATTTAATTTGTTTACATCCTTATTCTAATGGATTCCTTGTTTCTAATAGATCTTGTCATTTATTTTCATTTCTTCCATTTGTAGCTTGGCTCTGATACTATGTTGAATTTCTGGGAGGAGCACTACAAATATAATGGCACTGCCATGTTTTTGGTTTTCATTTTTCAAATGCAGCCTCCCCTTATATTTATAAGAGAGTAAGAGAATAGAGATGCCCCTTCATGGGACATGTTTAGTAATTATCATAATTAAACTCTTACACACACACACACACACACACACACACACACACACACACACACACACACACACACATCTTGATGCAATTTATCCAAGTAAAGCTACAAAAAATCAACAAAAACAAAAAATAGTGTGTTGTTGCCCAAATTTTTGGGCATGACACTCAAACTAACCCATGTATACATACTAAAACTACTTGATTAACTAGTAAACCTAGTTTATTGAAGTAACCATTTTTATTTTTCTAATATCCCCACTTTCCTCCTAATCACTCCCTAATCTAAACCTAATCTCAGCCTAATCATTTGCACAACCTTAAGAATGAGGATTAACCCAACTCAACTCTTGCCACATCCTCCCACTCCCCAACCCAAGATCATTAATGTCTACCTTAAATGCACTAATACATCCTCTACACGTACCAAATCCCTCATACACCTTTGTCACCTTTACAATCCCCAAAATGGTTACATTCCCTCCAAAACCATTATCCTCTCACATAAATTCTCCTTGTGACACTTGTCACAAGGCTATTCATTTGACAAAGCACAATCCATGTGATCCATTTCTATTGCATCTTGGCCACTCATAAGAATCTCCCAAGTTTGCATCTTGAGCATTCATTTCCATCTTGTTTTGCCTATATATTGAACCCTTCACCCTTCACAAATAATATACCTTCATATGCACTATTATCATGCCCATTTGAGAACAAAAATCATCACTCATACCATTATAATGCCAAAATCCTCTCACATGTATACATTGAAATATTTAATCCTCCATCATAGTTGATCTTAATCCAATCCTTTAAGCATTGAGCATCCATTGAGCATACAATCCTTCACTTGGACTAAACCCACATATCAAAGGAATTACAATACTCTGTGAGGTATTCATTTTGGTTATTTGAAGCTCTTTTATGGACTTTTTAGTATATGTTTGAATTTAGTTTTTTTCTTAAATATTTAGATTAGATAGAAGTATATTATTAAAACTCACATTCATTGCATAATGAACACACAATTAAAATTCCTATCAAGATCTCAATGTCATTCCCTTGGTTCAAATCAAGTAGGAGGAGAAACAATGTATTTAAGAGGATAGTATTGAATTCAAATGTAAGGGAGGGTATTCCTTTCAAAGAAATTTGTTACAAAAGGAAAATGTAGAAACATGAATACAGGAAATAAAATGTCTCAGGCTTGAATGGGGTTTTTCTTCCTCATTCTATTTCCCCCAGTGCCTATACTCTAAACAGAGATGTAAATTTCAATTTGAATAATAATGTATATAGGGGAATTTTCCTTTTACCGATAAAAAAAAAAAATCTTTCCCTTGGAAAAATTTGGGCTCTAATTTCCTAGGATAGAATTTCAACTTCATTCTTTACTTAGGAAATGAGCTAAAAGCTTGGAGGGGATGCCTGGATGATTGAAAAGAATTAGGGAGTATACTGTCTTAAAATGGATGCACTTTATTTTGAGACCTTTTAGCCTTCCTTAGTGTGGTTTTGGTCTCTTTTTCTCCTCTCCTCTTCCATTTCATGCTTCTTCATCATCTATTTCCTTTTAACATGGTCTTCTAGGTATCATTTTGATACCCCTTTGACCATATCTCATGTTCAGTTCACCATCTTCCAATTTCACCTACACTAGCTCAGAACTTTCTATGATACCTAGGACTAAACCTCCAAGACTAGGTTGACTCAAGTCAACCTAGTCTAGATTGGGTCAACCTAGTCCTCCTAGGTTGACCTAGTCTTGGACTTGGCTAACCTAGGTCAACTTAGTCCTTGACAGTTTCGAAGCTCGGGGCCTGAAACACCTCAACGATTTAATTAGTTTATGACCATTAGCCAGTTAGCCTAAGTTATTTTACCACCCAAAAAGTAGTATAAAAGGATGCTTTGGAGCTTCATTTTCATATCTCATTCTCAATTTATCTCATCTCCACAAGAAATTATTCAAGGTGTTATTCAAGAAAGCATCTTCAAGCATTCAAGTCTAAGCATCTCCTTCTTGCATCAAAATTCATCCTTCAAGGTGGTAGTGGAGTTTGGCTCTAAGGAGAAGATCCATCATTCCAATCCATACAAGTTCCTCTATTATTCATCCATGGCATGTCACATACATTTCCATACATGAGGTTTTGGATTCTTTGATATCTTTATGGTTTCTTTGAGTCAAGGCAATTACACTTACATACTTGATCACATATCAAAGTCAATTGTATCTTCAAAAGTAATTGTATCTTTTACTCACTATTATTCAAATCTACTACATGAAATAATTTAATTTACATTTATATTTGTCAATTATGGTTAATTCCTTAAGCTAGGGATTTACCAAGGAAAGCCCTCATCAAACCCCAACTCCAAACCTTTCTTTTCTACCTTGATTATCAGGTTGGGAGCAAAAAGGATTATAGATCTAGAACCTACTATTTGCAATCTTTTTGGAGTTGTCTGTTGTGCATTGTCAGAATACGTCAACCTAGTTGTAATACATCTTCCCAAGTCGACCAAGTCCTTCAGTCTTAGATTCTAAGGAGATTTCTAGATTTTGTTCCTTTCATCATTTCATTATGAGATCTACAAACATACATTCTAATATAGTTTAGATCTGCAAGTTTTGGAGTGAAAATACATCTTCCTCTACATATTTCGAGGTCAGTCTTTTATATTTGATTTCCTTTTGTTGGTGTTTGAAACTATTGAGCAACAAAATGCTCAATATCATAGTGAAATTACTCACACAATCTAAGGATTAGCCAATTCCTAGTAGCAATTACATGAATAAACCACTTTGACCCAACTTCATCAAAACCAATGGATGGTTTCCTACTCTTTAGGTTCTGCTAAACCAAGGCGGGTATACCTAGGGATGATTCAAAAGCAAACTATGGTATGAAATTATCTTAGTTTCATTCTGATTCTCATCTTCTACCCTCAGGCACATACACAATTTATCACTTTTCTTTAAAAGCTCTCAGATCTATATGCATCCTCTATAAGCAGATCTAGTTATAAATCTCCTATAATTTACAAATATTCCTGGAAATAGCATCTACCTAAGACTCAGGAATTAGATATAAATGAGTAGTGACCATCATTTTATAACTTGTAAACAAATTGGAATGAAATGATTTTGATTTTAAAACTGATTTGATATGTAGCAGCAAAATTCACCCTTGCTCACTTCCGACTTATGTGACCAGTGCTTTATCCATTGGGCAGATCTTAACTATTGGTAGGAGATCTAATTCAAATAACTTGTAAATAAATTAATCAATTGTAATTACCCATTTCCATTCTTATGAAGTATCCTTTTATAAACTCATAAACCCTACCGATTCATTGAAGCATTTCTATAATTCCTTGAATTAAAAGCAACAGTGAAATCAATATACAACCCATCCAGATTACATTCAGCCAAGTTAAACCTTATTTAAATGACTCCAAAGTAGATGAATCCATAAAATAGAGATAGAAATTGATGACACAAATATAGTGTAAATACCCCTTTGTATTATCCTTTTAGATGACTAATACAATGACCAATAGAAATCAATTGAAAGCCCATAACAGATTGCTTTTTCTATCATTTCATTATATTATCAAAGAGTACAATTGGAAGAAAACTCAAAACAACTACATACTATTGGACTGACTGAATATACTTTTCTTGAAAGAAAAAAAAATTCTACAAGTTTTGGACCATCACATTTCCTTGAAAACTCATTTATATAGACATGAGTTGCAACAAGCAAAGGGAAAATGTGATTGATAGGTGTCCCTCAAAAGATACAAAATGCAAATAATAGAAAGGTTAATACATCGAACATTCCTTTGTGGGCCTCTTTTTGTTATTCCACTTGAACAGACAAAAGTGTTACCATCTAATTCTTTAATTACTTTGATTCCTCGAAGTAAGTGGCCATCAAGTTTGAAAGCGACGAGTCATCTCTAATTACCTGCACACTCACTTTAATCTGAGGATTTTCCTTGTCTTCATCATTAACTGTAAGGGTAACTTTTACTTTTGCACCTTATTCCTCCTCATCATCTTCTGCTTCATCATCCTCTTCCATTTGCTCCATAGACATAAATTTATCTTTCCACTCATTCTAGGTAGTGTCCTCTGGCCAATCAAAATTCAGAACCTCTCTTTGTACAGTTATTAAAGAGTTTGCAACTGCCTCTATATCAACAAGGTTTTTCCTAACATCATTATAAAATAACTATACTTTTACCAGCTCCTCATTTTTCCTTGCCCATAAAAAATGACCAGTTTCATTAGTAATTTTATCCATCCTTTCAAAAATAATTTCATCTAATTCTCTTTTTCACTCCTCTTTTTCTTTCACTTTATCAACACTTTTTAGAGCACAGGGAAATAAATCAAATTTCTCTACAAAATAATTGGAAAAAAAAAAGTTAATCTTTTGTGGAAAGAATCTTGCTTATCATCAAAACCTTGCAGCTTATTTAATAAATCAAAGATTTTATCTATCTGATGATATGTTAGTTGAATAATAGATATACACATAACAATGATATCTTCATTTCTCTCTGTCCATTTCTACATAAGGGGTTTGAATGTAGCTTGATTTTTCCTCAATTCATCCCTAATGGTGGAAATCCCTGATAACAAATCAAAAAATGATTTCCATTCAATTCTATCTACCAAATACATGACACCATGCCTCAATTTTTCTTCATACTGGATCATTTAGTTCCACATATAGTGCATACAATTTATTCTTCTCTTCCTCAAAATCCTCTATGGTATAGAATTGAGGCCTTTCTAGGGTATCAGGTATCTCAATAATTGGTGTTGATTTAAAAGGCTCAACAGGTGGCCGTGGGGGGTATGCAATCCTGGGTTTACTAGACTCTCCTAATTTTCTTTTCCCAAGAATCTTCTCCATTTGAGATACTTTGTTTTCTAATGAATGTATCTACATACCCCTCGCCTCATATGCTTTCAAAACTTCTTCAAACCTAGCATTGAGTTGGGAAAATCTTTCTTCTTCCTGACCAGATACAACACTGCCACATTTCAACATTTCTGAGGCCATTCCAATTATCTATTTACTACCAACCTCACCAGCCCTGAATACTGTCAATGCACTAGTATGCTCTGCAGTAGAAATTTCCTACATCCTGGTCTTATCCCTTTTCTCAATAGACCAAATTAAAAGAGCTCGGTGGTCATCACTAAACTTGACTCCTCTATGAGCCTGTAGTACCTCTTCCTTGGTTTTAAATTGGACATCCTTTTGTTTTCTTACCAAATAAAAAACTATGGCATTCAATATATCCCATTTTGGTAATATAAGGACTCCTGACTACTTAACTATTTGCCTTCTGGCCTTAGGTGTAAATTGAGCAAAATCATCGAAAAATTTAGACTTTACCTCCTCCTTAATAGCAGAATCCAATTTACCAAGTTGTTCTGTCTTTATTTTTTCACAAGTTTTCTCAAAATTGCTTATGTTTAGCCTCCACAAAAATTGTGCAAATGCTCTAGACTTCACAAAATTCTCATCATTAACAAACCTCTTAGAGGCTTGGGAAACTATAGGGTCAATTTCCTTACCTTGGTAATCAGCAACAGTTAAATCCAAGGAAGGTGTAGGAGGTTCTTGTGGCTCTACAATCTCCAAGTCTGTAGAAGTAACAATTACATCCCCTTCTCCACCAATTTGTCTAAGCTATTCCTTTAAAGATGCTCCATCATCGATCGGGATTGGGGACTAGCTTGGGGAGTATTGTTCTACTTGAGAAGAAGAAGACCCCTACTCCAATTTTTTCCTTTTTGGAGCACTAGCTGTTGATGGACTTTCTAGTCTTGGCCTCTGATGAAGGGGAGCCTATTGCACACTTTGAATCATCACATGGCCTACCCTTTTCTGCAAGGTATACTGGCCCAGAGCCACTATATTTTTGTTGCTTATCTTCCTTTGCACTTCTGCAGCCTTGTCTGGATATGTCTCAACATATGTGGCTTTCTTTTCATTCATAGTTTGGATGATCACAACAAAATTATTCATCAATGCTTGCATTTTGGCTCCCCAATATTTTTTATCTTTCAATGGGTCATAGTGGGGGTCAAAAGCATTAATAAATTTTAAAGTGTTACTAAATACTATCCATTTTTCTTTTCTCAATTCCTACTCTTGTAAAGAAAAAACATTCCTAATAACATCCTTAGGATACTATACCTGGTGTACTATACAAGCAGCCTTTGTCCTCTCTCTTAAGAGATCATAGAAACCTTCAGGATCAATAAATATGGCATGAGACTCTACCATGTTGTATCTATCCAGGAATAAGTTAAGATGTTTCCATCCTTTCTTCACAAGAAAAAAATCATGCACTATAGCAACAATTGGAAAGAATGTACCCTTCTTTGGCAGATCTCTTTCATCAATAGTGCCTATCTGCCATAATAATTCTGCTATCCCTATTTTCAAAGGCACATGGAAAGGTAGAACATGAGGCTTTCCCAAAAAGCCATATACTCTTATTATTGTTGAAACATTGTAAGGGATTATATCCCCCTAATTATGACTAACCAATAGCCCTTTTGCATGGTCCTTGGGTCTAACCAATTCCAGTAGTGCTTGTGGAATCCTAGGGCTATCTCCTCTCAAGAGTAACCTAAGCTTTGATGCAAAGTATCTATCAAATCTCACATAACTAGCATCTCTACCTTTTGAAGTCATATCTACATTCCACAACTACACTGGATTCCTCTCTCCATCCCTGGTTGTTTCCAGTTCCATACCCTTGGAGAAAAAGGTGAATCTCTTGTACAAGCATACATGCATAAGCAATGAACACCAACAGAATGGTTTGTCCACTTTTCCCCATGCTATCCCCACCAAACCATTGTGAATCTCCTTTGCAAGGAAAGTAGAAAAATCTAGAATAGTGCTCATCCCAAATTGAAGATTTTGAGGCATTATGAGGACGATTGAGCCTCGGATTTGCTTGGCTTTATCCATTCCAAAAATCTTGCAAAGAGAAAAATACAATGCCTGAGCCCTAAGGTTAAAATGCCTTCTTAGTAATGGTTCAGGGATGCTGGTTGTAATCATTGGGAAAGTACCAATTTTAGTAGCATGCTCTTGCAGTGGCCTTGTTCTTATGTAAACCCTTTGTGCATCATACCTCGCTTGAAAGTCATCCATATCAATAGTTTCATGCACAACATGGTTAGGGTTGAGATTGAAAACTTCTCTAATTAATTCAGGGCAAACCCTAAAAAGGTTTACTCTAGCATGGTTATTTACCCACCCCATAATTGGATCATATTTCTTGGCCAAATCCATCAACAAATCACTATCAAAGAAAATTGTGGGGACTGTTAATTTACCAATGTCAAACTCCCATACATTGCTCATAGGAGTGTCCAATTTTTGCTCTGAAAACCATTTTCTAAACAACTCTAGACTTCGCATGGAGACCTAGGCACCTTGTACCCAGTTAGCCTTGTTATAAAAACCCTCTAATATGGCTACCCTAGGGTGTTTAGGAATCAACTCCCTCCCCTTTGTTATTTCATGTACAAATAAAGGAAATTGTTCTAAAAAGTCATCATGTATAGAGCGTTTTAGATAATCAGTCTGTCCAGTAAACTCTTTACGTGGAGGCATTTTGAAATCTTAAAATTTCTATCTCACCAAAATCTTACTACTTAGAAGCTTTAAAAGCACTTACACACAAAATTCTACTTTGCTGTATGAAATTCTTTGCTACAATTCGCTAGATTTCCTTGTGAAATTCTATGCCTTAGCTCCAAATTTTTTTTGTATTCTGATAGCCTTTTGTAATTTGGTGATTCAATAAATGGTGAGATCATGAATTATATTTGAGCATTGAACTCACACGAACGAGCTCTAAACCAAATTAACTTCCATTAGCCATTTTTTCTCAAGTTGCATCAGAATTTCAAATCTCATTTGTCGATTTCACCAGATTGGATGACTTTAATTCAAAAAAGTAATAAGATTTATGTCCTTAGGAGTAGGGCCATGTGTCACATTACCGCTTATCCACATTGCTTAAATTTCTTGCATTTGAAAATAGTAGGTAAGCGCCAATCGTTGATCTTTGAAAGATCAATGGTGACACTGATTTATAGTTGACTAAGGCCCAATCATCCATTTTAACCAATAGGAAGTCTCCATGTGAGTCTATTCCTTCTGACAACCTCCATGCAAGCGGGTCCCATATCACCTCCTGAGCGAATGAATACTTGATGTCATTTTTTCCACATGTCAAGTTGGCACATTTTTGCTTTCCTTATTGAATGAGCATCTCCATATTGTGGGATTGCACTAGCCGTTGATCTTCAAAAGATCAACAGTGACACTGATTATGCCTTTAATCCTTCTGAGTTGGGAATAGTGATGTCACCATGGACATGTGTTTGCATGGTGCATACCCACTTTATTTAAACTTCATTCAAGTTCTCAGTGCAGGCAAGTGCCATCCATTGATCAAGACAAGATCAATGGTGTAAGAAACAATCTACACTTTATGGTCACATCATCCACTTGGACCAATGAAATGAATCTGCTCAACCCTCATGCTCTAACCCACCTAACTATTGCATTAATTTATGAGGTTTTTGTGCCCATAGCATAAGTACTTCTAGCTAAGCACAAGTGGCAGACCACATGGCGTGACTCATCTTTCTTCCATAATTTGGCCCCACGGTGACACGCATCGCAAAGGTGCATACTCGCATTCCTTATTTGACTTGCAACTTCATAATGTGGAATTGTGCTAACCCTCGATCTTTGAAAGATCTATGGCTGACAAGGCTTCACTTCCATTTGGAAAACAAACTTCTTTAGTAGCACATCTGGCAGTACATATCAGTGATCATTTTACAGTGTGGCACACCGCAACATACATCTAGAGATTCTTGACCCCACCTTGCTATGTGTCAAAAAACCACTTACCCACATTATTTATCTCTCATGCAACTTGAAAATGTGGGCATCTGGCCTTAGATCTTTTGACAGATCAACGATTTTAGAATCAGGTGTCTTGAATACCACATTGGTTGAAGTGACGAATAAAAACTTCCATCTATTCCAACTCATTTGACACTTGCCACAAAAGACATATCAACATCATTCTTGGGAATGGTGGGCCCATGGTGTCAAGCTGTGCCACGTGTCCTATACGCTTCCCCACATTATTTAATTCTCGAGCACCTCCTTCTTGCAGGAAAGTGCTAGCCCTTGATTCAAATAAAATTGATGGTTGACGCTTCTTGGTGATAAAGGCATATCTCTGTTAGTAACTCAACTAATGACATCATAGGAAATCCAGAACGTGTACTAAAAGTACTAACAAACTTGCAAAAGTTTCTGATAACTTATGACTCCCCACAAGCTTTACGGTTCACTAAAACTTAAAAAAGGCAAGGGCTACGTGTCACCAAGTCACATGCCCGCATTATTTATCTACCTTGCATCTCGAAATTGTAGGAATGTGATACCCATTGATCTGAATAAGATCAATGGTCACGTGAAATATGTGTTATATAGGATATTCCTCAATAAAATATAGAGCCAAACACAAAAAGAGCATGGTCAATAAGACTTAAAACAAGGCTTTTAATAAAAACATGCTTGCATAAGCCTAACCTTAGGATAGCGTGATATGCCTTAAAATTATTTTTTCTGAAAAAATATTTTCAAAGGTTTTCAAAACTAGGGTAAAATAAGATAAGGCATTAAGGTTCTTACACACTTAGGATTTTTTGAAAAATTTGCAATGACACACCTTGAGAAAATGATAGAATTCAAATAACATTGAGACCAGGACATGAACTAGGGCAATCTAAGGGTTTGAAAAATACAAGGAACAAAACCCTAATTTGCAAGACACAAAGACTCAAATGATTTTTCACTAAAAAATTTCCAAAATTTTTGCATTGTGAAAAATTAGATCAATAGTGGCTCTCTCTGGGGATGATAGACTACTTGAGTCTATGCAAGAATTCAGAATCTTTGGGAGAGCAGACCACATACTTGGTACAGGGATGACAACTTTTTCAAAGAGAACCAGGCAACACACATGAACAAGAAACAAGAAACCAGACTGTATAGAGAGACTATTTACAAGGATTTATAAAATATACAGAATGTATAGTAAAACCAAGAACCCTAAAACTATTGTTCATGGAAAATAGATACCTTTAAGAAAAGTACCTCTTCAAGAATTGTCCATGAACTAGCAATTCAAGAATACTTCCAGTTAAATCCTTCAGAAAATGTGAATCTTCTCCATTTTTATCACAAATGTTATATGGGCCAAGCCAGATTGGGTCAAATTTACCATGCTTTCCTTTATCTTCCAGTCTAGCATTCCACATCAGTACCATGTCACCTATTTCAAATTTCCTGTCACTGGCTCTTTTGTCATACAAATGCTTCATTTGTAATTGTAACTTGGCATTTTGAACAGAAGAATCTCTCCTTGCTTCTTCTAATTGTAAAATATCATCAATTCTGAGTTGCATCTCATCAATGATGTCATCTTCATATAGTTGAACAAATTTATACATCTCCTTAGGTTATTTTGTGGGAGTCTAGCCTGTATACCATAGACTAAATCAAATGGGGCACATCCAATAGCCTTTTTCACGGTAACCCTGTCAGCCCACAGGGCTAATGGCAACTTTGAATCCCAGGCCCTCTTGTTTTCCCCCAAAATCCTCTTGATAATTTTCAATATACTCTTATTACTAGATTCAGCCTAACCATTACCTTGAGGGTGGTAGGGTGATGATGTGTATTCTGTAATACCATACTTTTTACAAAAATATTTATATTCCTCTGATCTGAAACACATGGCATTATCAATTAAAATCTTCTGAGGGCATCCAAACCTAATTATAATATTATTCAGGATGAAATTAATCACCACCTTTCTTGTTGCATTCCTAGTAGGGATTGCCTCAACCCACTTGGTGAAATAATCAGTAGCCACCAAGATCTAAGAATGACCTCCATTGGACTTGTTTAGGATTAATCAACATAGGTTCCTTTTCTTCTTTAGAGGGAAGAAGGGAAGGAACCTCACTAGGTTGAGAGGTATTGTTGGTTAAATTTTTGTAAGATATAGGTAGCAAAATAAAAAATATATAGAGGTTTAGGTGATGTAAGAAAGAGTTTGAGTCAAAGTTAAGGAAATGGAACATCCTTAGTATTAATAAGCTCACAAATATTTAGGATTTTTACTTATTATATGATCAAAATAGATTATCTCTATGATATTATGTTGCTAGAGGTATGGAAAATGAAATTAATCCTAAGGTATTAAAAGCTGATCGATATTATGCATAATAGTCACGTTTTATCTATTACAAGGGAACTTAAAACACTTATGAATTTAGGAGAGGATGCAACTTTAATGGAGGTAAGCCAACAATTTTATTTATTTATTTGAAATTGATTGGAAGTTGGGATGACCAAAAAGATGACTTCTATAGTTTTACCATAGAAGTAATAGAAATGATTAGAAATTATTGAACCATATGTAGGATAAATAAAATTATTGCATGTTTAGAACCATATGTAGGATAAATAAAATTATTGCAAGTTTAGATCATACCATCAAGTTTCTCATAGAAATGATGTTGCAATCACTATTAAAATGTTTAGAATAATTGAAAGGGGGTGAATCTGTTATCCAAGGTCTAGATGTACCAATTGTATAAACAAACACTTAAACTAATTCAGATCTAAACATCCATTAGCTTGATCTCTATAGTAAAATTTCAGTAACATAAACTAGTAGTCCATTGTCATGTATATAATAGACTTGTAGAATGTAAACATTAACAATAAATCATCACAAATAACATTCACACAAGTTTGACAATAGGATTTAATGTGGAAACCCAATTTGGAAGAAACCACCAACAACATGTCACCAATCTTTCACTCTTCTGAAGTGAGCTCTATTAGGAGCCAACCCTGTTAAAGGTTACAAAACACAATATTAAGTATGACCTTGTTAAAGGATTTGATCATCCTATTTGGAGTGGCCTTGATAGAAGACTTTATAACATTCCATTAGAATGCCACCTTGATTAAAGGATTTACATATGACTATTAGGTCAACCTTGATTAAAAGATTTCAATACTGATACAATGGTTATAAAATAACAACAAGTTTTGATCTCGAAAATACAACCCACTTTGCAAATACAGATCTTAGTTTGGCTCAAATGTTGATCCACTGACTAGCCTTTATTGTCATCTCAGTCTCTTATTTGCTTGGAACCCTTCAAGCAATCACTCTTCACCTCTTCTCAACTCTTCTCCACCTTCTACTTAAGTTTTCCAATAAATAACATCAACAACTATCCCAACCTCATTTAGGTTACCCCTTGTACCTCCTTAAATAGGTAATTTTGATCTTTTTCCTCTTAAACACCATCGTAGATATTAGGGTTTGGTTAGATTCATTGAATCCTTCCAAAATTTCATCTCTTCTAGAATATTTTCTCTAAACTTATTCTTGAATCCTTGCATAGAAATGTGTAAACATAGTTTCCCTTGATTTAAATATTGCATGTCATCCATCCTTATCTTCACCATGCTATACATATTCCAAGAAATCAACTCTATCAGCTAGAAATCATGATTTCCTCATAAACTGTCAAAGTGTTGTCCCTCGACCAACACTATGTTATGACACTCGATCATCACTAGATTAATTTTTTGATACTAACTTTATATTTTCTACATATACTAACACTCAGTCAATATTGATGCTCAATCAACACTACTTTTTCTTAGTACATATTGTGGCTCAGTCAACACTAGCATCATTCGATATACATTTCAAGTTCCTTGATCTTCTGCTTTATTGTTTGGTGAAGCCTACGCATTTGGTCAATATTTGATCACTTCTTCAAGGATTCAGTACAACTATCTTTCTTACTTGTAACATGATTAAAAAATCACTTTATCTTGTCAAAGTCTAACTAATAAGGTGCCCATTGTAATTTCTTCTCATAACTCAACCTTTCCTTTGGGTGCTATGACCAACTTCTCAAATCCTCTTCATCAATCATCTAGCTATGGCACTCAAATTAGATAGAAAATTGCCTTACCAATACGGTTTGACATTAGTGAAAGCATAAAAATTGTTCCAAATGTAGTTATACACAATCTCCCTCTTTGACATTAATGGCAACACCTCTAGTTACCATGCAATCCAAAACATGTACTGCATTGAGAAAACTCCCTTTGTGTATAGTATTAGATCTTCATTAATATCCTTAGTTTCATTCTAATTATCATCCATGCAACCCACATAAGATATGATTTCCCTCTTGTTGGTCACTACATAGGTAACTGCTTCAATATTCTCCCTCTTCTTATTTTCAAGACATGGTAACTGAATCTTTGAATTTTCTCCCTCTTTGACAATAATGCCAAAGACACTTTATCTATCTCATGCATCTTTTCCATGTAGAAATATTCATGTCAATACTGAATTCATCATCTATCATCTATGTATGATTGATACAACATTCTATCCTTCTTCCTCCACTACTACTTTAGGAAACTCCTAAAGTAGGACTATTTGCATCAATTTGTAAGATATTTTGATCAACCCATTTGATGCAAAGCACCATTTCAGCTATGATAATCACCCCTAATTTACCTCATATATATTCATGAGTATCCTTAGGTAGTGCCTTATTGAATATATTAGCTATTTGATCCTTAATTTTCACATACTCCAATCTCACTTCTTTATCTTGAACTAGCTCTCTCAAGTAATGATACTTGATGGAAATATGCTTAGTGTTTGTGTGCATGACACAATTATTTGATATGTTTATAACACTAGTATTATCAGAATAGATAAGAAATGGATCAATGATCTCTTCCTTCATACCTTTCAATAACTGCTTGATCCATATGATATTTGAACAATTCACTATTGCTACCACATAGTTAGCTTCAACTGTTGATTGAGAAATGTAGTTCTACTTCTTACTTGTCCATGAAACTAGTCTCTTTCCTAGAAATAATGCTCCTCTACTTATACTTTATGTGTCATCAACATTTCTTGCCCAATCTGAATTAGTAAACAATTTCAGTTCAAACTTATCATTCTTCTTATATACAATCCATAGTCTTTTGTTCCTTTCAGATATCTCAATATCCTTTTCATTGCCATCATGTGATTCTCCTTGGGACTTGTATAAAATCTTGCAACAATCGCAACTGCTAATGTAATATCAGGTCTATAGTGATAACATACTATAGTTTTTCAATCATTGATCTATACAATGTTTGGTTCACATCAATAAAATCACCATTCTTAGATAACTTATGTCTAATGGGCATAGGTGTACTAACTAGTCTTGAATCTTCTATTCCAAAAAATTTCAATATGTCCTTCATATATTTGGATTGAGCAATGAAGATAGCTTTTTTGATTTGATAAACTTGTAAACCAACAAAGAATTTGATCTCACCAAACATAAACATTTCAAATTCCTTCTTCATCTCATTTACAAATGATTTGCATAATGCTTTCTTTCCTTCAAATATGATATCATCAAAAAAGATTGTAGATAACAATACCTCATTGTTACTACTAGTCTTCAAGTACCATGCTCTAGGGGCTTGTTTCAAATAATATAGAGCTTTGTGTAACTTACACACCATGTTTTTCATGATAGGGTCAGTAATTCCTTCAAGCTGCTCTACGTAGACTTCTTCTTGAAGTATTCCATTCAAAAATACAAATTTTACATCCATTTGGTATACCTTAAATCCTTTATAAGTAGGATATGCAAGTAGTGTTCTAACTCCTAATCTTGTAATGAGGGAAAATGTTTCCCCATAGTCAATTCATTTTTCTTATGCATATCATTTGCATACTAGTCTAGCCTTGTTCCTTGTGACTTCACCTTTTTCATTCAGTTTGTTCTTAGAATAACCACTTTATTCCAATAACATTTTTGTCCTTAGGTCTAGGTACTAGTGTCCATGTTTTTTTTTTCTCTCTATCTACTCAATTTCTTCATTCATTGCTTGAATCCAGTTCTCATTTTCCAAAGCATCTTTTAATGATTTGGGCTCAAACTCAAAAAGTAAATATGTATCACTTTCGAGTCTTTTCCTTGTCACAAAACTAGATTCTTTATCTCCAATGATTTTCTCAAGTGCATGATGTATTCTCACATATTTTGTTAGTACAATTCTTTCATTCTATTTTCTTCTATAGGTTCATCTTGAAAAATGATTTCAAGCTCATTTAATCTTTTTGGTTCAGGTTTTGGTTCATGTTCTGCTTTCTTGGTATTGTATTCCTAATGTTTGGCTCCTTTTGCATGTACCTTAGTATTATTTTTCTATTACTTATCACCCACAATTTGTTGTTTGGCAACTTGTTTTTGCAACTCGACGTTCTTATTTTGTTGCTAATTTGTATCTTTGTTCTCTTTCTCAGGTGTGGTTTTGGGACCACCTTCGTTCACATATATAAATGTGTTGTAGTCTTCAAGTTCTATTTTACATTCAACTTCACTCTTTTCTATATATTCATCAACTTTCACATTTGCACTTTCCACAACTTTGTTAGTATTAGAATTTAAACACTTGTAAGATTTTCTCTTAGTGGAATAACCAAGGAATATGCCTTCATCACTTTTAGCATAAAGTTCATCATCAAAAGTATCACTATCACTTTTCACATATTTTCCTTTTCCTTTCTTGCTAAGAACCAATTGTGATTTAAAAACATATTCAATAGTGTTAGGAGTGAAATTATCAAAATTTGACATTTCAAAAGTAGCAAGTCTACCAATCACACCTACTAGAGTTAGGTCATTACCTAGAGTACATCTTAGTTCTTGTATTGAAGAAGCCCTAATAGCATAGATGGGAAGTAGAGTTATCAATACTTTGCTAACAGTTTCATCATCAATATTTCCATTGGCTCCTCTTATATAATTTACAACCTCTTTGATTCTTCCATAATAATGGACTATGTTATCACCTTCTGCTATTCTCATTTCATCAAACTTACCTCTCAAGCTCTCTAATTTTGCTCACAAGACATTCTTGTCTCCTCCATAGATTATTTGCAGTGTATCCCACATTTTCTTAGCAGTCTTGCAATCTTTTATGTCATCAAACTTGGCATAGCTTATGGTTGATGCAATCTCCAACATAGCTTGGTTATGGTCTTGCTTCTCTTTCAACTATTGAGCTGTTAGATGAAGAAATATTATCTCCACATATGAATTTTCCTCAAAATGTATTGCACCATCTCTAATTCTTGCTAGATGCAACATCATCAAACTTTGCCATGGAGGAAAGTTCTCTTTGTTCAACCTTGGCACTTCCTTTTTGTACATCTTGATCTTTAGCTTCAAGCACCTTCAAAATTTTCTCTCCAAGAACCAATGCTTTGATACCAATTGTTAGAATGTTTAGAATAACTAAGAGGGGAGGTGAATCAGTTATCCAAGGTTTAGATGTACCAATTGAACAAACAAACACTTAAACTACTCCAGATTTGAACATCCATTAGCTCGACCACTATAGTAAACTTTTAGTAACATAAACTAGCAGTCCATTGTCCTAAATATAAAATAATTGCACAATGTAAATATTAAGAGTAAATCATCAAAAATAACATCCATACAAGTTTGACACTAGGATTTAACATGGAAACCCAATTCAAGAAAAATCACCAGCAACATGTCACCAATCTTTCACTCTTTTGAAGTGAGCTCTGTTAGGAGCCAATCCTATTAAAGGTTACAAAATAAAATGTTAAATGTGACCTTGTTAAAGGATTTAATTTCCCTATTAGGAGTGGCCTTGTTAGAGGACTTTAGAACATTCCATTTAGTGCCACCTTGATTAAAGGATTTACATATGGCTGTTAGCTCAACCTTGATTAAAGGATTTCAATCTTGATACAATGGTTAGAAAGTAGCAATAGGTTTTGATCTATAAAATAAAACCCACTTTACAAATACAAACCTTAGTTTAGCTAAAATACTGATCCACTGACTAGCCTTCATTGTCATCTCAGTCTCTCATTCACTTGGCAACCCTTCAAGAAATCATTCTTCACCTATTCTCAACTCTTCTCAGCCTTCTGCTTAAGTTTGCTAATCAATAGAATCAATAAATACTCCAACCTCATTTAAGTTACCCCTTATACTTCCTTAAATAGGTAATTTTTATCTTTTTCTACTTAAACACCACCATAGATACTAGGGTTTGGTCAGATTCATCAAATCCTTCCAACAATTCATCTCTTCTTTTCTCTTCTAGAAACTTCTCCAAACTTCTCCTTGAATTCTTGCATAGAAATGCACAAAAATAGTTTCCCTTGATTTAAATGTTCTAGGTCATCCCTAATTATCTTCAACATGCTTTACATATTCCAAGAAAACAACTTTGTTGGTTGGAAATCACAGTTTCCTCCAAAACTATCAAAGTGTTGTCCCTTGGCGAACACTATGTTCTAACACTTGGTCATCACTAGATTACTCAGTCACTACTAACTTCATGTTTGGTATATATACTGATACTTGGTCAATACTAATGCTCAATCAAAAATACTTTTTCTTGGCACATACTATGGCTCGGTTGACACTAGCATCACTTGACATATATTTCAAGTTCCTTGATCTTCTGCTCTATTGCTCGATCAAGCCTATGCATTTGTTATCTTTGATCACTTCTTCAAGGCTTCAGTATAATTGTCTTCATTAATTGTAACATGATTAAACAATAATTTTATCTTGGAAAAGTCTAACTAATCAAGTACCCATTGTAATTTCTTTTCATAACTCAACATTTCCTCGAGGTGCTTTTGTTATGACTAGCTTCTCAAGTCTTCTTCATCAATCATCTAGATATGACACTCAAACCAAATAGAAAACTATCCTACCAATAAGGTTTTTTTGGAAATTTGGATAATTAAAATAATTTGGAATGATTTTAGAGTCATCATTTATGGAAATATATACCTTATTTTAAAGAAGGTACTATGTACAGATGAAGATTTTATAGTTAGACATGAAAAATTGTCTAAGTACAAGTTAGCTAGCTAGCATAAAAGAAATAGTTTTGATGTGTATAGATGATAGAGATATTATTGGTACATGCATAGTTAGGTACAAACTATATAGAGTGTTAGGATGACATATGTAAGTGCACAAGTCAGTATGGTTAGTATGAAAGAAGTTATGGCAGTTTTCTAGTTGAGGTAGTGTACATGCATAACAAAGCATAAAGGTAAATGGGTATTTATGAGTTAAAGAATTATTTTATTTATGAAATCATTACTTGACTAATTAGGGAGGACATCCTAGATATTAACCCTAAGAGAGAAAGAGTTGGTATTGCATTTTTTCGAGCATGTGAAAGCTTGAAGGCTGATTGGACATTTTTTTTGTAAAGTGTAAAGGTGTAAAGGAAAGAATGCAATATGCAAAGTTGTGTGTAAGTTGGAAGTGATATGCAAAATTATGTGAAAGCTATATGTATGATATGCAAACTATATGTGATGCTGATTCTTATGTATCATTAGACGTATGTGAAGAGCAGCAAAGGAAAGATCACATATTGAAGATATCAACATTGTAAAAGAGGTTTTTGTATCTATCTCTTTTGTATCAAGGAACTGTATTGCATATTGAATTTTAGGTAGTGGATTCATCTTGCATACATTTCTAAATTGTACTCCTAATAGGGTTAAAGAAACTCCTAACAAGATTGAGGATCTTAATAGGGCCTAGTCCTCTAACGTGGACCAAGACACTATATAGATGTAATAGACTCCTAATAGGATCAATATCTTTAACCAAATATTTTTGATTAGTGGATCATTTTGTGGGTAGCATCCCCACTAGGGTTTTCCCTTGGCTAGGTTTTCTCTAGTTAACAAAATATGGTGTTATGAGTTCTCTTTATTTATGGTTATTCTTATTGTTCAATATTATTAGTTTAATTTCATATGCAAGTTATAAAGCAATTCATAATATCCAGTTTTGGGCTAAAGTTTGTAGAATACTTATTTACCCCCCCTAGTATTCCCTATTTCTAACAATTGATATTAGATAATAGTTACTCATAAGAGACTTAACGACTTGAGTAAGATCTCTATGGATATGGAATAGTTGCAAAAGAATCTTGAAGAAGCTCTTGAAAAGATTGATATTCTCATTGAAGAAAGAGATAACCTGAAAGAAAGAAATGAAGATGCAAAAAACTACATTGGGAAAGTGAAAGAAAAGATTGATAATCTCAAATCCAGAAAGGAACCTAAAGATCAAACAAATGATAGTGATGAAGAATCAAGATTGAATAAAGAAAATGAGATTATGAAATATGAGTTGAAGATCATTGAATTAAAATTAAGTTTGAAGAAAGATGATAGAAAAGTTGAGTCGGATTTGAAATCTAAGAATGCAGATCTAAGATCCCATCTTACAAAAGTGACATATGAACTTGAATCCATCAAGTTGAAACATGAAAAACTTGATAAATATAATATTATTGTGAAAGGAGAGTTAACCTAGACTAAGAAACAATTAGAAAAGTTATATTCTAGTAGTGAGAAAATTGATGAGCAACTATATTTTTAGAGAACTTCCTATGATAAGAATAGTCTTGGATATTTTATTAGAGAAAAGTTAGCAAAGAAATTTGAAGCAAGGAAGGAACTAGATCTAGTTGTTGATTATGTTGAACATAAGAAGGATGACCATATTGATATTGAACCAAGTCAATCTAAAGATACATCAAAAGAAGTGTAGTAAGCAAGTCAACCTAAGAAAAGTGATGAACCTAAGAAGACAGAGTGAGTTGAATCACCTAAAGAGGCAAGGTATGAATTTAAAGGTAGATGCTTTATATGTATATGAAGAGAGAAAATATAGGTAAGCCATTCAAATCTATTACTTATTTTTGTTGTTATAATTGTCATGGTTTTGGTCATAAAGTAGTTATTATAAGAAACCTAGATTTCATAGTAATAATAGCAATAGTAGAATGTTTAGAGATACTAATCCTATAGGTAATGAAAGAAGAAGATACAATGAAAGGGTATCTAATGAAGGAGAAAATATAATGGAACAATAAGAAAAATTTTGTGTTACAAGTGAATTTTTTTTGGATACATTGCCAAAAATTATAGAGCACCAGTTAACTAGTCTGGACCTAGTTAGAGAAGTACACTAGTATGTTAGCTATGCAACAACTTTGGTCATATAGAAAGTTTGTGTAGAATGGACATGAGGAATATCAATAGGAATCCAAATTTTAGAAGGAACAATAACAAAAATTTAAGAAGGAATGATAACAACAATAATAGTTAGAAAGATGAATTGAGAGAACATGTGGAAGAATTCAAAGAGGTATTTATCAAAGAAAAATATCCATCAAGTTCACTTGTAGTATTAGAAGAATAATATTTTGATGCAAGTAATGAAAGATTGAAGTCAACTATTGTGTGTGATTCATCCTATTTGAATTAAATTCATATTTATTGAAGATTGAGTACTAGAGAGATGAAACTATAGTTAGTGATCAAGTTAAGAGTTGCAAGGTTAATATGAAGTAGAAAAAGACATATGGAAGCTATGGTTAAGTGCATAGATGATTTGGAGATCACATACAGTTATATGAAAGAAAATAAGTCAACTAAAAAATAGAAACAACTTTTTATGGATTGAGTAGTTGCACAATTAATGTGAAGATTGATTTGATGAGATATAAGCCATGCGAGCAAGTTGTATTACCATTTGATCATGTGAAGAATCAAGGAGTAATAAATTGTAAAGTAAAGGTATTTGAAAGCTAATTCAAGGTAATTTGTAGTGTGAAGATCAGAAACCCCTTAGTTACACATTGAAGCGAGGTATTTTACTCTTAAGAAAATATTTGAGCAGTAAATTGTGTTAAGAACCCAAGTATTGAAATGTATAAGTCATTGATTTATAATGTTGAGGAGATAGCAAGACCTAAGATGAAGATAAACACTTTGAAACAAATAGTTGATGACTCGAGCATTGCATTGTCAAAAATGCCTGAGAACGTCATTCACTTAGAGGATGTGAGTATTTAATTAAGATGCAAGTTTGAAACTATAGGAGAAAATATTTATGAGGAATTCAACCAGATTTACAACAATGACATGAATTACCAACAAGGATTTGAATACTTAAAGAAAAATGACCTAGTTAAGTTTTTATTTTATTATGAGTTTGATAATGATGTATGGACTAAAAGGATATTGGGCAGGATCCATGATGGGAAATTTTGGTTAGGAGATAATGTGATTGAAATCTCAACTAACCTTATTCATGAAGTTACTAGATTATGCAATGGAGATAGTATACCAGTCAATGAAAATAATGTTAAGAAGTTGGTTCTTGACAACACTAAATCTATTTATAATGGAAGAGGGATAGTCATTAGAAAAATCAAGAAAGATGATGTTAGATTCTTGAGAAGAATCATTGTAGCAAGGATATGCTATAGCTCTAGAGAGGATGATATGGAAAAAAGTTTTATACAATTAGCTTATAAGATTTCCATTGACAGAGAAAAATTTAATTTGGTAGAGATTCTTAGAGCACAACTAATAGAGAACTTGGAAAGAAGCAAGCAAGTTAAAAACAACTAGTTTAGATTCCAATCCTTGATCACACATATGTTTTTCCACTTGATCAAGAGATTTCCATTTATGTAAGTTTCAAAATTAAATAGTAGTGATAGATGCACCATGGAAAAGACCTTTGATATATATAACAGACACCTTATTGAGAAAGTCAATAACATTGCATATCTGATTGTAAAGACTTTTTAGAATGAGATGAGGGAAAGATTTAGGATCCCACCTTCCATGATAGAGAAGTATAAGAATGATATATGTTTTATGGTGGATAAATATTTCTCATACATTGAAGAAATCATACCCAAAATATTATATGTTGAACCATTGGCCTATGAAATCACTGAGGAAAAAATTGAAGGTTATATGAAGATAATCCTTAAACCTGATAAGGATGAGGAATTTGATAGACTTGGAACTTATGAAGAACTGATTCAATCAACTAGCCAAGTAGAACTAGAGAAGACACCTAAGAATAAAGTTGAGACTGTCATGAAAAGAACTATGCAACAAGATGGAATGACATCAAAAGAAGCAAGTGTTGTAAGAAAAACCATCATAGGAATGAGATAGATTGGTCAACAAGGGATGATGTATATTCCATCCTTGGCATCTGTAGAACCATTTGAAGGAGTGACAATGGGCACACCAACTACTATAATACCAATTGCACCATATGCAATAATGTCTCAATAACAAGCACCTATTACACCGACAATCCCACTTACAGAGTTATGAAAAGAAGAAGAAGAAGCAAACATAGTTGAGGTGAAGACGAAGTTAGTAAGATTAGTCGAGGTAAATCAAGAGTCACCTGACTCTCCTAGAAAAAAGAGAATGGAGGCGATGGCATCTGGATCGAGAAAGAGGCATAAGGAAATTATGCCAAGTTTACCAAAGAAGAAGATGCGAGGTAAGGTAGAGATAGAAAAACTTGAAGTTGTAAGCTTAGGAAGAAAGGCATGAAAGCCTAAGATTGAAAAGCTAAACAACACAATCATTAATGGAGGTAATTTTGGCTAGTTAAATAAGTATTATCACTTATATATAGAAATTGACATATTAGAGCTTGAAAATGCCACATGATACTATCTAATAAGAAGTTTGAAGATGTTAAGGATGAAATCCCAAAAGATCTCTATGAAAGATTGTTAAATAGAAGGAAATGAGTAGCTGATCAAGACAAAGGCATAAGAGAAAATCAGATAAGAAAGCTATGCCAAATTGACAATAATGAACACCTAGCCAACTTGATGAAGATTCTTGAGCCCTATCTTAGGAATAAGGCAAGAGCCATACTAATAATGGGAGATAATTATTAGGAAGCCAATGAAGAGACACAAAAGGCTATTGTAAAAATGATGATAGATCTGAATAAGGAAGCAACAACACCTCAAGTTACCATAGGAAATGACTCAATGCAAGTTGATAGAACAAAAGTGATAGTTGATACAAATGAGGATCCTTTTAAGGATTATGGTACAAATATTGTTGGCAATTTGTCTAGCAATAATGTCACCATAGAGGATGCAAATGAAGAAGAACAAAAAAGAAAGAAGAAGAGGAGAAAAGAAAGAAAGATGAGGAGAATAAGAAGGAAGAAGAAGAGAAGAAGAAGAAGGTAAAATAAGAATAGGAAAGAAAAGAAGAGAAAGAGAAGAAGAAGAAGGAAGAAGAGGAAGAAAGAAGAAAAAGGAAAGAAGAAGGAAGAAGAAGAAAGGAAGAAGAAGGAAGAAGAAGAAAGGAAGAAGAAGGAAGAAGAAGAAGAAAAAGAAAAAGAAAGAAGAAGAAGAAAAGAAAAGAAAAGGAGAGGAAGAGAAGAAAAAAATAGAAGAGGATAAGAAGAAAAGGGAGGTAGTAGAGAAGAAGGTGAGTCTATGTAGCTCATCTAGTACACCCCCAACTCTTATAGCTTTGATAGGATCAGATGATGATGATTAGATTGAGCTGATCTCATCTTTGAGCAAGATAATTGACAAGAACTGAAAGGTGAAGAGTCTGTAAAGTTCTCTTATGGAAGTCATAGGAAAACTTGAAAACACCTTGACTGTGAGATTAAGAGAATTAGATCCAGAAGAAAGAGAAAAAAGTTTTTGTACAAGCTTTTGAAGCGAAGTTTACAAGTTTTTTGATGTTGTAGCCATCCAAGCTCAGACAAAGCATGACACATAGATGTTTGACACTATTTATCAAAATATCAGAAATGACCTTGGAGCTCTTGATTCATGCATCAAGAAGCTAAGAAGGTGTGAATAGGAAGGAAAGACACTATATGCCAAATGAACATTATCATTCAAGTTTACCAAGGATACAAGTGATGAGCTGAAGAAAAAGCATGAAGATCGACAAGCATTGGTAGATCACCTTCAATAGCCTGATAGAAAAATTGAAGATATTAAGGCTCATATAAGGAAGACTTATGATGAGATACGTCTTATAGAGATGAATAGAGAAAGGAAAAAAAGAAGGTTCTCACGTTTAAGAGAACACTTATCCTTAAAGATTAACACACTTGAGTAGCACTTGGAAGAATGTATGAAAGCAAGGACATCTTTTGATAAATTTTTAATTTAGATTTGAATGTTGTGTAAATAGCATCCTATGGGTTGTGTGCTCTGCTCAGTATCTTAAAGGGAGTTAAGGACACATGGGAGAAGAGCTTAAAGAATATGAATGCAAGTTTTGATGAGTACATTTCATGTCTATCTACCTAAATACAGAGGTAAAGATCTACAATTTTGACTTGTATGTAAATTTTGACACCTTTTTCATTGATATCAAAGGGGGAGTAATATAGGAAATTTGTATGAAGTATAATGTAAATGGGAGAGACAAAATAGTTGAATAAGAGTATGATGCATATACAAAGGGGGAGTAGTAATCATTTAAAGTAACATAATAAGAGATATAAGGAAAGATGGTTATAAATGTAATGATCCACAAGTTTTAAAATTTTGTAAAAGTTTTTGAACCAAATTTTGGGACTTAGCCAATTTTCTCATATGTTGCCATAAATGCTAAAGGGGAAGATTGTTGGAAATTTGGCTAAGTAGGATAAGTTGGAATAATTTTACAATTTTCATTTATGGAAACATATACTTTGTGTAAAGAAGGCACTATATATAGAAGAAGATTTTATAGTTAGACATGGAAAATTGTCTAAGTACAAGTTAGCTATCTAGCAAAACAGAAATAGTTTTGATGTGTATCGATGAAAAAGATATTATTGGAGCATACAAAGTTGGCTACATATAGTACATAGTGTCAGGATGATGTATGTAACTGCACAAGTCAGTACGATCAGTACAGAAGAAGTTATGGCAATTTTACTAGTTGAGGCAGTGTATAGGTAAAATAAAGCATAACAATAAATGGGTAATTAAGAGTTAAGGAATTATTTTATTTATGAAATAATTACTTGAATAATTAGGGATGAAATGCTAGATGTTAACCCTAAGAGAGAAAGAGTTAGTATTGCATTTTTCCAAGCGTGTGAAATCTTGAAGGCCGACTAGACAATTTTTTTGTAAAGTGTAAATGTATAAAGGAAAGAATGAAATATGGAAAGTTGTAAGTTGGAAGTGATATGAAAACTTATGTGAAAGATATATGTATGATATGCAAAATATATGTGAAGATAATTCTGATGTACAATCAAAGGTATGTGAAGAGCAAAAAAGGAAAGATTAAATATTGAAGATATCAGTATTATAAAAAAGGCTTTTGTATATATCTCTTTTGTATCAAGGAACTGTATAATTGTATATTGCATGTTTCGGTAGTGGGCTCATCTTGCATACATTTTGTAATTGTACTCCTAATAGGGTTGAAGCATCTTCTAAGAGGGTTGAGGCTTTTAATAGGGCCTAGTGCTCTAACAAGGATCGAGACACTATACAGATGTAATAGATTCCTAACAAGGTCAATATCTTTAACCAAATAATTTTGATTAGTGGATCATTTTGTAGGTACCATCCCCACTGGGGTTTTCCCTTGGCCAGATTTTTCCTAGTTAACAAAATATGGTGTTATGAATTCTCTTTGTGTATGGTTATTCTTACTATTTAGTATTGTTAGTTTACTTTCATATGCAAGTTATAAAGCAATTAGTAATATCCACTTTTAGGCTAAAGTTTGTAGAATACCGATTCACTGCCCCTCTTAGTATTCCCTATTTCTAATAGGTTTGACATCAATGACAACATAAAAATTGTTCCAATTGTAGTTTCCAACAATCATCTACTCTAAAGGTTTTCTTTAGTTATCATATTCACCATGCATGTAGTGCCAAAAAGGTACCCTGAGAATATATTTATTTAAACCTTTAAAAAAATGTAAAGAGGACCATTAGGTGCCTTAATTATCTTACTAGGATCAATGATAATGCAAAGCTTGTGTTTAGATTTGAGTTTTAGTTTGGGTGGAGATTAATCAATGAGGTTAACAACATTATATACTTTAAAACACTTATTACATATTGTCCATTTGTCTATCTATTGTTATTGTTAGAGGACTTCTCTCATTTATATTTTCTCCTATTATGTCTACCTTGTTCAATCTCTCTTTGCATATTTTGGATCTAGTATTTTGTTTTCCTTTTTCTAATAAATCTTGACTCTTATTTTCCTCTTTATTGTTTATTTTTTCCATGTTTAATCATTTTGGGTTGATATATTGATCCTTGATTGCTAATAATTTTTGTGAAGGATCCTTATTGTTTTCCTTTATGTTTGGTAATTACTTTTCTAGATTGTTCTCTTCATCATTATTAGCTTGAATTATGGGTAATGCACTTTATTCCATTTTAGTATTATTTTGATCATAATCAATATCTTGTGTTTACACTATGTTGCTAACCATTTTATCCATGCTCCTTAGATCCTTACTAGTATTTGTTATAGTAGATTGAATCATATGTACTTTGTGTTCCTCTTCCAATAAGATTAATTGATCACTTATATCTTTTTAATTAAGATAATGTGTTGAGCCAAGTGTCTATATTTATTCATGTTTTCTTTGATATCTTAAATATACATATTGTATTGTCTATAATTCTTACATTATTGTAATATACTGATATTCTTTTCAAAGTTGTTTTCCTCATTGGTATTTCTTTCATCCCAACTTAATTTTTTATGAATATTATCTACTAGATCTCTATTGGCATATTGTTACTATCTCAGATTTGTAGTACTATTACAACAAATTTTTTTTATCACGATATGTATTCAGATCTTCCTCAACTATTTCCCCTTCCTCAATATCCTCTTTTGGAAGGCATATTTTACTCACTAAATTGGGTTTACATAAACTAAGGTTATTGTAATGTGACAGTCATGTTATGGGTATAACCTGTAGGTACATACTTTCTTGAGCAAAGTTTATTTCTTTATCCTCTATCATGTTATTTCTTTTTGGGATAATCCAATTTAGGTTATAGTTTTTGCTAGAAAATTTAAAGCTTAAGTCCTTTTGATCCCTATTAGATCCTAATTATTGAAGGTTTATGTTGTGGATATGTCCTTCAAAATTTGAATATCTTATGTTGCATAATGATCTATTTGTTATAATTTTGATCAGTTTTGCCTCTTGTAAATCAAGTTTCATATTTATTAAAATCTTAACTTTATTTGTTTTCTTGAAATTATCTTCAAAACCTATAAACTCACCAATTAAAAACCCTATACACTTCAATATATGAAAATGTAAAAATTCTACTGGTAATGAGCTAATTATTATCCATGTTGGAAGACATATTTTTAATAGAATTTTCATTAAAGTTAGGACTCCACTTAACAAAACTCACACTATAACCTTTGTAAAAATACAGAGGCCATGAAAGAAACTTGTCTTTAATACTCTTACTTTTTCAATAAAGGTAAACTACACAATTAGATAGGGAAGATATTGTTTACCTACTTGTGGAAAAATTTGGTGATCCATTTTGCTAGATCTGCTTCCTTTGTTTCTAGACCATTCCAATGCAAAAATACCCAAATTTTTGTATTGAACCCATCGATCTTTTCTATGCTCATTTCTAATGATTAGGATATTATCCATACCCCTCTAGTTAATGCTCAAATGCTTTGGCTTACAAATTGTTTTACTAATTCCTTTAGTATGTTGTCTTGCATCAATACTATTTTTTACTTGGCCCTCATTTCCTTGTGGTTCTTTACTACTCTTGTAGTTCTATTGTTAATCTTTTTCCTATAATGTAGTAATTTTCCTTGTTCATTTGAATATTATTTTTAAACTGTCAATTGATTGTTTGGTTCTGCATCCCATTTGTTTTTTTTGTATTTATTTTTTACAAAGTGGGATTTGTTCTTCTCAACTAGGGCATCCTTCTCTTGCTTCTGAATGTCATTAATTTTGCATAATTATGATGATTCCTCTCTTTTTTGCACTTCCTTGCTCCTTGCTTTTGGGTCTTTAGTTATTGTTTACAAAATATCAAATTTATTTTCTACCAAAATCATGCTCTAGATTGCATACTTTATTTTATCAAAGTAATTGGGTCAATTGTTTATTTGAAGTTTTCTCTTTTCCTCGGTAGATCCTTTTTTTTGTTCTTCTTACTTTTGCAAATATTGATAGGATGTCTACTACAAAATTAAATTCACTATGCTCTACAAATTTTGTGATATTAAGCTACCTAAATTTCTTATTGTTATTTTCAATCATAATAATTGTAATCTCCCTTATTTGAATATGTTTTGAAGCAACATAATTATTTGGTTTGGATTTGATCTCCTTCATAGATTCTCATTAATCTATGTCTAATTTTTCACATGTTGTTATTTTACTCTCTATTGGTATGAAATTTGAGATTGATGCTTAATAATTTCTACTACAACATGAGGCTTGTTGAACCCCTTGCGAATAAGGGTATAGGATCAAGTCCCATTGAGGAAAGAGTAGATTTGAAAGATCAGCTGAATTTGGATATTCAAATATTTTGTTTGCTTGTATTTTGGCAATTTTTATAATTGCTTCCATCTTTTTGCATTCCTCCAAAATTCAAAATTCAAAATTAGATGATTGATGTGCCAAAATCTAAAAGTTAACAAATCTTCACTTAAAATAGCAATGTTCAAATCTATTAAATTTTTTTAATCTCAAATGAGCCACTTTTAATTTTCCAAGGTCTAAGTTTTTTAAAATTTACCTAGATTTCTCTTTTTTTGTGCACTCTAAATTATAATTTTCTTTGATTTTTGAGTAGGTTTCCCTTCTTTAGTTAATAATCAAGTTACTAAAATCTCAAATAATAAAAAACATCCATTATATATATACTAATTCATAGAAATAACCACAATAATTAATTTCATCATTTTTATTTAATAGATATAGTATTCTTTATATATTATTACATATATAAATTTAAAACATATAGAAGGTTTGAGGAAGATAATTCATAATGATGAAAATGGTGTTAATATTTTGTGTAGTATATCTCATCTCATTGACAAAGTTGTCAAGCCCATTACATGAAAATTATTTTTGTATTTCTACCTTTATTCCTAATGTGTCCATGTATACTCTACCTATCATATCTACTTCCATTAAAATATCAACCCTACACCTGTTACTAGTCCTAACCCTATATTTTCCAATGTCCCTTAAAGTATTCCATGTGTTTCTTTTCCCACTTACAATAGTGTTCTTTTTTTCATATTTTATTGTTCCTCTATTTCTCATAACTCTCAAAACATTTCAAACATATATCCTCCCACTCTTCCTATGGATTTTACTATTAGTATCTCATATTACATTGTGTTTTCCTTACAACAAAAAATAACTTCCATGACCCAAACTAAGTTCGACATTCATATTTGCAACATTTCCAATCCTTTATCTTTAGATATCATCCATGTCATAATTTTGCAATATGTGGATATTCTTCACCTTGAGACTTTTAATAGCTAACACGATCCTTTGATCCATGTCAAAAAAATTCAAACATTGTGAAATGATTTATCACATGAGCATAGTTTAAATATGGATATATTTTTTACCAGAAAAATCTTATGAAAAATCCTTACAATGATATTTTTCTTTCCCTCCATATTATAATTCCTTTCAAAATATTTCTATCACTTCCATTCAATAACTTCAAAAGAATTGTTAGTTGACACAAGGCTGGTAGGGAAAGGAAGCCAGTCTGAGATCTGATCCAATCAGCCAATAACTTGCCAAGAGTATACATAGGAAAAAAACACAAAATTGCATCTAGGAGATAGTAGAATTTATAGATTTATAGATGATAAAATATACCATCAAGTAGCAACCAACATGCTTGACTATAAGGCCTTTCAGGTTGTAGCCATAACAATGAATTTACAACATTAGATCTTAAGGTTCATAATCTTTAGACTTTCTTCTGATTATCTTCTACCATACCAACTTAATTCTACTTTCCTACATCAAATCCAAGTTCTTATATAATCAGCTAGACCACAATTCATCTAGTCAAACATTTAATTATATTACAGGTCCTTTCTTGGAGGTGTAGACTGTAACTCAAGAAATGGGCATCAATGGTTCATGCACTCTTAAAGATAGGTTCAAAGACAAGCAAGGAGTTAACTCCAAACTGCAAAAGATGTAACATCATTATAGGTAGTTGAGAAAAAAGAAATAACATGTCATGCTAGATAAAATTAGAACAAATATAAACTAGAGAAAATGACACATATTTTGGAGCACAATTCATAGAAGCTTATGCACTCTTAGAGTAAGGATCTAAACTAGTTCCTTAACATGATGTCAACCACACTCGACTCAAAACCAAAAGAAGAAACAAATACTCTATGAACACTAGACATGTACAAAAAACAAGCATTATTTTTGGTTGGTGCAATATTTCTCATTGACCCAAGATGTTCCTACACCATTGGTCCTAAAATTTCTTTGACTAGTTTAATGCATTGTAAACAAGTTGTTAAAGAAAAAGTGGTTGATTTCATTGGTATATTTAAGTATTTGCGTGTTCAAATTTATTAACCTATGCAATGCATTATTGATTATAATTTACTAAAAGACCTTAGTAATAATATTTTTCTTTCTTATTCCACTTAATTATGCAATGTTTCATAGTTATCAGATTTGAAAGTGAGTTAGTTTGAGATAAAAAATCTAATAGATTTAATTGATAAGACTGATGTTGCATCCCAAAACTATAAAAACTTTAGAACCCAAAGAATTTCATCAAGATTAATAATTCATCCAAAAATGTTGATATGATAGTGGTAGCAACATCCAAATGTGTGGCTCCTTTGTAATTTACTTTTAGATAGTCACACTATTTTGCTCAGTGTTCTATTGCATAATATGATGCTGAAATTTATTAATGCTAAGTGTTAACTCTTCCTCCTATTAAATTGATTAAGATGTCCAAACCTTTTCCAAAATTCTTTGTTCAAAAAGTCTTTTTTCAATACTATCATCAACCTAGTCATTATACTAAAAGATGTTTCTATTTAAAAAAAATTTATTCAAGAGCTCATTACTTCAAATGCTATATATATTAATAGTGTTGATGATAAAGGAAAAAAAATGGTAGCACCTAATAACCAAAACTTGAAAATATATATCGATGATTTTTCATATCATTCAACCAATAGTATTGAGCTTATCCAATCTTTTTCTTCTTCTTCCACCTAGGTTGTGTACCATTATGAACTCAATCTAATTAGATAAGGGGAAAAGATAAAGAGAATAATAAAAAATTATACAAGTTTTGGCAAACTTCAATAGGAGGAAGAAACCTATTTGAGGATGACAAAAAATCAAGTGAGCATCAAGAGATGGTAGGGAGAAATGAGCAAAATCAAAACTAATTACTAATATAAGTAGAGACTTTGATAACGATCAATGAGGAAATGAATTAGGCTAAAATATGCAATGGATGAAATAAAAATAAAATGAAGAAAATTTAAATAGTTGATACATCCCAATGGTGGGAAGAGTTTGGAGTCCATTTAACACCAGAAAAAATAAAGGACTATATTGATGGTACAAGAAACGAGGATCAAACAAAGCATTTGAATGATACTACTAATAAAAAGGAAGATGAAACTCTAGAATCTTTAATAGGTGATAAAATAATGCAAGAGATACAAGAAGATAATGAAGAAATAGAATACATAACGACATAAAATAGTATACAAAATGTGAGTACTAATATAGACACTATTACATTTTACCACTATTTTTGACCAAAATTCTTGACCAAAGGTCATTTTGGCTTGTAAATTTCATTTTTTTTGTTTATGATCTCAAAAAAGTTAGAATTTTGATGAAACCATAAAATTTAATGTCAAAATTTTGACATTGCTTAAGTTTAGTGTCAAAATTTTGACCAAACCATTTGAATTTTACCTTTTTTGTTAAGATCTCAATTTGGTTGAAAGTTTGATGAATGTGGATTATAAAAAAAGAAAAGGTGAAAAGTGAAACTCATTTTTTAGTGACTAAAGCATTCATGGGAGGGAGGAGGGATCAAGCAATTTCTGCATTGAGAATTTGTTTGTTAAGTGATCACATCCATGTCTCATCTCCATAAATATGCACAAATCAAAGTCTCATCATTTCCACAGCTTTACATGATTTTTGTTCATTGAATCCCTAATTAGAAAAGAAAACCGAGGACTGAAATTTTCCTATCACCAACATTTCATGACCCTTGACTTAATGTTGTGTACAATACACACTACAACCAAACACCCAAGCATTAAAACTCTAAACACAACATCTTCCTATCATTCCAGAGGTTAGACCAAATTTGAACCCCAAATTTTTAACAATTTTAGGTGTTGGGTAACTTCTGGATCAAGGCTTACCTAAGCTGATTCATTCTTTTGGCTTATGGTGAAAATATTTGATGCCCTAAAACAATCAAGCTTAGGTACATCATAATGTTCTTTTGTAACCCATACCAAGATAAAGGACATTGTTAAAACATTAAACTTCTTCTCACATATGGGCATTGTTCATGGGAAAGCCTTTGTCTTTTACATTGCAATGGACAGTTTGGAAGTAATTGACACCAACAAGTAGATGTAACCAAGGATAAATTATGAGACTTATATCACCAGTGATGTGGCATCATTGACTATGTAGATCCCTCCAAGTCATTTATGATATTAGACTAGCATGATGACACATGTAGGATGTTAATTTCGAACAAAGCCAAATACAATGTGTATTCCATGATACATATTAGTGCATATATAATATATATACAACTTATAAATTACAGTAAACATAATTTCATATGAAGCTAATTAATTTAACACTTTTGATTTTCAGTCAAGATTATGTCTCACTGTTAGCATGTTGTGGGTTAAGAAAACATGGGTTTCTTTTTTGGTTTCCCCAATCAATCCTTCCCTAACCATTGACTTTGTTTTTCTCTACCAAGTTACAATTAGACTTGACACACAAGTCACAAATCCCTTTGTATCTTGAATGCACTATGCCTCATTGGCCTTGTAGTGGTGGGGTGAGAGAAACATCTTTTAAGAAGTATCTATAGCCCATGAGATATTTTGGACTTGATAGTTTCTTGTTATACTTGATGTATACTTATGTTTAATTATTTATTTTATGTTGTTAAAAAATAGATGTGAATATTTTGATGCAACTAAATCATTAAACGATGTTTTCTCTTGGAAGATTCATGAAATGTTGTGAAACTATGATGCTTTAGATATTAAGAGATAAATTTATTAAGGAATATTTTGTAATCTTAGATATAGTTACTTTGATCAATGCATTTGATTTGTATTTAAAAAAATCGTACTAATGTAAGAATACAATATGATTACGGATGTGTTCTCATTGAGTTGGGAAGGAAGAATCTCTCTATTGCCATAGATTTAATGTATTTATATAGCATCTATGAGAAGTTTAAGCCAATAGTGGTATACTGTGATGGTTAAGTTGTTAAGTTGTTATCCTTGCCATCAAGGTTCAAATCCAATGGGGATGAGGTCACCCATTTGTGGCCTCACTAGTTCATAGCTCTAGGTCAAAGCATTTACCCCTCTTAAAAACAAAGAGAGAAGTGATCATGGTATGTTTGTCTTGTGGGGTATTTTTTTTAAAATTTGGAAGTCAATTATTGAAATGCTAATATTGTATTACTTTAGAGTATATTTAATTTCTTGCTTCACAATTCCATTACTCTCCTTAGTAGACTTAGGGAGCAGTTTAAGTCTACTTTTGTTAATTTGGGCTTTCATTTTTCTAAAGCATGCATTATTTGACAATGGATTCATTTGTGTGGCTTTTTGAATTTTGTGATTTTCAGTTTAAATGAGTTGGTTTGAAATGATATTGTGGAAACTATAATAACTAGGTTTATTTTAAGATTAGAGGGGGGTCCTAAGCTTGTTTTTGTAGTAGTCAAACCTTTAGAGATAGATAATTTGTTGTACACACATCCTGAATTTCTGATTGTAGAATTCAATTTTGGGTGCTCTTGAATGTTTTAATCTTCATGTTTGACTTATTTTTTAATGAGATTCTGTTTAAGGTAATAAAAATTTTGTTTTATAAGATAAGAGGGGGATCTTAATCTTGTCTTAGTAGTAACCACTTCTACTAGGACAACTAATAAAAATAGGATAACACTGCTCTAAACTTACAAATAGAGGATCACTGCTAAAGTAGTAAGATACACCAACTTGTGCACTCATGACTCACTGTCTCAAGGAAATGATACATACAACTCTTTACAAGGATAAGAAAATATTCTCCTAATAATGTAGTTGAATTGCACAATATTGTTAATGTTAGCAATACTCTATTTCTACTTTTTCTTCTCTACCACTATCATTGACCTTTGTTGACAATAGATCTTCATAGGTTCGCACATTATTCACTTGCTTTGCACCATGAATTTTTCCAAAGCTTAGAGTGTACTCAAATACAAGATTCATTGAAGATTACAATGAGGTCCACTATGTCAAAGGTGTTGGAATTATAAGAGGAAAGGTAAACTTCTGGGGGGGGTGGTGGTGAATCAGTAGTTTAACCTTGGACCCATAAAAATTTCACCATTCATTGATCACATGCATTAATAAGTAAGCTGAAATAACATGTAAATCATATAACCATGTAAGCATTCAGACATATAACACCAGATATGGTTACCCATAAACCCTCCAAGTGAGAAGGTAAAACTAGGGTGAGGATGATACCCACAAATCTTCACTACTATAGTAATAAAGTGTATCCAATGAAGGTTACAATATTTTGACCATGAAACATGATCTACCCTTTGAATGGTCTGCCTTGTTAAATGCTTACAAAGACTATTAGGTCTCACCTTCTTAGAGGATTTCAACACCCTGTTAGAAGTGTGTCTTGTTAGAGGACTTCAACTTACAACTAAGCAAGCACCCTATTAAAGGATTTCATATAACTTGTTAGGACTACTCTGCTTAAGAGATTTAACTGAAATCACCTGTTAAAATGTCTCAGCATAGATCCTACAGTTGGCACTTGCTTGCCTGATAAAAAATCACCTCTAAACAATGCCTTATTGATCCTTCATGATCAGATGTCTCAATGTTGTATCCTTTTCTTTATCCTCTGTTCTTCTCTAACTGATTCTGCAATTCACTCTTTCTACATAACTTTTAAGTCACCTTGAATGCTCTGCATGCAAAACTATCTTGTTTGCTCCATCAATTCTCCTTCATCCATAGATAATTTAGGGTTTCCATCCTCCTCAAGAAGACTTAGGTGGCTTAGGGTTAGGTATGAATTTATGGTTGAGATTCATCCACTTTGCCATTTAATCCTTCCCATTTTCTAATTGGCTACATGTAATAGCATAGGGAATCCAAACAAAGATTCATCCTTATCTTCAAAATATCAAAATACAATCTTAAGTCAAAACCAAAATGGTGTACATAGTTGTTTGTGCCATTACAAACAAATATGTCAAAACTATGTCACTCAGTATATGAAGTCTCTGATGCTCAACATGCACTATTCTATATACTATGACTCGACACCTGCATTACTTGACATCCGCTATTTACTCAGCTCCTAAATCACTTGGCATGGTCTATCTACTCGACATTTGAGTGACTTGGCACTCATTGCAGCTTATGTAGTGCCTGCCCCTAGGTCACATTTTTGTTATCATTGTCGAACTCTGTTAGGACAGTTTAATGATGATGATTATTAGTGATATTATTTTGAGATTATCAAATATTTTTTTAGATTCAGTTGATATATGATGAGATTACTTGGTACTTTATATTTCATGTATGTATGATGATTATTACAGTGTTTGTAGTTATTGATGATGATTAGATTGGATGGTTTATTATCATATGTGTTTTATTATGGATACTTACCCCATACTTGCATGTGTGTGGTGTGCATGTTTGTCCTTGGATGGCATACCTGATGTGGTTAAGGAAGGGAGTCGTAGTCACCTGCTAGTTGGGATCTACACGATGCACCACTTCCTGCCATTGCCTGTTTAGCTTAGTATATATTGTGCTTGTACATGCATGGGTTTTATGCAGGTTACAGGTACCAGGTATCGACTTCCCTGAATTTCCAGGATGAGCGTACCTTATCACACTATCTCAATGGTAAGAGAGGGGAGATAAATTCTCAAGTCCAAATCCCAACCCTTTAAGCCATTTGTCCTAATTGGAAATTAGGACAAGTATCTGAGTTGAGTACCTTCTGAATGCATTAGATGACGTAATTCGTGATATTAACCCTTTTGGTTTGATTTTGTATGTGTTTTGCTATAGTGGGTTTTTTCGTATTTTATTTTGTGTCTTTGGTACATTTTCTATTAATTAAGCCTAATTAAAAGATTTAATTAATGGTTTAATTTAATGGAAAAATTAATATGATATTTTAATATTTATTTTATTTAATTAATTGGGAAATTAATTAAATAGAATTATTAAATTTGAAGATCAAAGTTATAATTTTAAAGTTGGAATGTGATAATATTTATTTAAGTTAATAAATATTTTAGCAATTAAGTTTCAAAAATGAATTTAAAAGTGGAAATATATTAAAATTATTAAAATATTCTAGATTTCACGTGATTAAAATATAAATATATATTAAGATAAAAATAAGTGGAATTATTGAAGTTTTTTGTTTTTGTTTTTGTTTTTTGTTCGATAAACGGCCAAGGCCTTGGATCATATACTAAAATAAAGGCAAATTAAAAGATACAATATGTTACTCCGTTCAAATGGACACTGGTAGGAAAGAACAGAGAAGAAAACCTCCGGTCTAGCCCGGGACTTATGTCCTATATTATTACATTTCCATAGGGGCATACCCCGGATCTCATAAATTACATGAATTTACATAACATTACATAAAAATACACTTGGGCATTCCCATGGAAATTTATCTCAGAGTAGTTTCCTTCTGTCTAAAAGTGGAAGGATCCAATATCAGATACCTGTCTAGAAAAGCTTTCTTCATGAAACTAGGATTGTTAGTAGACAAATGAAAATAATTTCAATAAAAAACATATATATTATCCTTATAAAACCTAGTACTATTATTAAGCAATCTAATTATCATAATCTTATTATAGTCCATTAATCATATTAATTAATTAATTGATCCTTTGCTTAAACTAAGTTGGAGATATTGATCTTACACGAGTGTTCTAAGAACAATGAATTAAGACAAAGACCAGTAATCTTAAAACCCTTATAAGTCAAGGTTCGAGCTTTAATATCTGTCTATTCAGTCTTCACATTAACCAAATTCTACCTTATATTCATTCCTGAATGTTATCAATGACTAAAAATGCCAGCACCTTAGATCTATCAAAATAGTCAAAATTAAGGTCTACATACAATGGAATAAATATAATTTTTGATCACGAGATTATTCCACTGATATATTGAAATCAATATCCTGTCACTAAGGGAGATCTTACTATGATTCCCCTATTCTTTGAAATTTGGAATATCAATTTAGTGATCAGAGATAGATTATCAGATCGAGAAGGAAGCTCGGGTATTCACCATGTTTAAAATATAAAAATAACCAAATGCCAGTGTTCATTATAATTACCATAAATACAGATTTCATAATCTTCTTGACATACCTTCATACCTTGTTAAGAATTAACGAAACTTCCCATCTATTGTAATCTGGTCAAAGCAGGTAACATGGAGTCTACCACATTATATACTGACCCGACGACCTTGAATCAAATAGGGAACGAAAAATAGAGTCTTGACTCCAGGGAGCAAAACAGAGAATGGTGCTCTAAAGAGATTCTGGGACACACCATCAAGGTTCCCGTCTATACAAGTAAAGATCAAATTCCTTTGTTTACTTTAAAAGAAAAGATACCATTTCTTGTTGACACATCCCATATCTGTTATGAAACTACCACTACCAGAGCTATCCTTAAATAGATATTAATGTACCTAGCCACTATATTTCTTAAATCTCTTCCTTAAATAGTCTAACAATGCAGGGCTAAAAATCTAGTCCCTACAATACACCAAACCACTTGGAAATATATTTCTATTATTAGATATTAACATTACAATACTATATTGTCATAGATTTACAATACAATACTCTATGTTGCAATAACAGAGATAGAAATAACACCCTATGTTATACAGAAATTAGAGCCCTATGCAAACCTATAGGCCTACTATATTAGCCCTATTAATCTAGGTACAAAACAAAATTCTAATGCTGGTAACCAAAAAATTGTAGATAGATTCTACTATTTTCATGAGACCATAATCACCTCTGGAACTGAGTCTAGATCATCCATGCCTATGTTAGGAGGGAGTACATAATCGACTCTGCATCTGCTCGATTTTTCCACATTGAGGATGCAAAACTCCAAGGCATTGAGGTTGTTGAACACTACTCCCGGGCTCACATAGGATTTAAACATATTGATATACTTGACCACCCACTCCAGATTCTCTTCAACCCTAACCCCACGCCAACACAGAAGGAAATTAACACTTGCTACCATTCATGGCCATTCCCTAAAAAAGGCCAGATTATCCCTAACCATTAGACACTGACGTTGAGGGGTAGTCCTTAACTCCTTCGGACCCAGGGGAAGGCCCATGTATTTCTTAGGGTAAGGGATTCTGCCCTTGTCATCAATACTGAGAACAACCTTCTCTAACCCTCACCTCCAGAAAGGATTGAAAATGTCTACACAAAGCCTAACAATCTCTTCTCTATCAATCTTTGCCCTTACTATCACCCCAATGAAAGATCCAATTATCGAACTGTTGGTTCTCTAGGTCGTTCTATAGTCAAAAGCATCTTCTCCTATCACCCTACTCATGGAAAAATGTGTCATATCATCTGCATTTCTCAGGAGATGACTCCATCTTTCCAATTTTACCTTCTCGAGAAAGGCCATCGTCCTGATCTCTGTCGCATGATAGACATTCACATTAGTTGCCATCGCAGGGACAAGCAATCCCACAGAGGTAGAAAAATTCTTTCACTCTCAATCAGTGATCCCGCTCAAAACTTCATTTTCATTTAACAAAGGAAACCCATCATTATTCGGCCTAACTTATGTGACCCTTAAACAATAATAAAAGCTTGGTTTGGAAATGACCTCAGCTACTCACTTTTAACATTGAGTATCTAATCACATATTGCAAAACCTTTACTACATGAGCCAAATGGAAAATTTCGAACTCCCTCCAGCCTAATCTCATAATCATAACTTATTATGATATCTTCCTAGATTCTAAATTTGTAGTAATAGTGATTAACACGATCTTAAATTGGAGGACAGTTGGAAAGCATGAAACCGCAGGACCAAATAAATGGTAAGTTTAGGATAAAGACCAATTTGGTAGATAATCTCTATATCTTATCAAATGAGATATGCCTTATGCGATTCTCACTGAGTATAGTCCCTATACTAAATCATACCGCCACCACATAGTATGAAAAAGGTTCCTAAAGGGGAACTATAATGATATAGTTTGGGGCTTCTCCTCCGAACCTGCATTGAGAACTCTGATCTAGAAGACTTTAAATGGGAAATATAACTCAGGTTAATATTATGAATAGCAATAAAGTACCATACTAATAGTATCTTTAATGATTAAGAGTTATTATTAAATATTGATAATAAGGACTTAAAGAATGAAATTTAAAATATATCTTTTAATTATTCTTCTTTCTATCTTTCTTTCTTATTTTATAATTAGATATTAAATTTAAATAGATATAATTTCGAATACTTATAAATTTAAGATTTGAAAGTATTTAAGAATATCTAAATCTATTTATACAAATATATATATATATATATATATATATATATATATATATATATATATATATATATATATATATATATATATATATATATATATATATATATATATATATATATATATATATATATATATATATATATATATATGTATGTATGTATGTATATCTGTATTTATGTGTATGCATACTTATGTATATATGCATTTATATGTGTGTGTGTGTGTGTGTGTGTGTGTGTGTGTGTGTATATTTGAATATATGAGAGAATATATATGAAAATATCTCTAGGAACTACAAAGGAGGAGGAGACTTTAAGTTATATATCAAGAGCGATTCTCCATTAGCACCCTTGTTGGCAAGTTCGTCAGCCATCACATTGCCTTCTCGGTAAATGTGGTTGATCAGGACATCCTCAAAATTTTCCAATGATAGCAACACTTCTTGGAGTTTTGAATTCAAGGCCCAATTAGGAGTCTTTTTTTTCCTAATGGCATTAAGGACTACTTGAGAGTCACCTTCGATGACGATTTTAGATAGACCTAAATTATGACAGAGTTGTAGACCTTTCTCCAATGCTTCAAATTCTGCCACATTATTTGAAACTAGAGGAAGAGGAGAGGCTAACTTTGCTATCCACCAACTATCCTCATCATTGATGATACAACCTACACTAGCTATACCAGGATTCCCTCTCACAGCACCATCAAAGTTTAGTTTATGCTATCCTAGGGGAGGAGGAGCCCATTTGCAGTTGGCCCTTGCCTCCTTATTGCTGGCTGCATATACTAGTGGAGGGTTGATCAGATTGGACCATTGTTTCTTCATTATTCCATCCCAAAATGAGAAAGAGCCTTCTTCATGAGAGGATTTCCTTAGATTAGCATTCATAACTTCAATTATAGATACTTCGAGTTTTAGCATAAAATTGTCCAAATTTCGCTCTTTATTTTTGAAAATCCGATGATTTCTTTCTTTCCATAGTTCCCATACCACTAGGGATGGGCAAATATTCCAAAGTTTTCTATATACCCCACAAACCATATGTGTGGGCCAGGAAATAAGGAGCCCCTTAAGGGAATTCTGAAAGGGGTTTGACCACTTAAGTAGAGATTTAATCCATTCCCAACAATTTTGAGCAAAAGGGAAATTGAGAAAGAGATGGTCTACATCTTCATTGCTCTGTTTACACATGACACACCAATTGGGACCCATGATACCAAATCTAGCTAAGCTATTCACGGTCAGTACTCTATTCTAAAGGGTAATCCATAAAAAGAAACCTACCTTGGGTAGGCAAGATAGATCCCAACACAATTTTAAAAGGATCTCCACATGGTTCCACTCTTGTGAATGAATAATAGATTGATACCCAAGCTTCAAACTGTAAATTCCATCCTTTGATCCAGCCCATATGAGACTATCCAACCTTTCAGATTGTTTAATTTTCCTATTTGAGATGATCTTTTCAAAGGATGCAACTGAATCTGGCTCAAGTTCTAAATCATCTATAGAGTGCCATCTCCATCGCAATTCCCCGTCCAACATCTCTTTAACTTTATAATCTTTAACCTTACTACCCCACAATTATTTCAACTTAGTTATGAGGTTCTCTAAGTTGGGGGATAAATGAATAGGGGGTTGCCTATCCCAAGAATCTTCCTAGAACAAGGCTTTATTCCCTGCCACCACATCCCAAGTTAGATATTTGCTAATAATCCTCTAGCATTTTGACATGAAATTCCAACACTCCGACCCTTTAGGTAATTTTTCCATCTTGAACACCGATTCTAGTTTCGTTAGATCCAGATATTTATAATATAGAATTTTGGCCCATTTATGTTCATTTTCTTGGTATAACCTCCATACAAGTTTAGCTCCTAAAGCCTCATTTTTCCATTGCGGTTTCTTAATTCCTAAACCCCCACATTCCTTGGGTTTGCATAAATTGTCCCACTTAATAAGAGCAAGTTTCTTGTCATTTTCTTTATCTTTTCACCAGAAATTTCTAAGTTTTGATTCAAAATTCTTGGACATCCAATTATTGAGAGGAAGGCATGCCATGGGAAAAATTGGAGTGGCTGAAAGGACTGCTCAGATCTTGGTAATCTTCCTAGCCTTAGAGATCCACTTATTCTTCCAGCTACCAATCCGCTTATCCACCTTATTGATCGTGTCCATTCAAAATTTGGTGTACCTTGAGTTCTTTTCCAGGGAGATATCCAAATATTTGCATGGGAACATTCCCTTTTTGTAACCCATAATTCCACATATCCTATTTTCCATTTCAAGAGAGGTATTCAAGAAGAAAATTTTGGATTTTTCTTTATTAACCTTTTGACCTGACGCATCCATGTATTGCTGAATTATGCTTTGAATACCCATAGCCTCTTGGATGGAGCTCTTGCCAGGTAAAATGGTGTCATCTGCATACTGTTGATGTGTAATATTAGGAAGATTCCTGGTAACAAAAATACCAAAGATCCTCCTTTCCAGATAAGCGGAGGAGACTGCTCTCCCGAAAGCTTCAGCCATTAGGATGAAGAGAGAGGGAGATAGTGGGTCTCCCTACCTAATACCCCTAGAAATTTCAAAAAAACCTTTCGGCGTCCCATTAATGAGAACTGAAATCTTCGGAGTAGAAATAAACTTAAATATTAGGTTTACCCATTGATGAGAAAAACCAAATGCGTCTAAGACTTTATAGAGAAAATTCCAATCAACCATATCGTAAGCCTTTTGTATGTCTAATTTCATAGACATACATGCTTCTTTATCTATGATAGCCAAGTGGATGATTTCTTGAATTATGATTATACCATCCAAAATAGATCTTCCTGGAACAAAACTTGTCTGTTCTTCAGAAATCAATTTTGGCATGAAAACCTTGAGTCTATTAGCTATAACTTTTGAAAATATTTTATATATAGTGTTGCATAGGGCTATAGGACAGAAGTCTCTAGGATGTTATGGAAAATCCTTCTTAGGGATAAGTGTGAAGAAGGAATAGTTGATTTCAGCCAGCAAGGATCCACCATTCCTTAACGCTTCAATTGCTCTCCATAAATCTTCCCCTAGTATATCCCAACATTTTTGAAAAAAGAAGGCTTGAAACCCATTAGGTCCTGGAGATTTATTTGGACTCATATTAAAGACACATTCCTTACCTCTTCCAGAGTTATTGGTCTATTTAGATTTTTGTTGTCTTCTACAGTGACCAGTTTTGGAATAAATTTGAGCATTCGGGATTGTGCCTCCCTATTAGACCCTTCATAATTATTAAGTAAATTTTGATAATGAGACACTATCATGTCTGCTATTTCTAGTTGATTTTCTATGCGAAAACCCTGTGGAGTCGAGATACTAGTAATTTTCTTTAGAGATCAGTTCTGAATAGTTGAATTATGAAAGAACTTTGTGTTCCGATCACCCTCATCCAACCATTTCTCTCTAGATTTTTGTCTCCAGAAGGTTTCTTCTTTGGATAAAATAGCTTACTGTTTCATGAGGAGTTCTTTTTCTAAAGTGTATTTCTCATAATTCATACCATATTTTATAATTTCTTGATTCAAGTTTTTCAGTTTTTCTTCAGTTTCCATTTTTTCTTTAAAAATATTGTTGAAGTGTTCTCTATTCCACCTCAAAATATTTTCTTTCAGTAATTTGAGTTTGGAAATGAAAATGAACATTTTGGACCCAGTGAAATTTGCTTGAGTCCACCATGTCTTAACCAATTCCAGAAATCTTAGATCTTGAAACCACATTTTCTCATACTTAAAAGGATTTTTGGGTGGTTTAGTAGGTTCTGACATTTCCAAACAAACAGGGAAATGATCCGATCTTGCAAAGGGCAGAATGGAGGATTGAAATTCCTTATTATAGGAAGATAGATTACCTACAGTAAAGAATCTATCTAACTTTTCCGCAATATAATCATTATCCTTTCTTCTATTATTCCACGTAAATATTCCATTACTTGATGGAATTTCTAATAAACTAAGTTTGTCAATCCATATTTTGAATTCTATGGATGAGAGTGATAGATGTTTAGTACCCCCTACTTTCTCATCTAAACTCAAAATCGTATTAAAATCACCTCCTAATATAATCGAGCTATCTTATTGCTTTGAAATAACCGTACTTAATTCATCCCAAACAATTTTTTTCCCTATTATACTGTTAGGACCATTCACATTGATAAGAATGAATTTCATATCTAATTTTAGACTCTGTATCCTAACACACAACCAATTATTATTATTTACTAGATATGTTAAAGTTACTTTCCTTGAGTTCCAAATAATTCCTAAGCCACCTAAAGCACCTATTGCCTCTATGAAGTTTGAATCCCACAACCCCAAAATCTTACTAAATTTAACTCCTTCTTCCTTATTAAGTTTTGTTTCTTGAATTAATATTATTTCTGAATTAAAGTGTTTTAAATATTGTTTAAATAACCTTTTTTTGCTAGGGGCATTAAGACTCCTAGCGTTCCAAGATGTTATGCTCATACTGCCTTAGGAAGGTACTTCCCCTTCCCTATGTTAAGAAGCTTGTCAATTTTCCTCTATTCTCTGGCTAGGCCTTTAGTTTCATGTAGTTCCTTCAGTGATCTCCTACCCCTTTTTCCTTTGGGTTTTCCATAATTAGGAAAGGTTAGACCTTCCTGATTCATTTGTATTGATAGCTCTCGCTGAAAAATACCCAGTTCTTGTTCTATTAATGCAAAGCCTTCCTCTGTTCTGTCAAACTCTTCCATTTCCAATTCCGTGCAAATCTAATTCCCAAGACTATCCTCCTCAAATTCTTTATCCTCTATTTCTATCGACTCTCCCATGTTTGTCCTATCCACTTCCTGATTGCCTTTTGATTTAATCCCACTTTGTTTGTCTTGCTTCATTACACTTTCCTCCATCTAGATCTCTATAATATCCCTTTGGAGATCCTCAACTGTATAATCATCTCCTCCTAGTTTGATAATTTTTTGGATCATCTCTTCTTTTTGAGGAGTAGTACTCTTATCTAGGCTATCAAAGTTAAAGACCTGAATAAGTTCTTCTGCTAATTGGTCAAGACTATTATCTTCAAACTTTGACACCCTAGTTTTTGGTATAGATTCTAGATCCTCATTTAAAAAGTGTTGAAGGACTTTTACAATAGAGACTTCTGGGCTCTTGCCATCAATCCATGTTTGTGACTGAACCTCCATTGGGGTGAATAGTGAGGAGGGTTGTCCATCTAGAGTTTACCAAAATTTTGAAGTTCTTTTGTCTCCTTCAAGTCATGGATTGGTTACCTCTGCTTTAGGGAATATATCAGTATTCAACTACTAAGATTCATGTTTTTTTGTTCTTGAAACTGCTTTTTCAATCCTACCCTTGGGTGAAGAGAAAAGCATGTTATTTTCTACTTCACCTATGTCTTGATGAGTCATTGATTCTGTAGTTATATTTTGTATCTCTCCTTGTCGTTCATTTTCTTTATTCTCATGAAGCTCCTTCTGATACTTATGGAAAGAGGACCCCTTTATAGTATTTTTTTCCCATTGGCTCTTTTCATTTCCATCTTCCATATTATAGCTTCCTTTGTACTCTGTAGGAACCTTTTGTATTTTTGTGTCTTGCTTTGAATTTTGGTTTATGATCTTTGTGGACATTGTAACACTCCTCACTGGGGCATCTTTGTCTCTGATTACCAATTATTTTGTTGAGGGATTAGATTTACAAATCTCCTTGTCATGTTCAACTGCAACCTTTTTCTTTTTCCATTTATGTCTTTTTGAGCGAGTTCCATCCAAACCCAATTCTGTATCCTCTTTAGGAATAGTCACTATAATAGATTTAAGTCTTCTATTGTTAGGTAAAACCTTCTCTGAAGCTTTTGTAACTATCCTTTCTTTCTGATTAGCCTAATTTTGGAATGCTGTAGGTGAGATCTATTCTTCCAGTGTTTTGTTCTTCATTGCTCTCAACCAAGAAAATTGACTGCTGATATCCGAGGTAAGGGGAAGGATCTTGGGCATGATTTTATGAAAATCATCAAACCTTAATATGTCAACTATTCTCTTTTTATATGTCTGAAACTTGATGTCATAAGATGTTTTACTAGTTATAATTTTTTTATTAAATTCCAATGGATGATTAAGCTTAACACTGATTAACACCTTAACATTGTTATAGCAGTAGAAAGAAGCATCAATGCCTCTGACCTCTCCTACCTCCAACCCTATGGCTTTAATAATGTCTTCATGACAAAGCTCCGGAGGGAGGGATGACAAAACAAACCAAGAGGGCATCTCACAATCTATATTTTCTAATTTAAAATTATGCGACCAATCTATAAATTTAACACAGTGACCATTAAAAAAACATTCAGATAGTAATAAAAACTCTTTTTTGATAGACTCATCTAAGCATTGTAAAAATAGTGTGCTATTTGAGAAAGTGGAAATACTTACCTGGTTTTCACAATATTCCTCTAGCTAGTTGAGTAACAGAGGGAAATCATCCTGTGGACCATTCCATAAAGAAAAAAGGCCTTCCTTTAAGCATTTATCCCATGTGGATTTGATAGCTTTGCTTGAAATTTTGATAGGTTCCTCCTTTGTGTAATGCAGAGATGATCTAGGAGATGGGCTAGGGTTCACAGGTTTTGATGAATTATGGATTCTATGGTGAGGAGGGATATAAGATCCTAGAGAAGCAAATTTAGGCAATAAACTTTCTGCCTAGGATAAAACTGGTTGATATGGATCCAGAACCATAGCCTTGTATTTCTCTGGGTGGGCATATCTTCTTAAGTTAAAGATGTGAATTTGATTGTCCAGTTGATCTACCATAAAGAACTGGTGAATCAGATACTTTTTTACCTCCGAGCGGATTAGAGAGTTCTACGGAAGAGGATTTTGGACACAATTCCTATGATCTTTATTTCCTCTATTATGTCGCTAGCTGCGAGGTTCCTCTGCATTATTTTTAAATATTTCAAACCTATTCGCTTTGTTTGCTGAATATTGCTTATCAAATGTACTTTGTGATTTCTTCTACTACCAATTCGTGACATCCATTGTTGAAGTCTTCTACCAAATCGACCTGAGGCCTCTTGAGTTTGCATGTTTTCACAAGAATTTCCTTCGAGACTTCGCAGGTAAGGAAGGGATTGACATTTTCGCAGAATGGTAGAATTATTAAAGTTAGTGCATGAGATTTAATGAATAAATAAATAAATGAGTAAAGTAAATATTATATTAATTAATGTACATTATTTTAATGTTTTCTCACATATGAGTTTGCAAATTCTTGAGAGTTGTCATGTAGACAACACAGGAGTTTGCACTCTAAGAATGTACAAGTTGTCTACACTTAGGAGTTAGCATATTATTTGAGCACATGGTGTCTACAACCTTATGACTCATCTAGAAGGTTGGAGAAGACTCATGCTTAGTTCTCATGCTTATCTTCTAGTTGTTTCTAGAGACATTCTAGATGCATCTTAGAGGCCTTTAAATAGAGGCTCTCCTAGTGTGTTTGAACAAGCTTCAAAGCTTACATGCATTTGAGAAGCTCATATGCTTCTACATGCTCATATGTTTCTACACGCTCCTATGCTTCTTCAAGCACTTCTAGTCACGTGGAAATTTTGGTTGGCTTGGATCTTGGAGGAATTGCGAAGGTTGGAAAAGGAAGGGATTTTTCTATGGACTTCTGAGGGATGGAAAATTAGCATCAGTGTCCAGGTACACTCGTGATATTCACATGTTCTAATTACACTCTTTCTCTTCCTATTTTCATCGTGTCTGTTATGTGTGTTTGAATATATTCCATGAACGAATCTTTAATTTTGAAATTGGAATCTAGATATGTATGTTAATTTTATTTGGTTGAGAAGAAAACATTAGAAAACCCTAGCTTCCATTCATGAAAAGAAATTAGTTTTAAATCGAGTTTGGGTTCGAATTGTATTAGAATCAAGGATTTGATTAGATAAGGATTTTTAGATGCGTATGAATAGACCCTTTTTATTAATGGATAAATTAGAGAACAATTATTTTTAGGAAAATTCTTATGATTTAGAAAGCCCTTTTTATTTAAAAAAAAAATAAAATAAATTATTATGTATTTGTTCTTTACACGTATATATATATATCCATTATAAAAATGCAGTAATACTTGTTAACAAACTGTGTGTGTACACACACACACACACACACACACACACACACACACACACACACACACACACACACACACACACACATATGTATACATTTGTTAAAAGCGCAGTTGTAATATATGTTGGAAAAAAATATAATACCGTATCGCATGTGAAAGAAACATTTTAAGAAAAATGTTATAAAATAAAATAAAAATAAAGCTTGGGGCGGATATACCAACCGCTACCTCGACTGTCAAATGTGCGTGGTTCTGTGTGCACGGTACCTAGGCCTTGCAGTGTACCGGCACTATGTGCCACATGGAATGATTAGGGCCATCAGAGCAAGGCTCCATCGCTGCATTAGCGATGGTACACACGGGCCGCAGGTATATAAAAATACACTGTTTTTTATATTGGCGCAGGTTAAAGGATGTGATGCGTTTTTAGTTGTATTCGTTTCCAATTGTGATATTATAAATTGTTATATATATATGTATATATATGTATATATATATATATACATATATATGTATATATATATATATGTATGTATATATATATATACATATATATGTATATATATATATGTATGTATATATATATATACATATATATGTATATATATATGTATGTATACATATGTATACATATATATGTATATATATATACATATATATACATACATATATATATATATACATATATATACATATATATATATATGTGTATATATATATATATGTATATATATGTATACATACATATATATATATACATATATATATATACATATATATATACATATATATGTATATATATGTATATATATATATATACATATATATATACATATATATATATGTATGTATATATATATATACATACATATGTATATATACATATATATATATATGTATACATATGTATATATACATATATATATATGTATATATATATGTATATATATATGTATATATATACATATATATATACATATATATGTATGTATATATATATACATATATATGTATGTATATATATATATATATATGTACGTATATATGTATGTATATATATATACATATATATATAAATAATTGTAGTATATATAATATTAATGAAATTTTTAATATTTCAGATTTTAAATAAATATAGTTTTATATAGTTGACTTTTAATATTAATTATTTAATGTATATTAAATATTATTTAATATATATTAAATAATTAAGAGATGGTAATTTTATAGTACATTAATAATAGTTGTTTAATGAAGATGATTTTAAATTAGGAGATTTTAATGATAATGGATTAAGATTTAATTGACAAGGAGTCATTGTTATAACATTGCTACGATTTGAGTTATTATGTTATTAATAATACATTTTGTATTATTATTGGTACACCTTAATTGTGCTAAGAGTTAGTTAAATATTAACCAATGAAGTTTTGTAAGGTTTCTTTAAGATCGATTATCTATAGTTTTGATGAGTTTATTATTTATTAATGTTTGTTGGGTCTAAAAAACTATTAATAAATTTTGATAAAGCTTCTGGTCCTGATGGTTTTCCCATGTTTTTCTTTCAGAAATTTTGGAAACTTGTTGGAAAAGATGTTTGTGATGTGGTGAAGGAATTCTTTGGGGCAAAACAAATGCTGAAGGAAGTTAATTCCACCTTCCTGTGCCTGATCCCTAAGAAAATTGGAGCTGATTTTCTTGACTAGTTTAGGCCGATTAGTCTTTGTAATTCTCTATATAAAATCATCTCCAAAGTTCTTACTTCAAGACTGCTTCTGGTGACCCCTTTGCTCATTGCTGACCAACAAAATGGCTTCACTCCAGGTAGACAAATCCTCAATTCTATTATTTCAGCTCATGAGAATATTCATTCCTTATCTTGTTCTAACAATCAAGGATTTGTAATGAAAGTGGACATTGCTAAGGCTTATGATAGAGTTGATTGGTCTTTCCTCTCTAATACTTTGCTTGCCTTTGGCTTTGATAAGAAGGTTGTTAGACTGATTCATCAGTTAATTTCTTCTTCTTCTATTGCTGTCCTGGTTAATGGTAGCTCTTCTCTTTTTTTTAATCCCTCTCGAGGATTGAGACAAGGGGACCCTCTTTCCCCTATCCTTTTTGTTATTATGGCTAATTTTTTGGGGAGGTACATTGGGGATCTTGTGTGTAGAGGAGTCATCAAGGGTTTGCAACCCTCTTCCCATCCGCTTATTTGTTCTCATGGCCAATTTGTTGATGATACCATTTTTATGGGGAAATCCAAAGTCAAGGAAGCCAGAAATTTGAAGCAAGCTTTAAATCTTTTTTCCTCTGCTTCTGGTCAATTGGTTAACTGGAATAAAAGTGCTGTGTTTTTTCTCAATACCCCCATTCTTAGACAACATAAAATTGCCAAAATCCTTGGATGTTCGATTGGTTCTTTTCCTTCTTCCTATCTGGGTCTTCCTTTAGGCTTAAGGGTTCTGGATTCCTTCTGGGAAGACCTCATTAACAAATTCAGTAAGAAGTTGGTAGGTTGGAAAGGGAACTTTTTAAGTCAGGCTGGTAAATTAATTCTTCTTAGAGCTTCTCTCCAAAGTATACCAACTTTTGCCTTAAGTCTCTTCAAAATCCCCACTAAATTTGCTAAGGCTATTGATAAAATTCAAAGGGATTTTTTATGGACTGGTTCAGAGGAAAAAAAGAGAATACCTTTAATTTCCTGGGATCATGTTTGTAAACTGGTCAGGGAAGGTGGTCTGGGTATCCGAAAAATCAGAAGCATGAATCAAGCTCTTCTAGCTAAACAAGGATGGCGTGTGTTCCATGAGAAGAAAGAATGGAGTACCATTTGGAAACACAAGTACCTCTCTAACTATGCTTCTCTTCCTGATTTCTTCTCCTCTGCTGATGTTATTCATCCCTCCTCAATTTGGGGAGCTGTGCAGGGTACTAAGAAAATGCTTGGAGAAGGATGCTCTTGGAAAATTGGCAATGGGTCTAGGGTGAGTTTTTGGGAAGATGTCTGGCTTAAGGATCATCCCTTGATTGAAGATGTTCAAGATCTAAATCAAGTTGACTTATGCAAGCAGGGATATGGCACTCTTGTTAGTCATTATTGGCAGAATGATTCCTGGGTTAACTTGAAGGACATTGATCAAAGTTTCTATCACATCCAATTATCTCTCAATGCTGTTTCTCTCCACCCTTCTTTTGAGGATGAGATTATTTGGTATGCTGATCCTAATGGGAAATACAAGGTTTCTTCTCTCTTTGTTTCAAAGGAGAAGGAAAATCATCCTTTGTGGTCTCAGGCTTGTATTAAGGGTCTCATTCCTAAAATTAATTTCTTCTTTTGGGTCTTGCTTCAAAATAAAATTCTGACCCTTGATAACTTGCAGAAAAGAGGTATAAATTTGGTGAATAGGTGTATTTTATGTAAGAATGGTTTTGAAGATAGAGATCACCTATTTCTGAATTGCTCTTATTCCCAGATGGTTTGGACTGAGATCCTAAGGTATTGGAACTTGACTTCGGTTCATCATAATAATGTGGAATCTTCTTTTAAAAGCTAGAAATGCCCATCCAAGAATTTTGACGTTCAATTTCTATGGAAAATTACTCTACCTCATCTCTGTTGGGGTATTTGGAAAGAAAGGAATAATAGAATTGTTAGAAACAGAGAGGTCCTTGGATGGGTGATTGGTCAGAATATTATTAGAGCTTGTAAGGAGAATTTCAGATCTCAATTTTTTTTTGATCAAACCTTTCCTATTGATAATCCTATGTTTCCTGAAAACCCTAAGACTCAAACTGATAACCCAAGATTGAATGTCACCTGGAGTTCCCCTCCGAATGGTTGGATAAAAGGAAACTTTGATGGTGCTGCTAAGGGAAATCCGGGGAGTGCGGGTTGTGGAGGTGTGTTGAGAGATCATATGGGAATAGTTAAAGATGCTATAGCTATCCCTATAGGTCAAACTAATAGTCACATTGCTGAAGCTACGACGACCCTTTATACTATGAAAATTGCAGTGGATTTGGGATGTCCAAAATTATGGTTGGAAGGTGACTCTTTAAATATTATCAATATCCTTAATAATAAAAGTGCTATCTCATGGTCGATTGATGCCACTATCAAGGAGATTAAATACCTTATTCAAAAATTTGAAAAAGTTGTCATATCTCATACCTTTTGGGAGGCCAACGGTGCTGCTGATTGGGTTGCCAACTATGCTATCCTAACGAGGCAAATGGTGAGGTGGACCGATGAACTAACTAATCAAGTTGATCTCAAAGCAATTACTCATTATGAAGCTATTCATGCGAAGGTGGGTAAGATTTGAAAAGATTGGAAAGTTAATGATTTCGTGGAGTGATAAAATTATTGCCAGATTTTCTTCCCCTATGAAGTACACTCAAATGAATGTGATGTGGTGTTCGCACGTTTCTCCAAACAAAGGTGTTTCTTTTGGTGGGAAGAAAAACAAATTTCTTTCTAACCCTCTCATTCTCTGCATCTGTTTTTTTGGTTTGAATGTGTTTATTATTCTCTGCTGATGGGGGGCGAACCGCGTAAACAAGAACCAAAAAACTGTGAGGCATGGAAGGCTCACAAGGATGTTTGGAAAATTTTGCAGAAAGGAAATGTGACTCGTTACATGGAGCGACTCAATGGTTTTAAGCCACACATCACTACGACTTTCTTTAAGAATTGGTCCAATGACAAAGTCACTCTCCATGGTGTGACTGTGAAACTTACGGAGGAGTTTATTGCTTTGATCACAGGGCTTCCTATGATGGGCATAAAATTCACCAAGAAAACTAGCATTTCAAATGCTGCCTACAAAAAGTTTCTGAAAATGGAAGAAGAGGAGAAGCTTCTGGAAAAGAATGGTGATTTCTTTGATGTGAACCAGATAAAGGAGATTTGGAGGGATGTTCTTTGTTGCATCCGTGAGTATTTCATACTTGATGGAAGAAATAAAAGAGTTCATAAATGTCATTTTGTTTTTTTAAATCATTTCTGATATAAAGATAGAATTTCTTTCCCCTTCTTTTTGCGGTTTTCTTTACTTAATAGTTTAGAAGCCCATAAGAAAAAGGAATCTAGGCCCATTCTTCATGAAGGTCTGATCCTTCTTATTGAGGGATATTGTAAAAACAAGCACATTGCCTCTACTCCCTCTAAGGACAAGAAGAAAGAGCCCATTAAGATTAAGAAGGGTGACTTTGTTAAAGGGAAAGAAAATGCCCTAAATTTGAAACCCTCTGCCTCTCAAGTTCTTGAGGATGAGGAGTCTGAGACTAAGAATTTGGAAAGCTGTGAGAATTGGAAACCTGAGGATGAGGATAATACTAAAACTAGAGAGTTAAGTTCTAATTTGGACGAGTATCCAGAGACTGAAGATAATAATGAAAAAGGAAAAGAGGAAAACAATAGTGAAGGTAATTTTGAACAGAGTAAATCTAATAATGAGGGTAACCAGGTTATTTCTAGTGGGGGTAATAAAGTGGAAGATAACAATGTCGAGAATCCTGCTAAGAAGAATAAGGAGGACCATATGGATATTACTACTTCTCCTATTAAGGGGATAGAGGAAGAAAAAAGGAAGGACTCTGCTCATCCAGAGGACTATGCCGAGGGTCGAAAGGAGGATCAAATGGATATGGAGGATATCAATGACAATATCTGCTCCCCCCCATACGTGACTTCTGAAGATGATTGTGATGATATGCAGAGGGACACCGTGCTTACCTTGTTGGTTCTTGGATCTACAATGAAATAATGGGTTTGAAGAAAAAGGTGGAAATTCTGCAACATAACCTGGATACTATCAATGCTAAACTTAGTCATATGGAAGGACAGATGGGAGACATCCCTAACAAACTTAATAACTATGAGCAAAACCTCACAATGTTAATCAAGGAGAGTAGTACTAAAATGGAACAGGTCACCTCGAGTATTTGGGCAGCCGCTGCTAACCTGGGCAAAAGGGCGAATGAAGATATCATTTCGGCTGAGGGTCTGAGCAAAAGAACAAGGTAGAGCTCGAGGAAGAGTGCTATGAAATCTGTTGCTACTATGGATGCTATTTCCACTCAAGAGACTGATGCTATTGGTAAGGAAGTAGCTAAAATGATTTTGGAGCTGCAATAGTGGCACTAGGGTGGGTTCTCTGGTTTGGTGCCTGTCTGGTTTTGGTCGCTGGTTGGGGTCTCTGGTCTTGGTTTCTAGTTTTTTATAGTTTAGACTATTTGTGGTTCCAGGTCCTTGTAAAACTTGGGTTAGTTTGTTCTTGGACTTTTCTAGTGGTTTCAGGTCCCTGTAAAACCTGATTTTGATATTGTTCTTTAGTTTGTTGCAGGTTTTTTCCTGGTTGGGCTGTATTGCTTTATCTTTCTATTTTTTGTTAAAGGGTTTCGGGGTCCCTTCAAAACCTGCTTTTACCATAATCTAAAACAAACTATTAATAAATAATAGTATAAATAGTTTAAATAGTTATCAGTTAATCTGATTAGAGTTAATCTAGTGGAGATTATTTAATGATTGAAGTTTTGTAAAAGATATTAATTTTTGGATTTGGAGTATAGTTGATTTTTAATCAATTGATATTCATTGAGTTGTTATTATAACTATGATATTAATAATTAAGTTGTGCAATAGAGTCTTAATAGAAATAATTATCGATAATACGAATTTGTTAAGGAAATATTAGTGATCATAAGAGTGACGAATGTGATCATTATAGATTTATTAATAAGATTCCCAATATAGCTTGTTATTAAATATTAACAAGTTATTATTATTGAACTATGAATATGAATATTTGTGTATTGGATTATGGCTGACTTTTAACGTACAAATTATAGTTAGTTATTAGTCAATTGATATTCATTGGGTTGTTGGTATGGTTATGTAATTATTAATTAAATTAATTAATTAGAGATTAAGTTATGTATAGAGTTTTAATTGATATGCTAATATCGATTCCTCTAGCGAAGTTGTGAAGTATTTACATTGAAGTTGACAAGTCGTACTCTCATGACTTGAATAATGACCTTAGATATTTTAATGGTGAGACTTAGTAATATTTAATTAAGAACTATTAGAATGTTAAAAAGGTCATGGATTGTGTACCTATGTTAATTGATTGATTTAATTGATCATTTTAATAAAGTTATAATCTTCTTATTCAAAGATTGATAACTGGCTCTCTTATAATATAACGAATAATGATCCTTGATTTATGTTGAAAGTTGAAGTAACATTAAAGAAGAGTCAATCAATTAGAATATGGATCGTAGTTAAATAAAGAGAACAATTTAATTAAAGGTCAATGATGATCAGTTTAATGAGTAAAGTATTTACCCTTAAGTTATTTGTAGAATTTAATTTTAAATAATGGAAGGATATTGTTATCGAGGGAACAAAACGGGTTGACTTGTAGGTCAAATGATAAAAAAAAATTGAAACCTCTACACTCAATTCAACTATGTGTTTTTAGTAAACCAAAACATGTGTTTGCATTGTGTTTTCTCTATGCTATCTGTTTTGGGTTTTTAGGTTGACTAGTGTTGACCAGTCTTAGGTTGTTACCAGAGGCTCGGGGGTTATGAGATGTGATGGCATGATGATTTCTTTTGATTTTGATCTTTGTAAAACCAACCATGGTTATGTGATGGAATGCTCTATGAGATGTTTGTATTTACTGATTGTTATTGCTCATCAGTCTTCTTGAGTGAAGCTGAGTTATATGTATCTGAGACACTTGAATTAACCATTTTTAAGTCATTGATCAATTATCCTTGGATTACTTTCTAGTCGCCATGATGGGACTGAAGTGTTGATTTATTTCTTGATGATTTCATGTTGTGACATGTTTTGACTCAACCATTTTGGAGTCTTCGATCAGTATGATTTTGAGATATATTTTGGTTATTGAGAACCAATGGATACTTTTGATTATCAGTGATACCTTCAGTTGCCAATAGAGAACTATTGTGGTCATGATTATCTATGGATGCTTTTCATCTGCTCATGGAGATTTGATTCTTTTATTATGGATATTTAATGCTCTTATTATGGATTATTCTTTTGGTATTTTTTCCAGTTGCTTGTACAGGACTGTGGTGATTTTGTGATTTACGATTCCATGAGCTTAGGGTAGGTTATCTACATGTAGTGTCGGGAAGTGGCTTGCAATGAGGGCCTGGGCCCTAAGTGGCTACCAAGGTAACTCATTGTAAGTTTTATTAATAAGTGATAAAATTTACACTAAATGGGGATTAAATGAGCCTAAAAAGATAATTGTTTTGTTCTTGCCCATGCCTCAAGTGCTTGTATAGACTAGGATGGGAGCAGAGAGAACACTTGGTTACGACCTTGCATTCCATAGTATGCCTTGTTAGTATGAGAGGATACTAATGGCCACATAATGATTAGTAGGGACCAATGGAGTTGTAATCTAATTGCCAGGGTAACTTCTATATGATATATGCGATGACACTTTCCCGCTTGCATAGTAGGTTTCCTACATGTCTTTGTTGTGCCTCTGGGATTAGATGTCATTTTGTGATTGGAACCTTTGAGTTAGTATACTTTTAGGATTCTTGGACTTAGAGAGTACTTTTATTTCTTTATCTTGTGTTATGTGATTTGATATCCTATTTGGGACTTGAGATTATCTCCTCAGCACGGTGGGAGTGAACCATTTAGGTTCTACGTGGTCAAGTGGTAGTGCTTTATCACTCTTACCATTTGAGATCCGTCTGAGACACTGTGGCTGATGCATTCTTTGTTGACATCTATCTTCATGGATTATGATGGTGGACATGTATCCTCACATTGATGATTTGCATATGTTAGATGATGTTATCTTATGCTTTACTTTGCATGTTAGATTACTTACTGCATATGATGTAGTATGATTTAGGAGTGACATTCCTACTATATTAATACTGATGATCTCTTTAGTGATTTGGAATGTTAAGCATGGAGGGATGGCTAGGATCCATGATGGTCTAATGATGCTATTTACGGTTGGGAGGAACCGTGCACTTAGTTAATTATGTTTGTGAAAAAAGGTTATCTATTATGATGTTTATATCTTTTATGATAATGTATCATGTATGATTTGTGGTTTCATTTATGTTATTGCATCATGGATTAGAGTTAGTATGATGATGTAGTTTATTTCACATATGTATGTTCTTTTAAGCCTTTCATACCCTGTGACATGTGCAGTGGATGATTGAGCAATCAAAAATCTAATTTAAGAACGTTGGACTTTTTAGTATTATATCATGTGGATGTAGTATTAGATGGAAACATAAATAGTTATGATTAGATGTGATTCAACATTAAGGGATCCTTAAAGAATGTAACCTGTTATGTATGTTATGTTTACTTTTATTCGAGTTTTTGCTATTGCTTCCGTTATTAAGTATAAATTGTCAATGGTTTATCTTTCTTGTTAAATTAAAAAAATAAAATAAAATTGTTTGGCAAACTTAGTGAAATTTTAAGTTAATTCTTTGGATCCTTTGGTGGGGCATGATAGCTCGACATGGTCAAATATTTACATGTTGTACTCAACATGTACTAGTTTGGCATGAACTAAGTAAATGGCTTAAGTGTATTGACACTCACTTGTCAAAACCAATATCAGATTAACAATCTCCCCCTTTGACATGAGTATAAAAAACACTTGAATATACAATATTATCCTTAATTTATCGAGCATAACATATTCATGACTTGGCTTAAATACAAAATTTCAAAATTTCAAAAATGTTACACTAACTTGTCTACCTCAAAATTTGATAACTCCCCCTGAATTAATATGTCTATTTTGTATCCAAAATATGTGCTCCTTTCTGAGTAAATATGTCTCTACTAATACTCTTTGACTTCAATACATTGTGTTACTGATACTCTTTCATCTGATATGCTCTCCCTTAGCTGATATTTGCTCCCTTTTGCTCTTTCTCCCCCAAAAACGTATATCTCCCCAATGATATATCTCTACTTTTTTGTATTCTCCTGCTGCTATGCTCCCCCTTTCTTATTTCTCTCCTTTTTGTTCATACTCCCCCAATGATATATCTTTGCTCTGTTGTATCCTTCCTACTGCTATGCTCCCCCTTTCTTATTTGTCTCCCTTTTGTTCATACTCCCCCATATTATATGTCTCCCCCTTTTTGACGCTTATGTCAAATGGGCTATACACCTATGGTGTGTTTGTACAAAAAAGATTTATGGACATCCAGTATTATCCTTAGGGATGCATCCCAATTATCACATGCAACAACCAATGACTTAATTTGGATTTCAAGCTCGGTAGCAAGTTGTACTAGACCATCTAAAGTAGAAAGATTGGGGTCTTTCTTCAATAGAGCTTCAGTATAGCCTAGCTTCTTGTGCATTATCTCCATATGTGGGGTGAGGGTAGCTTGTATGCTAGTTAGTTTGGCTCTAATGTTAGCCACATCTACTGTTAAGATAGCTAACTGACTCTGTGTCTAAAGCAATGTCCTAAAATGCTTCTCACTCTAAGCTAGATTTGTAGGTAGTCTTGCACTTGATGCAGATATTTGGCTTTTTAAGCTCAGAATGTGACTTTTGGTCTCTTGGGTGAAGAGTGTAGGATTGCATAGTTTTGTGTATAATGAGAATATATTCTCAAGTACCTTCTTCACATCCTCAACCTTGGTTGCCAATGCAATTTGTTGTAGTGCTATCTTACTAGATATTTTCTTATTTACCTTGCTTTGAAACTTCTTTTCAAACCATTCTAATTGTTTTGCATTGGTATCAAGGTCTTCATTATTGATCTTCTCCTCTATATCTATCAGTTGTTCTATTGGTGGCTTGGTCTCTTTGGGAGTTGGTAGACTAAATGCATCTAGAAAGATTTCCTTGATGTCTTGAAGTGCTTGCTTCTACCTATGTTCTCTCCTAAGCATTTCTTGATGCTTTTTCCTTTCTAAGGCTTGTTGTAAAATGCCTATTTGTTCTAATGTCATAGTATCATAATCATACTTTGGAATAATAATTTCTTCATCAAGGCTTATATCTCCATAATGGATTACCTTTTCTAGCTTTGATGAACTTGGGCTTGGCACTAAGATCTACAATGGAGTAGCATCTGTGCTCAGCTTCTAAAGAGTTTGTGTAGAAGGAGTGCCAGATGCTGGTAAAGCTACAAGTGCTTGGATGGCCACTTGTTCCTTCACCTTTGGTTCTATCTCTTTCGGCTTGCCTTGGTATATCACTATGACTTGGCTTGCACCTTTTTCTTGTGTTGTAGCTACAGATGAATCTATCTGTCCTATTTTTTGCTATTGTCCTGTAGTGGTGTCTTTTTCTTCTACTTTCTTCTCAATTGTAACAACCTTGGCAGATGTATCTATTTTCATTTGGATCAAAGGTTTTACATTAGTAATTAAAGGGATGATGGAAGGTGGTTCTTTTGGATTCACCTTTTCCCTTGTGACATCAGTTTTTGCCTTTTGTAGTTCTTCTACACTAACCAAAATTGGATTGCCACATAGTTTGACTTACAATGTAGATTGATCTAAGATCTTCTTTAAATATCCTATAGTAAGAGGATTGATGTTTTGAACTGATGGATCAGAGACATCCTTAACAATTATAGTTTCAATGGTTTTTTTTGTGTCATGGGGAGGACTGAGACTCAAAAATTATGTGTCATGCACACTTTATTCTTCTTGCTGTTGCTCAGTTGTTGCCTTGTCATCTTCTTGCTTTTTTGTCTCTCCTCCAACTATATTATCTTTATCATCATCTTCCTTATCATCATCTTTATCATCATTTTTATCATCATATTTACCCTTTGAAGGGTAACCTTCCCCTTCCTTGACAGTGGTTAACCCATAAATGAGTTTCCATATTTGTGTTGATTTCTTAACAACATATTCAATATTATTTTGGAGAATGATAAAGGCTCTGTATTTAGGTGTGAACCTAACTACATATTTCTTTACTACCTTAGTAATTTGTGCCTTTTTCAACTTTGGCATTACTTGGGCTAGTGTTAATTCCCTAATTTGTCTTTCCAAATTTAGACAATAATGACATTTTATCTCAACAATATCATATAGGCTTTTAGGTATTGAGTTGGAAAATTCTAGTGGTGTGTTCTTGAACTTTGATATCATGGTATATAATGTCTCTTACACTTGGTTTTTCTCCTCTTTACTCAATTTATCAAAATCAACATAACTAAAACCTAATAAATCTGCATTGCTCTTGACATTTTCACATAAGTTCTCAAGATCTAAGAGAGGATTGTGACTTACCACCTTGAATTGGTTGTCATTATCTAATTCTATTTTCTCTTTATCAAAATATAGTTGAGCCACATACTTCCTTCTTTGTCTTTTCTACTCTTGGTCTCCTTGCTCTATTTGCTTGGTCTTTTCCTTGGCCTTTTGGGTAGTTGCATGTTTGGTGGCCCTTGTATTAGGTGTAGTAGGCATTGGCTGACTTGGTTTTACAATTTTCTTTGCCCTTGCCATGGATTGTGCCTTGTCCTTCCTCTTCTTTGACTCAACAAGAGTAGGTGCTTCCTCAACTTCTTCTCCCTCGGCACCTTTATTCTCCTCCTCGTCTTTGTCTTCTCCCATGCCTTGAGTGAAAGCTAGAGGTTCTTGAACTTGTACTTTTTCTTCCTCTTCATCCTCTTCTTCTTTTTATTCTTCCTCCTCGACACCCTTTCCAAATTTTTCTTTCAATTTCTTTACCAACTTGTCCTTCTTCTTGATTGTAGAGGCAGTTTTCAGGTTCCATGGCAATCTTTGATTTCACCATCTTATTATTTCCAAATTTTTTTGCACTCTTATCTACTTCTTCTGCAAGTAGAGCTATTATGGCTACTGAGGTTTCATCTACATCGACCTCATAACCTAAGGGTCACAACCATCTTACCCTTGGTGTGGCGGCTTGTACAAATGTGTAGTCAACATCAATAAGAAAACATAAATCATTATAGTGTTTCTCAACTAAGAAAACTGGTATTTTGAGTCTCTGCTTCATTGACTTCTTGAAGTCTTCAAAGTAACTAGTCATTAAGGATTCAAAGTTTTCTCCTAGTTGCTCAATGTACTCCCCAATTTGTGTTGCAACTGATTTGTTAGTCTTCCATCCTATTGTTCTGAATGAGGGAAATGTGTTCTGTACACAAAAGAATATGCAAACTAGTATAGAACCAAACTTGCATTGTGCACTCTTGGTTTTCCTTATTGCTCCAAGGTTCTCCATAAGTTGTTGTAATTGAAGGGTTTCTAGATCATATGTATGATCTTTCTTAATAATTTTATAACCAACATCTACAACTATGCAGGGTACACTATTCAATCTACTAAATTGATAGAATTTATGTGAGATTACCCTCACAAGAAAATTGACAAGAGGATCTATGATTGTATCTATAGTCATACCTCTCTTATTCTAGATTTCTTTAGAATTCTTCTCAATCATTTTTTTGGAATCACTTCTGAGTGCTTTGGGCCAATCTAGGGTGGGGTAGCTAGTAACCCTATGAATTATTCTCTTAGTTATTTTGATTGGTCCTCCTTCCAGCCACAGGGAACCATCATGAATTTGACTCAGTACAATTTTTATCCACTCTATTTTAAATATATTTCGAAAATCTAGGGCTCGTGTTAAACTCTTTTTCTCAACAATTTTGTATTCTTCCTTCAAAACACCATTTTCACACAACTTATTGTATGCACCTTTTATTTCCATGTCACCTATGCTTCCTATCTTGCAATTGTAGCATTTCCTCACATCTTGTTCCATTATCACATTTGGCATGATTATAGATAATGCATCAAAAGAGGTCTTGTTTATAAGTGATGTAAGGAATGGCTTTAAATATAGGTTACTTAACTTCATTACTAACTAGCTTAATGTTTAAAACTTCCTTTCCTTCAACATTTTTTGAACTTGATGCTATTGTGACAGGCTAGGGTTTATGAAAATTTAAACTGCATAGCTCAAATCTTGATCAATACTTTAGAAAATTTGATGAACTGGTAATAAATTGTTGCACAAATCTTCTACAATTGCTTCTAACAAATTTCCAAATTGCCTCTAGCTCTTCTTGCTCTTTCTCGATTTTGAAATGATGAAAAATGAGCTGAAATCAATCATATACCCTTTGAAAGCTTTACATTTAATGCTAAGTGCTCACATAGCTATAAGCTCCACAATAACCAATTTTGGGTTCATTCGACATCCATTGATATTTCCATCACTTGACAACTACTATAAGCTCAACATCACCTAACTAGTCTGATAGCTCAACTTTAACTAACATTCCACTCGACACATATAGGAAAATTTTCATACTCGGCAACAACATGAAAAAATTAAAGTTTTTTTTTGAATTTCTAATAGCATCTTGCATCTTTTTTCATGCTAATGAATTCTTTTTAGTATTATCTCCTTTTGGAATTGATGCATGATTTAACCTTTAAATATCAGTTCCACATACCTCTTGTTTGCCTAGTTTGATGATCATCTCTCCATTTAATGTGCTGAAAACATCTTTCTTTTTCCATGTCTTGTTCATCTCATCTCTGATGTGTTCAACATCTACCTTGCCTTTACCTTTATCAAATTCACAACTTGGTGCCTTTGACCTAGTGGGACAATAGTTACTGATGTGACCAGTCTTCAAATAGCTAAAACATGTAGTTTGACTTAACCATCTTTTGTAATTACCACTAAAGTGTGTCCTAATATAATTCTCAGGAACATTTTGATATTCTTGACAATAATGACAACTACATATTGTATTATAATCCCAATAATAAGACTTCCCATTGTTTCTTACCTTTGTTGGCTTGTTTCATGACCACATGGATTTGGATTTTCATTCAAAAGCTCTATGTCCATACTTCTGACAATTGTAGCAACATCCTTCAAATCTTTGTGTATGCATGGTCCTAGTTTTGCATTCATGTGCCTGATGACTTTGCTTGTTGCACTTATGACAATGAGTCATGTTCTTAGGCTTGACATCCTACTTTTTAGTTTTTCTCTTGCACACATTAGCAGTATGTCCTTTCTTACTACAATTATGACAAGTAGGTTTGGATTTCTTATCTTTGATGTTCCTTTCTTATGCAACTTTGGATGATTCTCCTTCTTCAGTGCTTGTGTAGCCTAGTCCTGATGTATCATTGTTGAATCTAGGGGATTTCAATAATTACTCAAAGTATTTGATGGCTTCATTTGGCTTGTTGAAACTTTTAGCAAATTCTTTTTCTCTCTTTAGGTCACTCTGCAATTTTTCATTCTGGAACTTCAATGTAGTTATCTCAATGTCCTTAACATTCAATTCATAGCTGGCATTCATCATTTGACTTAGAGTATCTAATTGCATGTTATAAATCTTGGTTAGCTCTGTTGACTTCTCTTCTAATTTTTTGGCCAGAATTCTTTTGTCTTCTTCAATCATGGATTTGTCTTCTAAAGCTTTCTTCTTTTGTTCAGTCACCTCACATAGCAGTATAGTTTGTGATTCTTGTTCTATCTTGAGATTTTTGATTTCCTCAGCTTGGACTCTATTCTTTTCCATTAGATCTACAACTGCTACATCAAATTCATTAGAGTCACCATATACAAATAGCCTGGTAGTGTCTATCTCTTTGTATAGTGTGTCATTCTCTACAATAGCAATCTCTTTCCTTCTCTTCAAGGATCTCATTAGTTCCTTTCTTGCTTCATTTAGTTGATGTAGTATGAGATGGATTTCAATCTTCTAATTTTCAATAGTCTTTCCTAACTTGTAGACTTCCATTTCAAGATCTTTCCTCAAAGCTACAAAGCTTCTCTTTTAGAGAACAAGCCTTTGATACCAATTGTTGGAATTACAAGAGGAAAGATAAACTTCTAAGTGGGAGGGGAGGGGGGAATCAATAGTTTAACCTTGGACCCATAAAAATTTCACCATTCATTCATCACATGCATTAATAAGTAAGTTGAAATAACATGTAAATTATATGCCTCTAAATCATATAACCATGTAAGCAGTCACACAAATAACACCATATATGATTACCCAGAAACCCTCCAAGTGAGAAGGTAAAACTGGGGTGGGGATGACACCTACAAATCTTCATTGCTATAGTGATAAAGTGTATCTAATGAAGGTTACAATGTTTTGACCATGAAACATGATCTACCCTATTAAAGGCTTACAAAGACTATTAGGTCTCACCTTGTTAGAGGATTTCAACACCTTGTTAGAAGTGTGCCTTGTTAGAGGACTTCAACTTACAACTAAGTAAGCACCCTATTAAAGGATTTCATATAGCCTATTAGGACTACTCTGCTTAAGAGATTTAATTGAAATCACCTATTAAAATGTCTTAGCATAGATCTTGTGGTTGGCACTTGCTTGCTTGATAATAGATCACCTCTAAACAATGTCTTATTGATCCTTCACAATTAGATCACCTAAACATAGAATAGACCCAACTGGATAAGAGAGAAACATTACATGCATGACCCCATATAGCACAAACTCATTTGGATACAAGATAATCATTAAATACATAACCTAGACATAAATCAAGAAACATGATCCAATCTAGGAGAGAGAGATCACAAACATACTACACAAGCTTCGTTATCTCAAATGTGTAGAAAAAAACTAGCCAACAAATCACTAAATATGCAAAATTTATTCAGACCTCCACACATCATGGTGAGATCCATACACCACATAGAAAATATTGGCACATGCCAACAATCCATGTTAGAAATTATCACAACACATTTTTTGACCAGGATGAGGACACCAATTGAACAAAATTGCAACACTGGTCACATGGTTTGCAAAACACCACAAATATTTTTTTGGATCATTAGTGAATGCCACAACGAAGACCAATGTATGAATTAATTTACATAAGTATCAAAAAAATTCAACCTCAATTTCTAGAGCAAAGACCTTGTGAAAAGCACAAATGAAGCACCATTAACTACACTTGTAAAACTATTTCTTTATTTATTGAACCGCATACATTGAGACCACAAAGACTATTGGATATAGGAGCATAAAAATGAAAAATTGTTACAAATAATCATCTTCACATGATCATAGGATACATATATGTCTTCCACTATAATAAGGTTTAGTACACAAACTTACTTCAGTAAGTAACAAACTTCTAGACCACAGTGTTTGAGAAACTATATATACCTCTAGAACACAATGTTTGACATCAATGAAGACATATAGATTAACATATGTTTCCAATTTTTTTGACCCAAATGCAAGAGATGAAGAACTCAATAGTGATATTAATGCCACTATCAACTTTCACCCTCAAAATGTTATGTGGATCAACATGGAAAAATAAGTATAAACTTGAATAAAGAGTCCATGCACTCTATGTTACAAGTTGTAACCCTTGCTATATCAACCATTTTAGCATGCTTACCATTATGAAAATATTTTTTATGTAGCATAAGAGGAAAAATATCTTAAATTTGATCATCATCTTCATACCTTAGGCTATGAACAAGGAGCTCACATTCCTTTGTTAGAGTAGGAATTAGAGAGATTCTCTCAATGTATCATCCATGTGATTAATTTTTTTATATACATCCACATTACTACTCAAAAAATCAATCATTTTGTGTGCCTCCATCTATCTTAATAGGAACACTATGCATTAACTCATGATAATACTCTACTGAATTAATATCTTGCAAATTCAAGTACCATGCAATGCTAGTCCATACTAGGCCAGTTATAACCACCAAATGAAGATATCTCACCTAGATCCATGATATATAAAATCATCACATACTTTGAATCCATTCACAAGTGTTAGAATTTGTTCCTTCAAGATCCAAGGAAGGGTGAAGCCATTTTGTATCTTCTCATTCTTCTTGAATTGACCATCACCCATTCAAAGGGGAAAGCATGTACGTAGCTTGACTCAAACAATACCATACTATGCTTAGTCAAATAATCACGATCATTCAATTACCATTTATTTTGATTTCTACCTACTCACATTGAGTATACAATGGTGACTATCCTCATTTAGCCACCACTATCTTCTTGTTAATGTGTGGTATTTAGCTTCTTGGAGTGATATAGAATTGTGAATATTGATCCTTCAAAATGTGCTTAGGATACAAAACCAACTTGATATGATCCCTCATAAGCTTCCTTACAATCCAAATGCAAGTATTGAAGGAATCAATAGTGATATCAATTCCTTTTTCCACTTTGATCCTCAAAAGGTTATGTGCATCTAATTTGCAAAAAATAATTATAAACTTGTGATGTACCCTTTTCCCAAAAACAAATTTTATAAATAATATCATAATAATAAATAAATAATAATCATAATAATAAAATATAAATAGTAGAAATAAATAATAATAAGTAAATTAATTAATGAATTATAATAACTTATAATTAGAATTTATATGTAATGTAATGATCAAATAATGTTAAGGGATTGATCCTTTTACATATGAAGTTTCCTGAATTACAAGACAAATACTTATTATTAAAACATTGCAATCAAATATTGGAAATAGGACTTTATTTAATGTTAAGGAAGGCAACAACCAAATAAACAATAAATACAAATATTGCTAATATTTAAAACACATATGTTGATATCACTATACATAGTGATAAATTGTTTTGGGAAAAAAGATAATATGATAAGCAAATACTCATGTACGTAACACCAAATGCAACAAATAAATTGTTGGAAATATAAGAGGAGTAATTGAGAGGGGAGGGGTGAATTAGTTACCACTAAAATAAATCCTAGATTTCTTAGATGTCAACACAAAACACAAACTTCCATAAAAATACTATTGCTCAACAAACACACAGACAATCGGTTAATACTGATAATATGCTATAACTCGGTAACCACTTGAATAACAAATACAACTCAGTAAATGCTTAACATAAAAATCTTAAGATATTATCTATGATTAACATTACTTAACTTAGTTGCATACACACAAAAGAAATAGCATGAACACAAGTGACACCAAGATTTAACGTGGAAACCCAATTTGGGAAAAACCACCAATTGTAACTAGTTACTAATTTTCACTCTTCTAAAGTGAGCCTTATTAGGATCAAACCTTGTGAAAGGTTACAAAACACATTGTTAGGTGTGACCCTGTTAGAAGATTTAATCACCTTGTTAGGAGTGGCCTTGTTAGAGGTCTTTAGACACTTCAATCTAGAAATGACACATTGTTAGAGGATTTACAAATAGCTATTAAGCCACCTTTTCTAAGAGATTTAGTTCACTGCTACAATGGTTAGAGAGTAACAATGAGATGACCTAATTTTTGATGCAACTAAATTATTGACTATAGATCTCAATTCTGGATTGAATACTTGATCCTTCTTGATTGAATGTATCTTTGCAACTCCACAAGGATATTCTACTTACCTTCATCATTTGCTTCGTTTAAGCATCTTCTATTCTTCCATACACTTGCACACACTCAATCCTCAACTTGACCTTATACTTATACCTTATGCATTGTCAAGTAAGCTTGAACACAACTTAGAATAATTAATATTCATCTCCCCAGTCGGCTAGAACCAATAGACAAATCCATAAAACTAAATATACCAAAACAAGAAAATCCTTCGTTAGACAAAACTACTCGGTAGACAATAACTCAGGAATGATTTTCCTATGTTAACCAAGTGAAATCAGTTAACACTACCTTTTCATAAAATTCCTTTGGTATCCAAGTGAGCTTAGTTAACATTGGTTCCATCCAAATTTTTCTTCATTAACCGAGTGAGCTCAGTTAACACTCAACTTCTACAAGGTTCTCTTTGTAGCTTGAGTGAACTTGGTAGACACTATCTTTTGGACTTGGCAAACATTAGAATGCTCAATAGACATAGGAAACTATCTTCATCACCCAAGTGATCTCGGCACACACTGAGAGGTAAAGATATGACATTTGTGTAACATCAAAGATAATACACAATTGAGCAATTGTTTTCAAAAAAAATATTTTATTCCCAACAGATCAAATTCAAGAGGTAAAGACATGGCATATATAGTTGGAAATGTTACGAGAGATTTGTGAAAGGTAAGAGAGAAAATACAACTATGTGGGAAGTGATCATATTGGTTTCCACCATGCATACTACCACATCATTTCTTGGCTCAAATTTGGGTAGCTATAATCTTTGATATCAATGGTGGTCTATGATTGGTGCAATCATAAACACCATTAGCGGTGAAGTAAACACATATCGTAATACAATTCAAATATTTGGATGCTTGACATTAAAAATAAGTAGATCATTAATATATCTATGTGCCACCATATATTTAGCATCACAACCACAATATTTACTAGTTTCCTCCCATTCTATGCAAGATAGAAGCATTCTGGATGCTAAACTAGAGTAATTGAGGAATGCACATACATTGACAAGGGTTTAAGAGATTGTAAAAATAGAGACAAAGTTATTTGACTACAACCAACAACTGTAGACATCAAGCATGAAATACACAATGGAAGGGAAGATGCCAATGAATAGAAAACTAATCAATATTACTACATAAATCAATTATAGAGACACAATTAAGTCTGAAGGAATCTATTTAGTCAAGACTATTGAACCATTTGTTAGTATAAAATAATCAATAGGGTTATGATGGGAAATGAGGTTCATCATTGATGAAGAGTTTCCATATTTTCAAATTAAAGTTTAAGAAGACATTCAATCCCATTTCATTTAGGGGGTAACTTTTTGGAATTTATCTCTTAATATCCTCTACAACTGTACTCTATATATGGGGAAATATATTGACATCATTGGTGATAGAGACACACCATCAGATTATAGTCAACACCTTTCCCCAAAAAGAAACATAACATATTGGCTGTTGCAACATCTTCAAAATTAAATAAACATACTGACATATCAGACTAGCGATTATTGATTTAAACCATAAGTGGAATTAATGGCAAGGATCAAAAAATACTTTAAAAACCAAAACTATTTCCCTCTAAGAAATTATTAAGGGTCATGGTTGTACTAGAATAACATATAACATTTTCTACGTATTCATCTTCCTATTGACCATTATTGCAAAATCAGAGAATTAAAGTAATTGTCCCATATATATTAATAATCCTAATTGAGAACATTACAAAACTTGAATATAAGAGTCCATGTGCTCTGTACTACAAGTTGACTCCCTTTCTCTATCAACCATTTCAACATGCTTTAATGATGACAATAATTTTGCTGTAACATATGAGGCAACAAATTTAAAGTTTGATCATCATCTTCATATTTTATGCTACCAACTGGGAGCTTACCCATTTTGTTGGAGTAGGAACTATAGATATACTCTTAATTTATCATCCTTGTGAAAATATTTACTTGAAATGCATTTCCATAGACAATATTTCTCTAAAAATCAATCAATGGCTCACACTTCAGAAATTCAAACTATATTGAATGTTCCTCCTCCTTGAGCTCTTTGCATTTGTTAGAAGTCAATAAAACATCTTCAATCACCAAATAATTTTTACATTCAACATGTATGTTGTTTCATTTTCCGTTCATGCTTAGGGCTTCTTTGTGATTGAAATTTTCTTTTCTTTTTACTTCTTTCTAAAAATTTGTCCAAACATATTTTCATCTATGGCTCACTATATTTTAAGCATTGTTTTGTGTTTTTGTGTATTCATTCTAAAATGCAATTGAAGCTAACCTAAGTGAATTTGTAGATCATCCTCTATGATTTTCCATTGCACTGCCTTGTGTTAAGGTTATAGCTTCCGTTGGATTGATTTTATCTTGAGATACCTTGTTGATGGTAAATATTTATATACATAATATATATTATACATTATATATTATCATATAATAATATAATACATATTATATATAATTAAAGAATAATATATTACATACATAATTAACATATTAATATTACATGTATGTATTTTTTTGTTTTTTGTTTTGGTCAGTAATAATTTTTCATTATATTAATATAAAAGTTTTTACAAAAGTCCTTACAAAGGATTTCTTGATTTGCCTTACAATCCCTTTTACAATATAGAAATCAACAACTATCCAATAAAATTTATACCCTATATAACTACTACCCCTTTCCACAGGCTATACATCAATTACATAGCTGATTTTTCTTATGCAACATTACACAAAAAACCTTATAATATTTTTCACTAGCTATCCTTTCTTTTTTTCTTTCGACATCTACACACACTTACTGCTGCACATAATCACCACTTTAGCCTTTTCCAATTTCTTGATTTCAATTCATAGCATCGCCATCTATTAACCTCATCCCAACAGCATCTCCAATTTACCCAAAATCTTCCCTTAATCATTCATCTTTGCAAAATTGGGACTGTCAAATTTTATTTACTTAGTTTTTCCTTTGGATCCTTTTATAAAAATGCATTTCAGAGTCTTTTCCTAACTTTATCATTGAAAAAAAAAAAAAAAAACCAAAAACTACATGACATTCCCTCTGTAATGTAATCTTCCACATTTAATGGGAATCAAACCCTCATCATTTGATATTTCCTCCCCCAAACACATCCATGCCACTTTGGTCTTTTTTTTGTAAACTTCTTTATCTATCCTAGTTGGCCACCAGACAAAACCAATTTTTTCTTGAGTCTTGCCTTTCTCTTCATTTTTTAAAAATTCACTATAATCAAATCCATGTCCTCATCATGCCCATTCCAACAAAGATTGTATCCCTATAATCAAATCTAAAGGGAATACACTTCTCATCACCCATTCCACCTCCTCTACTAGGAACACCAGTTCTAGACCCCATGCCATTATCATTGCCACTATATCAACATTTATTTCCCAATGGTGGGTAAAGTTTTGAAATGATTCCCCCATTGTTTCTTTTACTACCTCCAAGACTCCTTGCATTGGGCACTTCAACAACAACCTCAACCTTTGATTTTGAACCGGACCTTACAATGCCTTTTGTTGTCTTGGTGTTTTGAATGTGAAGGTAACATCCATCTTCTTCTCACTTTTTTCTTTTAGTCACTTTCACCAAATTAAAAAAATTATTGTTCATCTTTGTTAAAATTTCCATTTCAGCTACTATATTTATAGCATGTCAGTTGCCTCCTTTTTGCACTTCTTCTAGTCGCCAAAAAGATCAATCATTCCATCTTCTTTTTGCACATCTTTTCATCATATGAGCATTAATAACAAATCTCCCAAATCTTAGAACTTATCTTGTGCTGACAGTCCTTGTTTATGTCATTTTCCATTCACTCATTTCCCCCATTATTTAAACCCCACTATACTTTACATCAGTCATTATCAAACACTCCCTCGCAACAACTACCCTATTCAAAACAAAATGTACCTTCTACCAAACACTCAACTGCCCATTTTGAAAGTTTATTAGCTTCCTTATTGGCTTCTCAATAAACATGGCAGCCTTTAAAGTCCTCCAATGTTTTTAACTCTTCATTGACATACAATAATAAATTTCCTAAGTGCCAAGCCAAGATCATATTGTTTCTTAAAGCTTGAATCACAACCATAGATTCACCTTCCATAATTACTTTAACTCTGCCCACCTTCTTGGTACATTGAATTCCTAATAGTGCAGCTTGAAATTCAGCTTCATTATTGGTGCCATCAAGTAATCTTTTTGCACCTATAGCTAATGTCTCCCCAAAATGATCTCTAACTATGCATCAACTCCCGATTTCCCTAGATTACACCTTGTAACTCCATCAAATTTTACTTTAATCCATCCTTCCTCAAGAGGTTCCCACCTTGCTTTTTCCCTCCGATTTACCTTTTCAAAACTCTTTCCCTTTGCTCCAGCCTGTCCAATTTTAATCCCAAACCATTCCTTCTAGATTGCTCTATCATTTCTCATAACACACTTTTAACAAATCTTTCCTAAACACTATTGCACTAACCACTTCTTCTATTGGATGATCAATCCTTTGAAAGAGACGTTCAAATATTTTTGTCTTCTCCTAAAATATTCTTCTATTTCTCTCCTTCCACATTTCCCAAATAACAATTGAAGGGATTACCCTCTACACACATTCCAACATATTTATCCTACCCATCCTTGGCCATGAAATGAAGAAAGCTAAAATAGAGGGGCACCAAGGTCATTTTCATCCCAATTTTCTCTAAATATGACTCCAACATTTTGTTGCTACTTCACAGTTTAGTAATAGATGATCAACATTCTCTTCCTCTTTACCACACATAACACATTTTTTTGGTCCTTGAAAACCTAATTTCCTCCTTCTCTCCCCTATCAAGATTATAACCTGAATAGCTAACCATGAGAAAATCCCAGCCTTTGGCATAATTTCTTTATTCTAGCATAAGTCCCCAACATCAAAAACTGCATCTTCTCTATTTTCTATTAATTCATAGCCGAGTTTTACTAAGAACTTACCTGAGCTTGTAGCACATCGACTTATCTTATCTTTTCTTTCAATAATACAAACTTTCCTTCTCATGAAAATCTCCTTAAGAGATTGTTGTTTCCTCTGTGAGAAGCCATCCACCCTTCAATCCTTCGATTCCCACACTTTACCTAGGAATCCATCCTTCTCAATTACATAATCTCTAACTTTCCTTCCCCATAAACTATAAAGTTTCTATTTCAAATCTCTATCTAGAAATTCTACATCTAAAGTTTTATAACCATTCTAGGAATCCTCCCAAAACTTTGCTTGATTTCCATCTCCATCACCCATGAGATGTGGTCTACTTTGACATGTCTACATGATAAATTAAAGTTCCAAATTGCTAAACCCTTCATCAGGTTTTGAATTGTTAAAATCCTAGTTTCTTCATTTGAGTCCAAATATTTTTCCATTAGAATTTTTTTCCAAATCTGATCAACATCAGTTACCATCTGCCAAACTAGTTTTTCTCCTAGGGCAATATTCTTAAGATTCTAATCTCTTATTCTAGCTCCCCCATATTTCTTTGGTCTACAATTTTTTTCCTGTTTTAACAAAAGCCATTTTTTATAGTCCCCTACACCACTCCAAAATAATATTCTCATCTATCTTTCCACACTATTAATAACCATTTTTGGAATTTTTAAGCACATCATTAAAAAAATTGGAACTATAGAAACTACTAATTTTAACATCAGGATTCTCCCAATCGAAGACAACCATTTACCTGTCCAACCTTCCATTTTTTTATAACACTTTTCAGCTAAACCTTTCTACACATCACTTTTATTTCTTCTCTGAAATAATGGCATCCCCAGATATCTACTAGGAAGTGAACCTTGCTTTATATTTAGATTTTGCATATTGCCATTCTTTTACTAGCAAGGGTATTGTGTAATGCCCCACCTAGAGATCCTTGATAAAGATCATAAAGATCGCAACAGAAGACTGACAATCATCGAAACACCAACAGATCTCCAAATGCCACTACTAACTAAAAACACAAACAAGAAAACATAAGAGATCAACCAAGCTAAAAGACAAAAGCTAACTCCTGAAAATTGGCCAAGTCTAAATTTTTGAATCCCTTAAATTTCCTAGAATCTTTATCTTAGCCCATAGAGGTCTGGAACCTATCTCAAATGAATCATCACATATATCAAAATATATCTTAAGTATAAGGAATTAACTTATACTTAAACAATATATTTTAAACCCCAAAAGGATTGACTACAGAAGGCACACAACTAGAATCAAAATGCAACACCAAAGAATTGAAGAACACTGAAGGGGGTATCCAAAACAACTCCCAAAAAGTACCTGCTGCCTAGCCACATAGGTTTTTGCAAAAATCTGGGCAATACTTTAAATCAACTCTGGGCGATACTTCTAAGGAAGCAAGGGAATACTTTTTGGAATTGAGTGATACTTCTCTCAAGGACGTGTGATAATTTTTCAATATCATACAATAGTTCTTAAAAGGGGGTGTGATACTTTTTAGTATCACACAATAGAATCCTAATAGGCATGTAATACTTTATTGTATCACACCATACTGACACATGGTCACCTAGGTAAAATAAGAAACACTAAGAAGACAAGGAAGAAGGTAAAAGAAAGTATAAAACCTCCACACTGGGGAGTGCCAGATCCACATTTTGAGGCAAGAACACTCAAACCAAATCTAAAAGATGGAAAGAACAACAAAAAACCATCTAACAAATAGTAAGAAGTAAACGTATGGAAGGAAACATCACCATGTATTGAAAACAACATCACAATGAACAAAACAACTCTCAAGTATGTGGTTCCTCCCAACCGTCAACAAAATCAGAAGACCATAGTGGGCCCTAGCTATCCCCCATGTGTAACATCCCAAGCCATTGACTAGATCATCGGTACTATCATAATAGGGATGTTACTACTAAACATACTACAACATAAGCATAAGGAAATCTAACATGCTAGCAACAAAGCATAAGATGATCCTACAAGTAGATAACATCACCTATCATATGCTAATCATCATAATAAGGAAATGCGTTGGTAACTAACATCATCAAAATGTGATATACAAGCATCCCAATGAAAGCATAAGTCACTAGAAAGCATACTCTGAAAATTGAAGTACCAAGTGAAACATCTAGCCATGGTCGTGCTAGAACAATAGACCATCTCTATACACTGGTCCCTAGCAATGGTGAAGGTAGCTACACCTCCCAACCATGTGGTACTTGTAGGTCCACACCCACTGTGCTGATGGAAATAATGATCCAACCACAACTACATGCAGAACAACATCCATGGCTAACACACATGCCAAGCAATATGATAACTGAATCCAAGACATAAATAATGCATAAACTATAGGTCCTAGTCAGACATCTCAAAGGGCTACTACGTAGGGTCTGACATCATGGAGAGTCACTTGGCATCAACAAGCCCAAGCTAGTATTGGCAGCTACTTTTCTCAACAAAAGGTGCATAACCTATGAAACAACTCTTCTCAATGAAAGGCGCACATCCCAAAAATTTTATTATCTTATAATTATTATCATCCAAATGTTTTAATTTATTTAAAACTTCTTCTACTAACCAACAAGAAATAGTCACCAGGTTGCAGGATAGAAGCCCCTCCATATGCTACCCTACCCTACCCATGCTTATCCAATGATGAGTGCCCGTAGGCATGCAAATTCCCAACCCAACCCCAATGATCATGACTTCCGAAAATACCATGGAAGATCAGGCCCCACTTGTCATTGGAAAAATGTATGTGTATGTACTTGTGTGTGGTGCACCACCATCACAAAGATCAACACAAGGAATAGATGAGAACACAAAGCAGAAAGTCACTCAACCAAAAATAGAATTGAGAGGACGGATGCAACACACATCCCAATGCAACATAGAAATACAATAAGGGTTTGACTAATATCTAAATGGATAATCCAGGTCCACAAACCACATTGTGCCTAGAAAACCCAAGAAAATAGGGTGACATGCAAAATGAGGTAAAAACCCAAAAATTTGGAAAAATAAAAAAATTAAAACCCATTTGGGCTTTGGGCACAAAAACCCCAAAAATTCAAAAATAAATGAATTAGGACACCGTATGAAAAAATGGCTAGCATAATGGCTCAAAATCCCAAACCCCATCCCAAAAATAGGGAAAACATTCATACCTGACTAACTGAGCAGAACCAACAAATAGAAATGAAGGGAAACACTAGTTCTCAGCCTCCTAACATACTACTATAAGAAATGAAGAACAAACAATAAAATAGGAAGTCCCTACCTAATAGTAAAAAGGGAATAACCTGAAACCCACGCAATAAAATAAATAACCCACCAAATCTATTGAAAGTGATGGCAAAGCAATTCTCATAAGAATTCAAATCCTTCAGAAGAGGATTCTCATAAGCTCTCCAAATTTTAAAATCCAAATTAGAAAAATATGAGGAATTAAAATTCATTTTTCAACACTTATTCACTTTTTGAGTGAATAGTCGATTAAGGAAAATAGCCAAGTATAACAACTAGACTCTGAATCAACCCAAATGAAAATAGGTTATTCTCTGTAATGGAAATTTACCTAAGGCAAAGCTTCCAAAAATTAAATCCGAAAAGATTTAAAACCTAAAAACCCAAAATCATAGAAAAAAACTTAACACTTTCGTGATAGAGCGAACCTCTAAATGCACAGACACACTCGCTAGTCTATTCACATAATGTAGATGAGTTCAGATACACTAATCATCAAAATGTTTTAATTTAAACAATTAAAATAAGGATACATCAATCATACGAGGATGACATTAGTAAAATATGAACAACTGAATTACTAACTCCATGTGCCACTACTAGGGATATAAATCCTGCACACTAAAATACATGATCAAGTTCAATTGCATATAATATAATAGCTGAAGCAATTAATGCATTAAATAACTAATTAATCCATTTACACCACTCATGTTCGCAGAAAGCATAAAGATACATGAATGAAGTAAATGACCATAGCATAAAATCTAACTCAAACATAATCAGAAAATATGACCAAATAAACCATAGAACTAGATATCATCATAGATCCATTGTCATCTCAAAATAGCATCAACATGCAAATATGATAAACTAAATAGCATAGCAATAAAGCATCTATGGTACTAAATCAAAGTATAACATCTGACCCTTAGGTCATCTCAAAATACATATAATAAGAGTATCAAGTATCTCTCGAATAAAAATGGACAAGGTATAGACTGCAAACATGAGAGGCACTACATCCTCCCCCAGTAGCATAGGCTTACTCCTAGAAGCTGACAAAAAGATAGGGGTACAATCCCCTCAGTCATGTAGCATCCTCCCAAGTCATAGAGGTCTCATTGCTCAGGTCCCATTGGACCCTTACTTGCTCTGTCCCAACCTCACAAGGTTAGCCTCTAGTGCTATAGGATATGAATGGGCTCCAAAGTAAACTACCCATCCACTACCTACAAAGCATCCCAATCAAGAACATGGGTCACATCTAGAATATACTGCCTCAAAATAGAAACATGAAAAACATCATGGATGTGCAATAGGCTAGGTGGCAACACTAGTCGATAAGAAATAAGAGCAATCCTCTTGAGGATCTCAAAAGGTCTGACAAAATGTGGCACCAACTTAGAGCCTTTCCCATAATGGATGGAGCTCTTCCTTGGACACACTCTCAAAAATACCCTGTCACCAATAGAAAAGTGATGATCCAACCTATGGGCATCTACATACTTCTTTTGCCTATCCTAAGTAGTAACCAAATGCTCCCTAATGTGAACAACCTACTGCTCCATGTCCTAAAGCAGCTCTGAACCCAAAAGAACTTTTTCCTCTAAATAATCCCAATTAAAGGGGTACGACATGGCCTACCGTACAAGGCCTGAAAAGGTGACATGCCAAGAGAACTATGATACCCGTTGTTTTATGCAAACTTAATAAGGTATAAATAATCCTCCTACTTCACTTGCCTATCCATAACATACATGTGAAGCATATCCTCCAAGACCTAATTCGCTCTCTCAGTCTAACCATTGATCTCTGGGTGATAAGCTGAATTGAAATTGAGCTACATGCCCAAAGCATGTTGGAGAGATGCCCATAGTGTAAAAGTAAACATTGGATCTCTAATTGAAATAATCTAATGAGGAATCCCATGCAAATGAATAATATCTGCCAAGAAAACATGCACTATAGAAGAAGCTGTGTAGGATGCTCTCATGGGTCAAAAATGTGCTACCTTGGACAACTTTTCCACTGTCACCATGATACAATCATGTCTCTGCAATGGCATAGGCAACATTGTGATAAAATCAATAGATATCATATCCCACTTCCACTCTAGAATGGTATGTGGCTGAAAAATACCCACCAAATGTTGATGCTCTGCCTTCACTCTCTGGCACTCAAGGAATCTAGCAAAAAAATCAGCATCATCATGCCTCATCCCTACCCAAAAGTATAGCTGTTTGAGATCAACATGCATTTTCTTAACTCTGGGATGTGCAGAGTACAGTGCACGATGTGCTTTCGACAAAACTAGGGTACAAAGATCACCCGACATGGGTACATAGGTACGCCCCATGTGACACAGTAGCCCATCAGACTTAAACACATAACCTAAAAATATCCCCTCAAGGGTATGTCCAAACTCAATCTCCACCCTCACCTCTTGATACCAAGTGTCACTAGGCAAAGCCTCCAAAATACAACCTCACAAATCCACTCCCAATGACATCATTGATACCTCATGTCGCCTTTTTCTCAAAGCATCCATGATGACATTCTCCTTTCCTTTAATGTAATGAACATCAAAGTCATACTCACACGAGAACTCCATCCAACAACACTTTCATGCATTCAAGTTTGGTTGATTAAAGATATACTGCAAGCTCCTATGATCGCTATGCAACTCAAACCTGTGTCCCAAAAGAAAATGCCTCCAATGGACAAGGACATGCACTATGGCCACGAGTTCCAAATCATGAGTGAGGTAGTTAAACTCATGGTCCTTTAGTTTTCTAGACTCAAATGCAATTACTTGACCATCCTGCATTAACACCACACCCACACCTTCCAAAGAAGAATCTATACAAACCATGAAATCACCTAGAGGATTAGACACTGCAAGGACTGGTGCACTGGTCAAAAACTCGTTAAGAGCATTAAATGCTACCTTGCACTAGTTTGACCAAACAAAATTCTTCCCTTTCCTCTATAGAGAAGTGATGGGATGAGCTACTTGTGAGAAATCCTTCACAAAGCGATAGTAGTAACCCACTAATCCCATAAAACTACAAACTTCTGAGACATTAGTGGGTATCGACCAATCCATGATAGCAAAAATCTTCTCTGAATCCACTACAATTCCATCACTAATGATGATGTGTCCCAAATAATTCACCTTTGACTGGAAGAACCCACATTTACTCAAGTTTCCATACAACTAATGGTCTCTCAAGCACTACAATACCTGACATAAATGGACTTCATGCTCCTCCATAGTCTTTGAGTAGATCAATATGTAATCCAAGAATACAATGATACACTAATCAAGGTAAGTGCAAAATACACCATTTATCAAACTCATAAATACTAATGGTGCATTGGTTAACCTAAAGGGTACAACTGTGAACTCATAATGCCCATACCATGTACAAAATGTTGTTTGATGAATATTAGCCTCCTAGATACAATGTTGATGGTATCCCAACTTAAGATTAATCTTTGAGAACACTCATGCTCCCTTCATCTGATCAAACAAGTTATCTATCCTTGGTAAAGGATAATGGTTCTTCACCGTCACTTTATTCAACTATCGGTAGTCGATGCACAACCACAAAGAACCATCCTTCTTCATGAAGATGATTGGTGCAACCCATGGGGATACATTGGGACAAATATGGCCCTTAGCCAACAATTCCTCCAATTGCAATTTGAGCTCACTCAACTCTTGATTAGTCATGTGGTAAGGAGCTTGTGAAATTGGCTCTACTCTTGGTACACGATCAATCTAAATATCAATGTCACACTATGGAGCATACCCGAAATCTCATTAGGAAACACATCAGAATACTCATGAATGAGTGGGTGATCATTAAGAGTCATCATATAGCTCTTGACTTCCTTGAGATCACTGAGAGACACAAGAAACAATTGGCAACCTTTTTGCACACTATGCTTCAGTTGATTAGCTAAGATCATACAAAGTGAGATTGGTCTCTGAACTCCAAAAAGTTCCACCTATCCACCTATGTCATACACACAATATACCACCTTATAATGGCAATTGATATTTGCCTAATGGGTGGCTAACCAATCCATGCCTGACACAATGTCATATGATCCCAAAGGTAGAATGTGTAGATCCACTATGGTGGTGAAGGTTCCAAAATTTAAAACACAACTCCTAACCAAGGAGTGAACAACCACCTTGGAACTCGTGGCTAACTCAACCTTCCACCTATCGATCTGATGTACTACCACTATCCCACATTGCTAAACAAGAGATGGTGATATAAAAGAATTAGAAGCACCAGAGTCAAACAAAATTGAAGTTGAAATACCATGCAATGTACCTATAGCCTCGACTACCATACTCTGATGATCTGCTTGATGGTTATCAACTGCCACAAAGACTCTATGATTCCTACCTGCATCTCGGATAGTAGGCTTAGATCTTACTGTGCCCTTACCTAATCCTGAAGATGGTTTGATGGAGCACTCAAAAGATTTATGGCTAGGTTGGCCACAACAATAACAGTTCCTAAAAAAGTTGGGTCCTGTGCCATGACCACCTTGGGTAGCACTAGGATAAGGTGCACTACCCTTGCTAGAATTCTATTGAGCACTCTGAGGAGGATGATCCTGCTGAGATTTATGCCCTCAATTCTAATTATCTACTTTCTTTCTAGAGGTACCAGAATATTGCCCCCCTTTAGCCCTATGTTGATAATAGCCTTTCTTACCACCATGAGGGGGTTCTGATTGGGCTTGACCCTTCCTAATGGATTAAGAATACTGAGTATCTTGCCCTAAATTCCTTATACTTTGGTTGTGAGAACTAGATCTACTACTAAAACCCCTAGCCAGATTCTCCTCTATAATTCATGCCTTCTCAACAGTGTGAACAAGAGTCCTAGGTTGATGCATGCAGACTTCTCCAATGAGGGAATCCTTAAGGCCTTGAATGAAATGATGAGCTAAGAGTAAATTGTCATTTTTGTAGCATGAATATTGCCTAAGCTCAAAGAATCAAATTTCATACTAATCCACTAACATGTTACCTTGCCAGATTGCATGGAACTCATTAGTATGGGCCTCTCTAAACTGAGGAGATAAGAATCTCTCTTGGAACCTTTCCTCAAAGATCTCCTATGTGAGATCTGCAACACTAACGTCTTCTAACTCTCAATATTCCACCAAATGGATGCATGGTCCCTCAACTGCATAATTGCACAACAAGCCCTCATGTTGGTTGAATATGGATACATGGTGAAGCATCGCTCCATGTCTAACAACCAAGTCTCAACCTTGAGGCTCCTTCCCTTGCCATCATACACTGGCAGTTTGGATTACTGAAGAGACTTTATGATATCCAACCTAATGGAATCTTCACTATTGTAGTCCCTACCACCTTAATGGTGCCCTTTGTCACCTAGTGGAGTATGAGAATGTTCTCATTCATGTTCCTCTTCTCTATGCTCTGAATGATGGGAATCTCCATGATGTGATTCTTGATCATGATCTTGTTGGTGCTCCTCAACATGAGGCCCCAATTGAGCAAGAATTTCCTGAAGCACTAGCATCAGTGCTCCCATGGCATTATAATTAGCATTACCCTATCCTACATCTCCTTCCTACTATCCCTCCTCATGGTGTTCATTTCCATGATTACCACTATGGGTACCACCATGGCTACTAGGTCTACATGCAGGAGGCATCACTATGGGAACAACAAGATAATGTCAAAAAAAAAGGATCATAAGCATACAAGTCAAAACCATGAACAACAAGATATCAAAATAACAACATAATATAATAGTACACAATAGAAAAAAAAACCATAGTGGAAGCATAACACAAAGATCCCAATGTTTTAACATGGGCTCTGATACCAGATGTAATGCCTTGCTCAAAGATCCTTGGAAACAAGGATGAAATACAAACAAGAATTTTATTTTTTTGAACAAGTGTAAGTGCACAAGACAACAACATACACATATCATAAAGATTGCAATGGAAGACTGACAATCATCCAAACACCAACGGATCTCCAAATGCCACTACTAACCAAAAAAACAAACAAGAAAGCATAAGAGATCAACCAAGATAAAAGACAAAAGTTGACTCCTGAAAATTGGCTAAGTCCAAATTTTTGAAGCCTTGAAATTTCCTAGAATCTTTATCTTAGCCCATAGAGGTTTGGAATGTATCTGAAATGAATTGTTGCATATATTAAAATATATCTTAAGTATAAGTTCAACTTATACTTAAACAATATATTTTAAACCCCAAAGGACTAACTACAAAAGACACACAACCAGAATCAAAATGCAACACCAAAGGATTGAAGATCACCAAAGAGGGTATCTGAAACAACTCCCAAAAAGTTTGGGTCTTACCAAAAAGTGCCCACTATTTGCCCACATAGGTTTTTGCAAAAATCCAAGAAATACTTTAAATTAGTACTGGGCAATACTTTCCAGTATCACACGATATTTCTAAGGAAGCAAGGCAATACTTTTTGAAATTGAGTGATACTTCTCTTAAGGACGTGCAAGACTTTTCCAATATCATATGATAGTTCTTAAAGGGGGTACAATACTTTATAGTATCACATGAAAGAATCCTAATGGGCATGTGATACTTTATTGTATCACACCATGCTAACACATGGTCACCCAGGTAAAACCAGAAACACTAAAAAGACAAGAAAGCAGGTAAAACAAAGTATAAAATCTCCACACCAGGGAGTAGTGGATCCACATTTCAAGGCAAGAACACTCAAACTAAATCTGAAAGATGGAAAGAACAACTAACCATCTAATAAACTGTAAGAAGTAAAAGTACGAAAGGAAACATCACAGTGTCCTAAAAACAACATTGCGATGAACAAAATAACTATCAAGTACGTGGTCCATCCCAACTGTTAATAGTGTCATAAGACCATCATGGACCCTAGCCATTCCTGTGCCTAGCATCTCAAGCCACCAACCAGATCATCGGTACTATCGTAATAGGGACATTACTACTAAACATACTACAACATAAGCATAAGGAAATCTAACATGCTAGCAACAAAGCACAAGATAATATTACAAGTACATAACATCACCTATAATATGCTAATAATCATAATAAGGAAATGTTTCAGTAACTAACATCATCAAAACATGATATACAAGCATCCCAATGAAAGCATAAGTACTAGAAAGCATACTTAAAAAACTGAAGTACCAAGTGAAACATCTAGCCACAGTTGCGCTACAACAATAGACCATCTCTGTACACTAGTCCCTAGCAGTGGTGAAGGTAGCTATGCCTCCCAATCATGTGGCACCTATAGGTCCACACTTGCCATACTGACAGAGATAATGATCCAACCACAACCACACACAGAACAACATCCATGGCTAATACACATGCCAAGCAATATGATGACTGAATCCAAGCCATAGACAATGCATAAACTATAGGTCCTGGTTAGAGATCTCAAAGGGCTAAGCCCAAGCTAGTATTGGTAGCTACTCTTCTCAACGGAAGGTGCACAACCCAAACATTTTATTATCTTATAATTATTACCACCCAAATGTTTTAATTTAGTTATAATTTATTTAAAACTTCTTCTACCAACCAACGAGAAATAGTCACTAGGTTGCAAGATGGAAGCCCCTCCATATGCTACCCTACCCTACCCATGCTCATCCAATGATGAGTACTCATAGGCATACAAACTCCCAACCCAACCCTAATGATCATTACTTTCAAAAATACCACAAATGATCGGTCCCCACAAGTCACCCGATAAATGTACGTGTATGTACTCATGTGTGCTACACCACTATCACAAAGATCAACACAAGGACTAGATGAGAACACAAAGTAGAAAGTCCCTCAACCAAAAATAGAATCGAGACGATGAACACAACACACATGCCAATGCAACATAGAAATGCAATAGTGGTCTGACTGATATCCAAATGGATCATTCAGGTTGACAAACCACATTGTGCTGAGAAAATCTAAGAAAATAGGGCAGCATACAAAATGAGGTAAAAACCCCAAAATTTGGAAAAAATTCAAAATTAAAACCCATTTGGGCTTTGGGCACAAAAACCCCAAAAATCCAAAAAAATGAATTAGGACATCGTATGCAAAAATAGCTAGGATAATGGCTCAAAATCCCAAACCCCAATCTCGAAAATAGGGAAAATGTTCATACTCAACCAATTAGGCAGAACCAACAAATAGAAATGGAGGGGAACACTAGTTCTTAGCCTCCTAACATACTACTGCAAGAAATAGAAGCTAAAATGGAGCACACACAATAAAATGAGAAGGCCCTACGTGATAGCAAAAAGGGCAAAAACCAAAACCCATGCAATAAAATAAATAACCTACCAAATCTATTGAAAGTGATGGCAAAGCATAAACTCCTCGAGCTGAATCCAACGAGACTAACCTCACAAAAAACCCATGCTCACAGCTCCCAAAATGAACATAATTTGAATCCTTCAGAAGAGGATTCTCAAAAGCTCTCCAAATTAGAAAAAATTGAGGAATTAAAATTCCTTTTTCAACACTTATTCACTTTTTGAGTGAACAGTCAATTAGGGCAAATAGCCAACTATAGTAGCTAGACACCAAATTGGCCCAAACAAAAATAGATTATTCTCTATAACATAAATTTACCTAAGGCAAAGCTACCAAAAATTAAATCCAAAAAGATTTAAAACTAAAAAATCCAAAATCATAGAAAAACACTTAACACTTTTGTGATAGAGCGAACCTCTAAATGCACTGACACGCTCACTGATCTATTCACATAATGTATATGACTTTAGATTTACTAATCAATAAAAGGTTTTAATTTAAATAATTAAAATAAGGATACATCGACCATACAAGGACGACATTGGTAAAATATGAATGGCCAAAGTAATTAATGCATCAATTAACTAATTAATCCATTTACACCACTCATGTTCACAGAAAGTATGTGAAGAACCTCCTTATAGCAATATCGTGAGAATGCTCGAAATAACAGAATACAAAGTGATAGCAGAACTCAGAATGAATCTACTGATCGCAGGCCACTTCGAGGGGGTAACCTCCTTTGAGCAAGCTCAATACAATAAATTCGTCCGTGCCCATCAAGGGCCTCAACCTATTCTTATATACTGAGTACGATCTAGAAAAGTAATACTACCTATGCATGTGGGATAATAAAATATACTCACGGGACGACTTACAAAGCATATGCGTCCAACAACACTACTCTAACAAAATAAACAGAAGGAACACACAGGTTCCTAACATCCCCTCTCCCTTAGAAAAAAGCTTTGTCCTCAAAGCTTAAGGTGTGGAAATTGTTGTTGAATCTGAAGAAGGGGTTCCCAGGTAGCATCCTCTGGTTGCATGCCATGCCACTGAATCAAGACCTCAGAGATGGAGCGAGAGCGAAGCTGGCGAGTGCGCTGGTCAATGATTGCCACCGGCTCCAGGATAATGGATCCTTCCGTATCCATTTCAGGGAGAGTAGTTTGTGCTCTGACAGTGGTACCCAGAACTTTCTTTAGACAAGAAACATGAAAGACTGGATGAATGCGGGAAGAAGGAGGAAGTTCTAGTTTATAAGCAACTGAACCAATCTTCTGCAGAACCTTATAAGGCCCATAAAATTTTGGGGCCAGCTTATGACGCCCTTTCAGCTTTAGGGAGGATTGTTTGTATGGCTGTAGACGAAGAAAAACCATATCCCCAACTTGAAATGAGCGCTCAGAACGGTGTTGATCTGCTTGCTGTTTCATCCGATTACGGGCCATGTGAAGATTATCCTGTAAGGTACGAAGAATCTGATCCCTGCTGCAGAGAACTATGTCAACTGCCTGGACTGGTGAGCTGTAGGGAGTGTAGGGAAGGAGCACGGGAGGTGCCTGACCATAGACTTCTTCATATGGAGTCATTTTAGAGGCAGTGTGGTAAGAGGTATTGTACCACCATTCAGCTAAAGGGAGCCACTTGGCCCACTGATGTTGCTGTTCGGAAGTGAAGCAACGAAGATAAGTTTCCAAGCATTTATTGACAATTTCAGTTTGACCATCAGTTTGTGGGTGATAGCCCGAACTCATCTTCAGTTTGGTGCCAGTTTTCTGAAACAGTTCAGTCCAAAAATGACTGGTAAAAGTTGCATCACGATCAGAGACAATGGAAGAAGGGAGTCCATGAAGACGAAATATCTGGTCCATGAAGATTTGTGCAACAGAGGAGGCAGTATAGGGGTGGCTGAGGGCACAAAAATGACTATATTTTGAGAGACGATCAACCACAACCAAGATCACTGTCTTGCCACCGGATTTAGGAAGCCCTTCAATGAAATCCATAGAAATATCAATCCAAATCCGTGTAGGGATGGGCAATGGTTCGAGCAAGCCAGGAAGGAGGGTCGTTTCACCCTTGTGGCGTTGGCAAGTATCACATTCAGCCACCATCTATTGAATCGTCTGTTTCATCCCTTTCCAAAAGAAGTTTCTCCTTGCTCGCTCATAAGTTTTGAGGAAGCCTGAGTGCCCTGCTGAAGGAGAAGCATGGAGTTCATAAAAAATAGCCTGATGTAGAGCTGGGTTCTAAGGAAGCACTAGCCGACCCTTGTATCGAAGAGAAGCACCATCCCAAGAGTAATGTGGTATAGCAGAAGGATTATTGGCTAGCTGGTGAATGATTTGAGATAAAGAAGAGTCACTGTCATAGCCCTGCTGAACAGACGCTAACCAATTGGGAATGGGCATAGAAATAGTGGAAAGGGAAGCTTGATTATCAAATGTGCGAGAAAGAGCATCTGCCACAATATTATCCTTACCCTTCTTGTAGGTGATCTCATAATCATACCCCATGAGTTTGCTGACCCATTTCTGTTGTGTAGGAGAGGATACCCGTTGTTCCAGGAAGTATTTCAGACTTTGGTGATCGGTTCTGATGCAAAAATGAATCCCTAAGAGGTATGGCCGCCACTTCTGTACAGCATGCAAAATAGCCATCATTTCTTTTTCATAAGTAGAGAGGGCTAGATTCTTACCAGAGAGGGCTTTGCTAGTGAACGCAATAGGATGGTCATCTTGCAAGAGAATAGCACCCAATCCATTGCCGCAAGCATCACTCTCAATAGTGAAGGGTTTGGAAAAATCTGGCATCGCGAGAACAGGTGTACTGCACATAGCCTGTTTCAGTTGTTCAAATGCAGTCTCAGCAACAGGGGTCCAGGAGAAGGCATCCTTTTTTAACAGAGCTGTCAATGGTGCTGCAATTTTCTCGTAATCTTTGACAAACTTGCGGTAGTAGCCAGTCAACCCCAAAAAACCCCGAAGGCTCTTGAGAGTTTTAGGATGCGGCCAAGTTTTCATGGCATCTATTTTTGTAGGATCCACCCGCACTCCATGGTGTGCAACAATATGCCCGAGATACTCCACTTCCTCCTGGCCAAACACACATTTAGATAGTTTTGCACAGAGTAGATGATCAGAGAGAAGTTGCAAGACAAGCTCCAGATGATGGAGATGCTCAGCCCAAGTTTTGCTATATATGAGGATATCATCAAAGAAGACCAGAATGAATTTCCGGAGGTATGGTCGAAATATGTTATTCATCACTGCCTGAAATGTTGAAGGAGCATTCGTGAGGCCAAAGGGCATGACTAAAAATTCATAGTGACCATCATGTGTGCGGAAGGCAGTTTTAGGTATATCCTCCTCATTAACCCGAATTTGATGATACCTAGAACGAAGATCTAACTTGGAGAAAAAATAAGCCCCATGAAGTTCATCAAGAAGTTCATCAACAACTGGAATGGGAAACTTGTCCTTTATAGTGAGATGATTAAGTGCTCGGAAATCAATGCAGAGTCGCCATGACCCATCTTTTTTGCGAACAAGCAGAACTGGAGAAGAAAAGGAACTGGTACTAGGGCGAATAATACCTTGCTTCAGTAAGTCACGGACAAGTATCTCGATTTCGGTCTTCTGATGAAATGGGTAGCGGTAGGGCCTGATGTTGGGCGGAACACTGCCAGGAAGGAGCTGAATACGGTGGTCCTCTAGACGAGAAGGAGGTAATCCCACAGGTTCAGCAAATACACCAGAATACTTGTCCAAAATGTGTTGGAGATCGGCAGGAGTGCTAGAGACTGCTGATGGCTGCATCTGAATGGAATGGAGCTGAGCGATGACACCATGTGAATTCTTCTTAAGAAGTTTTTCCATACGGTGTGAACTGATGATGCTGAGAGACCCTGGTTGTAAGCCTTTCAAAGTGTGTTGGTGCCCCTCGGCTGAAAACTGCATCCAAAGTTCAGCAAAATCCCAGAGAATGGGGCCAAGAGTGCGTAACCATTGGGCACCCAAAACCACATCACAGCCACCTAAGGGTAAGGCAAATATGTCAGAGCGCATGTTATAATCTCCAATAGAGAGACGCACATTACGACATTTCCCTTTACAAGGTAAAGTGCCCCCATTGGCAATCATGACTTCAAAGCTAGAGCAGGGATGGATAAAGCAATCAGCCTGTTTGGCTATTCGTGGATCAATGAAGTTATGAGTGCTACCAGAATCAATGAGTATAGTAAGAGGGATCTTCTTGAAGAAACCCTGGACCCGCATGGTTTGTGGAGTAGTGACTCCTGCCAAAGCATGGACAGATATCTCTGGTGGAGCTTCTGGTGAAGGAGGTTCAGGCTGGTGAGGCTCAACCTCATCATCCACTGTTTCCTGAGCATCTACATATTCTTCCAGTTCCGGTGGAGAATCCACATCCAAGAGATAGAGCTTTTGCTGAACACATCTATGGCCCCGAGACCATTTCTCATCACAATTATAACAAAGCCCTTTGTCTCGCCTGACTCGCATCTCTGTTTCAGACAAGTGCTTGATCGGAGTAGTTCTGGGAGCTGGTATGACTGGAGGGTTGTGAGAACCTGTATTTCTGAATGGAACAAAATTAGATCTGGAGCGTTGTAGAGCACTAATCTTGTCTTCCGCTAACTTAGCCAATCCAAGGGCTTCCATCATTGTAGTAGGTCGAAACATTTTGACTTCTGAGCGAAGTGCATCCTTCAGACCACTGACAAAACAACTACGGAAGAATTCATCAGACAAGCCCTCTGTGTAATTAGCTAATTTTTCAAACTCTGTCTGGTATTCTCTTACAGTGCCTGTTTGACGCAGTTTAGTGAGTGCTCCTGTGAAATCATCAAAGGAACTAGGGCCAAAGCGCTCCAAAATGAGGGTGCACAATTCTCTCCACGTTGGGTCTACATTAGCCTTGATGTACCAACGGAACCATTGAAGAGCTTCATGTTCCAAATGAAAAGATGCAAGGGGGACTTTGTGGTTATCCAAAGTATTATGCAAGCTGAAATACTGCTCTGCCCTATAGATCCATCCAGTCGGATCAGAACCATCGAAGCGTGGAAAATCAAGCTTTGGTCCACGGAAATTGCCAGAAGAGGACCCAGTATCTCCTGAATGGTTTCGGCTCATGGCTGACTGCTGAAAGTTAAGACCCAGAATTTTGTCATCCAGATCTTGAAGTTTGGTTTTGAGGGATGCAATTTCCTCTTCCATGATTTTTGCTCCTGTACGCGTAACAACCATAAAGCAAGGTTTTTTTTTTTTTTTTTTTTTGGAATGGGTAGAAGATGAGAAACAAAAACTTTTTTAGTTACAACAAACTTGGATTTGGGTAAAACTCATATAGGAAATGGGTGTTCGACGGGTGGTGGGAGACTATCTGGGGACAAGGGAAAAAGAAAAATGAGGGTTTCAAGGGTAGGGAGGCGAAATGAGGCGAACAGTCCAAGAGGGATAAGGGAGCAAAATGAGGAATTGAATCTTGTGGCTCAGTTTGGTGGCGATTGGATGAGAGGTGAAAAAGATAGGGCAAACCCTAAAATTAAATAAATGAGGGATTTAGGGCTTTGATATGTAAAATTTGGGGTTGGGTCGCCAAGGAAGGAAGTATGCGAAATGATATTGCAGACGTTCTGCGGAAGTATGAGCAGAAACAGAAAGCAAACAAGGAAGCTACGACTAAAAAACAGAAAAATTTTTACTCTTTTTTTTTTTTTTTTTAAATTTTTTTTTTGAACAGTCGACTTAGAAAAATTCACTCACAGACAGAACAACTGAAAAGAGTTATTGCAATAACAAGAGATATTAGAAGTGAGAGGAACCTGAAGGCCACGACAGAAAAAAAAAATTTGATGTAATTTCCACCCAGCGAGCCCAAGAGAGTGCTCTGATACCAGATGTGAAGAACCTCCTTATAGCAATATCGTGAGAATGCTCGAAATAACAGAATACAAAGTGATAGCAGAACTCAGAATGAATCTACTGATCGCAGGCCACTTCGAGGGGGTAACCTCCTTTGAGCAAGCTCAATACAATAAATTCGTCCGTGCCCATCAAGGGCCTCAACCTATTCTTATATACTGAGTACGATCTAGAAAAGTAATACTACCTATGCATGTGGGATAATAAAATATACTCACGGGACGACTTACAAAGCATATGCGTCCAACAACACTACTCTAACAAAATAAACAGAAGGAACACACAGGTTCCTAACAAAGTATAAAGACACATGAATGAAGTAAATAACCATAACATAAAATCTAGCTCAAAAATAATCAGCAAATATGACCAAATAAACCATATAACTAGATATCATCATAGATCCACTATCATCTCAAAATAGCATCAACATGCAAATATGATAAATTGAACAACATAGCAATAAAGCACCTATGGTACTGCATCAAAGTATAACATCTGACCCTCAGGTCATCTCAAAATACATATAATAAGAGTATCAAGTATCTCTCGAATGAAAAATGGACAAGGTATAGACTGCAAACATGAGAGGCACTACATATTAAAAAATAAGATTTCTAATTTTTCCCAATTAATCTTCTATCCCAAGACTTTACCATAAATCTTCAAAGTATTTTTCATCAATCTGGCTCCTTGCTCAGATGCTTCCCTTGTTAGAAAGGTGTCATCCATAAATTGAAGATGAGAAATAGGATCCACTCCCCTTGCCACTTTTACACCTTTCCACAAACCTCTAATTCTTTTTCTCAGATCAATCTTCCCAAAACTTCTGCTAGAATGATAAAGAGAAAAGGGAATAATGGGTCCCCCTGTCTTATGCCTTTTTCTAATTCAAAGAAACCTTGAGGATTTCCATTTACTAGAGCTAAGAATTTGACCAAACTTAAACACCCTTTAACCCATCTAATCTATTCATCATTAAATCCAAACTTATTCAAAACTTTGAACAAAAACCCCCCCATTCACCTCATCATAGGCTCTCCTCATATCTAGTTTCACCATCATTTTACTAAGTTTCTTAACTCTTATGGAATGAATCATTTCATGTGCTATTATCATCCCTTCAAAAATTGATCTCCACAGTGCAAAACCACTATGTTCCTTTGAGATTACACCTTTAGAACCAACTTTAACCAATTTTCAATTACATTAGAGATCATTTTATACAAAATATTACATAAAGAGATAGGCCTAAAATATTCAAAAGTCCTATATTCTTCTTTCTTTGGCACTAGAGGAATAAAAATATTGTTTATATCTTTGAAAACAAAACCCCCTATCCTAGATTCCTCTACCATCTCCTAGACATCATCCCCTATGCAATCCCACAAAAACTTGAAAAAACTTCCAGTGAATCCATCCAAACCTAGGCTTTTATCCTTTTCTAAATGCCTTAGATCCACTTTTACCTCTTCTTTTGTTACTTCTACACTTAGCATTACATTCTTCCTCTGTGTGACACACTTCGAATCACACTCCAAAACTTCCCCTTCTAAATCCCCTCCTTCATCCTCAAGCCTTCCTCTATCTTTTAAAAACTCTAAAACCTCTCTTTTAATAATCTTTTGATCATTTACCACTATTCCTACCAATTTTTTTATACAAAAATTCCTATTAAGTGCTCTTCTAACTTTTACTAAATTATGAAAGAACTTGGTATTCCTATCTCCTTCTTTTAGCCATGTTTCTCTTGATTTTTTTACCTCCAAAACACTTCTTCTCTTAATATAATTTCTTCATATTCTTTTTTAACTTCTTTTCTTCTTGGAAATCCTCCTCATTCATTCCCTATTGAATAATTTCTTCATTCAAATTTTTTAAGGAAAGTTCCAAATCTTCTTTTCTCTTAAAAATATTTTGGAAAGATTCCCTATTCCAAACCTTCAGCTTTCATTTGATATGTTGTAATTTAAATTTTTTTTGAAAGCTTTATTCTCTCCCCCCCCCCAAATAGGGGTATTTTTCCACCATTGTTCAACCATCTCTTTAAAACCATCCACATTCAGCCACATTACTTCAAATTTGAAAGGGCATCTATTAGGGGCACACTCTTCTTAAATTCTCAAACCAATTGGAAAGTGGTCTGACTCATGGATTGGTAAAATTTCAACTTCTATCGTCCACTCCACCTGTGTCCAGTCTCCTCCCAAAAGGAACATGTCCAACTTTTCAAATATATTCACAAAACTTGGTCTTCTATTATTCTAGGTAAATTAAACTTCTTAAACAAGATGTTCACTAATCTATTATTAGTCACAAAAATTGAGAAGTCTTCCTATTTAGCCATTCTCTAGCCCCTCACTCCTTTTTTCTCCTTCGGATAAAGAATGACATTGTAATCCCCTCCCAAAATTGTAATTTCACTTTGTAAAATCTCTAAAACTTCTATTAAAGTTTTCCATAACTCTCTATTCTCTCTAGTTTGAACAAACCCATACACATTGATCACATTAAATTCAGTCCCTAATTATTTTGAAGTTACCTTGATCCATTGTCAATTTTTTTCCTTCTGCAACACTACACTAATCACTAAATCCCCATCCCATAAAACTCTTATTCCACCTGATGCTCCTTCTGTAGCTATCCAACCACTTTTCCATTTCCCAAACCTCCTTTTCACACCTTCCAAATCATCTATTTTTATCTTTGTTTCCTAAAATAGAACCACATCTAATTTTACTTGATCAAGGCCTCTATTGGTCAACCAGAGCTTGTCAGGGGCGTTACAACCCCTGGCATTCCATGATAAGATCTTCATCACTTCTAGGAGGGGTTTTTCCCCCTTCTCATCTTTAGATTACTTTGGCCTCTTACACTTGCAATTTGAATAAGAGCATTTAGTGTTCTTCCTCTTTTTTGGCTCTCCGTCCTCTCCTTCATAAGACCCATATCTAGCACCACCCTTTCGACTGTGCATCTTACCATTTTCCATTCCTCTATCATTTGCTTCTCCTAGTTCACCACTAGTGGTTTCCTTAAACACTTTGAAATATCTTAAAAATCCACCTTACCCCCCAGATTGAAAGATGTGATCCTTTGAATTGGATGGCTTCTATGTCCATTAAAACTATTTCTCTCTCCCTCATTTTTCCATGTTCTCCATTTTTGCTAATCCACTTTTTTCCACTGAGTCCTTTTTTGAAAATTCTTCTCTCCCCCTACCATCTCCAATTATTATTTCCCAAAAAGCCTTCAAGCCTTCTGAATGGTTCAAACCTTCCAAAGTGCTAAAAGTTTTGACCATGTTTACTATAACCATTCTCAAACCTGCTCGAAAACCTTGCTATCCACCGTTCAACCATTTCACAAATATGTTGCCTTTGGGATTTTTTAATATATTCTTAAGATGAGTAATATTTATGGTTATTTATATTATTATTAATATGTTAACTAGTGATGTTTAAGCATAGAGACATGTCTCTTCATGGGACATGTCTCCTCCTCTCATATTTATGAGTCCTCAAATATGCATTTGGAGATAATCAATCAATGACATTATTAGTACTTTTGCAAAAAATTCCTAGAAATAACATGGTATCATAGTAGGTTGCAAATGTACTACAATAAATAAAGACCAATAATTTTTCATGAGGAGAATGCTAGGTTTGAATGGTTTAGAGAAGGATAGAATAATCAACTTGCAAGTTGGTCATGCTTTGTAGTGGAAATGTTGAAAAGTTTGGTCATTTGAAAGAGGAACCATCAGACATAATAAGCAGCAACAGTCAAATCAAGATGGATGCATTGTACCACTAGATGAAGTAGCAAGAAACCAAGACACGACATCCACACAATATGGGGAGGACATGAACATGAATGAATAAGACAAACCCCATATCCCACACATCACATGCTTCAAAAGTTAGAATTATATATAAAGTGTGGTTCATATCAAATCAGGTGGAATAGAAACATGGCCCTCACATATAATATAAGATTAATAGTCAACTCAAGTCCTTAAAGTTGTTATTACCAATGTATCATAATCAACAATAAAGTAGGGAAACAACACCTATTCTATCGAGACCATGGAAAGAAAATAAAAAAATTGGTGCGAATCTCCTATGCTATGAATGACTTTATAATCAACTCACCCAAGTCTCCAGGCAATAACATCTACAACACTTTTGGAGAAGCAATTTCATCTTGAAGCACATGAATAAGGGGGTTAGGATTCTCACCGCCTGACAATTTGATATACAAATTCAATCTTCTCATGGATCAGGAAATTAATGCCAATCCAATTTCCAAGTGGTGAAAAGGCTTTTCCAAGCAGTGAAAGGGCATGAAAATAACTAAGAAACCTAATCCAAGTTCTACCACCCGTGATTTAGTCTCTCTTATGTGGGAATAAAAATAGACTAAAGACATATAATAAATACAAGGGGGACCTGCCTTCAAGGTAAGGGGAGGTAAGGTTCATTCCAAATATTATAAAGTAATTTATGTATATTATTATTATATTGGTATAAGTGTTTTAAGATGGTTAAGATACCAATCCCTTTGATTCCATTAAGGTAAAACTAATAAGATATATTATGTTAACTTCTCTTCTTCACATTTATATATATTAGTATATGATGACTACATATATATGTGTGTGTGTGTGTGTGTGTGTGTGTGAGAGAGAGAGAGAGAGAGAGAGAGAGAGAGAGAGAGAGAGAGAGAGAGAGAGAGAGAGATTTTTGTAAAAGAATAATAAATATTAGTAATTTATACTTTTAAGGACAATATATATTTAAATTAGATATTCATCTATCTTATATTGGATTGATGAAAATTATTATTATTGAGAATTATATTAGTCTCTCTTTCCTATATTATTATTGAGAAGATGATTTTTATAATCTATTTGAATGGAATATATGTATAATTATGTTGTAGGAGATATTTTTCCTTGATCTTTCTTTCGTGAATGTTCTTTTAGGAAAAAGAGAGAGATTAAGAATCATGGACGAGTTTAAGAAAATGGAAGGACATGTTTGCTTCTACTATTAAGCTTAATGAATGCTTGGAGTTTCAATGGATGAAAAGAGCAAGTTAGAACTTAGAAAGATGTCATCAAAATTGATGTGATGTAAAAGTGTTCAAAGATATAAGAGTGGGAATTTTACATTGTGGGGGGAATAATAACCAATGTTTCATTCCCACTTGAACCATCTTTAGTAAGGAGATGTTCCATGACCCTCATGGGTAGATAAGTACTCCTCTAAGGATGTTCTTGCAAGAAAATAAGGTTGGTACTTTACATATGCTATCAAATATTGTGTAGATGAGAATTCATTAGTCATTCAATGATTAGGATAAAGTGAGGATCTTGAAGTGAATATCTTTAATGATTGAGATTATGAGTATCCTTCTACATTAAGAGGGAGTATGACACTTATTCAAAGGCAACATAGGAGCTTAGAAGATTAATACTTAGAGGGAGTCTAAAAATACATGTGTGACTACATGATTTTGATGGACCTACTCTTGAGCACATCATGAGGAAGTATTGACTTATTACTAGAAAATCAAAAGATTAATATAATATTTAGAGTGAGTTCAATAGGCATCCTTGGGTGAAGAGATTTTCTAACAAAGTAACTATAGGACCTGAATTCCCAGGATCATTGTTTAGAAGGAGAAATTTTGAGATGCAATCCCTTGTGGATGATATTTTCTCTATGAGGAGAAGTTCTAAGTGAAATTCCTTGTAATGTGCTCTCCTCTACAAGAGAGAAGTTTGAGGTGAAAATCCTTGTTCCACCCTCTAGTAGCAGCTATGGTGGTTCATGGTGGATATCATGTAAGTTACTACATGATGTTGTTATGATATGTAATGAAAGGTGATAATATTTAATTTACATATATAAATAGAAGGTAACCATTATGAGATGATGATCTTATAAATGGTAGACCTGTTATCATGACATAATTCATTAAATCGTTGTCCTAGAGTGTTGGATATCATGATAACGAACAAATAGAAGGTAACCATTGTAAGGTAGGGATCTTATAAATCATAGACCCGCTATCATGGTTCTTTGGGCCAAATTTTGTTGAACACCATGATAACCAACTTGCTATAGTTCTTTGGGCTAGATCTTTCCAAACACCATATAGACCATACTTAAAGTGCTATTTTTAAAGTTATGAAAATTGCTTCTATTGTGTGTTATTGTTAGTGCTTATAATTTCTCTTGCACTTTAATATGTTGTTAGTCCCAAGTTTTTTTTCCTTTCTTGAAGTTGAACTTGAAGTTCTAGTTTACCTCAACTTCAAGTTCAGGTCTGCCTCAGTCTTTGTGTGTCAAGTCCAATCTCTTTCCTCGAGTTGGTCTTAGTTTAAGTAAAAGTCGAATTTGAAACCCGGTCACCTAATTCTTCAACTTCAACTTTAGTGTCAATGTTGTACACAAATGAAAGTTGTATGCAGGTTTTAAATCTTCAAACCAAATCAAGGTGGGTCCCAGTGCAACATTTCCCAGACATGTGAAGTTATGAGTGAAAGGATTTAAGGCAGTATGTGTTTGGCTATGGAAAGATTTGGTTGAGGGATAAAATTGTCATGTCATGATCACCTAACGTAGCAGCATACGTGCGGATTTGATATAGTATTTAAAACAAAGCACATGCGACATCTTTTCAAACCCATGCCACATGAGTGGGTAATTAGTGCACTTACTTGCCAAATCTATTCTTACGATCTTCCACACAAATCGTTCCTTAAATGCATTCATTTTAGCCCTTTTCTGCTCATTCCATTTTCTTCAAAGATATTCCTAGTATTATCGGGTAAGAAGGGCGAGTAGCAGGCTTTGTCTCTGCTAAATTGTAAGTACATCTTCATACCCCTTTGCATTTCAAATTGTGTTTGCTTTTTTTTGAGGTATTTCAAGCCATATATTGTAAAGCCTATCTTTATAAGCAGTCATGACACTTTTTCACCCAAAATTGCCTAAGCTAGAGAAACCTTCTTTGCTTAGTTCCCTGCTTGAAATTCGTGACACATTCATGGTAAATAAAAGTTTATTTGAGTTAAGTGAACGAGCCAAGAATACCTAGTCAAGCCCCATTTATTAGAGGTTAGTCGATAGTGGATTATTAGAAGCTGACACTTTTCCCGCTGCTATCACATATCTAGAACTTGTCCTTGAATGTGCAAGCCATTATGACCCTATTTCTAGATGTATCAAAAAAGCCTCAGATGAAGTGATTGTTAGAATCAATAGAACCAGTGTCCATTCGGTCTTTAGGATTCCCCACAAGGGAACTTATGAGCCATGGATGTTTGAAGAAGTTGAGCACCTGTATGCCGAAAATAAAAATAGCTATGATAACAAGATAGCTCAATCTTGGCTCTTGAAACCAGTAGAGGGAGGTTCTAGATTTCATAAGCCATTGACTATTGAGCATTTTATAAAAGAAATTGCGGACATGGTTCTTTTGCTGAATAGGATCAAAGGAAATGAGCATGCATTCCACTGGGAATTTTGGATGTACTTTTTCATACAGAAGATCGTTGAAGGGGTTAAATTCATTGATTGGTCTGATCTCATAGCAGAAAACCTGCATAGGGGTTTAATGGCTGTTAACAACTGTGGCCCATTTTTTTTGTCTTCTTATCTAATTTACATCCTAGCTGCATCGAAAGAATGGGACTATCTTCCACATGCACCTTGGGTTAATGACATATCCATTTACCAATATTACGAAGATCTTCAAGAAGCTACAATATGCAAAGAGTTCAAGGGGTCAATGATGTCTTTCTAGGGAAATTGGTATTTGAACTTCGAGGCCAGGAGAATGATAGGATGACAGAAGAAGCTATGCAAGTTGTGAAAATCTATGGTTGCTATTACATTCAATTTCCTAGATTTACATATATCAGAGTGGGTGGTTTTTCTGATGAACCTTTAAAGTTGCCACGCTATTGTTCAGATTCTATAGTGTTGTCTGAGATGTGTAGGCAATTTGTTTCTGTGATTGAGTCTTTTCAGATTTCAAAAAGATCATCTTCAGCATTCTCCCCAATTGAGATTGGACACTATAGATGCCCTAGTCTAAAAGAATCCATATTGTTAGCAAAATCGTTAACCTGTTTATGCTTTAAACCTTTCATTTTTTGGTTAGATTTTGACTACACTGGCTTTGTCAGAAACCATGTTAAGAATGCAGTATCCTTGGTTCACTCCCCACAATTAGAGGATTTTTGGGTAAACTTCCTTAATGAACTCGAGGTAAGGAAAAGACTATGGTCTAGCTTGACCATTAAACAAATCACTATGTTTAATGTGGAGTTGGATACTTATGGATTAAAAGATGATGATTCTAGGGAAGTGCTTGATCAGTTTTACATTGACCAGATTGAATGCATGCCTATTCTTGAAATTGATTGGGAAAAGAAGGAAGAAAATGATGTCTATTCCCATACTAAAGATGTAATAGCTAGAACTGCCAAGTGGATAAAGTTAAAGGCCATGGCTACTTCAGATCTTTCTGGGAAGTTTTCAAAAAGAAAAGATAAAAGGAATGCCAGGAAGCAAACTAATCGAGGTGTTCCTGATTCTGTTGCAGGTCTAGCTGAAGTTGAAGTTGAAGCAATTCCTAAAACACTTCAAGTTCAAGTTCAAGAAGAAACTCCAAAAGGAAGGAGAGTAACTTGCTCAAGCAAGAAGAAGGCATCAGCCGTCAAAAGCAAGAACACCATAACTATGGACTTGGAGACAACAAAAGACCTACCTATGGCGGATAATGTACTTGAATCCTAGAATTTTCCAATGGCTACCGAGAACCAGGAAAGTAATCTCTCCTTAGTTAAATGTTCCCTTGCTACCATAAAAGATCAAGCTATGCCTAAATGGCTGGAGACATCAATGGAGAAGAAAAGGAGCATAGTCCCAATATCTATGCCTATTGACGATCTAGTTAGTAAGTGACTTGGTAAAGCACCTAAAGTAAAAAAAGCAAGGATCGAAGCAAGAATTAATTTTGACAAAAGTTTAGGTCGATGGGCAGTAGAGATAGCTACACCACCAGATGGAAGCTCTCGTGATTTTGTAGTGCCTCAAGACTTCCAAATAACAAAGGTTGATTTGGGAAAAGGGAACCGTGAAGTAGATATGGAATTCTTTGAAGTTTCTAATAAAAAGATCGCGCACAGAGTATGGAAAGATGGGCAAGATAAGCAAGAAATGAAGGAAACGATAAAAAATATTGCGCAGTACATTAACGCTATCTTGCACCCTAAAGCAAAGCTAATCCGTGAGATGTTAGCCATTATTGATGTATCCTCTGTGACCAATCAACAATCATTGGAGAATCTGCATAAGTGCAAAGCAATAGCTAAAGTAGCAGGTGAATAGGTTCAAGATGTACTACATGATACCATAAAGCACATAAGTCACTTGGACCATGCTTCAAAGGAGATATCAAACATTACCAAAAAGGTGGAATCAAGTAAAGAAGGATATGAAAAATAAAAGAACAACTGGGGAAAAGTGGTGATGTGGTTGGAAGACATGCAAGAGCTTGGCCTACAAAAATTCCAGGCCAAATGTCCTGTAGTTGGTCTAGATGAAAAGGCCATGTACGTCATGAAAGATTGCATTGAATGGAGAAATGAGGCACTCACACAAGGAGTAACTATAATTAAAGAAGCGTTGCAAGAGCTTAGGGTCATACACCAGATCATCCAAAATGATCTTAAGTGGTTTGCCAAACAGTTCATGGGAAAAGAAGATGACTCTATTGCCTAATCAGATGAAATAATCAAAGAGGTTCAGAAGAAGTTTTAGGAGTGGCAAGAAAAAAAGGCACCAAGTAAGCAGGACTTTTCCAACGTGGCGCATACAGAGGCTAAGTTAATCATTAATCTGAAATATTTGGAAATGCATGAGGAAAAGGTTGCCGAACTGAAGAAGATGAAAGAAATTTGGAAGCAAAGGTTCGCCTACATTGGTTTGCCACATCAATCTGTTATCTTGGCCTTTTCAACTACCTATGAAACATGGAAGATGGTGAAAGGAATGGCAACAGGGGACAACACTATCTGATTAGGATAGGCGGTTACACTTAATCACTTAGTTACTTTTTCTTTTCAGTTTCATGTTTCTTGCATTTCAGTTATTAGTTACTTTGGCAAAAACCAATTAACTCCTGGCAGGGTAGTTTTGGCAATGGTCCAGCCCCATGCCTATATATATGTAATAATTAATATGTTAAGAGGGTTAGAATTCTCCAGTAGATCGATAGACAAAACTATTTTTGTTTGTGATTTTATTCCAAGTTAGAAGTAACATTTCAGAATTTTTGCAGATATAATGAAACTCTATAGTTTGATTTATGGTTAAAAGCTTTGTAAGTGGATACTATTATTTGCCTATTTAAATTAGTGTTTCTAAAGATACTGTTTAAGCTTTTAGCTGTGTTTGTTATTTATTTTGAAATTGCCACTTCATACTTGGATGCTGTGAGAAATTAGTTTTATTAATTTGCCTACTCGATGGTTTTAATTTTCAAATATGTGGATCATCTTGATAGTTAAAATCGAGTGGTTCTTTTCAATTAAAGTTTATTTTGTATTGATGACATACAATAAGTTGATTCAACATTTTCAGTAGATTGTTTTCTTGAAAAGGTCTTTCTGTTGAGTTATTAGATTAGAAAATCTCATTGCAATAAAGGTAGCTGCGCCTGTTTTCAGTGAAGAAATATCAAGCAAAGAATTCCTCAATCTCTTCTATAGGAATTCATTTTAGTTTACATGCTTTTTCTCTATTTTTACATATGAATATATGTGGGAAAAATTGTTTACTAACAGTTTTTGGTGACTCTGCTGGGGAACGATAAAATGGTTTTGCCTCATTATGAAGTGTTCCCAGTACTTCAACCAGGCTTAGGGTTTGGTAATACACAAGAAGATATCATTTCTGATTTAAGCACACATGCCTAGAAACTTAGAACAAGCCTAGAACAATTTACACAAGTTAACCAAGTGCTTGAAAGAGAAGAAGAAAGAGCTGAACTCATTAGGCGCATACCTATTGCTAACGAAGAAGCAATAGTTGATAGACTAATCCCAATAGTTGATAGACTAATCCCAAGGCCTTTCTGAGTGTTGAATGTCAGTCTATTTAGTGATAAACTGGCTAGTAGAAGGTACACTTAGAGTGAAGAAAGAAAGGGGTTCATTGATGGTCTTATGAATTTGTAAAAAACCTTAACTTTGCCCTTGATCTCTCCTAGAGACGGAAGAAGCTAGTCAAGACTAAAAGTAGTTCAACTTCCCCTAGAAAATCCACCCCAATAGCTGTGAACCTTCAAGCCTTAATATTACTAGGGACATTAATACCTTTCCATTTAAACATCCAACCTTTGAATTTCGTCCTCCCTAGAATGGCTGCTAATCCTTGGGGTGCACAAGTAGGTCCTTTGGCTCTTGGGGGTAATCTTAATCCACTTCCTAAAGGTGCTAGAGAAGTGTTGCCCAAATTCTATGGTGATGGAAAGAAGTGAACTGACGAGCACCTCAATGCCTTCAATAACACATGTGTTGTCCTTGCTATTGCACATGAAGATGTGGCTGTGAGGTTATTTGTGCAGACTTTGATTGATGATGTAGCAGACTGGTTTCATCATCTTCCTCAAGGGTCCATTACTGATTGGAATCATATGCGTGCTACTTTCGAGGACAGATTTAAATCCTCTAAAGATGAACATACCTTACTACTCCAGTTAACTCAGTTGAAGAAAGAAGTACATGAACCTATGAGAGATTTTCTAGCAAAATTCAATAAAATAATTCATAAAATTCCTGCTACCAAGAGACCTAATGATGAAAATCATAAAGGGTTCTTTGTTAATGCAATGCCCCTAGACATCAGTTTTCACTTAAGAAGGAACAGAGTAGCAGATGTTGAAGCTACCTAGAGACTGGCAATTGAAATAGAAGATGACCTTTTGGCCGTAGGTAAATGGAAGAAAGAGATGCAAAACTCTAAAACTCAATCACCTTCATCAGAAAAATTAGACCCATTGGTTCAGAAGCTCATTAATGACATGATGACTATTAAGAAACAACTCCCTAAAATGAACACTCATTAGCAAGATATTCCAAGGAAATTCTCGGGCCAAAGTAATTTTCAGGGAAAAAAATTGAATTTACCCTCAAGTCAACAAAGATTATAGATTGAAGCTCCACCTAGCAAAAAAACCATGTGTGTGTTTCATCTGACAAATGATTATGAAGGAACTTCTTGTCCTGAAAATATTAGATATCAATAGCTTGAAGCAGAAAAAGTGGCTTCCACTAATATAATAACAGAAGAAGAATCTTCTGATGAACTTGGTGACTCCATAAATTATTACCTTGAATATGAATCTAATTCTGATAGGGGTAATGACATTTTATTGACCTTAGAAGAGGCTTCAAGTTTAGTCTTGACCCGAGGGAAAAGAGCTGAAGTAGTTGATATTCATGATAAAAATAAATCAACCCCCACTCAGGCCAAGGAGCAAAAGCCGAAAGGAGAAAGTGAAGATAAGTCATCACCTATTTCAATAGCTACTCCTCAAATCCTAAAGAAAGTGGCTGCTTCTGATTCCACATTTGACATTGTTGAGTTTTGTAAGACATCAATGATACAAATCTCTCCTGCAAAATATTTGACAATGAACCCCAGTGAACTTAACAAGTTGATTGAGTATGTTAATCAGTCGCCTCCTGACAAAGCAGCCAAATAGATCAATGAGGTCAAAGTCTTAGATGGAAATGAAACAGTTGCTCATCAGAAGAAAGAATTTTCAAAGGAAAAGAAGTCAGAAACACAAAAATCTCATAATCAGGAAGAGGTAATTCAACCAGACCCAATCAGTCCTAAACCCTCTTATAATCACAAGCTTGATCCATTCTATGTTTCTCTCTTCTTACATGGCTTTAAGCTCAATAAATGTATCATAGATTTAGGGGCTTCAGATAATATAATGCCAGCAGCAATAGAAAAAGCTTTGGATCTTCCTTTAACCAAAACATTTGGCAAATGTTACTCCATGGATTCAAAACAAGTACCCTTGGTGGGTCAAATAAAAGATGTCCAAGTATCACTAGTGGCTTACCCTGAGAAAAGATTTAAGCTCACCATCCTGGTAGCAAATATCCCCACAAGCTATGGCATGCTTCTTAGTCGAACTTTCTATCGAGATCTAGGAGGGGAAGTTAAGATGGATTGGTCTCAAGCTGTGATACCTATTGGGAAGGAAAAAGTAACTTTATTACCTGAAACAAAATCTAAGTACATAGTCTTCCCATCTGATGATCCTAAATCTCAAATTCTTTATCAAGAAATTGATTTTGCTAATTATTTGATTCTGTCTGAAGATGAGAAAACAGCTGAGAAATCATTGGAAGGTGATCTGCTATGGACCCTCAAGTTTGATGGGAGCTATTGTTCGAATGGATCTAGAGCCAGAGTAGTTCTCATATCACCTGATGATTAGAAATTCCCCTTTTCTTATAAGCTGACCTTTGAAAATACCAACAATATAGCTGAATATGAGGCCCTACTTCTAGGCATAGAGGAAGCCAAAAGAAGGAACATCAGGCTATTAAAAGAAAGAGGAGATGCTGAATTAATAGTGAAATAGGTTAAAGGTATGTTTTCAATTAAAAACTAGAGACTAAAGCATTACAGGAACCGAGTATGGGATTAAATAGAAGGTTTTGATGCATTTGCAATTGAAGCAATCCCTCGAGAGCTAAAATGACAAGGCAGACTCATAGTAGTATCAGCTTCTTTGTTAATTCCTCATCCCAATTTCATAAATAAGAAGTATTCAGTTGAAATCATTCACAGACTGAGTGTCCCTAATAATAATAATTCTTGGCAACTATTTAAAAATGATGCTCATATTAATGCTTTCTTGCAAAATGTAGAGAAATTCTCCATGAACTACTTTGAAGGCTCAAATGTGGAATGTAGGGAATTTTTCCTTGACTTTCCTGATGAGAATGATGTATTACAATTAAAAGGAAATGTGATACCTAAAGGCCTAGTTGAGCTTGAGAAATTTTTTGATAGGTGAGATACTTTCTTAGCTCAAGATGTAACACCTAAAGAGAATCCGAATGTTGATTATGAAAAAGTGAATCTGGGAGGTAAACATAATCCCAAAATTATCAATTTGGGAACTTGTTGTGATGAAGTAGAGAGAATTAGATTCACTAAGCTCCTGTCAGAATATGTTGATGTTTTTGCTTGGTCTTATGATGATTTGAAGACTTTTAGAAATGGTAAATTCAAACACCACATTACTCTGAAACTAGGAACTTCCCCTTTTAGGAAAAAGTTGAGGACATATAATCCAAAAGTTTCTGATGCAATTTTTAGGGAAATAGACAAGATGTTAAAAGCTCACATTATTTTTCTGATTCATCATTCCACGTGGGTGGTGAACATAGTACCAGTGAGGAAAAAGAACAGAGAGATAAGGATTTGTGTTGATTTTAGAAACTTTAATCAAGCAAGTTTGAAAGACAATTTGGCTTTTCCGATAATGGATCAAGTCCTTCAAATAGTTGCTGGTTTAGAAATGATGTCTTTTCTAGATGGTTTCTCAGGTTATAACCAAATAGAAGTTGCTGAAGATGATCAACACAAAATGACATTTACAACACCATGGGGAACCTTTGCCTACAAAAGAATGCCTTTTGGCTTAATAAATGTCGGTGCCACCTTCCAACGAGCTATGAATTCAACCTTCGGTAACTTATTGGACAAATGTATCATAGTGTACCTTTATGAATTGACAGTGTTTTCCAGAAGATGGAAGAAACACCTCAAATATTTGAGAAAGGTACTCTAGAAGTGTAGAGATCACAAAATATCATTGAATCCCAAGAAATCAATTTTTACTGTGACAGAGGGAAAGTTACTTGGACACATGGTCTCAAAAGAAGGTATCAAAATTGACCCAGAAAGAGTGAAGGCTATTCAACAACTATGTCTTCCTATTAATCAAAATGGTGTTAAATCCTTCTTTGGACAAATCAATTTCTTGAGAAAATTTGTACTTGATTTTGCAGAAATTGTTAAACCTATGGCCAAATTACTCAGTGAGAAGCAGAATTTCAAATGGGATGAGCTAGCGTCAAAAGCATTCAAGGAAGTAAAAGGAGCTATTATTAAAGCCCCAACGCTTTTTCGCCCTGATTTTAAAAAAGATTTTATAATGTATTGTTATGCATCTGAGCATACCATGTCAGGCATACTGCTCCAAAAGAATGACAAAAGGGAAGAAATGCCTATCTCTTTTATGAGTGTACCTCTGAAGAAACATGAGCTTAATTACTCTTTATCTAAAAAGCAAGATTTCGCTGTTGTAAAAGCAGTAAAATATTTTAGATACTATATTTTAGAGCCATATCCCTTGGTATGGAAGTATGCTCTCAATCTTGGGTGTGGACAGGTCTACAATCAACTCCAACCAATCATGAATTCCCTAATTTTTATTCGTGATCATATCTAAATTATACAAGATTCTTTAGACTTGTTAAATGCTTTGATTCTTATCAAATTTCTTGTACTTTTTCCCATGTAAGATGGAAAAAATGATTTTTGATTTCCTTGTTGATATGGTACAAGTAATAATGATAGGTGGATTAGCTAACATCCGACCTACTGCTAAAAGATGGTGTGAAGTAGGTGTTGGTAAATAATAAATTATACCATGCAGTATAGGCACTGAACTTCAAATCCATGACTTCCAAGAGCTACTACTTCATTTGACCTTCTTTGTGTAATTGTGAGATGGAAAAACCTTAGATTACCCCTATAATAGATGCAACCTTCTAGATATGGATGTAATATACTATGGATGATTAATGAATCCTAAAAAAAGAAGTAAATGCTGAAACCATCTATGGTGCCCTTGGTAGAGTTATTACAAATTGATTTGCCAAGATGCAATTTGATGCAAACTATAAAACAAATTAGGAGCATCCTTGAGAAGGAAATGAGGGTTTTTTTCCTAAATTAAGTTCAAGATGGGTTTTGTCCTCCCAAACCTTTGAATAGACAAGAGTTTTTGTCCTTGGTTGTAGAATGTGAATGCTTCAAATTGACAAAGTCAAATAAAATCTTTCTTCCAAATGTAGATCAATGCCCTCTTTTTATACACAACCAATGTGTTTAAAAATAGTTCTGCTGAATTTTCTCTTTTGGAAGAATTTGTAGCTATTTTCATGTTTTTTTCATTGATTTTAATTTTTATATTGCTATCATGACCTTCTTCCAATAGTTTGTGCTTAGGTTTCCCTAAAGATTAGAAGAAAAGGTTTATGAAGACAAAATAGTACTTATATGATAAGAGTAACATCAATATTTAATTAGGTAAGGTTGGCTTCTACCAACATCAAGATGACACAATTGTAGCTCATCCTAGAAATCACTAGCATTGGAATTAACAACATGATTTAATGATACTAGTTTTGAAATTAAAAAACTTTGAAGCTGATTTTCAAAAAAAAAATAAAAATTTCAAGAATGCTTGATGTATCATTATCTTACAAATTAAAAAACTATGAATCAAAATTTTAAAGAAAAATAGTTTTTAAAGATTGCTTGTTGTAAAATTATCTTTTGTTTTACTATAAATTTCTTAGTTTTCAATTATTGGGTCATTATAGTATTTTAACATATTAGTAAACAACACGAGTTTATGTTACCCTTGGCATACAAAACAATAAGTCAATCTATGGGGTGGGAGGGCCTGTTAAAATTTCCTCATCGGACTAGAGTGTTGGTATTGATTGGATGTAACAATGTATCAAAAAGTAACTATACTTGCATAATAAACATAGTTAAACAAATGAAATTTTTCTATTTACAATTAGATGAGAACTTTATAGCTTACATTAAGTCATCTAGATTTGTATCTCCTATAGACATATAATAATTGGCTCTGATCAACCATTCCTAACTAGTAAGGACTTGCCTTAGGATCACCCTCTATAATCCTTGGCCAATACTAGTTAGGGATGGTTGGTAAGGAATGATGTAACATTAAGGGAAATTCTAGGGAGGTGGTAGGTGGGAGTTTGAAGAATTTATCTCCATTTCCATGTACTTCTCATCCAACATACTTCAATATAAGAACCTAAGAATCAATGGAAGGAAGCTGATTGTCATGAAAAATCATATCAATGATGGTTTAGTTGAAGGTTAGTTAAAATAGTTAACATCTTTCCTTTCTGAGTGAGTTTATTTTAACTATTTGCAATTTATTTTCTGTTCAAATATCCTTTACATTAGTCCATGGTTTAGAATCATATGGTGAGAATAGATTAATTTTTAAAAGCAATTCAAAATGAAAAAAGTTTATCTTATACACACCTTTTAATTTATTTTTCACAATTTATCAAAATAATTTATATGCCACCCTTATTGATTAGATAGTAATATTTTATTATTTTATTATTTTTATTACATACAAGATACAACTAATGCTTGTATGTTTGTATTTGATATAATTTTATAGCTCGAATATTTGCCTTTGAAGAAAGATCGTGCTTGGAAATATGAACCGAAAACAAAATAAGGAGATAATTGCTAGATTTTGGTCTCAGTTCAAAACAAAAGGTGATGGAAAATGTTATTGTCTCTACAAAAATTGTAAGGGCTTAAACAATTGAAGACTTCTAATTAAAACTGCTGAGAGACATTGTAGACAACATGGTCACATTGAAGGGGGAAATGATTTTTGTCCATTAGTGAATGTGGATTTCTAATTGGGGGAATATGGAGGTGTAAATATAAAATTAGAAGGTAATTCTATTAGAAATAGACAATAATGGGAAGGGGGGCAGGGGGGTTGAATCAGTATTCTACAAACTTTTGCCGACAACTAGATATTATTAATTACTTTGCAATGTGCATAAGGAATTAAAACAATGATGCTGAACAATAAATATAACCATAAACAAGGAGAACTCATAAAACCATTATTTGTTAACTAGGGAAACCCTGGCCAAGGGAAAACCTTAGTGGGGATGCTACCCACAAGATGATCCACTAAAAGAAAGAATTAGGTTAAGGATATTGACCCTGTGAGGAGTATATTAAGTATAGATAATGTCTTGAGTCCTTATTAGAGGACTAGGCCCTATTAAAAGACTCAACCCTATTAGGAGTTGCTTCAACCCTATTAGGAGTTGGTAGAACAATTACAATGTATGCAAGATGATCCCACTGCCCAAACATGCAATATATAATTAAACTTCTTTACAAAAATTGATATACATATAATATTGTCTCACTTTTATAATTTGAAATTCCTCTGATCATAAACTAGATCTTGCATCATACAAGGTTCACAAATTATATATACATCCTTTACATTAGTTTTCATGTCATTCTATATCATGCTTAGCTACACAAGATATGATCTTTACTTATACCTTGCATTTAGTAAAAACTATGTCCTATCAGCCTTGATGCTTTCACACGTCTAGCTAATTATTAAATAAAATCAGGGTTAACATCTAGGATTTCATCCCATCATAGTTAAGTAATTATTTTATTACCAAAATCATTCCTTAAGTTGCAATACTCAATCTTCTATCATGCTCTATTTTGTCTTGCTAATTGCTTGTACTACTAAATACTTTGTAACTATCACCACACAGTCCATACACATCTGTAGATTGGAATACATCATCATGACACTATCAAACATACTTCCTTAACTACACATGAGTCAACTTTGACTCTATCATCCATACTCGCAGAATCTATCTCTGTGCTGATGCAAACTATCTAACACTTAGACAATTTTTTGTCTCTGATCACACAATGAAATACCAAAATATATGTTTCCATAAATGACAACATCAAATTGACTAAGTACTCAACTAACTTAACTATATTTCCAAAAATTACCCCCTTTGGAATTGATGACAACATATGCAAAAATTGGCTAAGTCCCAAAATGTTGAATAAAAAATTGTGGCTTAACAAAACTTCAAAAATTTTATTCAAAAAATTGGATCATTACATATTACCATCTTCCTTTATCTCTCCTATTACAATGATTTCCTATATACATAGATAAGCCCCCCTTACATATATAAGCATTTTTTTCATTCCTTCTTTACATATATCAACTATACAATTTTGCTTTACATTCTTCTCCCCCTTTGACATCAATGAAAAAGGTGTTCAAAATAATATGTACAAGAAAAATTGTGTTACCTTCCCTTGTTTTAATTAGAGATTCTTGATAGGCAATCTACAAAATTGAGTTTCAGCCTCTCAAGTTATTCTCTAGGTTTCTTTTACTACATCTGATATGCTGATAAGTGCCCATAATGCATATGATGCCATCTCCATTGTACTCAAATATGTGTAGGTAAATTTTTCATAGGATTCCTTTCTATAAGACACTCCTCCAATTGCCTCTGTAAAATTCTAACCTTAGGAGATAAATATTCTCTAAGGATAAAGGATCTCTTTGTTACCTTCTCCTTTTCAAATTCAATGCCTCTTATAGCATTGTGACCTACCTCCATTTTTTCTTTAGTGTATTCAATGCTCACATCTGGCTACTACAATATGATAGTGAGTGTTTGAAGCTCCCTCATTCTTCCTTTGATCTAGTCATCAAATTTTGTTAAGTAATTATATGACATTGCACATTAGCCATACAATGTCTTTCCTTCATCTATGCTCTTCCTCAGTTCCTTGATGGAAACATTCAAGGTCTGCAAATCATATTTGACATTTGTGCATATTGTATCAAATCGTGTTGCATCATGCTTAGTCTGAGTTTGTATTGAAGCAATATCAAACAAAATAGAGAACTCTACATCAAAGGTTCTCATCATTTCCTTAGCCTTCTTCTGAATATCTGGCTTAGCAATACTTGTCTACATTGTCTTTTGCATCCTCTCTAGAAATTCTACCAAAGTTCTTTCTAAAGTCTTGATAGACTTGTTCTTTTCCAACAATTTACTCAATGAATTTATAAGATACTATAGGCAATGTAGAAATTCATGTTGCTAGGGTAACTGTTGGAATATGTGTAATCTATGGTGCAACATAAGGTATGTTAGCCTCATGCCATAAGTCTACCTTACCAAATTATGTCTCCACATGTTTCAAATTAGGCAAAAATGTTGATTCTTGCATCACAATTTTCCAAGTATTCTTCAACTTGTCCTCTTTTGCCTCTACTACAACTATCCTTCTTCTTCCTTCTTTCTATCTTCCTCTTCTTTCTTTCATTTCTCTTCTTTTGCAATCTTCCTTTATCCTTCATCCTCAACTTTTCTCTTTTCTTCTTCCTCATCATTCTGTCAATATCTTTATCTTTGAAATCTTCAAGTTTGGCCCTGTAATACTGAGTGATCAACTTCATGGTGCACTCATTACTATTCCAACTTTTTCTTTTCAACAACCATCACATATGCTGCATGTACAAATCTTGCTGGCATATAATTTACTCTTGAACTATGATTGAGCTTATATCCAATAATTTTTCTCAAAACTCTAACTCTAGTATCTTTGATTAGGTTAATTTTCATATTTTTGCGATCAAACTTCGTCTTTAGATTAGTTTCAACAACTTTCTTGACATTTTTATCATTGACTGGGTTACAACCTTCATTGCTTGGTCTTATGATCTCATGAATTAGGTCATTATCAAATATGATAGTTATATCTCCTACCCAAAACATCTCTTCATGTGCTCTACTCAAGATAATCCTACTCCATTCATGATTATCAAATTCTGTATAGAACATATACTTGATCAGGTTCAACTCATTCAAGTATGTGAACTCAAGTTTCAAGGTTAGGATTCCATTGAATATAATACCTAAATGCTTATAAATGTCTTCGTCTCCAATACTTTTGAATTTACAGTGAATGTAGCTCCTAACATCTTCTAATACATTTGATGGAATTTTTGAAAATGCTCCCAAGGGGTCATCAGTTAGAGAAACACATGGGTTCTTCTTGAATTTATACCTTGGTCTCTCACTAAAATCACAAATAGACTAGCTTTCCATTATGCTAACTGATGATGCTGAAAAATTCAACTGAAAGCTTTGTAAAATACCTTAATTATCACGTATGAGGGCTTCTTCAACTTCACACTTTCAAACACTTCAATCTATTCTGAATTCACTATCAAATTGCTTAGAAATTCTCTAGGAATCTTCACATGATAATATGGTACTCAAGATCTTGTTCACAATCCTTAAATCATTTCAAAATTAACTTCACATTAAATGCACACATAATTCATTCATAAAAGTTGTTCCTAATTACGAGTAAGATGGTTTTCTTCTGCATGACTTACTGTGATCATGAAAATGTTTGTACACTCAAGCATAACTTGCTCATTATGTCTTCTACCTTCTACTAACTACACAAATTCTAATTTGACATCTAACTTTAGTTTTGACCAACTGATGCTCTATCTTTTCTAGAAATACTTTATTCAAATATGACGAGTCACAAGTAATTGCTAATTTCAATCTTCCATCAGGTGTATCAAAGAATTCTTCTTCTAATACTGTATGTTAACTTGATGGTTCCTTTTCTTTGACAAATACTTCCTTGAAGTTTTCTACATGCTCTTTAAGTGTTTCCTTCTGACTATAAGTGCTGCCATTATCATTTCTTCTGTCATTTTTGTTATTGTTTCTTTTGTAGTTAGGATTTCTATTCAAATTCCTTCTATCCATTTTACAAAATCTCATTTTGTGTTCAAAGTTATTGCATAAATGACATATAGGTGCATTCCTTCTTTGATTGGTTACATTTTGATTATCTGGTGCTTCATAATTTCTTGCAATATGTCCAAGGTTGTTACATTTGTAACACACGATATGGTTCCTTTCTCCATTAGGTATTTCTCCATCATTAGATCTTCTCTGTGATCTCCTTTCATTTCCTACAGGGTTAGTATTCTTAAACATTCTATTATTTCCATTATTACTATCAAACTTAGGTTTCTTACAATCTACTACTTTATGTCCAAAACCATGAAAATTATAGCAATAGAAATTAGTGATAGGTTTGAACGACTTACCTATGCAATATCTATTCATATGACCAACTTCATTTCATGTAAAACATCTATCTCTGAATTCATGTCTGCCCTCTTTAATTGATTTAACTTGCTCTATTTTCTTAGGTTTATCATATTTCTTAGATAGATCAACTTGCTTAATTACTTTAGATACATCTATAGATATGCTTGATTCAATCCTACTCTAATTAGTTTCCTTAGGCTTAGGGGTTTCAACAACTGGATATGGTTCCTTCCTAACTTCACTTTTCTTAGCTAATTTCTCTCCAATAAGATATCTAAGACTTGTCTTATCATAAGAAGATCTCTGAAAAAGTAATTGTTCATCAATTTTCTCACTACTAGAATAAAGCTCTTCTAATTGTTATTTAGCTTGTATTAATTCTCCTTTCATAGGGAATCGTGGGACAGCTATTGATGATCCATTTGCCCCAACTATCAACAAGGTGGGCCCCTCTGTTTATGCTATAGTTGGGGTGGAATGGTATTGCACTTTTCTAATTCTGCATACTCTGTCCTTATTGCATCTAATTCAGATGTTTATTGAGTCAGATGAGATTTTAGGTCTACATTCTTAGATTTCATATCTAGTTCAGTCTTACTATCATCGTTCTTAAGACTCAACTTTAGTTCAACGATTTTCAACTCATGTTTCAAGATCTCACTTACTTTCTTGAGGGTTCCTACTTCATCACTGTCACTAATCTAGTCTTTTGATTCCTTTCTAGATTTTAGGTGATCAATCATATCTTATAGTTTACCAATGTAATCTTTTGTGTCTTCATACCTATCTTTCAGGTTGTCTCTTTCTTCTATAAGAATATCAATTTTCTCAAGAGCTTCTTCAAGATTTCTCTTTAACTGTTCCATATCTATAGGGATCTTACTCAAGATGTTAAGCCTCTTTTGAGCAACTGTGCTCTGATACCAATTGTTAGAAATTGATAATACTAAGACAAGGGGGAATCAATATTCTACAAACTTTTGCCCACAACTAGATATTATTAATTACTTTGCAACATGCATAAGAAATTAAACCAATGATGCTAAACAATAAATATAACCACACACAAAGAGAACTCATAACACCATTATTTGTTTACTAGGGAAACCATGGCCAAGGGAAAACCCCAGTGGAGATGGTACCCACAAGATGATTCACTAAAAAAATGAATTTGGTTAAGGATATTGACCCTATTAGGAGTTGCAAATTACAATCATACAATTAAGCTTCTTTACAAAAATAGATATACATACAATACTATCTCACTATTGTAATTGACAATTCCTCTGATCATACACTAGATCTTGCATCATACAAGGCTCACAAATCACATATACATCCTTCACATTAGTTTTCATATCATTCTATATCATGCTTAGCTGAGCAAGATATGATCTTTACTTATACCTTGCATTTAGCAAAAACTCTGTCATGTCAACCTTAATGCTTTCAAACATTTGGATAATTATAAAATTAACTCAAGGTTAACATCTAGAATGTCATTCCATCATATTTAAGTAATTATTTTATTACCAAAATAATTCCTTAAGTCATAATACTCAATCTCCTATTTTGTTCTATTCTGCCTTGCTAATTACCTATATCGGTAAATCCTTTGTAATAATCATTGTACTATCCATACACATCTATGCATTCGCACATGTCATCATGAAACTATCAATCTTCCTCAACTATGCATGAGTCAACTCTGACTTTGTCACCCATACTCACAAAATCTATCTCTGTGCTAATGCAAGCTGTCTAACACTTAGATGAATTTCTATCTTTGATCACACAATGAAATACCAAAATATATTTTATCATAAATGAAAACACCAAATCACCTAAGTACCTAATATAATTAACCATATTGCCAAAAAATTATCCCATAGAAGAAAATGGTCTTGAGGTAGAGAACACAATTAAAAATGTTGGTATTAGCATATTTGATTACATGTTAGAGAACATGATTAAAGAAGATGTTACTAGTGCAACTAATGAAGATAACCTTGATATACCTATAATTGAAAAGGCATATGAGCCCCTATACTAAGGCCCCTAAATAACTCTTCTCTCTGATGTATTTTTGTTGGTGAACTTCAAGGTTATGAATGGTATATCCAATGTAGCAATCTCACATATGCTAGGCTATATTGTCATTTTTGTCATCTTCTATGTTAGCATACCATTAATGTTCTTTATATTAACAATTTTTTTTCCATAAGTTGATAGGTGATTGATTTTTACCACCATCAAACACTCTACCTTGATCTTACTTATAATTATTAACCATTATGAAAGATATTGGAATGGAGTATCAAAGATTACATGCATGTACCAATGATCATATTATACATATTTCATAAATAACAAGAATTTGCAATAGAATGGCTTGATTTTTAAATTAGTATATATCAATAAGTTCAAATAACAAAAATGATTCCTCCCAAGGTTCTTTGATATATTCCCATTATTCCACATCTACAACGATTATTCAGGTGCACTATCTTGGTACAATTTATGGATTACCATGCACACAATATAAGTCAAGATGACATTATGTGAATTACTGTAGATGGTTCTACATTTAAGGACATAAAAGATATGTGGCCACTCTTTAAAGAAGAACATTGTAAGTTGAAGCTTTCATTGGCAGCAGGCGGTGTCAATCCATTTGGAAGATAAGATCTATTTACTTGGTCTGGCTTATTTTTGTTGTTAACAATAATATTCCTTGTTGGATGTCCATAAAAAGGGAGAACATAATATTGGCAATGATTGTACCAGGTATTCTTCCATTTAATTGTCATCTAAATTAATTTATAATCACCACATCAAAATAACCATAATAATTATGTTTTTGGTTTATGTCCATTCAACTGGGTAAGTACCAAGTGAAAGATAACAATGTATATATTAAGCCCCTTATTGATAGGTTATTGGAGTTATGGAATGGGGTGACTATGTATGACATCTCTAGACCAATAGGACAAAGACAATTTTAATTTCATATAATGCTTGTATGGACAATACATAATGCCCTTGGGCTAACACATTTTTGTAGTATGTAAAACTATTAACACATAATTTGGTATGTAATAGTGATAACACATTTTCATTGTATGTTTAAGTTGTGCATGATAATTGTAAATATCAAATTAACACATGTCATGCAATTATACATGATCTTGTAGGTCTTCAAACAAAGTGAAAGTTTGCATGTCCAGTTTGTGGTCTAAAGATGACATTATTAGGAAAGAAGGTGTTCGATGAGCATAGGCATTTTCTCCAATTAAATTATTTTTTTCAATGGGAAAAAAGAGACAACATCAAAGTTGTGAAGAATGACACCTCACCTATGGAAGTCAGAATATAATAGAATGAATCGTCAAGGTAATGTGATTCTATCTAATGGTTTTTGTATGAAATTTATATTTGGATATTGTTTTTTTAGTAATGATATAAATGATTTTCATGAAGGTTGTCAAGGCATTGTTGGGAAACTTCCAAAAGGACTAAATAACTATCCTAGATAATTTAGTAGGTTTTCGTACTACGAGCACTTCCCAATTGTGCATTTGTTTGATGTTATGGATATTGGAAAGAATGTAACATAGACACTATTGAAAATATTGGGTGGAAGGCATGAAAAAGAAAAAAATGATCAAAATTTGTAATGACATTCATAAATCCAATCATGCATTGAAGTTTTTCATTGAATCAAATAGCAATGGAAACCAAATTAATATGAGTGCCCTTCCTTGGTTATTAATGCAACAACAAACTAATGCCATAAAAGAAGTCATGCAACAAACTAAGTTTCCCACAAGATTTGCTACAAATACAAGCAGTTCCATATCAAAGAAAGGTGATTTTAGGTTAGGGTTGAAAATGCATGATTGGCATACCTTCATCAAGGTAAGTCACATTCTTCTCTATTTACAATATATTTGTAAAACTTCTTGTAATTTTTATTATATTATTTTATAATATATTGAAAATATTGTTTTATTATTATTGTAGTACATTCTACCTCTATATCTCCCACACAACTTCACAACATGAGGTTAGAAGTGTTATTTATTTATCTTGGAAATATATTATTTTTCATCTTGCTTTTCTTTTTTTGTAATTTTTTTTTTGTAGAGTCTCATTAATATGTTTATACGTGATGAACATCTTCTAGGTGGTTTTCATCTAAAGAAATAAATAAAAAAGACAGAAAATATTGGAAGAGAAAAATTCCTCAACTTTCATTTGAAATGAAAATGTGTCTACCTTCAACTTTTTTGAATGTGCAAGAACACTACCTCATACATCTAGTTGAGGAGATTGAATTGTGTGAACCTGTACCAACTAGGTCAATGTGGATGGTTAAGAGACACTTGAAATTTTTGTAGGGCTCAGTTTGACAAAGAGCATGTCCTGAGGGTTCCATGGTAGAGGGATACCAGGCATACCAAACCATGGTATACTTTAGTGAATATCTTCCCAAGTTTGCAACAAAGATCCATGTAGATCACATTTGGGATCCCAATTCCATTAATAGATTTGAAGGGGAGTACTTGATGGGGAAAGGTAGATTGAGAAAAGTGAGAGGTAATTATAATGTGTTGTTTTAGTTAATTAATTCTTATCCATCATCAATATAAGTTATTTCTAACTAGTCTATTTATTTTATATGGGCCCTCATTAACATGGGGAGATATTGCTTCATTAGTTAAAGAAACTCATCATAATGGAGATTCCAATGTTAAGCCAATGGTAACTAATCTAAAAAATAGTTTAAGAGGTAGAAAGGTACATATAAGTTTATTTATCATGACCCATATGTTTAATATCAAGTCACGAATGGATGAAAAATTTTGACATGTTTGAAAAATAGCAGGTCAAGCACCATAAAGACATGTACTACTATGGCCGTAAATTTTACATAAAAAAGGTGGATGACACGAAGAGAACTTGTGATTCTAGGATAACTGCAATCATTGAGGTCACTAATATTTTGTCTAGAAATAAAATGCATCCTCAACAATGTAAAAAAACATACTATGACATTTTAGATGATATAATTGAGTGTGACTTTAGTTCCTTCAAACCAATTCTATTCATTGTCAAATGGTATAGGCTATGACTAAATCAAAATGATCTCGATAGAAATATTATTGAACATGATAATGGATCTACAATGATTAATATAAGGTCATTTGAGCCATATGGAAATGATCCCTATGTTCTTCCAAGACAATGTAAGCAAGTGTTTTACTTTGGTATTCCACATAAACCAGGTTGTTTATTTTTTGTTAGACACAATCCAGGAGGAATAACAGTAAAGTATAATATGATTAAAGAAGAAGATACCAAAGAAGTGGAAGATGAAGTAGATGATGATCACGAATGACAATTAGTGGACAATGTCGAAGAAGAAGATGACAATGATGATGATGACAATGATGGTGATGGTAATGGTGATGGTGATGATGATGATGATGATGATGGTGATGATGATGACAATGATGGTAGTGGTGATGATGGTGAGGATGATGATGATGATGGCGATTATGATGATGGTGATGATGGTGTTGATGATGATGAAGATGATGACGATGACAATGGTGGTCATAGTGATGACGACGACGATGATGGTCATAATGATGAGATGGATAAATAAGATGATTAATGACATGATCAATGGAAGTGTATGGGGTATGATCAATGAAATGTAAGAGGTATTTGTATATTCATTGAAAATTTAATGTTTAAGTTATGATAGAATAGATACTAGTACTGGTGATAATTTACCATCTTTTTTTTGGATCAGCCCATGTTGCTTGTACTGGATCATTAGATGCATCATTGTTGTTGGCCAAGAAAGATATGATTCCATTAAAACTACCTAAGCTTCCAAGTACTTTAAAATTGTTATTATTTAGAGTGTAATTGTAGTCTACTTATTCATAACTCATTTTTGACTAATGATGCCATGATGATTTTGCAGGAAACAATATTTTTTATGAAACTCTTTATGATTTAACATTAAAGCTATTTGGGCCCACATTATGTAAAAGGTACATAGCTTCATATAATTGGTACACTATTTTTTTTGTTCATCCATTTGTTATAATATATTTAAGGTACATAGCTTGAGCTAATTTTTTAATCTAACAATTTTTTTTTTGTTAAAAGGTGGAATGACCAAGGTCCTGAATTAAAAGATCAACTCATAAACTCTCTAGAGAATCTCTTTGGTCAAAATATTTTTAACAGAGCCAAAATACTTTAAAAAGCTAAAGATTGTGAGAGACCAATATAGAAGGGCCCTAAAAGACAACCCAAAGTACAATCATCCTCATATGGTTCTAGAGATGGAGTGGAATGAAATGATTGAAGATGCAAAAGAGAAAAGACTCAAAGGTAAAGGAGTTCAACCACCACCCGACAAAAATGGGTATGTGATAGTATTAATGTAGTTATGTAGAAATTAGTGATCTTTATATTTATATAATCTAACACATTTCAAACTTTACATATATAGGCTATAGGACACACAAAGGCTACACAGGCTAGAAAAGATAAGGTTGGCCAACACCATCTTGGCTCTGGTGGATATATGAAACTTCATGCACAACTTGTAAGTAGAAATAATTAAAATTTTGTATAAATTTTTTAATATAAATTTACAAAAAAGAAATAAAATATTAAAAATATTATGAAAAATTGAATTTAATGTGGCACCAATGGAAGAGGACAAACAAATAATCTTCAAGCAAGGCTTTAAAGTTGTGGTTTCCCACCATCACAAAGATTATAGTGGCCAAAAAGAAGATTCTGGTGCATTAGCTCACATATAGGTAAATAGGCCTAATGAATCATAATTCAAATGGAGTACTTGAGAAATGATCTATTTGATGTTAATTTCCAAGAATGATAATAATGCACATGACATTTTACTGCAACCTTCTAATCTCGCCATAGATCCTACACATGACGAAGGCCCTGATGTGCATCACCATGATAGAGGTATATATTCAATTTCTATTAAAAATTAATCATGTAATTATTAATAAAATTTAACATCTTAAATTGCAATTGGTGTAACCCTTTTGTGAATATTTTAGAATATGTAGAATGTCATGATGATGTAGTGGAGTGTGATGTTAGTGTTGATCATGTTGAGGTTGAGGCTAAACAAATTGTGATTGAAGATGATGTGGCACTATCAGGTAAATAAACTATTATATTCTTTTGATTAATGAAATAGTTGTAACATTAATAAAAAAATGTTTTGAATTAAATCCATTTATTTGTTATTACAGGGGAACCCACTTTAGTGCATCATCCTCGTGCTCGAAAAAAGATGACGAAGCATCATGTCATAAGATCATAACCACAAGAGCTAGAGGAGAATGCCAAAGATAGTCATGATGTTCCAATTAGACTTTACCTTCAAAAATCAAAGAAAAAGCATAAGATCAAATGACTGTTAAAAACCTTGTTTGATGATGCAACAACATTGTCATAATGATGTTAATAATGAATTTTATGTCATGTTATTGAATATTGTAATGTATTATAATGATTGACGTGTTCATGAATTATTGATGAATGTTATGGATTAATGAATTTTATGTCATGTTAATGAATGTTATATGATTATAATGATTCAATGTTATAGTTATTAAATGAATGAAATATTTAATTAGATGTTAATGGAGAATTTAGAGTGATTATAGGGGGGAGAGGCAAAATGAGCTTCCACCTTCACATGGTTGGCCTAATTAAGTAGAGAATGTTAAAGTATTCTCGAAAGCAAGTGAAGCTCAAACTAAACCAATCAACACTTGCGCAAAGAGATATTGTTGTTTTACTTATTAACCACAACTTAGCCTCACCATAGGATATCAACCAATATCAAGTCAAAATGATATATATCAATAAGTCCATGAAATATTAACTATCAAGACATTTCTAAGAATATCAAGTCAACATGATATTCATTATGATAATAAGCATTGTAAAGTCGTCACCTTACAATACTAAATTTACAAGTGTATATTATCAGAAAGATCATCACTTTCAATAATGTACATAGGGGGTAGGATCATTAAGTTCATGGAGTAACATAAATGATATCAAATTTTTTATATGAAATCACCACAAATTCTCTAACATGGTGTTGTCATGGTGTCAAAAACATAACATCCACCATGAACCATATTAGAGGATAAGGGTTTTCATGTCAAACTTATCTCTCATAGAAAATAATGTATTACAAAGGATTTCCTCTAAATTAGATATTAACTTCCTAAATTCCTCATACTAGGTTTCCTGTGATGGATTTTCAAACTCCCTTTGAATGTTGTAGCAGGTTATTTCTTCATTCTTCAAGATGCATCAAGATCTTATCTTGAATGCTCCTTTAAAAGGCATCCATCTATGAACATTACAACCTAGATATACAAATAAAGGCCTTCCAGTCTACATGCATGGAACTTCACCCCATGAATCTTGGTCTTCATGACTTATCACTAGAGAAATTATCTTAACGTAGTTGGCTTCCCTCTCAAAAATAGCCAAGATCTTCTAATGTCAACTAAAGTAGATCATCTAGTTACTCACTCTATCATGGAAGTTTACATGATGTAAAATGTGGAAGATATCTTTCTCCAAGAGACTCTTATCATCTATCATGATTCACATTCAATTGAAAGTGTTAAATCCAATAATACCTTGTACTTATTGTCACAAGACCATCTGAATGACCATCTTGAGAAAAATTGCATCATAGATTTCTCCCTCTCAATGGAAGAGCCCCTTGTCTTGAATTTATTTCATAATCTTGGATGTTATCATTGGCAAGGTCATCTTCATCCAAATAAGGACATTAACATTTTAGACACATTCATTTTCCACAATTCTTGCACTCATTTCTTTGCATAAAACTATTGGAAATATAAGAGTAACTAAGAGGGGAGGGGTGAATCATTTACTAGAAAAATAAATCAAAAATCCCTTAGATGTCAATTTAAAACATGAACTCTGCTGAAACTATTGTTACCTGGTTAACACATAGGAGCTCAGTTAACACTAAAAATATGTTGTAACTCGACAAGCACTGTAATAACAAATTTTACTCGGTAAATATAGAACATGAAAAACTTAAGATATTATCTATGATTGACCTTAATTTAAATTTAGTTTCATACACATGAAATAAATAGCATGAACACAAGTGACAAAAGGATTTAATGTGGAAACCCAATTTGGGAAAAACCACTAATTGCAACTAGTTAGTGTTTTTCACTCTTATGAAGTAAGCCCTATTAGAGCCAACCCTGTTAAAGGTTAAAAAACACACTATTAGGTGTGACCCTATTAGAGGATTAATCACCTTCTTAGGAGTGGCCTTGTTAGAGGTCTTTAGATACTTCAATCTAGAAATGACACCTTGTTAGAGGAATTAAAAAATAGTTGTTAAGACAACTCTCTTAAGAGATTTGATACACTACTATAATGGTTAGAGAGTAATGATGATATGATCTGATTTTTTATGCAACTATTTTTCTAATTTTAGATCTCAATTCTGGCTCAAATACTTGATCCTTCCTGATTGAATGCATCTTTGTAGCTCCTCAAGGATATTCTTCTTATCCTTCTAATTCACTTCCTCTAAGCATCTTCTTTTCTTCTACACATTCACACTCATTCTATCCTCAACTTGACCTTATACTTATAGCTTATACATTATCAAGTCAGCTTGAATACAACTTTGAATAATTAATATTCATCTCCTCAGTTGGCTATAACCAACAAACAAACTCATTAAACTCAATATGCCAAAACAAGAAAATCCTTCGTTGGCTGACCCAACTCGGTAGACACTAACTCAAAAATGATTTTTCTATGTTAACCAAGTGAACTTAGCTAGCATTGCATCTTCACAAAATTTCTTTGGTAACCGAGTGAGCTCAGTTAGCACTAGTTCCATCCAAATTTCCTTCGTTAACCAAGTGAGCTTGGTTAACACTCAACTTCTGCTAACTTTTCTTTGATGCTTGAGTGGACTTGGTAGACACTATCTTCTAATCTTGGCAAACACTAGAATGCTTGGCAGACATAGGAAACTATCTTCATTGCCCGAGTAAGCTTGACATACATTGACTGGTAAAGATATGACATGTAGTGTAACATCAAAGATAATATACAATTGACCAATTATTTTCAACAATATCCCTCTTTGGCATTGATGGACACACATCTCATAATACAATGAAATTTTAGATCAAAATAATAGTAAGGATAATATCCATAGTTTCATTTTGATTCTCATCCATGAGAACTCCCTCTATCAATGTGAACTCCCTCTTACTTTAATTTCTCTCTTTGTTAGAAAACTGTGTCTTCAACATATTCTTCTGATAGCAAACTCATTCTTTTTGATATTAGACCAAGTTCTTCTCCCTCTTTGACATCTCTGACATATAAAAGAATATTTATGATATATGAAAACAAACTCTCCTTAACAGACATAAAATTTTGGTGTTACACAAAATGCCATATCTTTACCAGTTAGTGTATGCTAAGCTCACTTAGGTGATGAAGACAATTTCCTATGTTTTCCAAGCATTCTAGTGTTTGCCAAGATTAGAAGACAATATACAATTGACCCATTATTTTCAACAATCTCTCTCTTTGGCATTGATGGCAACACAACATATCATAATACAATGAAATTTCATAGAAAAATAATATCCTTAGTTTCACTCTGATTCTCATCGATGAGAACTCCCTCTAACTTCAATTTCTCCCTCTGTTAGAAAACTCTTTCTTTTTTATATTAGATCAAGTTCATTCCCCCTCCTTGACATCTCTGGCATATAAAAGAATATTTCTGATATATGACAAAATATTTTTCTTAATAGACATAAAATTTATTTGATGTATGACATAACTCTCCCTCTTTGACATCTTATGCCAAAGAAAATATTCAATGAATATCAATGTACCTCATGTACTAATTCATATGCAACCTACCCTTTCAATACTACATCAACTTGAATGATCTGCAACATGCTCTAGTTGATGCATCACTAAACTTCATTTAGTAAGCTTCAGATAGGGGAATAACGCCTAACTTACCTCTTAAATACATAAATGCATCCTTAAGTAATGGCTTTGTGAATATGTCTACAATTTATTCTTTAGTATTCACATATTCCAATCTCACCTCTTTGTCTTGCACTAATTCCCTTAGAAAATGATATTTTATTGTAATGTGTTTGGTCTTGGTATGCATCATAGGATTCTTTGATATATTAATTGCACTGGTGTTATCATAGAAAATAATAGCTAGATCCTTGCTTTCTACCTTCATGCCTGCCAATAGTTGCTTGAACCAAACAAAATTGGAACAATTAACTGCTATAGCAACATACTTTACCTCTATTGTAGACTAAGAAATGCAATTTTGCTTCTTACTTGTCCAAGACACTATTATTTTACCAAGAAAGAATGCTCCACCACTGGTGCTCTCCTTGTCATCAACACTTCTTGCCCAATCAACATCAGTGAAGGCTATCAAATCTAAATTGCCTCCTTTCTTGTACCATAATCCATAGTCTTTAGTACCCTTCAGATATCTCATGATTCTCTTTATTTCCATCATATGATTTTCTTTAGGATTAGCTAAAAATCTTGCCACCATACCAACTGCTAGAGTAATATTAGGTCTTGTATGCACTACATATTGTAGTTTTCCAATCATTGATATGTATGTGGTCTGATCTACCTCCTTGGAATCATCATTTTTTGGAAAGCCTATGTCTAGTAGACATAGGTGTTCCAATTAGTCTTGAATCCTCCATTCCAAACTTCTACAATATCTCCTTGATATACTTAGATTGAGTAATGTAAATACTATCTTTCTTCTATTGAATTTGTAATTCAAAAAAGATTTTTATCTCTCCAAACATGGAAATCTCAAATTCCTTGCTCATTTCCTCTGAAAAATCTTTGCACAAATTATCATTTCTAGTAAATAATGTGCCATCCACAAAGATTTCTGCCAAGACAATCTTCTTGTCTAGTCCTTCTTTGATGTACAGGCTATTGTTATCATTTATCCTTTAAAAACCAATCTTCATCAAATTTAGGATACTAGTGATGATGATGAAATGGTCTATATTGCTGTAAAAGATGAATCCGATGATGAAGAAGATAAAATGGCACTTATCTCTCATGTTAGCTAAAATGATACATGGATTATTGATAGTGGTTGTTCTCATCATATGTTTTGTGACAACATAAATTTTGAACATATGAAACACTATGATGGTGGAAGTGTAAGATTTAGAAACAATAAATCATGTTGCATAAAGGGAAAAGGTTGTATCTCACTAACCAGTGAACTTAGATGTGATAATTCTTATTGGGTTGAAGCACTAAAGCATAATCTACTGAGTGTGTCACAGTTGAATAACATTATATTCAAGGTAGAACTCATGAATGGAAAGGCCAAGCTACTAGATGGTAAAGGGAATCTAGTTGGGTTTGTTAACCAAACAAAAGGTAACTTATTCTACCTAGATCTTAGTGAAAGTTCATGTTTCATTGCTCAAGTAGAAGAAAGCTGGTTATGACATAAAAGGTTGTTTCATGTGAACTTTGACAACTTGATCAAGATAAGAAAAAACAAAAGAGCGAGAGGTATTCCAAGTTTGAGGAAACTTGATATAGGCCTATGCAAAAATTATCAAATTGGTAAGAGGGGGAAGACAAGTTTCAAGAGCAAGAACTATCATTCTGAAGAAGTCTTGGAGCTAGTTCATATAGACCTTTGTGGACCTATTGGTGTCAAGAGCTACAATGGAGACAAGTACTTTATTTTATTTGTTGATGATTATTCTAGAATGATGACTATAATGTATCTGAAAGATAAGCCTAAAGATGGTATTTGGAAAGAGTAGAATATGAAATAGGAAAGAAGCTAAAATGTTTGAGATTAGATAGAGGTGGTGAATTCATTTCTAATGAATTCAATGAATTATGTACTAAAAGAGGAACCAAAGGACAAGTATCATCCCCTGGTACACCCTAGAAGAATGGTATACCAGAAAGAAGGAACAGATCAATCATGGATTGTGCAAGAACCATGATGATAGAAAAGAATGTTGCAATCAAATGCTGGAAGTAAGCAATCAGTAAAATAGTTCATACCTTGAACATAGTATAGTTGAAGAAAGACTCAAATCAAACTCCTTATGAACTATGGTATGACTATAAACCTATTGTAAGTTAATTGAAAGTATTTGGTAGCAAATGGTATATTTTGAAAGATACTAGGAAGGGTAAATTTGATGTCAAAAGTGATGAAGGAATATTCCAAGGGTACTCCAACAGAAGTAAAGAATATAAGTGTTTGAATCTAACCATTCATAAGATCATAGAAAGTGCAAATAAGAAGATTGATGAGTTTGCAGAAAAGAGTGAAGAAGAGAGCAAAAAAGAACCTAAAGATTACAAAAAGTTAATTTACTTTGAACTTGATACATTGCCAAATCCCACTGGATGTTAGTAAACTTCACCTCTTGAGTCCCCAAAATCTCCGAAAGCACTCCAGTTGGAGCAAGTGCAACCTGAGTCATAGTCTGAAGGACCTGAGTCATAGTCAAAGGCTACTAAGTTGTAGATAGTGCAAACTAAGTTTGCATCTGAAGGACTTGATTCACAAATAGTGGGACTTGAGCATGATGCATAAGATCATGATGAGGAAAATGGAACAAATTCTAAATCCAAAGGACTTGTATTAGCAAGATATATTAGAAGGCACCATGCACTTGAGTAGATCATTGGAGACAAGTTAGATGGTACAATAATAAGGAACAAACTGAAAGGTACATGTTTTCTTATTGATTTTGAATCTAGATTAGTTAAAGATGCTTTGGATAATGAAAGCTAGATTGAAGCAATGAATGAAGAGATAGAATAGATACAAAGGAATAAGATCTAGACTCTTATTCCTAGACCTAAGGATAAAAATGCAATTGGCAAAAAATGGGTTTTCAAAAATAAGCTAAATGAAGATGTAGAAGTTTCAAGAAACAAAGCCAGGTTAGTATGTAAAGGCTATTCTTAAAAAGAAGGTATTGATTATGGTGAAACTTTCACTCCTATTTCAAGATTAGAAGGTTTTAGGACCTTACTTTCTTATACTACACATAAAGGATTTACAGTTTATTAGATGGATGTGAAATTTGCATTCTTAAATGGAATTCTAGAAAAAGAAGTTTACATAAAGAAACCTAAAGGTTTTGTTGATCTGAGCAAAAAGGATATGGTTTGTAAACTACACAAAGCATTGTATGGTCTCGAGCAAGCTCCCAGAGCTTGGTATGAAAGACTTCATAACTATTTGATCATTTGTTTGCAACAAAAACAACACTATGTCAAACATTTCTAGGGACTTCATTTGTGTTTCTATATTGTGTATGCATTTCTTTCAAAACCTTTCAACAAATACATCTTGTGCATATTTATTCTTCAATCTTCTCATAGACTGCTCAGTTATCTTCATGATGTTTTCCATCACAACTTAATTTTTTTTGCCTTGGCAAATATAATCTCTTTTATTACTTATTCACAATATTATCATTCACAACAAACATCAAATGCATTTATTTTTTAATTTTTTAAAATCTTTTTAATAGCAATTGTTACACCTTCTTGCATATTTACGCCAAAGGCATATCCTTTCTCAACAATCTCAGTTTAGTTTCCCCATTTATGGTTGTAGATGCTTCTTACACATGCAAGATGATTATGACCATCATTGCCGTCCATTCCCTCCCATCTTTGGTATTTCTTTTTCTAAGGCCTTTAGAGTAGGACTTTTTCTTTTTCCTTTTGAATTTACCATTGCATATTGTCATCAAACTTTGTTTCCTAAATCTTCTTTGGTTCATTCTTTATTTTCCCTTAAGAGCTAAGGGTAACAATTTGTTTCACATTTTTTTCAAATTATTGGCCAAAACTCAAATGAATACTAAACCATGCTTTTGTGGAGAGATGTCTTTTTATCTAGGATAATGGCCATTTTCTTCCTATAAAACCATTTGATTTTATATAAATTTATATATCTATGACTGTGCTTACTAAACCTAACATGTTACAATGTTTACTGAACTATTTTTTTTTTTTGAAGTTTAAACAACATCAAGATAACATTAATGCGGAAGCAATAAGAACATACACAACAAATACACATTTGCAATTACAGATATAGTTTCAATTCCTCAAAGGTTCCTTTACGTTGAGTCACATTTAATAATTTTAAATTAATTAGTTTAAGTTTCCAAGTACAATGTCTCATGATCATAAAGAAATAATCGATACAAGATCGCATAAGCAAATGCATAAGTATAAACAATACAATGAAAGTACATCCAATCAATAACATCCACTGCACATGTTGTAGGGTATGTGAGAATAGATATAATACATGATAACATATATACATCATCAGAAAAGAAGTCTCCAAGATAAGAAATAAGAATGATATAGGTACATCTTCTGCAACGAACATCCAACAGCTAGCAATGTGAAGGGGGGCCCAAATGGTAAGAAGGCACTACCTCCCGACCGCGTGGTTACCTAGTCAGGCTTCCACTCCCACCATGCAGGGAAGATAATGAACGATCCACATATGGTAAAACAAACATAAAACATTCCTAGGCAAGGTACCCCTAATAGCCAAAACTACCTCAAAGGTAACACATGCTACTTAAAAAGATAAAATAATCCAAAAGTAAGAACACTCAATCCAATACTGACACCACATAACCAAACATCATACACGAACCAAGTATAAACCAAATACCTAGATCATAAAATAAAGTCAACGAAAGATAATCATCTCAAGTCAAAAGTCACATGTCAAAAGTACAACATCCATGAATCACCAATCATCATTAATGAAAGTAAATAACCATAATAAACACATCCAACAATAGATACACCACCATACAATAAGTACACCACCAGAGATACACAAAGTCCACAAGATCTATAGAGGAGACTCAGGCTACATACTAGGGAGTGTCATCACATGGCTGCTTGAGTTACCCTGGACTGATCTCTTAATAGACCCCGGACCCTCAAGCATTGAGTTACCCAGGACTGGTTACTTTGAACCCCGGACCCTCAACATCACACATATGGAAAACTAGAAAGCCCTCTCAAGAAGACGAGGCACTCATCTCATTCCCATCCTTAGTCTATACAAGCACTAAAGGCATGGGTAGATCAAATATCTCTAACTTATCTTTTTAGTGTGTTTTTCCCCCCCATAAATTTTAGTTACTAGATTATCACTTATTACATAACTTGCATTAGGTTACCCTGGTACTGACCACTTTGGGTCCCGGACCCCTATGCAAGCCACTCCCAAGTCACATACCTAGACAACCTCTCTTAAGCACATAAAAGCACAGTTGTGTCCCATACCACAACACCCATAAAGATCAAACTTGGTTCCTTAACAGGCAACCTGATAACAAGATGGATCAAACTAAATCCAAATACACATAAATGCTCACAAAACAAATCTCATAAGTATAAACTCCAATTTGAATCACAACAATCATCATGACAACTAGCCACATAATTGGTATAACAGAAATCCCACAAAACCTCTGGTGTACGTCCTAGACTAGTCAACACCTACTCGACTCCAAAATCCGAAAGCACAGATATTACAAATAAACAATACAGTTCATAGTTGAGTTTGATTTGAAAAGACATAATAGAGTTAAAAATAACGTTTTCAATTTGTATTTGAATGAATGTTTTAAGTGTATAAGATTCTCAGTATTACTCATACAATACACCCGTGTATTTGTTTGAATTAAGGTTTTAAATTTCTAGTTTAATACATGTTTTCAAGTAAGTAAGTTTTTCAGTTAACCTTCATAATTAACCCTTGCAATTAAACTCATTCTTGTTCATATAATAACATATCAAGACTTAGAAGTAATATTAATCATTTATTAAATTATTCGATTACTAAATAGAAATATTTCCCAATTCCATTAATAATTCAAATGGTTAAATAGTAAATATTATTAACCATACCACTGCTGTCGTAGCCTGCGTCAGTAGCGTACGGCGCCGGCAGGGGTTATAAAAAATTTTGTTTTTTTATTTTTATTTTTATTTTTAATTTCTTTTTTTAAAATTAATTTTTTTTTTCTTTTTAAATTTATTTATTTTATTATTATTATTATTATTATTATTATTATTTTTAAATTTAATTTAATTTAATTTAATTTTATTTTATTTTTTTAACTAAGTCAAATTTCAATAATTTTGTTTATTAGAAGAACAACCCTTCTAATAAATTTAGATAAATTATTATATATGAAAATTTTAAGAATTGTATTATAATTCTATATTCTTTATTTTATAATATTTTTCTCAACGAACTTCATAACAATATTATTGTAATATATACATATTTTAATAACATTTATGATATTAATCTAATAGGAAAAAATAAATTGAACCCTTCGAATTTTCAATCCTAAGATTTTCATTTCCAAAAACAAACCCCTTCCAAATTTAAATTTCTTAATTCCATTTTAATTCAAAACCCAAATTTCAATTTAATACTAAATTTCTTTCAGAAGTAAAACAAGGTTTTCTAAATAGTTTTTCAATCCCGATTCCTAGAAGAAATCAAATCGCAAAAGATTCAGAAGAAAGGTAGCAAGATTCATTCAATAAAATTTGAGAAAGCAATTTCCAACAAGCATGAAGAAGACAAAGATCCGAAAGTGTTTCTAGAATGGTTCACAAACCCTACCTTGATCTGATGCTAATAATCTGGTGAAACCCTTGCTAATCCGAACCCTTCCAAGCTTCCAAAGATTTCTTTGCTCCCCTTTCCAAAAGTGTGTTCCCTGAAAACCTGTCCCCCTAATAATGACCCCAAAACCCTCTAATATAGAATTTAATTACCTTTAGGGTTTCTGTCTCCACAACTCTAAAATAATAATAATTTTATTTAATTAATTCTTCATGCACAATTAATTCGCTTTTAATTAAAATATTATTTTATTTTTCCTTCATGCACTTTAAGTGAACTGTTAAATTACTTTATTTAACTAGCCACTTGACTTCTATTTTAATCAATTTATAACTTATAAATCTCATGCGTACTTAATGCGATTAAATATCTTTATTAATTTCACATGTTTAATCTTTTCAATTAATTTCCTTTATTTTCATCTCATGCATAAATCATGCGAACTATAATCTTTATGATAATTAAATATCTTTTCACTTTTGATTTCATTTTTTAGAAACTTAATTGATAAAATATTTATTAACTTAAATAACAATAATATTTAGCATTTATTTAAAAATGCACTCTAAATATATTATTATTAAATTAAATAAATATAATCAATCACGTTCTAAATTTAAACTTTAACTTTTATCTCCAATATTTAATTCTCTCTCATTTAATTAATTAATTCATGCACAATTAATTTCCTTTTTAAATTAAAATATTCTTTTATTATTCCTTCATGCACTTTAAGTGAATTGTTAAATTACTTTATTTAACTTTCCACTTTACTTTACTTTAATAAATTTAATAACCTTTTAAAATCTCATGCACACTTTCTTAGAATATCTTTATTAAGTTCACATGTTTTTTTTAATCTTTTAAATTAATCTCTTATATTTAAAACTCATTCATGCGAACTTAAATCTTTTCCATAAATTAATATCTTTTCCTTTTTAATATATTTTGAATTTTTAATTTGATAAATATTTATTAACTTAAATAACAATAATATTTAGCATTTATTTAAAAATGAACTCTAAATATATTATTATTAAATTAAATAAATATTATCATGTTCTAAATTTAATCTTAAAACTTTTATCCTCCAATTCAATTCTTTATATTTAATTAATTTCTCAATTAATTAAATATAATTAAATATTCAAAAAGTCATAATAATTTTCCATTAAATTAAATTATTAAATTAATCTATTAATTAGACTTAATTAATAGAAACTCATCAAAGACTCACAAAACAACATACGCACAAAATACTCATGGGTTTAAAAAGGGTAGACAGTCTATTACGAGTCCTCCTTGCAAGACAAGTATTATAGGCTTAAGGCTAGGATTGGACCTGATCATTATCTTCCCATTCTGACCATTTGAGTATTTGTAATAGGGCACGCTCATCCTGGCAATTCAGGGAAGTCGATGCCCGGTACCTGCATCCTGCATAAAAGACGAGCATGTACATGTATATAATATATCTAAACTAAATAGACAATGGCGGGGAGTGGTTCATCGTGTAGATCCCGACTAGCAGGTGACTACGACTCCCTCCCTTAACCACATCAAACACTTCAAACAGAAAGATAAAATAAACACGCGCACCATACACATGCAAGTATGGGGTAAGTATTGTAAAAATCACAAGTCTAACATCAAATGCGTACATATAATAATGCATCTCTATCAATACAACATAATCATCATTAAAGGCATCATGTTAACATTTTTATGAAAGAACCCACATTTACTAACTAGGATCATCAAAATATCATTAACAACACATGAATGAAATCAACTAAGCAATAATAACTGATACATTTGTAATTCAAGACATGAAATAATATCATAATATTATAAATCCAGTATCTCTAAAACTAATCAATGCATAAAATCAGCCTAAGGAATTTGACAATGATAACAGAAATGCGAACTAGGGGCAGGCACTACATAATCATTCTATTTTCCTTGCATAGACCTGTTGTTTCATTCTTAAAAAAACATGTCTATACGCTTCACTTGGTATCTCAATTGCACTAGGCTTTACATCTTATAGCTTCTATTTAAAAAAGAAAAAATTACAAATTCCATTGTATCTACTTTGGTTCCATGCAATCTTAAAAAATTAACCCATGTAATTATCGTGGGCTTTCTATGAATTCTATTCATTGCAAATGTTTAACTTTCATATTATGAAGATCTTCCTCAAAGATGACAATCATTTCTTTATTTCATTTGATGTGTGTAATATTTTCCCATGATTGTAGGTTCATTTTTTTGGCTATGTTATTTGTTGTTGGATTCTTAGATACTTGCATTGTTACAATGCAATTACTCCTTTAGCAGTAGAAACCATCACCTTTTCTTTTCTTACTTGATAATAACTCCTTAAATGCCTTTCCTTGCACTCCTCCAAGAGATCTTTGTTTGTTGTTTATAAGACTGATCTGATCATTCACTCTAAAAATATTAATAATAGTCTCCCTTCTATTATGCATTGAAACTTTTCTACATAAAACATGAAACTCTACTATTTAAATAATCTTATACTAATTTTGCCTATGCTAATGTAATCATTGTTGGTGTTTTAAACCTATTAGGCTACAAAGGACCTAAAACTAGGATGTAGAAGATAAAGATCTCAATCTAAGGGTAGCTACGTCCTATACTCAATTGGAAAATCTTCAGCTCTAGAGGAGCTTCAACAAAATCGCAAGGATTCTCTACTCTTTTGGCTCTGTAGGACCAAGGCGGGTGCACCTTAGGGATAAATTTACAAGTTATTTGGACATTTATCTTCAAATCTCACTAATTCATACTATTTTCTCCAATCTATCCCCTATAGAAGATAATGGTCACAATTCTTCTTGGATTTATAATGAACTCTTGACTTCAATAGCTAACCATAAATCAGAGGGAACAATTACAAACCATATGAACTTTTCAATATGAACTTTTCAATATGCATTTGAACTAATGATCATTGCCTTATCCATTGCTACACAAAGTCTCACTAGCAAAATTTGGCCTATTTAATTGCCTTACAATTAAATCATTAGTAATTAACCCTAAACCCCATTCTTATGAATATCCCTTTCATATGATTGGAAACCCTATCAACTTATTGAAGCACTTAATTCCTTGAAATAAAAGAAACAAAAAATTGATATACAACCCATCCTAGTTGCATTAAATTGTATGAATCTTGTTCATTCAATCTCAACATAACCAACATATAAAATGGAGACAGAATTTAGAGACACAGATATATCTGAACTTTCCTTTTTATTAATTTTCCTTGAAAAACAATACATTTACTGGTATAACTCAAAAATAACTCAGAAAATGGCAAAATGTCATTCAAGATTCACTAGTATTCTTGGTTTGCAAAATCGAATACAACATATAACATTGACACAAAAGATAACTAGACTGACTATAAAAAGAATAACACTAAAAATTATACAGATTTCAGACCTCAACTCCACATCTTGAAAATCCTTTTATAAGAAGAATTGAAAAAAGCTTTAGATGGGAGGACACATGTAAAAAATTGATTGGAAATAAAATACAAAGATGTTTTTATCTTCTGTTACAATACAAACAATCTTTGTACTTGATCAAAAACTGGATGTAGTTGCAAAACTGGCAGGTGGCATTTTTCAGCAAGTGTCTGGAGCATCTTTCTATTGGTCTTCAAGCTCTCGTCACTTTCTTTGCCTTTTCTTTATTCCCTTTTGCCTCTAACTACAACTTAACTACATGCTAGCACTACCTAATCACTGTCACCAAATGGTAGGGCCTTGATGTTTACAATGACTTCCCATATGACAATATTTGTATCTATGACAGGCCAGGTGGCATCCCTAACCGCATCCAATTCCTCAAGGCATTTGTTCCATTTGGCATCAATTATTGCCTTCACCTCTACAGTTATCTTTAACATCTCTGATTCTAATTTGTAGAGCATGTCAATTAAGTCATAAACCACTACTACATCTGCCTCATCATTGCAGTATGCATGAAATCTAGGATGGTTCAAAGTGCCATCAAAAGAGCCTGACCATTCCACCTAGTCCTTAAATCTTCCATTAGTCTCCAAAATTGCAAGTACAAAATTTTAAGTACAAAATTTTGTGTTCCTGTAGCAAATGTCTTCATCTTATTCTGGATTACTTGTAGTTTGCCACCAAAGAAACCATTTAGATCTCTTGCCTTATTAATCATTTTTTTGGTATTTATGACAGTTACCTTGGGTAGATCTTTCTTTTGTGCCAACAAAGGTACCAAACTATCAAAAAATGGAGTATAAGGACCCCATGTGGTGAAGAGTAGAGATAAGAGGGTAACTGCATCTAAACACCTATATTCTCCTCCTTGCAACACAAGATAGTTGCTATGCACATTCTAGGAAACTAGTTTCAATGCATTTATTTTATGAACCAACAAGTTCTTAATAGTTTTGATTTCTATTTACTTTTTCTTTGGAATTTCTCCCTTCTCTTTATGGGACATAGGGATATGTCTTGTCATTTCCCTACCCATATAGAAACTCTTTTGGCTCTTGAAATTCTCAGTCAAGTCATCAATGTCAATAGGAAATGACATCAACTCCCAAATCAAATACCTCTATCAGTGTTTCTTTGTCTAGGGACAAGAAAATGCTTTTGTCTCTCTAGTGGAATGATTTACTGATTGTATTTTAACACTTGATTAAGGCCTTCACCAAGTCCATGTCCACAAAAACTTTTTCCATGATCAGTTTATCCAAATTCCTAACCCAAGGGTTACAAACTAGAACCTTTTTTTTTTCTGTTCTTGTACAAGAACCAGAACAACTCATATCCATTTCTATCTGGGACCTCTACATCTCTATAGGATGCATATTGATCTCTAAAAGTATGATCATTTGTATCTTGTGCATTAGTAGAACTAGGTAAAATATGTATCCATTCTTCAATAAATGAACTAGGGCTTTTCGTTTGTGATGCAAGTTCTTCAATTACTGCTTGTGCAATCAATTCTCCTTCTTTCTTAGCTATTTCTTCAAAAAATTCAATCAACTCTATATGCTATATGCTGAATAATCACTAAAAATCACTCTACAACTCAAAATTTACTCAAAAAACTCAAACAATTATGAAACTGGTAATGAAAAATTCCATATCTTTTAGAATTTATCTATCTATGCAATAGGAACTTGGCATTGATGGAATTTAAAATTAGCACACTTCAAAACCTATCAATACTCAAAAAGTTTTCAAAATCTTCACTTTTTCATATTTCGTACATCCAACTCATCCCTTTTTTATTCAGCGCAAACATGGCCATTGAAAACTATTTTATGCTTTCACAACTAAGAGTTGCGATGATGTAATCACCACCTTTCCACTGCTTTGCCAGTTTTTCTTCTCTCTCTTTATTTCTAGTTGTGACTATGTGAATAGGACTATTCTTATTGTTTTTCAACCTCATACCTCTATTCTTTAATTGTTAAGCCTGGACTGTAATGATGCAATTTATTTTGTTTTATGCTTTGTTGCAACCTCATGACCTTTCAACACTTCATCTTTCCAACTTCTGTGATCTGGAAATGACCTTTTTATTCCTTACTTTGCACATTCATCATGATTTAGGCCCTAACTTCTTGCATGCCTGCAATGATGCAATACTTTATATTTTTACCTTGTCGCTTCCTTACAACTGCTAGCCATGATGCTTACTTTAATTGTGCAATGTTGGGCTGGGCATTTTTCTCAACATTTTCTTTATCTTGCAACATTGCAACTTTACATCCTGAATATCTTTGAAATCTTGCAAAAAAGCGCTCATCTATTCTTTGCCACTTCACAAATTAAGATGTTGAAAACAATTTAAACCATGTGAAGACACAATGATCTTCTTTAATTGTAACATTTTGATTATTCACAAGCTCGTAATTCCATTTCTTAGCTATAGCTTTTGATCCACAAAGATGTGATTGCTACTTTGTCTGACCGTTATCTCTTTTTGAAACTTTGCAAAAAATATCTTAGCTGTTGCTAAAAACCTAGTGATCTTGCACTAACCTCCAACTTTAACTATTTTGAGTTCATTTCACAGTGTTGCAACATCAAAAATGTAATTGCAGCCAAACCTTGTGACAGTGTGATCTTAAGCGTTTGTCACTTTGCAACTTTGACTCTAAGTCAATCATCACAAATCTTAGCAATGTTGTGACTATCTAAAACTTAATTGTCAAATTATTTAATCAATCCATCATAACTTAATTTGTCACTTTGCTTCAATCCTTGCAAAAGAGTGATAAGCATTTCTCTTGTCTATCAGATATCTTTTGTGACTTCGCAACTTATAATCTTTCTTCATGGTTTAGCTGTGCAACCATGCGATAACCCTTTAACTTGACTATTTGTTGCTTATCACTACTTCATGACTTAGATTCTTAACTCAAAAAGTAACCCTATGAAGGTTCAATTATAATATTTCACAGCCTTGCTACTTTGACCTAGGTTTTCTCTAAACCTCCTATGAGTATGCACTAGTCTTAACTCTTAACCACTGCTACCTTTTTGCATCCTCACAACTTTGTCATCATAGTTTATCTAACTACTTGTGATCATGTTTTGATTCACTTTTAGACTATTGTTTATGTCTTTTGCACAATTGCATCTTTAGCTATATTCAATGCTTTCCGACATGTGACCTTACGATGACTGTTTGAAGGTGACTATTTCCTTTCATTGCAACCTCACGATTGCAAAATTTGACATGTTATCTAGCCTAATGATGTTGTAATAATCACCTTGCTAACCACTTCCATCTAGTCACAACATCACAACTTAAATTTTTTAAGTTCTTATTTGACCTACGATCATGTGCTTTCCAAGCCATCAATCTTTTGCAACTCCAAATTGCATCATTGCACTAACTGCTCCGATGCTGTGATGAACTATTTAGAAACCATCTCGTACCTTCACATTATTTAACAAGGTTAGTGATCAAAGAGTAGCAATGTTGTGCTTAATAGTTCTTCGCAACATCACAACTTAAGAGAAAATAAAAGCATGAAAAATAATAAGACAATGAATTCAAAGCTTAGGGATATAAACATATGAGTCAAATAAATTTCAGATATCCCTATATAATTATTGCAAATCAATTTCAAATGAAATCCATTGAAACATAAAACATAAAATTTCCTTAGGGTCTTTATGAGGGTTAACACAATTTTAAGAAACCCTAAGCATGACAAACAAAATTCTACCCAATTTTTACAAGTTTTGATAAAATTCTTGCTAGGTGAAAATTCAGGCCATCAATCATCATTAGTAATTATATAAAATCAGTATACTTACTCTAAGTTGATCTTCAGATATGATGTTTATAAAATGTAATTACTATTATTAACCTTCATTTATGGAAGTTGACATTATAGAAGCATCCAAGCTCAATAGATATACATTTAATTAAGTTCTATTAATATATTTGCACAAGGAAACAATGATGGTTTCAGAACTCATGTTCACCATAGTTAGTGACCTTATGCATGCTCTCTTATACACAATCACTACTCTATTTTTGGAAGGTAATATAAAAGTGTTATTTCATTATTTTCTCAAAAGAATAATTTCTTGTAAAGTGTAAGAAATATGTGGATGCTGAAAAGATTCTATAAGATACAACCCATTGTAATGTATCATTGATTGCAATCAATAAAATTTGGGAGGTTTTTTGGGTTCTATGCATTCTGTTGTAGTAGAACAATAAGAAATTTTATTTTTGTCCTATGTAAAGGTTTGTGGAAACCTTAATAGCAACATTAACAATGTATAAGACACCATCAAATATTAAAAATTTAGTTCTAATTACCAAAAGGTATAAAGGCAGTATATTAAGTTGAGAGTTGTTTATATTACAAAGCCATTGGAAAACCATTTAAATGTGATGGAGCATTAGGCATGGATCGAAAAGATTTACATGGGTTCCTAGATACAATATGTAGAAGTTGATTTTGATTGACATAGGTGAATTTCCATATGAACATAACATTGGTTATTGTTAGCATTGGTTCTCTAAAAGGTTTTTATATTGCTAATTATTGGTGACTACTTGCTCCATCATGTTATGCAGAGATTTTCCACAATATTAATGATGTAAAAGAAAGCATCAGGTTACAATCCCACTTCTAATTACAAAATGGTACACAAGCAATATATCTACTTGATATTTGTTTATGCTACAAAGGAATTTGAAAATTATTCAGAAATACACCATATACCAAGTGAAGTATGGTACCAACCAGCCTCAATACCATCAGAGGTGGAATCAATCAACCTCATACAAGGGACGTGATAGTTGTGGATGGATAAGATGCTTCACATGCCACAAGAGAATATCATTAGGCACCAACACTTGCACTACCATGGATGCATCTACCATTTATAATTTGCATTTGAATCTTACACCCTATGGAACCAATCGATTATACAAAGATGGGGCCCATAAGGCACATTCCTAACATTGCCATTATACGAATGACTCAACATATTTTTTCAAGATCAGCTACCAACATGGACCCAAAGCAATTGTACTTTCCACCCCCTATGACATAATGTAACAAGCCACTATGGTGTCTAACATAGGACATTTGAGCATCTCTATTGGTTCAACATTCTTGAACCCACCATTTCTCTATAAGATGATATATAGTAAATGAAAAAACACAAAATAAATTACATATATGATCTACTATGATGGTATTCATAATTATTATTTTATCTACACCTCCTCCTCTCTCATTAAGTATCCATAGGAATGTACAAACAATATTTATGGAATGAATGTTACAATTGTGTGGAAAATATATGTGAGTAATAAATCTCATTTTAAATAGTGACCTGCACTAATGATTTTACACTAACTATTCTATTACTTTTCTCTCAAAAATCACAATGAACACATAACATCCATATACATGTCTACATACACTTCGACATACCCATTGTACCCCATGGTGTTATCACTAGTTATATACTCTTCTCACTATATTTTGTAGAGACAATACATGGTTCTAATGTTGTCTTTAATTTAAGAGACATGATACTCTAAAAAATAGTAGACATTTTGTGAGACTCACATATAGTTTTCCTAAAAAATCATTTTATCAATCACTATTATAATGTTATTACCTTGTTTAAACACATGGTTCATAAGCCAATGTGTGAAAGATGCACACACTTCCCAGTGTATTTATGTAATACTCCTTCCATTGCACATGAAAACTCTTGACTTCATCTTCCCTAGAATTATTTAGGAATTAATCACTAGTAATATGATCATGCACTATTTCACAAAGTCCATCTTGTTAGAAAACATGGATCGGTTTCTACAAATATAATTACACTGCCATGGTTATTGGTATGTTCAAAATGCAGATCCCAATCTCTTATAAATATAATATTAGGAGACATGTTTCATTAAGAGACATGTCTCTATGATTAACCATTATTATTTAACAATATAAATCACAATATAACACACACACACACACACACACACACACACACACACACACACACACAATATTATTATATATACAATTTATATTATATCAACATTGTATCTTATGATTAAATCAATCTAATTATAGCTATAATATTAACACTCCCTCTTAGCTAGGGAGGATTTGTAATTGAACACATTATGCTCTCAAGTATATGCAAAGACATCATCTCAATATGATATTCAATTCACTATAAGGCTAAATTTCTCAACACTCCCTCTTTAGCAAAAATAATTGAAGCAATTATAATACAAGATTTAAACACCACTTTACCACTTTAAGTGTGGTCTATGACATATTTAAGTTATGGCGTCTAGTAAGATCTAGCCTGAAGAACCACAAAAATTGATTTACATGGTTTCTAGCAAAATTTGGCCTGAAGAACCATGATGAGTTGATTATCAAGGTGTCTAAAAAATTTTGGCCCAAAGAACCATGAAAAGTTGGTTATTAAGATGTCTAGAAAAATATGGCCCGAAGAACCATGATAACACTTGCTCCAACACATTTTGGTGTTAGGAGATAGATCAACTATTTATAAAGTTATCACCTTATAATAGTGACTTCACACATATGAAAGATCATCACCTTTCATAACACACAAGTGCAAAAATTTAATCTTTTTGTGACAACAACTTAATGAAGTCTATTATGATACATTCGTTATCACAACTTTGAACACTCTAGGACAAAAACTTAATGAAGTCTATCGTTATAACATGTCTACCATTTATAAGATTGTTATCTTACAATGATTATCTTCTATTTATATATGTCAATAAAATATTGTCACCTCCATTACATATCATATGTGAAATACTAACCACCATGAACCAAGTCAGAGGGTGGTACAGAGGTTTTCACCACAATTATCTTATACAGAGACGAATGCATTTCAAGGAATCTCACTTAGAACTTCTCCTCATAGAGAAGATATAATTTACAAAGGATTGCACCTCAAAATTCTCCCTCTGAACATTGATCTTAGGAAGTTAGTTCCTCTAGTTACTTTCTCAAAATATCTCTTCACCCAAGGATGCTTGTCAAACTCACTATGAATCTAATATCATACACATGTATTTCTAGTTACCCTCTAAGTATTAATCTTCTAAGATCTTGCATTTCCTTAGAAGAAGTGTCATACTCCCTCTTAATGTAGAAGAATCTCATGATCTCAATCATCAAAGATGTTTTCTTCAAGAGCATCACTTTACCCATCTTGATCATCAAGGTCTTTAGAGATACTATCATTAGATTGAGCATGCACAATATTTGGTAGCATATGTAAAGTACCAACCTTCTTTTCCTATAAGAATATCCTCAACCATAAAGAAAAAGATCAAGGCAAATAACCCTTATGGTATGTATAGAATTACAAATAAGAGAGAGAGAGAGAGTACAAAGAGTAGATAAATGTAAAAGATAAGAATACTTATCTATACATGAAGATTCATAAATTGTCTTCTTAGATTACTTGAGAATGGAACATCTCCCCTCTACATAAGGTTCAAGTGGGAATGGAACATTGACTATTATTCCCCCCACAATATAAAATTTCCACTCATTCTTACATTATTGAATAATTGTGTATCAAATATGACAACTCCTTTCCAAGTTCCAACTTTCTCTTTTCATCTATTGAAGGTCCAAACATTCACTTAGCTTAACAATAGAAGTGAATATTTCCTTCCATTTTCTCAAACTCATCCACAATACACCAATATTTTGATTGAGTATGATTGTGCCACATGTATGAATGTACAACTCATATGTCGAGTTTCATTCATCAAAGAGAGACTTGTAGATGGTTCAAATGAATTCTTAAAAGCTTCATTAATGTCTCACAACAATTCAAATTTTCTTAGTTCATGCAAAGGTATTTGTTTGATCTTTTGATTAAACCTATATTATGCACATCTTGCAATCTGTGTATCCAAATTTATATCATTAGTGAATATATTACAATGTGGTTTACTCTCTCTAAACTAATATAATCACGATCATGAAAGGTTAACTGAATCATATCCTCTGTATGATCCCTCTCTTTTAAGGTTCCGTCAAATGTTAGTCTCCCTTTGAATTTCAATCTTTCTCTTCCTGTAGTAACATTCTCGAAAAAGATCAAGGTAACATTTTTTGAATACAAATACAAGATATTTACAATAGAATAATTTGAAAGTTTACTCAAAAGAAAATTTATCTTATAGGGACAAGTCCACTAGATTGGATTTATACGAGTCCCTTCTCAATATCATTAAATTCTTCTAATCATATTATTTGGTATGTGTTTCCCAATTGAATTGACCTCTTATTTAAATTCAAAATAAGCTACAAAGAGACATGTCCCATGAGTGGAACATGTCTATTCATTAAATACAAACTTAATCATTGTTATAAGTGTTAATTCCCATTTTATCATATTTATATATTTATTTCATTATAAATATCTATTATACATACATACATACATACATACATACATACATACATACATACATACATACATATATATATATATATATATATATTGGTATATCTATATACCTTAGTCCCATTAATCAATGACAATATGCTTGATTGGTAGATGAGTTTTAACCTTCATATATACTCTCTTTTGCTAATTGTATTAATTATTGATCATGGGGTCTTTAAATTAATCCATATCCTATGGATCTATATATGAGGTTGCTAAATAATTCTACCCCTATCATTGCACACTAGTAGAATTTATATGTGGATCCTCTTATCGCCTAGGTTGTGTGAGGTAAATGGTAGAATTTTTTCATGCAAATCATGGTCGAGATTTATGGGATGCTATTCTTAATTTCTCTTGGTTCGCTTACTGGTAATATAGTTATTTCTTGCTTGATGGCACAGGCGTTATATTGTTATTGGAACAAATAGTACTCTACCCAATAATTATCTGGTGATGTGGGTCTTCCCTTGACTATCAACTCACCTCTTTTTGTCCCACAATGTACTCTTCCTTTATGACTTGCTGATTTTTGATCACATGGAGTTATTAATCATGTTGTGTTTGCCGCTCATTGCCAACTTCATTACTCTCTCAGCTCGATTCCTTCTTCAGTATATTTTCCACCAGAGTGGCTATAATCAAATGTGGACTTGCAAATCATGTAGCATTTATTATTCTTTCTTCTTTGGTTGCTGCTTAACATTGCACTCAGTTTGTAGCCAATGATCTATGCCTTCTTAGGTTATCCGCTCGCTTCCTTTGTGTTACTTTTTTGGACTTCACACTTGGGTGGAGAATAATCATTTTCCAAAACTACAATAAGTGCTCTTGGTTTATCAAAATGATATGATCGATCATAAACCCTTGTAGTCATGGTGATGTAGCTCCAAAGCTCTGGCTCCTTATTATTCATATGCTAGCTCCATGTATATATGATTGAAGGTATCATGGAGATCTTTGATATTATAGGTTGTTTATTGATTGAATATTGCAATCAGTAGTATGTCAATATGAAATACTATGGCATTAATATCATTAGTGCCAATATCATTTTGGCCAACATCTTGTTTACTATATTTGTATATTATGTCTTCCATATTCTTTATACTTAATCGTGCCTTTCATTTATTTGAAGTCAAACTTTATCATTGTTCAAGTATTGTCTATATGTTTGCTATTAAAACAAATCTTCAAATGTTCGTTGTGAAATGATAACGGAGATCCATCTGCAATAGTATTTGTTTGATGCTTTCAAACTTCATGACACCCTATCACTACTCCCTGTTGATAATGTTTTTCCCTTCCATATTATAAGACAAATATATTTGTGTGCTTTTGGTGTGGCTTGACCTTTTCATTATCCACAGTGGCAATTTACTTGAGACATAAACCATGATGGCTATGTATAAGCATTCTCTTCTCTTTATCGCTGGTAGTCCCTAATATTTTAATATTACCATGCATGCAGGAGGCTTCATTTCATGCTATCAAAAATCTCCATTACCGTATAAGCTTATGGTCTTTATTTGTAGGCTTTGATATTACCATTGATATATATGACATGTCGGTATTGACTTTTTCACTGTGTACAATATACAATTACTTGCACAATACAAGAAATATCGCTAACTCATATGTAGTATCTATCAGATTCAGATAGGTCTTTTGCAGCCGTGTGGAGTCACATTGTTATTGACATGCAGCTTCCATATTCTATGTGACTTCAAGGATTATTAACGTATGATAAATTACAAAAAGGATTTGAGTTATTTAATATTCTAGTGTTTATATATGATAATTATTCATGCCATATTTCTATTCATAGAAGATATATCCTACAACCACAATCTTCAACAATCAGTTCACAAGGAAATTTTGTTTCTCATTTTATCTTTTATTTCTTATTAGTACTTGCTGGTAGGCTAAGTACTATTGTGATACATTTTGAATTTTATACTTTAACCAATGATTAATTTATTTTTATTTCGACATGTTGGAATTAAACATTTTTAAAAATTTCTTTATCAAACTATTACATTGCATATTATACATGCAAGATTTTTAACTTAAAATTTTTTTGAAAATATTTTTCTACAATTTGATTGGGTGAACTCATTTATCTCTTATATTGGTCCAATGGATTTTAATTCTAATACTTTTTAAGACTAGTTTTTTTATTAACCTAATATGATTCATATTTGTTTAATAATTTTGTGAATGTAAGTACGTTGATTTAGATTTTAATATTTTAATATTGTATTTTTTTATTATATAATTTTTGCTGTTCAAAAATATTAAAATATTAATATTATTTATTTTATATAATTATTTAAGAATTATTATTATGAAAACATTACTATTTTCATATTATAATTTATTTATAATATATAAATAATTATATTTATTCATGATTTTTAAAACATATTATAATAAATTTATTAAATTAAAATTAGATTTATATAAAAACTAAAGGCAAGTACTAAGCCACTATGTGGCACTTGTTTTACATTTGCAAGTATGTAATTACATTCCCATGGTTATTGGTATGTTGCAAATGCAAATCCCAAATCTCTTATAAATATAAGAGTAAGAGACATGTCTCTATGATTAATCATTATTATTTAACAATACAAATCACAATATAACATATGTATTACATATAATATAATAATTATAATATTATACAATATATATTATATCAACATTGTATCTTATGATTAAATCAATCCGACTGTAGCTATAATCTTAACACATCTATCTATTTAATTTAATTAGATATCTCAAGTTTAATTTGGATCTTCCTTAACCTGGCTATTATATCATGTAAATGAAAATTAAACTTATGATTAGACTATAATGATTAAGACTTATTTCTGATTTCTTAATACTGGTATGATCAGAAGTTCAATATGTTGATGAAAAGGATAGATGTTTAGTCTATATATATTATTTTATATGTATGCATGTATATTAGTTTTAAGTGGAATTCATCAATTTCATTAGAAACATATTTGAAGTATTAAACTTTTCTTTGTGGGCAAATGAAAGTAAGATGGATTAGTGCGAACAATATAACACAATATGTTTGGTATGGCCTGATTAGACAAAGTGATGTGTTCTTGAGGTAGCTAGATCTGACAAGGAAGTAAGTCTTATGTGTGCTTGTCAAGGCTTTAGATTCAATTTCTCACATCCAACATAAATAATTTTTTTAATGTAATTTTAATGAGTTTATGATTCTTTTTCTTTTACTCTATATTTTGTTAATATATTTTAATTAAGAAACATTATTATGGATTATAAATTTAATAGCTTCTTGTTTTAACAATGATTTTTTTTTTTTGGTTCTATAGTAAGGTGTGCAAAGTCATTCAATCAACAAGTCTAGGGTGTTCATCTGTAGGATATGGATGGGGCATGGTGTGATGTACTAGAGTAGTTGGGAATTGAACAAGGAAATTAGCTAATGGCCCATTTTAAAAATTGGATGACAGAATATGACGAGGGTATCACCATAGACCAACTCTTGCTCCACTCATAGGCAACCCAAGACTCCAATTGTGCCAATTTCTTGAATCCCAACATGAATGTCTTCATTAGGCTTCAAGAAATCAACATAGCCAGAGTTGAGGGCTGCACTTGAGTGGAGCTTGAGTTGGTCTATGGTGATACCCTCGTCCTACTTTGTTGTCTGATTTTCAAAATGGGTCATCAAATTCCTCGTTCAATTCCTAGCTGCTCCACATCGAACCATACCTAATCCACATATGGGTCCACTTCAACTCCTACCATAGCATCTTGATTCACCTTTGTTGCATGGAAATAACCCAAAGGACTAAACTGCAGGTATAACAATGTGACTGACATTTCACTGCAACCTTGAAATCTTGTCACACCTATACATGATGAAGGCCATGATGTGCATCACAATGATAGAGGTATTAATGAAATACTTGTAATAGTAATATAAAATGTTTTGAATTTAACCCATTTACTTGTTATTGTAGTGGACCCCCCTTTATGTTTGCACTCCTACCATCATTGTTACAAACGTGCCCTATTCACATCATTTGTTGCAATCTACACTTCAGAACTACATTCATACATACATCAAGGTAATGGCTTTGTGCATTTATCTACAAAATTTAGTTTTCCTCATTGTTTATATGCAAACTTTATCCATCGCCAATCTAATCTGGTTGATAAAATTGAATGATGCTACCTTGCAGGTTGGTATGAGTATCTTGAATAACTTGTAAGTATGTTTGAATTATCCTTCAATGTAATTTGCAAGTTTGATAGTGGTTGTTGAGAATATAAGGTAAGCCATATAATTTGTATGGAAGAGAAGTAGATCATTGTAATGTAATGGTACTATATTTCAAATCTATATTAGAAATGTTATCTACATTTTGAGTCTATGTTTATGAGTGCAACTGTACTTATAGATTCTAGAAAACATTTTAATTTTCTTATGCTACTATAGTTTCCTTCGCCACTTTTTACAAGTTTCATCAAAGTACAAACTATAAGGAAAATGAATGGCAACATCCAAAACCTCTAACTTTACATGTTGAGAAACAATAGCGTCAGTCAAAATTTAGTGAAATTTGCAAATGTAAGAATATAAAAGAATATACATATATACATGAAAAGTTTAACTAGTAGTTATATCATTCAACATGTAATTATAAAATAAAAAGAATAACACTTGAACATAAATAAGGATAGGGTTTCCCCTTATAGGGCCATGCTTATTTGCTTGGAATAATGCAAAGTACCCAAGTTGAAGGGGAACTGTTGCATCAACTAAGACACAATTAAATCTTGACGATATATAGGGTTAGCTTTCACAAGATAAATACATATGTCATAACCCTTGTTAGACATCTTCATTCTCTTTCTAGAAGATAGTTATTTCTATACTAACTTGAAAGCTTTCAATATATCCTTTTTGTTGGATTGAAAAAAGAACCAACAATGATTAGTGTTCCTTGTTTATAAACCTCTCAATTAATTATAAACAAGTTATAGCTACTTAGAAAAGAAACTTACATAGAAACTCTTAGGCTTTCATAGAAACTCTTAGGATCTTATGGCAGTGTCATAGCTATCCAACCATGACATATATTTTTCCCAACTTTTGATAAAAATCTAAGTATTCTCTTTTGTAAGACAAACCAATTTGGTGTCATTATGCATGTCACTCTAAAATTAAAATTGGGACCTTTGGCTTCAAAAAGGAACTAAAGTCACTTATTAGCTGATAGGCTACTTCACTAGGAAGATTTTAGCCAAATTGTTTGGATAATCTGGTAGTCTTGCACCAAGAATAGTGGGCTAACACAATTTTTTGCCAAACTTATCCCTATCTACATGGAGACTGTTGATTTGGTGTCTCCACCTGTTGAATTTTAGATTTGAAAAAATATATTTTGCATTCATCTAACTTTCAACAAATATTTGATGTTAGTTTCAACCAAATTAGCTTCAAATGTATGGCATTCTTCTCGAAACTTACTTTTAGTTGGTCAAAATATTGACCAACATTTCAATGACAGTTTCAACCAATTTGGCATCACATGCTTGGCATTTTCATTGAAACTTACTTTTAGTTGGTCAAACTTTTGCCCAACATTTTGATGATAATTTTAGCCAATCTGGCATCGAATGGTTGGCATTCTCATCAAAACTTACTTTTAGTTGGTCAAACTTTTGACCAACATTTTGATGACAATTTCAGCCAATCTAGCATCAAATGCTTGACATTCTCATTAAAGCTTACTTTAGGTTGGTCAAAATTTCAAACAATATTTTGACAATAGTTTTGACAAATCTAGCATAGAATGCTTGGCATTCTTGTTGAAACTTATTTTATGAACTAGTCAAAATTTTGACCAATAGTTTATGACAGTTTCAACCAATTTGGCATCAAATGCTTGGCATTCTCATTCTCATTGAAACTTTCTTTGCATTGGTCAAATTTTTTCCCAACATTCAACACATATCACCCAATTTCTATGGCTTTATTTTTGACCATTTTCTTTCAAAATTTTGACCAAACTTGTCGATCATCAAAGTTTTGACCAAAATACTCTGACGAGAGGTTTGGTCAAAGTTTTGACCAATCTTTGTTGAAGATTCAACCAATTAGCGTAAAAAAGTAGGGACAACTTTACTAGTGAGATAATTTAGGTATTGCAACAAATATAGAACATATAGACCATCCAAAGTATGGTAAAAAAAGAAAAAGATGTGGAAGGAAATCTCATGTGGAGATTAGAAAAACCATAGGTATGGTTGGGAAACAAAAAAAAAGATTAATGATTTATTTAATGCAGGGAAGGGGAAGTTCATTCCCATGGAGGCATAAAAATTACATCATGGAATGTTAGGGGCCTAAAATATCCTAAGAAAAAGTGCTTGCTTAAGTACTATTTATCATTATTTGAATAAAAAATCATCCTAATACAAGAAACCAAACTAAATAAAGAAGAGGGAGAGAAACTTAGAAAGAAAGTGGGACTTTCGAAAACATGAATGATAGAATAAGTTGGGGCCTCTAGAGGAATTGGAATCATGTGAGATTCAAGGAAGATTTATTAAATGTCACCGATAACCAACACTAACTAAATGGGGGGCGGGTGGCGGCGGGATTAGAAGTTTGAAAAGTGAAATTCAAGTAATAGTTATAAATGTCTATGGTTTAATACCAAGAACAAAAAAGAAAGTAATATGGAATGAAATCAGTATCTTTATGGAGACTGATTCAATAGAAAATATCTTCATAGAAGGATATTTCAATGCCATTTTAAATTTAGAATAAAAATATGGTGGCATTCAATCAATAACACAGGTTATGAAAAGTTTTAGAGAATGGTTTTCAAAAGATAATCTAATTGGCATCCTTGCCTCCAGTAAGATATATACATGGAATAATAGAAGAATAGCTTTTTGCCATATAGCAGAAAGACTAGACAAGTTTATTTATAAAGGTGATCTAAGCACATTCAACTTCTTTTCCAACACAATAATACTCCCTAATGTAGGATCTAACCATTTTTCGATTAGGTTATAACTAGTATAACAACATAAACTAGCTAGGAATTGCTTCAAGTCTAAGAAAATATGGTTCTTAGATGACAATTTCCTAAAAAGTATAGAAAAATGGTGACTAAAGGATAAATTTGAAGGTTCTAAAATTTTCTATTTTGTTACAAATTGAAGTTAATAAAAGAAAAAATAATAAAATGGCATAAAGAACATTTTAACATTATTTTCAAAGAAAAACTAGTTAACCAAGAAGACTAAAAAAGATTAATGAAGAAGTAATAAAAGATGGAATGGATAACAATAAATATATAAGGGGAAAAAAACTACTAGCAAAATAGAATGTATTTTAGCCAAAAAAGAAATATTTTGGAAACAAAAATCACATGAAACATGGTTAAAAAAGGGGACATAAACATAATTTTTTTCATAATAGCACTCTTAATAGAAGAAATATTATTAGAATAGTAAAAATTAAGGAGAATGTTTGAAATGAAACAAATAACCCAAGTCAAATAACATATATTTTCATTGATTATTACACCAATATTTTAAATAATTATGATTCCTCTAATCTAATATCTCAGAAATAAGATGAAAAATAGTATTCCCAAATTACTAACCATGCATTGCCAAACTTTTAGTCTATCCCTTTTAAGCTTCTAGCTTGAGAAGTTTTCAATGCAATTATGTTCAAATTCTTGTCTATATATCCCATAGCTAGCTCTCTTCTCATCAAACATCCTAAGGTTTCCATTTTGCCTTCTTTCTAGGGTTTCCTTGCTCCCCTTCTCCCTTATGTCTCTATGTGGGATCCTTGTTGTTCCACTACATTAAAGTCTTAGGTGATCTAGGATTGGGAGAGTTGATTGATTGAGCGATTTCTCGACAAGAAGAAAGTCCTACTTTGATTTTGCAATTCAGTTCCTACCACAACCAAGCATTTTCTGTGGATTCTATCCATTTCTATATGTTTTTCGTCTTTGGCAAACTTCATCAGGTGAGGTCATAAAGAATGAGAAACAATGACATCTATAAGAATATATCTAATTGATTCATGATGAAAGGACCAAGAGAAGCAAAAATATGAAGCTAAGAAACTCTCAAATTGAAGATCTGAAGCTAGAGTTCATTTCTATGCAGAGAAATGAAACTTTATTTTTCAATTACTCACCCTTTGGAAGTGAACAACTTCAAGTGTGTTTTTAAAGATTAAGATCATATTCTAATCATTTATGCTATCTCAGATCAAAGGTTGTGATTTAAAAATGAATAGTTATGGGTATAAAGAAAGATAATTCGTGCCCCATTCAAAAGATTCCATGTGTCTAGTGGACCCAGGTGCAGTGTTATGAAGAAGGTAATCTAGGCCCTTGATATGCATTACTAAATGATGAATCCATAGTCAGTGATCCATCTTCGGAATATATAAGGAAATGTGGCCAAAGTAAAGAGAAATGTTTCTAAGTGCTTCTCTCTTCAGGATGTGAAGGTCTCAATGGTGCTTTTCCATCTAATGGAAACATTTAAGGTTTCTTTTCTGGAAGATAAGGAAGGTACAAATAATTCTTAAACTTAATATAGGGATATTCTACGGAGATGCCAGAAAGATGTTTTTGATGGAGTCAGTTACAAAGAAGAGACTGATACAAATGAAATCAAGTGTTCACGTGCTCAAGGTGGAGAATTCTTTTCACAACTTCTCCAAGAAAAGTTTAGAAATCAAGAGAAAAATCCTTGTGCAGAAAAGAAATAGGCAAAAAAATCAAGGCACAAAAGAGTAGTTCACTCATTGCACCCCTAAACCAAAGGAAATCAAAGGAAGATGTAACTCTATGAAAAAAAAAGGTAATACCTATTTCCCTGCACTTAAAGGATTTAAGCCCAAGCCTCTACTCTAGATTCTCAAGTAAAGAGGGTAGTGCTCAATAAACTTAAGTAAAAGGATCTAGAAATGAAATAACCTCGCTACTATAGGAGATTAAAGTGAATTTTATGATGGCCAAATTTATGAGTTATCATGTGGGTGGAAATATATTTCAAATAGTTATTGATCTACCTAATTTATTACAAATTTGACCATTATGGCTGTTAATTATGACTTACTTTGTTTGTGTGGCTCCAAAAATCCAATTTCTAAATCTATATGATTAAATGAGGTCCCTCATTCGACAACAACTACGTAGTTGAAAAAATTTCTTTCTCTATGTGAATTTATAAGCTAATGGTAGTTAGAGCTATTGGGTATGATCTTTGATTGTATTAGAGAGTGAACTAAATAAATTTTCTGATACCTCTTTCAAGTTTTATGATCTTGGTAATTTGCATAGAAGATTAAACATCAAGCCCCTCCATCAAATCACATAGAAGTTGAAGAAAAGTAGTTTAGTCAAAGCTGTCAATTTTCCCATGGCTTTGCATGCACCAGAATTAATGAAGGAATAAATTGTAAGGTTTAACACTGAAACCAAGTAAATCTTGTTCCCTGACCAATCTATCCTTCTTTCAATAGATAGAGAATTGATGCAGTCTATATTTAGAATTCCAATGGAACAATACTGTGACATATACTTTTCTTCCTCTACATCAATGTTCAATTAAAATAAGACTCAGAGAAGAGAGGACATGCATAAAAATTGGTTCTAGACTCCTCATTCAAAAAAGAGTAAAATGCCACGGACTCTCTTTGGAACCACTCTGAAGAGGGAAATTGTTGATATCTTAGCCCTACTTCTAAGCTTAAAGGGTAAAGAAGAAGTCCTAGATTTCATTGAGCATCACTTCTATGTAGTTCAAGTCATTTGTGTTGATAAACTACAAGTTGATTGGGCCCAAATCGTAAGTGAAGAGCGAACCTCTTGGCTAAATTCGGTGAAAACATTCAAGCAATTTTACATGTCATCATATCTAATATATGCTTTAGCCACACATCATCTATGGCCTAGTCTTCCTAGTATTGAAGATTATGATGGGAACACTAAAATGTATGAATTTTATCCTCATCTATAGGTAGAAAAGAGCTTTGAAGAATACACAGAGGTAAATGATGCCTTCACAATGAGGTTATACTGGGAGCTACAAGGTGTTGTAAGCAAAGATTCTCACCTAAAGCTATATCAGCATTGAGCCAGTTTGGATGTTGTTTTATTCAATTTCCATCATTCTCATACCTCAGGATTGAAGCATTTGATGGGTTTCCAAAAAGACTCCCCCAATATCCTGAAGATATAGTAGTGCTTCTTGAATTATGCAAGTAGATTCTAGATGTGAATACCCTATGTTTCGATGTAAAGAAGATAGCCGACATCCCCTTCCTAATTGTGGTAGGACCTTATTCTTGTGCATCTAGGTCCGATGCTCAAAATTTAGTGAAATCAAGTTAGAAGGCCCCAATATGATCATATTAGTTTTGTCAAAGACCATCTAAAGCTAGGATATGCTTATAGACATGTTCCAGATATCAAGAATTATTGTATCAGATGTTATAATGAGTACCAAACTAGAGAGAGGTACTGGGCTAGGCTAACTATTGATGAAATCAAGTTATATAATGATAAAATTGATGTTAGTGATATTGCAAATGATGGTTCTTATATGCGGTTGTCCACTTATGAACAAATAGAGGACACTACTATATTGTCAATTATGCCTGATGGTCCTATCATATAAATAATGGAAATTATTATGGCTAACATTGTGAAAAGGACATAAAAGTGGGTAGAATAGACCTGAGCAAGGAGGAAGAGAATTGGAGCCACTAGTTCTACCAGTGGAGTAGCATCTAGAACTGCTCAATCATCACCAACCACTACTTTCACCACTGCTGCCACATAAACATCAACTGGACTAGATAAATCTATTGGTGGACGAGGAGATCAACCTCTTAAAAAGAACATACAAGTCCCTCCAACATGTGGAGAAGGATCTCTTCCAGACACTGGAAAAGTGGGAGATAAAGAAGTAGAGAAAGATAAAGATAAAGAGAAGGAGAAATTAGTAGTCAAGGATTCCTCCTCTATACTAGTCATCAATGTAGATGGTGACAAAAATCCTTTGGATGGATAGGAGAAAGATGCATCTCAACAAGGTAAAACTCTAGCCCTTTTAGTTACTAAAGCATCTACCTTTCTATTTTCTAGTAGGAGCAAAGTGACACCCCCAATGGTGAGGAAGCTCTTCGATCTTACAACCCTACAGTTAGCACTTAATGTCCTTTCAACAAAGTCTTGGTTGGAAGAGACCATTGATATAAATAACAGGTTATATGAGGAGAATGCTCCATATAAATATCTCATCATGCAAGAAACTTAGTCCCAACCCATGTCAAAGAAAGCAAAGAAGTAGAAGACTATTGTAGTGTTGGAAACAAACTCAATTTCTAGACACTTGCTTATGGAGATTGTAAAACCCCAAATGAAGGGAAAGTTTCACAAATTAATTCCTAATGATTTTGAGATAAAAATTGTTGACTTGGGAATTCTAGTGCATGATTCTATGGTAAACATTTAGAAATCAACTAATAAAATGATATAAGATAATCTAGAGGAGCTAAGGTATGAGAAAGAGGTGTTGAAAGTCTCAAATAGAAAATTGATGAATTACATTAGGGCTACACTTCAAAGCATACCTTCAAGAATATTTGATCCAAGTGCAGAGGAGAATAAGAACGTATTGCTTAAGCTACAAAAAGAGAGATAATTTGGTCAAATTGGTCATGCTTGGATAAATGAACTCAAGGCCTAAGGTCCTCCCCTCATTAAGAACTTAGGAAATATGTTTTTAGATGCATATAGATTGAAAGAAGTAGTGTCAAAGCACCATGATTCAATGAAGAAGGAATAAAAAATTTTAATAGAGCAATTGGCTTTGTTACGAGAGGTGATTGACATGAAGACCAACATAGTTGTTTATCATGGGATACTTAGATCTGGACAAGAGCCATTACTTCATTGGAAGCAATCTTTGGAATTTAAATATGAAAGTTTAATGAAGTCTGAGAATGAATTGTAAGTGTTTCTGTAATTTAGTTTAAAAGGAAATGGATAAAATATTTGAATATTTAAAGGTCTTGAATATTGAATCTTATGTCACCAATAACCATTAGCTCATGGACATTAACCAAATAAGGAAATTTTTTTTGGAATTCATTGAAGAAACTTCTAATCCAACAAACTTCCAAGCGGGAAAGCTTCCATAACTCATAGTAGTAGACTGCATTCTAAAGCATGCAACAGAGAAGCTCCAATCAAAGATTTCTAGAGTGGAAGAACTGATAGAAATGGACAACTATTGGATGTTGAGAGTTGACAATATCCTTATCCCAAGTGTCATGGAGTTGAAGAATCTAAGTGAAGCAATGAAAGCCTATAGAGCTAAATCCATAACTACAAAGAAGAACTAATCCTCTCTCAAAAACATTACATATATCCTCTCTACAATGTGACAAGTGTCTTCCCCCCTTCTCTCTCTTTTCTAATATTGTAGCCATATTTGGAATTCTCCTCATAGGTTTAGACTTTGTAACATATAATAACTTAGTCAATTCTATTTTTAGCATTCATCTATTTAGAGATGCTTTGCAATGTAATCATTAAATGTAACTAGCAATTTCTAAGAAGGCCTATAAATGTAACTTTTTGAAGAGTAGATAAGATCAAAAAAATTATTATGTGGGAAAACCCCTATAGCTGGGACTACTATGTAAGAATCTACCTTTGCATTTTGATTTTTTTGTTCATTTAAGTCTTGTATCATGCTTGGACTGAAACATGTTGTTAATGAAAGCTCCGAGATTGCAAATAAACTAGGTTTTCTTTCTTTCTTTTTAGTAGTTGTAAGCTTTACTTTCCTTATTTACAACATTATCTCAATTCCTCTATTCTATGCAAGTTAGTTCATATGCATTTCATTGCCATGTGAGAAGTCTAGGATTTGGTTAATGAAAGGGACTGAATAGGAAGCAATCTAAGTATTGTCAAATCTTAATAACTAGGGAAATCTGGGTGTTGTCTAGTTGACCATACTTTCTCTTCTTATGCAATGTGGATTGGTAGATAGTTTTTCATTGTTACATATTGCATTCATAAGCTAGAATAGATTGCATTTTAGGTGTTAGATGAGCTTAACAATGACTTACATACGTTCATATCTATGGAGGTTGTGAGTTGTAATGTGAAATTGGCCTAGATTGCTTGAGGTTCTTAGGAAATATAGTTATACCTCTTTTGCTCTCTATTTAAGAGCATACCCCCAAAAAATTATTTTCAAATATTTGCACTATAAGGGAGTTGTACCTTTCAATTCAGGGGTCTTTGATAGATTACTATATTGACCCATTCTATCATTAACTATTTTGTCTTCCACCAAATTGAGTGCATTAAGAGTCAATGTATAAACCAAATCCAAGGAAGAAAAAATGTTAACAAATAGTTTTTGGTGACTCTACTAGGGAGATGTTCTGGAAACTCTAAATCACACCTTTCCTTGTTTTGAAGATAAAATCATGTGCATGTTCTTCATTATCTAAGTTATCCATAGCAAGTCTATCTTTAGCTTCACTAGAATAACTTTGAATTCCATCCTTATCAACACTCAAACATTCATCGAGTCATTCCTATTGACCCATGAGGAAAATGGTATTGCCTCATGAAGGTCAAATCCAAGTAATTCAGCCCAACCTTGGCTTTCAAGATGAACAAGAATATACAATCAAGTAGTTGAATACACTCACTTGGAGAAATAGAAAATACCTGGATGAGTATAGAAGAGTTAGCTTTGCATTAAAAAGAGAGGAAGCCAACATTGAGTATTGGGAAGGTGTGTTGCAACAAAGAAGATTGAGACAAGCACACCAATTGTGAATAGTTTTAGTTAGTTCACCCTAAATCCCAAGTATTCCAAGAGTGTTCGTGATTGAGGATAAATTGATCTAGCATTTGAAGAACTCAATAAAATTGATTTTCCAATATTAGAATATCTCCTAAGAAGAGGGAGAGCGTGCTTAAGGAACCTAGTGTTTTAAGGTACCTGTGGGGCTTTATTTCCACCACCCCATCCTGCTTCCTAGAGACGTAGTCATTCCTCTTCTCCTCCTATCTTTCACACTCAAATCCCATCATTATGTAACATTATCACCTTACTTAGATTTTTAGCCCCCATTTTTGTTACCTTCCAGCCATTACCAGTTATTCTTCCCGCATTAATGGTTGTGCCCTGGGGTAATGCTATTGGCCCTCTATGAATTGTTGCTATCAATGAATTACCAAGAGCCTCTTGAAAGAACTTCCCTAAATTCAATGGTGATGGGAAAATATTTGTAGATGAACATATTGTTGCCTTCTTTGTAGCTTGTAGCATTGTATATCCTCAACACAAAGATTTGGTCCTAAGAATGTTTGTTGAGATATTAGTTGAAACTGTGGCTGATTGGTTCCAAAATCTCCTTATGGGATGCATCAAAACATGTGATGACATGCAAAATTAATTTGAGGTCCACTATAAAAACATAGAAGATGAACATACCTTATTGTCTCAAATCACTCAAATCAAGAAGGAACCAAGTGTTCCCATGAGAGACTTCATTGTGAGATTCAACAAGTTGGTTAACTGAATCCTTGTTGCAAGTAGGCCAATTGTGGATAATTAGAAGATTTTCTTCATCAATTCTATGCCTCTAGATACTAGATTTTAAATCAGAAGAGCACATGTGGAAAATCTCCAAGCTGCTTAGACTTTGGCAATATAACTAGAAGATGATTTGATAGAAAATAGAAAATGGAAGAGAGAAGTGCAAAGTAGAACTTCCACAAACACTACTACTAGTACAACCAATAACATAGAAGAAATGCTTCAAAAGTTGTCAAATGAGATGATTTCCATGAAAAGGAAAATGGGTAAGCTAGTTCCTTCATTCTAGCAACCTTACTAGGATGTATCAAGAAGACAACATGAAGGAAAAACTTGACAACTACCACCTGCTCAACATAAGCTTTCCATTGAGGAAATCCCTAAGAATTAGAACATATTTATATTCCACTTAAGAGAAGATCATGATGGTGATTCTTGTCCTAAAATGAATAGATACAAGCAACTCAATGCAAGTAATGAGATAACAGTGGAATACCCTAAAAGTGAAGATGGTTTTGCTCCCCCTAGCAACTCTAAAACTTTTTACTCAGAGTATGAATCATATTTGAAGATAGGAGGTGACTGTTTCACTACCTTGGACAGAGTACAAATTATTGTAGCAACAAGAAGCCAAAAGAAAAAAATTCTAGCAAGCTTAGTACCTTTTTGGAATAATGCTCTTGCCACTTCACTAGCCATGATTAGTATATCCACCCCTCTACTTCAAGGAGAGAAAAATAAAAAGTAGAGCCAAGTGGTAAGTCTGACCCCTCATTTGATATCATCCAATATTGCAAGGATGCTCATATTCAAGTTTCTCCCCTAGATTTCTTGAAGTCTAATCCCATTGAACTGCAAAAATTAGTGGATTATTGCAAAGGAGAGATTAGTAATAAAAATCTTCCCCAATGTCAATACTACCATCAGTAATGATCAACCTAATACTCGTACTTGTTCTCCTTCTGATGAAGAACTAGTCCTACCCATGCTATTCAAGGAAGAAGAATCTTTAGTCTTAGCTACCTCTCCTAGCCAAATACCCGATCCATTCTAGGTGTCCTTATATGTAAATAGTCACAAGTTGAGTAATTGCATAATTGACTTGGGTGCCTTAGATAATGTCATGCCTTCAACTATTTCTTATGCTTTAGGCTTTCCCTTGAATAAGACCTTTAGGCATTTTTATTTTATGGATGCAAAACAAGTCCCACTATTAGGTCAAGTACAAGATTCCCAAGTAGCCTTAGTTGCACACCCAACAAAAAGAATGAAATTGATCATCCTTGAGGCTAACATCCCTGCCATTTAGTGCATGCTATTAACTAGGATTTTATGTAGGGATATGGGAGGTGAAATTAAAATAGATTGATCTTATGCTATTATACATGTTGGCAATAAAAAGATCAATCTTGAACCTGAGGAGAAAGCTAAGTTTATTGTAATGAAATTTGATGATCCTAAAGCCTAAATTTTGTATCAAGAAATGAAGTTTGGGAGCTACATGATGTTTGCTAACTTCAATGCTCTAGAAGAAGAAGTAGACCCTCCTGATGATCAAAGGATTTGGACCTTAGAGTTTGATGGCAATTGTGCAACTACTAGGTCTAGAGCAGGTGTGGTGCTCATTTCCCTAGAGGAAGACTTGACACAACTTTCTTACAAGACGCAGTTCAAAAAAACAAATAATACTGCAAAGTATGCAGCATTACTAATGGATAACACTGTTGCAAAAAAAGAGGTCTTAAAACCCTAATAGCCCAAGGTGATGTAGAACTAATAGTAAGACAAGTCTGAAGTCAATATACTGTGAAGAACCCAAGACTTCAGAACTATGAAGACTTGGATGCCTTCTCTATACAAGATGTTCCAAGGGAGAAAAATGTAAGGGAATGCATGGTAGTTTCCTCCTCATCCCTTCTTCTACCTCATCTAGAATTCAAAGATAAAAAATATAAGGTTGAAGTCCTCTTTAGACCTAATGTACCTAACAATGCTAAATCATGACAAGTCTTCACCAATGATAACCATATCTAATGTTTCCTATAAGGAGCCAAGCCTTTCCCTGACCATGACTTTGAAGGAAGTGAAATCCCTTGCTAATACTTCTCCCATAATAGCAAGAAAGATTTGAAGCTTGGTGCTAAGCAGCTAAAAGGTGAAAAAATTCCTAGACATCTAATCTCTTTAGGAAATTTGTTTAATAGACATGATGCATATATTGGAAGAGAAAGAGGTAGGAAAGGTGTGTTGGCTCCTGATTTAATAGTGATTTCAACTACCTTTTATGATGTGAGAAAACCTAGGAATTAGCTAGAAACCATGATAGGCAATCTACAAATAAAAAAGGGCCAACTAACAAGACATCAAATTATTCTTCTCTTTAAATTCTACAAGATTCAGGCAAGTTTACCTCAAGAATTCAACTTCGTATATTCTTCAAATAAAGATTTAGAACATGAATCCCAATGACAATAGATTATTAAGCCTTATTTCTTCTAATTCAATGATATTGAGATATGACAACTAGCTATTTTACCAAACCCTATACATTATGAATCAAGTACAGGCTGACATTTTCACACTTAGTTAACAAAAATATAATAGATTGATTGATCATAGTATTTTACATTATGCAAAATATTCCATTCAGATTAAGTCACAAAGATGGCCAATGCCTTATCCATTGGGCTAAACTCATAGAGACAAAACAACTATTATTGGATCTTATCTATATACTTTGTGTAAAGATTTATCTATATTCACTTCTAGATCTCATACTTATCATATCTTTACCCAAAACCATAATGTTCTTTCAATTTACACTAAGCATTTACATAATCCATTAGATCATTAGAAAAAGCAACAACTAGATTTATCTATATTCACTTCCAAATCTCATACTTATCATATCTTTACCCAAAACCATAATGCTCGTACAACAGAAACTCAATAAACTTAGCTATCAGAATTTCAAAGAACAAGAAAAAGACAAGGAAAGAGACAAGGTTTGGAATGAATTTAACTTTAAATATTTGTATTCAAATTTTTTGAAAATGTATACAATTCAATAGTCATCTCCATTAAAATAACACAATATACCAATAACTATAACTTTGCATTCAATTTTGGAAATGATTTATAGTATGCATGGACTAACTTAAAAATTACAAAGACTTATGCAAAGAAAGAAAATCATACCATCCTCTAGCCTTGGGAACTCACTTATATAGCATGAGTTGCAACAAGCTTCAGGCATTAAGGGAAAAGGACAACTATCCTTAGCACAAAAAGATTTACATAAGATAAAACTATCATTATTATAAAGATTCTCAAGAAAAGATAAAATTTGTGTTTGTTTTCTTTTTGTAACATAATGGCTTTCTCATTGATTTTCTTGTGGTGGGGCCAACTCTATTATAGCAACTTTTCATTGATCTACTGCATCTAATGATTCATCTTGCTCCATATGTTGCTCTCTAGACTATGGGACCATTTGGCTTGCATGTGATGTATCATGCTCAGATATCTAGATTTTTATAACAACTGGTTGCTCTTCTGCTAGATCATCAGTTTTAGTGGCCATGTCTACTGTTGTACTTTCTTGCTTCTTTTCCATCTATTCTATTTGAACTACTACATCAACTAACTACACCATTTCTATGGCAATTGATTTGTCCATATTTTCTTTTTCAACTTCCATTTGCAACAATTGTGTTGCTAGTGAATAGTTAACTATCCACTTGTCAAAAAGTACATCATTAGTCTAATTGAAACTTAATATTTCTTGCTCTATTTTTAGATATCTTTTCCCATCTTTTTTATCTCAATGAAGTCTTGTTTGAAAGAGTTAAAAAATATTTGTACCTATACATCTTCTTTAGTAGTCCTAGAAAACTAGATGTAATTTTCTTTTTTTACTACCTTATTTAACCTGATGCTCATTAGTTCCTTCAACTCATTAGCCCGTTCTTCTTTCTCTCTTGTTTTACCTATGCCTCTAAGTGCATGAGGAAAAAGATAATTTATTTTGCCAAGATACTTCACAAAATAATTATTTATTCTTTATTGGAGCATGTCCCTCTTGTGACAAAATTCTATGAGATCATTGAATTGATCAAAAAAATTTCAATCTGTTCATTAGAAAAATCAATGATAGAACAACAAAGGGTTGTGATAGCGTTATCCCTGTTAATCTATTTGTTCAAAATAGGCCTTAAGGTTGCTTCATTATTAATCAATCCATTCCATATCTCTACTAATGTTGACAATTCCAAGTAAAATAAGTGCCAACCTATCCTATCTACTAGATACAAAATTGTATCTTTGACTCTATCCTCCTATTAAATGCCCAGTTCAACATGTAATGACCATATTTTGGCCTTTTCTTCTTGAAGTTCCTTAATTGTTTAAACATATGGATTTTTATGTGTGCTAGGAATTTCCAAAATTGTTACTATGTTGAAAGGTGGCACAGGGGGAGGAGGGGAAACAATTACGAGTTGGCTTGATTGTTTGCCTATTTTTCTCTTTCTAAATTACCTTTCATATTGTGTAACTTTATTCTCCAACTGGTAGATTTTTCTACCCCTTTGATCATAGGCTTCCAAAAAAATTTCAAAATTTTCATTTAGTTCCAAGAATTTTTTTAAATCTTTGGTTGCTACAACTACACCAAAGTCAGTCATTTGTTTGTTTATTAAGGCCATCTTTTCACTGTCTACCTCTTCAACTTTGTAGACCATGAGACTGGCTATATGCTTAGAATTTGAGACTTCTTGACACTTGGCCTTGTCTCTCTTGTGAATAGACGACATAAGCAAGGCTTTGTGATAATCACTTTATTTAACCCCTTTATGGGCTTGCAAAACCTCATCCTTAGTTTTAAACTGGGTCTCCTTTTCCTTTCTGACTGCAACCAAAGCCATTGCATTAGCAATGTCCCATTTAGGTAATATCATGATTCCTGGATCCTTTAATAATTTCCTTCTCCCTTCATAGGTTATCTATCCAAAATAGTCTATGATGATGGCCTTCACCTCCTCTCAATGTCAGAGTCCTATCTATCAGGTTGCTCTATTTTGATCTTCTTACACCTTACCTCAAAATTGTCTATATTGTACCTCCACAAAAATTGGACGAGTGCTCTTGAATTAACAAAGCTTTCATCATCCAAAATTTTCTTTGATGCTAGCTCCACCATTGGATCAATTTCTCTTCCTCTAAAATCCTCTACAGTGAGAGCTAGTGATGGTATGGGGGCCTCTATAGGAACTCCCTCTTCTACTATTGCTGTAGTGATGACAATATTCCCTTTGCCATCCATATGTTTTAGTTGCTCCCTCAAGGATTCTTCATCTTCTATACATATGGGGGTTTGGGAAGGGGACTATTCCTCAAACTTGGATGAGGAGCCCTACTCTAATTTTTGCTTCTTTGCATTAGGTGCAATAGGTGGACTTTCTAAAAGTTGTCTCTTGTAGAGAGGCACTACTTGTACACTTCTTGCCACAATATACTCAACCCTTTTCTACAACGTGTATTGCCCTAGGTTTATGATGGTTCTTCTAACCAACCCTTTCTCTATCTCAATAGCCTAGTCTAGATAGGCTTGAACCAAAATTGCCTTCTTCTCATTTAGGGTTTGCATAAACCCAAAAAAATTATTCATAAGCATGTTAATTTTATTACCCCAATATTTTATATCAACTAGGGGATTATACTTAAGCTCTAGAGCATCAATAAATTCAAGAATTCTGCTATATATTTTCCATTTTTCTTTCCTAATCTCCTGCTCTTGCAATTAGAATTTGTTCCTAATTATTTCCTTAGGATTTACCTTTAGTCCTATCCTTGAAAATATCATAGAAACCCTTAGAATCAATAAAACAAGGGTGGGATTGGGCCATCTGGTATTTATCCAAAAAAATTCCTAACTGCCTCCAACCTCCCTTAGTAAAAAATAATTGTGGATTATAGTAAACTAAGGAAAGAATGTACCTTTGGATCTGCCCATTAGTTCCTTTTCTTCTAATCCACCTACCTACAACAAGAATTTTGCAATCCCAACTTTCAATGACACTTGATATGGCAATACATGGGGTTTCCCTTGGAAACCATACACCCTGAATATAGTTGAGACTGATTATGGGATGATATCCCCCCAATTGTGGCTTACCTTCATCCCTTGGCATGATTTTTGGGCCTAATCAATTCTAGAAATTATTGAGGTATCCTAGGATTATCTCCAGTTAATAAAATCCTCAACTTGGAAGAAAAGTATCTATCAAATCTCATGAAGTTGGCATCAATGACTTCCCAAGTCATATCTACACTCCAAAACTAAATAGACAATTTGTCTTCGTCCGTCTCTAACTCCAATTTCATCTCCTTGGAGAAAATAGAAATGCCTTTGTACAAACATATGTACATTAGTATGGAATACAAGCAGAAAGGTTCCTCCAATTTTTCTTTGTTGATACCTATCAATCCATTGTGGATTTCCTCTGCTAAGTATGTGGAAAAGTCAAAAATTGAGCTCATACCATACTATAATGTTTGGGCAATGATGAAAACTATAGACCCTTCGATGTGATCTTGCTAGTCCATCCCAAAAAGTCTACAGAGGGAAATGTTTAGCGCTTGAGCCCTAGGATTGAAATATTTTCTTAGTAGTGGCTCCAGGGTATTTGTTGTCACCAATGGCCTTTTGTTAGAAACAACAACAACTACCAATAAAAACATGCCATTTGGACCTTATTCTGACACATTTCCTTTTGTAGCCCATAACAAGACATAGACCCACAATCTCCATGTGGTAGCTTGTCACTTCCCTGCTTTAGTTGAAATTTAGACATTTGTAAAATGCAGGAATGTGACAAGTGTTGATCTTTATTTGATCAATGGTAAGGAACATGCATGATCTTACACCGCTTTAAAACCAAAAGGAAATGGGGTCTGCATGGACAAATATCAAAATGTCATATTCCCTCTTTGTTTAAACATCACACAACTTCAAAATGCGGGAATATGACAATTGTTGATTTTCACTTGATCAACGATCATGAAAACAAACTCACCTAGGGTTAAGAACTTCAACAAAACAATGGGCGAGCTAACCCAAGGCAAAGCTAAGGTTGAAAAGGATTCATGCACTGGGGTAAAATAGTTTTTTGGGAAAATAATAAAGGACTGCACAAAAATTATATATTAAAAGATTTTTTCAAAGGCTTTTAGGGCTTTATAAAAATCTTCCTGTGCACATTTTGAAAATACGAACAATGTGAACCCAACTTTTGAAACCTAGGGCACAAAAGACATTAGTGAAACAATAAATTAGGGATTTTTATAGGGCATAATCAATTAAAAGATACACAATCCCTAATTTCAATTGGATTTTTTACTATAAATTTACAAAGTTTTTAGCATGTAAAAACTAGGCGAACAAGGTGGAACCTCTAGAGATTTTGAGGGAATGAATATAGGCACTAACTTTAAGCCTAAAATGATTAATATTGGTAGTAGTTGTTCTAACGAAGAAAGATCAAGGGCTAAAGGTTTTCTTTTGGAATATCAAGATGTTTTTTCTTGGGGGTATGAGGATTTAAAGACTTTAAAAAATGGTGATTTTAAACATAAGATTCCCCTTAAGCCTAATGCAATCCCTTTTAAACAAAAGCAATACAACTACAACCCAATGATCTCAGATGTCATCTTCAAAGAAATCCATAAGATGTTAGAAGCAAGGACCATATATCCTATACACCATTCAACTTGGATAGATAATAATATCCATGTCTGGAAAAAGAGTCGAGAGATCAGAATTTGTGTTGACTTTAGAAATTTGAATCAAGCTTCTCTTAAAGACAACTATACTCTCCCTAACATGGATCATTTACTACAAACAATGGTAGGATCTGAAATGATGTCTATGTTGGATGGTTTCTCAAGCTTCAATCAAATTGAAGTAGATCCAGATGATCAATTTAAAACAATGTTCACCACTCCTTGGAGAACCTTTGCTTATAACAGAATGTCCTTTGGAATAATTAATGCTAGAGTTACTTTTTAGAGAGCCATGAATTCATCCTTTGTATATTTAAAGGATAAGATTATTGTAATCTATTTGGATGATTTAATAGTCTTCTCCAAGAAAAGAGAAAGTCATTTGAAGGACTTCAATAAAGTGTCGATGAGATGTAGGGAACATAGAATCTCCCTTAACCCCAAGAAATCTATCTTCTGTGTTATAGAGGGGAAGTTGTTGGGTCACATAGTATCTCAAGTAGACATTAAGATTGATCTTGAACATGTCAAAGCTATCCAGTAGCTCAATTTACCATCAATAAAATCTAGAATTAAGTCCTTCTTTAGTTAGCTAAATTTATTGAGAAGTTTTGATCTCGATTTCTTTGAAATTACCAAGTATACAATTAACATGATGAAGGGTAGTTAGACATTCAAGTGGAATGACTTTGAAAGGAAGGCTTTTGATGAAATCAAAGCTGCCATAGCCAATGCTCTTGTCCTAGTTCATCCAGATTATACTAAAGATTTTATTTTGTACTGTTATGCATCAGCCCATAAATTATCTGCCATACTCATGCAATAAAACAAGGAAGGTATTCAAGCACCTATTTCTTTCATGAGAACCCCTCCTAAGGAGCATGAATTGAGGTACTCTTAGATGGAGAAGCATGCTTATGTTGTGGTGAGAGCACTTAAATATTTTAGATTCTATGTCCCACTTTCACATTCTATTGTGTATGTTCCTGATAGGATGCAATACCAGAGGATCTTGGATAGCTAAAATCTAGAAATATGGAATTGAGTTAAATCCAACAAAACTGGTTTGAGGTAATGGTTTGTGTAGAACAATTGCAAAAAAATAGGAGGCAAGTAAACAAGAAGAAACCTCAAGAGTTTTGATGGTAAGCCTCCAAGATCCTTGGTTTTCAAATATTTCTTATTTCCTTACTTATGAAGACTGTCCCAACGGATTGACATACAAGAAGAGAAGAGATCTTAGGACTAAGTCAAGAAAGCATGTTATTTATGATGATTACTTGTATAAAAGGGTAATTGATGGAACCTTCCTAAGGTGTGTGGATAAGCCTTAGCAAGAGAGGTTTCTCCAAGAATTTCATGATGAAGCTTGCAGTAAGCACTTCTCTTCTATAGTAACAACTTTTAAAATTTTGAGGCAATGCTATTACTGGTCTGGTATGTTCAAAGATGCCTATAAGTGGGTAGCTCAATGTGACAAGTGTAAGATGTTTTCTAGAAAACCTCAGTTGAATGCCTTACCTTTGAAACTGGTAGTAATAGAAGGCCCCTTTTAGCAGTGGGGAATTGATTTTATTGGTCCAATTAATCCCTCTTCTTCTTCTACTCATTTATACATTATAACTACTATAGACTACTTTACTAAGTGGGTGAAAGAAAAGCCTACCAAAAGAACCACCTCTAAGTCATCTATGAATTTATTAAGGAGAACATCCTTATGAGATTTAGTGTCCCATTGAAGTTGGTTATGGACAATGCTACACACTTTTCTTCAATGGAGATTGTGGAATTCTGCTACAAAAATAGTATCCACTTGAGTCATTCTTAAGACTATTTCCCCCAAGAAAATAGCCAGGAAAAATCAAGCAATAAGAATTTAGTCAACATATGAAAAATCTTGTCTCTGATAATCAAAAGGATTGGCATAAGAAGCTACATGGAGCTCTATGGGAAGACAGGGTAACACCAAAAAAGACCATTGGTATTTCTCCATTTGAGCTAGTATATGGAGTTGAGGCTAGCCTTCCCCTTCTATTGGAGCTATATGTTTGCAAGTTGCATCAAGTGATTGAGGATCTAGTATTTTAGAATGGTCTGGAAAAGAGAATCATGTGCTTAACCAAATTAGAGGAGGAGTGTATAGATTTGGTTGACCATATCACTGAACATCAAAAGCATGTGAAGAGCTTCTTTGACAAGAAAGAGAGACCAAGAAGATTCATAAAAGATGATTTGGTCTTATTGTGGGATACGAGACATGAACCCAAAGTCATGCACCATAAGTTTCACTCTCTTTGGGAAGGCCCTTTCAAAATTGTGCCAGTAAACTAGAACAATTCTTTTATTTTGGCCTATCCCACTGGTGAGGTTCTTCCATTTTCCTACAATGGACAAGACCTGAAGTTGTTTCAATCTCACAATTTAAAGTAGGTAACCCCTATAGTTAATGGTTGGTCTAGGTAGAATTTAATTTTCTACTTTCTTAGTTTAGTTTCCTTTTTTCCTAGTTTAGTTTTCTTTCTGTTGTGTTCTTCACTTAGTGTTTCCCCCCCTCAAGTTTTTCATCCTGGCTATATGAAACTAGAGATGCTAGGTCCCTTCTTAGGAATTTGCATGCCTAAGTACCCAACTAGAGGTAATTTTTGCCAGGATTTCAATCTATCCCTTTTAATCTTCTAGCTTGAGAAGTTTTCAATGCAATTATGTTCAAGTTCTTGTCTAGATAGCCCCTAGGTGGCTCTCTTCTCATCAAACATCCTAAGGTTTCCCTTTTGCGTTCTTTCTAGGTTTTCCCTGCTCCACTTTTTCCTTATGCCTCCATGTGGGATTTTGTTGTTCCACTACATTAAACTCTTAGGTGATCTAGGATTGGGAGGGTTGATTGGTTGAGAGATTTCATGAGGAGAAGAAAGTCCTACTTTGATTCTATAGTTTGGTTCCTACCAAAAGTAATATTTTTCTCTAGATTCCATCCATTTTTGCTTGTTTTTGTCTTTTCCAAGCTTCATCAAGTGAGGCCATGAAGAATGAGAAAATGGCATCTGCAAGAGTATACTGAGACCACTCATGATGCAATGACCAAGAAAAGCAAAAATATGAAACTAAGAAACTCTCAAATTGAAGATCTGAAGCCGTAGTTCATTTCTATGTAGAGAAATGAAACTTCATGTTTTTAGTTACTCACCCGAGCTGGAAGTGAACAACTTCTAGTGTGTTTCCAAAGATTAAGATCATATCCTAATTGTTGATGCTATCTCAGATCAATGACTATCATTTAAAAATGAATAGTTATGGGTATAAAGCAAGACAATTCGTGCTCCATTTAGAAGATTCCACATGTCTAGTGGACCCAGGTGTGGTATTATAAAGAAGTTAATTTGGGACCTTGATATACATTACTAAATGATGAATCCACGGTCAGTGATCCATCTTTAGGATTTATAAGGAAAAGTGGCCAAAGTAAAGAGAAATGTTTCTAAGTGCTTCTCTCTTTAGGAAGCGAAGGTCTCAATGGTGCTTTTTTGCCTACTGGAAACATTCAAGGTTTCTTTTCTAAAAGAAAAGGAAGGTAAACAATTCTTAAACTTAATATAGGGATATTCTACAAAGATGCAAGAAAGATGCTTCTGATGGAGTCAGTGCAGGATTTGAGCAAATAAGCCAATCAAATCCACAAAGCCTTTGAATCCCTGCATGCAAAAACTTGTCACAAAAGAAAAAGACAAGAAGAGGCAAGGGTTTTGCTAAAAAATGGAGACAGAAGAAAAGTTGCTCTCAAATGAAAAATGAATAAGAGATAATGAGAAAAGTACAAGGCTCAACCTTATAAAGGTGAGATAGAAACCCTAAACTAAAAAACTAGGTTGCACATTATTAATTAATAATTAATTAATAATGCACCTAAATAAAGCTTAAGTAACTAGAGTAATAGAAACTTATATAATTAAATCAATATGATTTAATTAATAAGTATAAATGAAAAAATACTCTAATACCCCCCCTTAAGCTGAAAGCAAGGAGTAAGCTTACCTAGCAAAGAAAGGCTATGAAAGCAAAAACAAGTGGGTCCTGGAAACAAGGCCTGATTAGGTACCCAGTACAATGAAAACTCTATAAACCAGAACAAAGGAGAAAACCCAGTGGGAAAAAAATCCTCTCCAAAAAGAGATGTAAAAGCAAGCAAAGACAAAAAATAATGACTTCAAGAGACTCTATCAAAGTCATAAGTACAATGCATGCTACCAAACCCCCCGTGAGAGAGGGTCAAGGCTCCAAAGCCCCCTCGAAATGAAAGAACCCCTAGATCAATGAACAAACCACTATGACTCTAATGCAGAGGAGTGAAAGGTAGTGGAAACTGTAGAGGGAACCTCGAAAGTTGAGGTGTCACTAAGGCCGAGTTGATGCTCAAAGGAGTAGACACGAGGATCCTGAAAGGGAATCCCCAATGTAAGTGGTATGATAGGTGTGTTGACACTGTCATCAAAGAGGAGATGAATGTCCTCTGTAGAATCCTCAACAACTGAACCTAGTGGATCGATGAATGGAGTTGGAGGATCAAGTAGTGTTGAAGAAGAACTCTACTGAATAGAAAAGAGCTAAAGAGGAGGTGGCAAGGCAGTCACAATAGTAGTCTTAGGAACCACACAGAGGTTCAAGAATCCTGACTGTACCACATGATGATCTCTTAAAGGAGGAGAGTCATGCTTTGGAAAAGGTGGACCAAAGTGTGAAATAGAGTAGAGACAGGTGGAAAGATCAATTGTCCCTGTAGCAACAATACATCCTGTCATACTATCTCGAATGAAAATTGAATCTAGAGTGAACTCAACTGTCTTCCTGGACCCACTGTGAGAAATCTAATAAACTAAGAGAAGGTTTGCAGATAGAGATGGAACATACAACACATCATTGAATGTGTCATCTTGAATGCATAGAGTGCCTTTCCCGCAGACTGTCATAATAGTGCTATTCCCAATGATAATATGGGGAATAAGAGAAGCTTCAAAAGAAGAGAAGATCTCTCAAGAAGATGCCATATGGTGAGAAGCACCTGAATCCAGTATCCAAGGGACCTGTGAAGGGGATGTGAAAGAAGCTCGTAATGCATGACCCTTTCCAAGATCCCGTCCAGCTGTAGAATTGATAGAAGAAGACTGATAAGCAGACCCCTGTGAGCCAGAAGAGGATGGAGAGGAAAGATTGCTCTTCTAAAGAAGAGCTTGCAAATCTGCTATTTGTTTCTCATAACCATCAAACTTCTTCTGATAAAAAAGTGACTCATCATGTGTTCCCTTCTAACAATAGGAACACGTAGGTCTCTTAGTCTTCTGTTTCTCCTTCTTAGAAGAAGATGGTGGGCTAGTAGAGTGCTAAGAAAAGGAATATGATAACTGCTTCGGCTTTTGTGTGCTCTGAGGTGGCTTGGCAATCAATGCCTGTGACTGTGAACTTGTAAGAGAATCCATTTGAGTGAGCTTTGATTGCTCACGAGTCAACCAGTCACAAAAGGTCTCAAAAGAGGGCATAACATGTCGTGCACCTAGAGCATCCATAGTGGAGTAGAAGGTAGAAGTGAAAATCTGATAAGGTCCTCGAAGCTTGGACAGTATCAGAAAGATACACTCATTATCAGATTTTGTCTTTCCTGCAACTTGTAACATAGATCAAAGAGACTTGAATTTTGTCAAGAAATCCTCAATGTTGGGGAATGATTCAAGAATAAAGGAGGTAAACTCTGCATCTATCTGTAGAATCCTAAACTGATTCATTGTGCCAAACAAGGTTAAAAACTTGTCCCACATAGCCTTGGGTGTATTCAAACCATCCAGGTGAAACAGTAACCCCTCTGAAATATTCATTGCAATGAGGCCCATTGCCTCATCCATTTTATAATGCTACATAAGAAGCTCATAAGGCCTCTGTAGAACTGGCTAAGCTACATTGAGACATGACCATAATCCCTTTGCCATTAGCAATCTGGTCATCTATCTTTTCCAAGTATGATAGTTGTGTGGTGTAAGGTAGGCGACATAGGAGTCCGCCATTGAGAGAAGAAGACGGAAGTAGAAGGGTTTTATTCTGAATTAAAGTATAAAAAAGAAAAATCCCCCGCACAATAGATAGTGATTCCCTCAAATACCAAAGAAAACAACTATAGAAAGCATACAAATTGAGAAAGGAACCTGGATTTCGGATGTAGAGAAGAGAGAAATAGAAGCCTCTACTTCAATGCCAAAATTGGAAGCTCAAACAAACTTGAAATCAAACAAAACCAACACCATTGTCTCTGTCTCTAAACTAGATTTCTAGCGCTTCTTTTGGATCAAAAAGAGACCTCCGTATGCCTAAGTTATGGCCAAAAAACCAACTACAGGTCCAAGAAAGGAGCTCTCTAGAAAAATACAGGCACGGGAAAAAATTTGACGACCGTATGGCCATCAACAGCCAGTCGCTAGAAAAAAAACCAGTTGCTAGATTGATGATGTCAGCCAATGGAATGATGATGTCACTCTTAGAAAAAATGACGTCAGCTGGGGAATGATGTAATCCTCCAAAATGATGATGTCACTGTCAGCAAAGTGAGGTTAGCAATCGTTAAACTGACATCAATTGTCAAAAAGATAACGTCAAATGTAAGCATGACAGGTGGTGGCACCACTTCAGAGGTGGCACTAGGGAAGTGGCGCTATTGGTTGAGCTGAGCCATGGTGACAGCATGGCAAAAGGCCGTACAGCCTGTTGGGTAAAAAATTTTTGCTTCCCAGAGAAATGTTGTCCAAATTGGACAAATTTTATATGGAAATAGGGGTTTTGATGCCTTCTGGATCCATTCGTGACGTCCATTTGGCCTCAACCTACTCCAAAAAATAGTGAACCCCCTGTTTTCTCAAAAAATACCCAAAAAATTCTAGATCTGATCCGCCAAACCCTTATTCTCCCTTTTTCTCCAAATCATGAACAAGCTATAGCAGATCTGGCTCTAATGCCATGTAGGATTTGAGCAAATAAGCCAATCAAATCCACAAAGCCTTCGAATCCCTGCATGCAAAAACCTGTCACAGAAGAAAAAAGACAAGAAGAGGTTGGGGTTTTGCTAAGAAATGGAGACAGAAGAAAAGTTGCTCTCAAATGAAAAATGCATTAGAGATAATGAGAAAAGTACAAGGCTCAACCTTATAAAGGTGAGATAGAAACCCTAAACTAAAAAAATAGGTTGCACATTATTAATTAATAATTAATTAATAATGCACCTAAATGAAGCTTAAGTAACGAGAGTAATAGAAACTTATATAATTAAATCAATATGATTTAATTAATAAGTATAAATGAAAAAATACTCTAACAGTTAGTACAAAGGAAATAAAGTGTTCACGTGCTCAAGGTGGAGAATTCTTTTTGTGGCTTCTCCATGCTAAGTTTAAAAATCAAGAGAAAAAGCCTTATGCGGAAAAGAAATAGGTAAAGAACTCAAGGTATGAAAGATTAGTTTGCACATTGTACCCTCGAAATTGAAGGAAAAGTATGTCTACAGAAAAGAAAGGTAATACCTCTTTCTCCACACTTAAGGGATTTAAGTGCAAGCCTTTGCTCTAGATTCTAAATTAAAGAGGGTAGTTCTTAGTAAACTTAACTAAAAGGATTCAGATAGGAAATAATCTTGCTACTATAGGAGATTAAAGTGAATTTTATGGTGGTCAGATTTATGAGTTATCATGTGGGTGAGAATATGTTTCAAATAGTCATTGATTTGCCTAATTTATTATAAATTTGACCTTTATGGATGTTAGTTATGAGTTACTTCATTTGTATGGCACCAAAGATCCAATTTATGAATGTATATGATCAGAATTTTTCCAAATGAGGTCCCTCATTCTATAACAACTATTTAGTTGAAAAAATTGCTTTCTCTGTGTCAAGTGAAAATCTAATGGTTGTGCATGCACCAAAATTTGTGAAGGAATGCATTGAAAGTATAACCCAAAAACCAAACAAATCTTTTGCCCTGACCAATCTATTCTGCTTTTAGTAAATAGAGAATTGATGCAGTATGCATTTGGAATTCTAGTGAAGGAGCAGTACTGTGACATAGACTTTTCTTCTTTTGCATCAATGTTCAATGAAAAGAAGACTCCAAGAAGAGAGGACATGCAGAGAACTTAATTGGTTCTAGATTCCTCATTCCAAAAAGAGTAAAATGTTGAGGACTCCCTTTGGAACCAATATGAGGAGGGAAATTGTGGATATGTTAGCCCTATTGCTAAGATTAAAGGGTAAAGAAGAAGCCCTAGATTTCATTAAGCATCACTTCTAAGTAGTTTAGGTCATCTATGCTAATGGAAGTTGATTGGGCCCAAATCATATGTGAAGAGCTAGCTTCCTGGCTAAATTTGACAAAAGAATTCAATCAATTTTACATGTCATCATATCTAATATAGGCTTTAGCCATGCATCATCTATGGCCTGGTCTTCCCATCATTGAAGATTATGATGAGAAAACTAAGGTGTACAAATTTTATCCTCATCTACAACTAGAGAAGAACTTTGAAGAATACATAAAGGTGAATGATACCTTCACAATGAGGCTATGCCAAGAGTTTCAAGGGTGCCCTGAGTGAAGATTCTCACCTAAAGCTATATCAGCAGTGAACCAATTTGGATGTTGTTTTATTCAATTTTCATCATTGTCATACCTAAGGATTGAAGCATTCGATGGTTTTTCAAAAGGACTCCCCGAGTATCCTGAGGATAAAGTAGTGCTTGTTGAATTATGCAGGTAGATTCTAGATGTGAATACCCTATATTCAAATGTAAAGAAGATAGATGACATCCCCTTTCCAATTGTGGTAGGACCTTATTCTTGTGATTTGATGCTCAGAATTTGGTGAAAGCCTTTGAGAACAAGGTCAAATTGATTGACTATGAAGTTCTAAGGCCCCAATATGATCCTATTAGTTTTGACAAACATCACCTAAAGTACGATATGCTTATAGGCATGTTCAAGATATTGAGGATTATTGTGTTAGATTTTATAATTAGTACCAAACCAAAGTGAGGTATTGGTCTAGGATAGCTATTGATAAAATGAAGTTATATAATTATAAAATTGATGTTAGTGATATTGCAGGTGATGGTTCTTATATGTGAGTCTCCACTTATGAAAAAATCAAGGACGCTCCTATACAGTCAATTTTGCCTAATGGTCCTGTAATTGATACAATGGCATTTCTAATGATTGACATCATCAAAAGGATAGACAAGTGGGTAGAATGGACCCAAGCAAGGAGGAAAGAAATGGAGCTACTAGTTTTTCCAATCGAGTAGCATATGGAACTGCTCAGTCATCACCAACTGCTACTTCCACCACTTCTGCCACATCAACATCAACTGCACTAGCTCAATCTATTGGTGGTGGAGGAGATCAACCTTGTGAAAAGAACATACAAGTCCCTCCAACCTATGGAGGAGGATCTCTTGAAGACATCAAAAAAGTGGGATATAAAGAGGTAGAGAAAGATAAAGATAAAGAGAAGAAGAAATTAGTAGTCAAGGGTTCCTCCTTTGTACTAGTCATCAACCTAGATGGTGACAAAAATCATTTGTATGGAGAGGAACAAGATGCATCTCAACAAGGTAAAACACTAGCCTTTTCAGTCACTAAAGCAACTGCCTTTACATTTTCTAGTAGGAGAAAAGTGACACCCCCTATGGCAAGGAAGCTCTTTGATCCTAAAACCCTATAGTCAACACTCAATGTCCTTTCAACTAAGTCTTGGTCAAAAGAGACCATTGATAGAAAAAAGAGGAGATGTGAGGAGAGTACTCCATCTAAAGAGATCATTGTGCAAGCAACTCAGTCCAAACCCATGTTAAAGAAAGAAAGAAGTAGAAGACTGTTGCAACATTGGCAATAGACCCAATTTCTAGACACTTGCTTATGGAGATTGCAGAACATCAAAAGGAGGGAAAGTTTCATGCATTAACTCCTAATGGTTTTTAGATCAAAACTGTCAACATGGGAATTCCAGTGCTTGACACTATGGTCAACATCTGGAAATCAACTAATACACAAATAGAAGATAAGATAGAAGAGTTAAGGTTTAAGAAAGAGGTACTAAAAGCATCAAACAAAGAATTGATGGATTACATTAGGGATGCACTTGGAAGAACACCTTCAAGCACATTTGATCCAAGTGTAGAAGAGAATAAGAACCTATTGCTTAAGCTACAACAAGAGATGCAATTTGATCAAATTGGTTGTGCCTGGATAGATGAGCTCAAGGCACTAGGACTAGGATGGATAGATTGAGAGAAGTAATGTCAAAGCACCAGGACTCAATGAAGAAGGAATCAAAAATTTTAACAGAGCGCTTTGTTACAAGAGGTGATTGGCACGAAGATCAACATGGTTATGAATCATGGCATACTTAAATCCAAACAAGAGCCATTGCTTTATTGGAAGCAATCTTTGGAATTTAAATATGATAGTTCAATGAAGTATGAGACTGAATTGAAGTGTTTATGTGATTTAGTCAAAAGGGAAATGGATAAAATATTTGAATTTTTAAAGGTCTTGGATATTGAATCTTATGTCACCACTAACCATCAACTAGTGGACGTTGAGTGAATGAAGACTAAGTTTCTAGTATTCATTGAAGAAACTTCTAATTCAAAAAAATTCCAAGTGGCAAAGCTTCTGGAACTCATAGTAGTAGACTGTTTCCTAAAGTGTGCAACAAAGAAGCTCCAATCAAAGATTTCCAGAGTGGAAGAACTCACAAAAATGCATGACTATTGGATGGTCAGAGTTGGCAACATCCTTATCCCAAGTGTCATGGAGTTGAAGAATGTAATTGAAGCAATGGAAGCCTACAAATCTAAATCCATAACTACAAAGAAGAACTAATACTCTGTCAAAAGGGTGAGTGCACCAAGATGGTGTACAAAATGGGGCATATAAATGGACACCTTTTTTCTGAAATTAGGTAAATCTGAACTTGGATGAGACATTTGAGGTTCATCCACTCAAATGACAATATGCGTAAAATATATAAATTGTAGTGCTTTGAATCTACTTTCTAAACTACTAGAGTTTTTACAAAATCAATAAGATTAGGTGGGTCAAACCCTATGCACACGAAAAATAGTTCCTAATTTTTTAAGAAAACATAACATAGCTATATTTGTGTGCAACACAAAAAACATATTTATATTTAGTATTTTGTATAACCCTTTGGTAGGATGATAATCAAGAGTCATATCTATAATTTGTGTACTTTTTTGTAATTTTTTTATGACTATTTTTTTATATATAATTATTGAACTGACTACATCCTTAAATTTTGGTGTGTGTTTGTGTGCTGGGCATAACTTACATCAAAATAATCAAAAATTGAAACTATTGTTTTTAAAAGTGCATAGAATCAAGTGTAGAACAATAATATATAATTTATTTTGAATTTGGTTAAATATATCAAAATTTATTTAAAAATGGTAAACATATGTTTGTGAGGAATGTGAAGGCATTGGTAAAAGTAATTAAACTTTACATTGTTAATATTGTCCAAAAGTAGAAAATTTATATGGTTAGAAAGCTAAGAAGAAGTGTTATATTATGGTAGTAATTTTAGAGATACCCACTTCACCATTAGTAAATCCAATGAAGGAAAAGATAAAAATTCATCTTAGAAGATGAAAAAAAAAATTGAAGGAAAAGAATTGGAGGGAAAATAGTTTCCCAAGACTTTGGGGTGTTTCCCTATGATATTACTAAGCCATAACCCATTCAGGAGAGAGAGAGAGAGAGAGAGAGAGAGAGAGAGAGAGAGAGAGAGAGAGAGAGAGAGAGAGAGAGCGAGAGAGAGAGAGAGAGAGAGAGAGAGAGATTAGGGATTACTCATAGAGAAACAATACTTAAGAGTAGCAAGAGAGAGAGAGAGAGAGAGGTTAGGAGTTAGAGATATGTCTTAGGAGTTATTTAGTTAGTGAGTGTGTGTATATGTGTTTGAGAGAGAGAGAATTAAAAATATGTTAGCATTTGTGTTTACCTATTGATTACGCATTTGGAAAACAATGACTACATGTTTTAGATTATGCTTAATCAAAATTAATGGAAAATAAATTTTGATGAGATATGACTTATCTATCTACATCATATTGGAGGTCTCTTCAATATATTTCCAATGCATTTTGAATGGAGTCAATCAGACTTTGTATGTGAAAGCTATGGCCTTCAGAGTAAAGCCTACTTTTATTTCTTCAAAAACTAATCGAGTTTTGAACAAGTAATTTTACTTCTTTAACCCAATTGGGTTTTCCATAACCCGATTGGGTTTTGAAGAGGTTTTTCATCCTAGAACCCGATCGAGTTTCAAAACCAGATTAGGTCTTGTTTTTAATGTATTTTTGCTAGGCTTGGTAATCAAGCCTAGCCACTTTTTGAAATTTCATATAACCCATTCAGGTTATCAATAACCTAATCAAGTTATTGACATTTTAAGTTTTTTATTGGGATGTGTCCAATAAATTGTACACCATCTTGGTGCACACACCCAAAAGTGTTACATATATCCTCTCTACAATGCGATAAGTTTCTTCCCCCCTTCTCTCTCTTTTCTAAATTTTTAGCCATATTTAGCATTCTCCTCATAGGTTTAGAATTTGTAATGGATGATAAATCAGTTAATCCTATTTTTAGCATTCATTTGTTTAGAGATGCTCTGCAATGTAATCATCAAATGTAACTAGCCATTTATAAGAAGGCCTGTAAATGTAACTTTTTGAAGAGTAAATAAGATCGGCAAAATTATTATGTGGGAAAGCCCCTGTAGTTGGGACTTCTATGTGAGACTCTGCATCTGCATTTTGATTTTTTTGTTCATTTAAGTCTTGTATCGTTCTTGGAATAAAATGTGTTATTAATGAAAGCTGTGGGATTGCAAATAAACCATGTTTTGTTTCTTTCTTCTCAGTGGTTGTAAGATTTAATTTCCTCATTTATAACATTATCTCAATTCCCCTATTCTGTGCAAGTTAGTTCATATGCATTTCATTGTTGTATGAGAAGTTTTGGATTTGGTTAATAAAAGGGATGTAACAGGAAGCAATCTGAGTATTGTCAAATCTCAGTAATTGGGGCAATTTGGGTGTTGTATAGTTGATCATACTTTCTTTTCTTATGTAGTGTGCATTGGTTGATAGTTTTACATTGTTACAACTTGCATTCAGAAGGTAGAATAGATTGCATTTTAGGTGTTATATGAGCTTAACAATGAGTTACATACATTCATATCTGTGGAGGTTGTGATTTATAATATGAAATTGGCCTAGATTACTTGAGGTGCTTGGGCAATCTGGTTATACCTCTTTTGCTCTCTAGTTAAGAGCATACCCCCAAATTAGCCAATCTACTAAAAACAAACTCTTTGCAAATCTTTACACTATAAGGGAGTTGTACCTTTCAATTTAGGGGTCTTTGATAGATTACTACATTGACCCATTCTGTCTTTAAATGTTTTGTTTTCTACCATACTAGGCGCATTAAGAGTCAAGGTGTAAACCAAATCCAAGGAAGACAAATTGTTAACCAACACCATAGAAGATAACAAATATTTAAATAAAAAATTATCATCAAAAGAAATTAAAGAAGCATTTTTTAGTCTTAATCTAGATAAGTCTCCATGACTAGATGACTTCCAAGCCTTTTTCTTTCAAAAATGTTGGAATACTCTAGGATACGACTTATGGGAAGCCATTGAGGCAACTAGAAAAATGAGAACTTTCTTATCTGAAATCAATAATATATTTCTAGCATTAATACAAAAAAAAGAAGAACACAAGGAACTAGGGGATTTTAGGCCTATAGCATTATGTAATACAATTTATAAAATTATGTCTAAAGTATTAGCTAACAGGAAAAAAAAAGTCCTATCAAAATTGATCTTAGGAAAACAAAATAGCTTTGTCCTAAGTAGGCCAACCTTTGATGGCATACAAATAATCCAAGAGCCAATACATTCAACTCAAATTAATAAGTAACCTTGCATGTTAATGAAGTTAGACATTCAAAAAGCTTATGATAAGGTTGACTGACATTTTTTATGCAAGATTGTGGAAGCCTTTGGTTTTCCTCATCAATGGATTAACTTAATATATAATTAGATTTTAATTCCCAAAATATCCCTTCTTATTAATGACATGCCTGAAGTTTTCTTTAGTATATCTAGAGGTATCAGTCATGGAGACCCAATCTCTCATTTTCTATTTATTAAAATGGTAGAAGCATTGTGCAGAGCAATAAAAGAGGCTCAATTAGATGGGAAAATCAAAGGTATCATAGTAACAAATGAAGTTCCTAAAATAATTCATCAACAATTTACATATGATACAATCCTTCTGGAAGAAATCACAATGGAGGAGGTTTGAAACTTTAATCAAAGTATTAATACCTATATCAAAGCATTAGGAAAAAAGTAAATCCCTATAAGTAAGAGATATTTTCTCTTAATCCTTCTCCTGAATTAGAAATAAATATATGTAATACAATGGGGTATAGGAAAGGAAAATTTCCTTGTAAATATCTTGGTATCCATTTAGAAAAAAAGGTGTACAAGAAAGTAAAACATGGAAACTCATTTCAGAAAAGATAGATAAAAATTTGGAAAGTTGAAAAGGTAAATGACTATCTAAAGTTGGAAGAACGACTATGATTAAATCAATCTTATCAGCCAATCCTACATATCAGATGTCATGTCTACTACTCCTAAAAGGAGTGAAAAGACACTTAGATAGTAGATTAAGGAAGTTCTTTTGGCAAGGATGGGAAGGAAAATAGAAACAAGCCTTAATAAAATAGAATAAAATATGCAAGCCTAAAGAGTGTGGAGGTCTTGGAATTAAAAATTGGATTTGAAAAAATGAAGCTTTAGGAGAAAAATTAAATTCGAGAATGTTTCAAGAATGTGAAAAAAATGGGTAATTTTTTAATACCATAAGTATTTGAATAATGAAAATCCATTATCATTATTTAGAACCAGAAACCTGCCAAAATGATCTAGAATTTGGAACTTCATGAGGCAATGTCATCCTCTTATAACAAACAATCTCACTTGAGATATTGGTCAAGGTCAGGATGGATGGACTTCCTCCACTTGGTAGCTATAACCTCCTAGCTAATATTAAAAGCACTTTAATTGGCTTGCGGGGTTATCATGTAAGTGATTATAAACAAGTAAGCAATGCTGACCAATATGAAGACTGGAAGTGGAAATCTGTTGAAGAAACTAATTTGTCAAATTAGGATAAATAATATTTTGAACAATTTCTGAAAAATAGATAAGCTAATCATAAAGATGAGAAGGATAAATTAATTTGAGGTGCTTTAAAAATTTGGAATTATAGTGTTAAAAAGGGATATGAAATTATTATTAACTCATGACAGTGGGAAAAGATAAATATCCCTCTAAATCTTTGTTGGGATGCAACATGTCTACCCAAGATTGGAAATTTTCTTTGGGCAACTCTATCAAAGAGAATTATAATAATGGATAGGCTTACCAAGATGGGATTTGAGGAACCCTCAAGATGATCTTTATGTGAAAACAAATCTAAGATGGCTGAACATTTGTTGTTCCAATCTCTCTTTTATAGGAAGTGTTGGCAATGGTTATGCCAAAAACTTAGTTGGTCAATTACATTCATAGATAATTTAAGAGTTTTTCCTAAATAGTTAGCCCAAAAATAGGCATTCCAAGGTCTAAATAACTTATGAAAAGTATCTCCATCCATAATTATATGGGAAAATTGGAAGTAATGAAATAAAATAATATTTACGAATGAAAGTATGGACTTAAATTTTTTTTCTCAGTAAAGTAGAATGATGCAACAGAGCCTAGTGGGACTGATCATAAGGTGATCAACTGGTCCAAAAACCCTCTACATTGATGTCCTTCAACCAAATCTCTTGGTAAAGATGATCAAATGTGCAAGAACCAATCACAAGTTCTACAAGGATGATACCAGGTTATCACAAACCTACACCCAAACAAGGAAAATCCTAATCACTAGGGAACCCTATGAACAAGACAACTTACCACATGTTGCTTACAATGCACAATTTGACCAATTTTGTGAAAACAACCTTAAACTTATTCAAATGACCAAGGAAGACTCCTACTCATGGTGATAGTATATTTAGGTCACCAATAACGTGAAACAATTGTTAAAACCAAACTATGTAAGTTTTCCACATAGTTGCTTCATTAAGCCATCCAAAAGGCTAGTAGCCCTTTTTGATGAAAATCAAATTTTAAAGGAAATATCTCCACACAACCTAGGAATAAAAATTAATTTCTGGACACACTTTTGGGACTTAAAAAACATGCTAAGACACCAAGGTTTGATGACACAAAAAAATGGGCTTTTGTTCACTTTCTCACTTAGGCAACTAGGGCAATTAGGCCTCCGTTTATAAAGGAAGTACATGTTCTAGGACTCCATCCTTAGGAAAAATGATGGGAAAATGTGAGGACAACCATAGAAAAGTTAAAAACTTGATTTCAAGCCTTGATACCAAGTCTGGTTGGAGTTGTGGAAGATGTTGCATCCTTTTTCTAGCATGCACATGGGACTTGCATGCCTAGGGCATTAAATTTTTCAAAGATCCCTACAAGTACAAAATTAAAACCACTTGAATCTTAAATTACATATCCAATAAAAAGATTTCACTAGAGGTTGTTAAATTCTCATTGTGAAATCCCCCTCTATTCTGAAAAATGCTTCAAAACCCTAGGTTAGCAAGAAATTCAGACCTACTTACACAAAAATGTGAATATCTTGAGTTAGGGAATAGATGGAAACTTCAAACCAGAATAATTGTAAAGTTACTTCATCCACCTATCCAAAAATGTGGGTTTTAAACTACGGATGAATCCGTACAAATCCATACAACACAAGACAACAGGTTGTTTGTAGTAAAAATAAGGTATTTTATTGATTGAAAGTTGAAATTACATTATCTCTACCTATCACCCACCTAAAAGGGCTTATTATAGGCCTTCCAATGGTCATAAAAACATGTCAAACTTTTTATGGCCATTGGGGAAGTTTTTTCTCTGATTTACAAAAAGTTGCTTAGAAGTTGCTTGACAACTTTTCAAGCAATTTTTGCACTTCTAAAGAAATGTTATGAAAACTTAAATATAAAGAACTAAATAGGTCCTAAACATGATAAAACATGAAATAATCCAAAATCCTAATATTCTAGGCCCTTTGACCATCTTTGACCAGAGTTGACCAAGGGCTTATAATAGTGCCAATCTTGGAACTAGGTCATACAATTTTGTCAAGATGCCTATTTGATTAATCTTTTTGAGGTTTTATTTTGGGATCCAAGGTTTTATATTAGGATCTAAGGTTTTCTGAGGTTTGTGAACTAGTGTGCAAGGATTGGATTCATTATGAGTGCTCCTGCACCATAGAAACATGCATTATAGAAATAGGAAATAACAACTTGAGAAAATCTAACAAAGAAGAAGGTTGTTTTTTTTGAATAGGATGCGTAAATGCGCAATAATTGGTTTAAGTTCATTAACCCACCTATGACCTATTTAAAATATAATAAATAAGATAGGGCTATATGCAAATGGGAACCTCCCCCAAAAGGATAGACTCAAGTAAGACTAGAATGTATTAACCACTTTGATAAAGGCTTATGGTTAATAAAATGATCCAAGCCTCTAAGGGTGCTATCAAATAATATAGTAGAATTAGATGCTTTGATCAAAGGATTAATCCTTAGTTTGGAATTATGTATAAGAAAGCTAGTTATCAAAAGATACTCACAAAACATTTTAAATACACTAAGGAAAAGAAGTGTGCCAAATTGGATATTAAACTCTAAACTTGAATATGCACTAAATATAGTTGACAAATTTGAAGAAATGAGCATCAAAAAAATATATCAAGAAGGAAATAAGGAAGTAGATACATCAAAAAATAAAGGAGTAGAGTGTGAAGATTCTCTAATAAAGAACAATCAAATTAGCCAATAACTCAATAATTGTAAAAGTCCTTGACATAATAATAAAAGATAAAAGATTTGTGATCAAATATATTTCAGATATCGATTTGACAATAGGGTACCTTAATATTCAAGTAGTTTACTCATCAATCTAGGATGGACAATCATTTGATAGGTTCTATGTGATAAGTAGGATTTTTGATGTCAAATTATGGTGTCTTTTTCTGTTTTTCTTTTAGGCCTTCTCTTTAAATAGCTTCTCACTATTAATTTGATTGTAATTTGTTTCTATATTATCATATTACATAGATGTGTATTTCCTCTTCTAGATTCAAGTTGTCTAGGATTCTTAGTGCCTCTTAGTATGAGACATTGCTAATAGTAACCTTCCTAATAACTCAACATTTACTCTATCATAAAATAAATTCAAATTTCAAAAGTGGCTAAAGAAAAAAGATACTTTCTCTAATTATTAAGAAAAAAACTATTTATATAAATGTTTGGATTCAATGTCATTTTTATGATTCACTACTACTAACAAGGATCTTAGCCAAAATAAAGTATGTAGGAAAAAAAATCTAGTGACTTGAATTTCAAACTTTAGAATCATGAGGACATAATAAAGAGGGAAATCTAAAAAGCATTCAAGCTTCAAAAAGAAGTTTAATAATGAGAGTGCAAGTCAAATTTTAGTAATGTAAAAAGGAGATAGATCAAAGATGTAATAATGATGTACTAAGTTTTGTCTCTCATGTAAGAGAAGGTATGCCTTCTCAAATCCCTTTGCTAAAAAATAGAGCCAATTATATCATAAAATAGACAAGATGTCCACTTCTTGAGCTAGATTCGAGGTTTTCTTCTATGTTCTTTCCCCCAGTGCCTACACTTTAAACGACAATAAACACCAATGTTAAATTTAAAAATCAATAAATATTGGAAAAGGCCCTTTACCTATATTTATAAATAAGAAGGGAAACCTACTTCTATTTTGCAACATAGTGAGCATTAAAGAATAATTTATATTGAGTAAAATGTCCACTAATTGTGTATTAGATTTTAATGATTTTTGTTTACCATGTTCATGAAATTGCATGATAAATAAGTGAATTTATTAATGGAACCCTTAGATTTTTTAATGAGATAGAGGTCTAGATCCATATGGCTCGAAGAAGGAGATAGGAATACGAAATTGTTCCATTTGTCAACTCTAAAATACAAAGCCAAAAATTGTATTTCTAGTCTCACAAAAGGAAGTCATCAAATCACTAACAAAAAGGAAATTTTTGATGAATTGGTTTCTTTTTTTCTTCCCTATTGTGTTTAGACCCTGATATTGATCAAACTAAATAGGTTGAGTTGTTAGAGGCTATCCCCTCTTTGGTCACTAACAAGCAGAACAAATTGTTGTGTGCAATCCCCAAGGGAGAGGAAATATATAAAGTTGTCTTCTTTCTTGAAGGAGATAAATCCCCAAGGCCAGATGGTTTCCCTATGATTTTCTTTCAAAAAGAATGGAAATTGGTTGGTAAAGATGTATGTGAGGTTGTCGAAGAATTCTTTGGGGCAAAAAGAATGCTAAAGGAAATTAACTCTACCTTCCTTTGTTTGATTCCAAAGAAGATTTGAGTTGATTCTCAGAACCAGTTCATACCTATTAGTCTTTGCAACTCAATTTATAAAATCATCTCAAAATTCCTTACTTTGAGATTGTTGAACATTCTTCCAAATTTGATTTCAGAACAACAAAATTGTTTTATTCCTAGTAGACAAATTCTTAACTGTATTATTTTTGTGCATGAAAATATCCATTCCTTATCTCTTTCTAACAATCAGGGTTTTATTATGAATGTTGATATAGCCAAATCCTATGATAGAGTTGAATGGTTTTTTCTCCATAAGATCCTAATGTCTTTTGGCTTTAGTATCACTGTGATTAAGCTTATTATGCAGATGGTTTATACTACTTTGGGTGCTATACTAGTTAATGACAGATCTACTAAAATTTTTAAACCATCTAGGGGGCTAAGGCAGGGTGATCCCTTATCTCCAATTATCTTTACTATTATGGTTGATTGTTTGGGTAGATATATTGGGAAGTTGGTGTTAAAATGGGAAAGTCAAGGGTTAAAAATTTCATCTCATCCTCTTGTTTGTTCACACGGACAATTTTTGGATGATACCATCTTCCTTGGAAAAGCTGATGTTAGGGAGGTGAGAAATCTTAAAAAGGCTCTTAATCTTTATTCCTCTGTTGCTAGTCAGCTGATTAATTGGAACAAGATCTCCTTATTTTTTATTAACACTCTAGTTGTTAGACGAGGAAAGATTGCAAATATTCTTGGTTGCTCAATAGGATCTTTTTCGTGTACTTATCTTGGATTACCCTTGGGACCGAGTCCTTCAAAAAGTTTTTGGGAGGATCTTGTTAAGAAATTCAATAAGGAATTGGTGGGGTAGAAAGGTAATATGCTGAGTCAAGTTGGTAAACTTACTCTACTCAATGCATGTCTTCAAAGTATCCCTACTTATGCTTTGAGCCTCTTTAGCATTCTAGCTAAATTTGCTAACATAATTGATGAAATTCAAAGGAATTTCCTTTGGTCTAGAATAGAGGAAAAGAAGAGAATGACTTTAATTGCCTGGGAAAATATTTGTAAACTTAAGTCGGAAGGTGGTTTGGGTGTAAGATCCGTTAGAGGTATGAACAAATCATTATTAGCTAAACAAGGATGGAGAATTTATCATGATAATAAGGAATGTAGTTCTATCTAGAAACATAAGTACCTTTATGAGGCTCCTTCTTTTTTTAATTTTCTTTCCTATTTGATTGTTCCTTCTTCTTCTTCTATTTGGAATGTGTTCTAGGGAGCTAAACACATTTTAAATAAAGGTTGTAAATGGAAAGTAGGTAATGGGAGAAAGATCATGTTTTGGGAGGATGAATGGCTTTTGGATCACCCTATGATTGAGGATTTTGAGGATAGGAATTTTGTTGATAGACGTAAATAGGTGTATGGTGATTTAGTGGAGAATTACTAGATTTACAATGAATGGGTTGATCTTGCTGATATTAATCATGAGTTTTCTAGAATCCAGTTAGCCTTGAATGTTGTTAGCCTTTACCCTGAAAAAGAGGATATTTTGGTTCGGGGGATTGAACCAAGAGGATGTTTCAATGTCTCTTCTATTTTCATATTGGAGGACAAAGGAAATACTCCTATGTGTGCTAAAGCATGGATTAAAGTGCTTATTCCTAAAATCAATATCTTTTTTTGGACAATGCTCCAAACAAAATTTTAACTCTGGATAATTTGCAAAGGAGAGGGGTTTACTTGGTTAACAAATGTTGTTTCTATAAGATGGACTTTGAAGATAGGAATCACCTTTTTTTAAACTGTAGTTTAAGCTAGAATGTAAGGAGTCTTCTCTTTATCTACTAGAATTTAGCTTGGGTTCATCATAATAACAATGATGAGTATTTTCAGAGCTGGACTTGCCCAACTAAGGATGCTGATATTGGTTTTCTTTGGAAGATTTCTCTCCCTCATCTCTGGTGGGGTATCTAGAAGGAGAGGAACAATAGAATTATTAGAAACAAGGAGACTCCTGCTTGGGTTTTGGGTCAAAATATTATCAAAGATATCAAAGAGAACTTCAAATCTCAAAGGAAAATGTCTGATGAGACTCAAATCAGTAATCCTATGAATGCCAAAGGTACTAAAATAAAATAAGAGGATTAGAGACAAAATGTAAAGTGAAGATCTCGACTAATGGGATGCATCAAAGGTAATTTTGATGGTTTAGCTAAAAGGAATTTGGGAAAAGATGGATGTGGAGGTGTTTTGAGAGACCGTTACAATAGGTGGATGCTATTGCTATACCTATAGGCAAGTTTACTAGTCATAAAGCAGAGGAAAAAACTGCTTTGTTCACTATGAGGATGGCAGTAGAATCTGGATTTCAAAATCTTTGGTTGGAAGGAGACTCCCTTAATATTATTAACATGTTGAATAATAAGAGTCTGATAACCTGGAGTATTGAGGGAAGTATTTTGCAAATTAAAGGCCTTATGAATAACTTTGATAATGTTTTTACTTCTCATATTTTTTGGGAGGGCAACAAAGCTCTTGACTAGACTATGAATCAAGTGATCTATAGGGAAACTAAGTTGAGCTTGCAAGATGACCTAAGAAAGGAAGTCAAGATGACGATAATTGTTAATTATGATATGATACATGCTAATGAAGGAAAGATTGTGCAAGATTGAGGAATTTATTAAGAGAAGTGATAAATTTATGGCAGATTTTCTAAGTATCCCAAGGTGGAACCTTAGTATAATTATGGATCGTACTTGGCATGTATGCAAGGTTAAAGGCTTCTTGGAAATCAATTATACTTTACTTTTCTTTCAAGTTTCCATTTATCAGACTACTTGTAGGTACAGAGCCGAATTCGAGATGGGAGGGGAACCAAGAAAGCAATAGCCAAATAATTGTAAAGAATGGAAAGAAAATTTGGATGTATGGGATATCTTGAAAAAAGGGAAAGTCATGACTTATATTGAGATTCTTCATGGGTATAAGCCCGACATTACAAAATATTTCTTCAAAAATTGGATTGAAGATAGGGTAACGCTGCATGGGGTCACTATGAAGCTATTGGAGGAATTTATTGCTAAGATTACAGGTCTTCGTATGGAGGGTCTTAAATTTAGGAAAGAGACTAGTATTTTGAATTTGGCCTTCAAAAAATTCCCTAAAATTGATGAAGAGGAGAAAAAGCTTGAGAAGAATGGCAATTTCTATGACCTAAGCTAGATTAAGGTTATTTGGAAGGATGTTTTATTATGCATTTGTGAGTATTTTATCCTTGATGGTAGAGCTAAGAGAGTCCACAAGTTTTAGTTTGTGTTCCTAAATCATTTTAGGTATAAAGATAGATTATCTTTTCCATTTTATTTGAAATACTCTTTGATTCAAAGCCTCCAAGCCCATAGCAAGAAGGAGTCACGTCCTGTGCTCCATGAGGGTTTAATATTACTTATTGAAAAATAAAGGTTTTTAAACCCTCTTCGACCGTGGGGAAAAAGTAGAAAGTGATTGGTAATGAACCTCACTCTAAGAAAGTTAAAAGTGAGGAAGGCACTAGTTATAACAAGAGTACCAAATAGGGTAATAAATGTGAGATTAAAAAAAAGAATGTGGAGGAAGTATTGGATTTTGAGAACTTTGTTGAGGATGATAATAAAATGGAAATGGGGGACCTCAATTCAAACCTGGAAGGTTATTCTAGGAGCAAAGGAATGTCAATTGGCAAAGATCATGTGGACGGTAGTAAAGACAGGAAAACTGAGTCTAACGCAAGGTCTAAAGCTTTAGGGTATGAAGGGGGGGAACAAAGCGTTCACCCTTCTCCTTTTAAAAGAAATTCTAGTGAGGAGAAAATGGATATGCACACTTGAAATAATAACGAGGGTAATGTCCTTGTCATGAAAGAGCATAGTCCGAGTAAGGAGAATAAAGATGAGCTCAATGAGATGCAGGATGCAAACATCGAGATCCAAGTCAATATAGAAAATAAGGAAATGAAATGTCCCTTTTCTGATTTTTGTATGATATTTCCAACCTTTAATCAGATCTTTAAGATCAAACAACTAATATCACAAAGATCCTCCAGATTTCTCAAGAAACCCCAAATCGGGTATGCCAGAAATGGTGCCAAAAGCTTCACAGCTTCACCTATTATTAATAAATCTGAAAATGGGAATTTTTACAGAAATTTCAGCAGCATAACAGCCTACAAAATGAAATTTCTAGATCTATATAGCCTTTACACAACAGCTCACAAATGTAGGACAAAAACTATGCTCATCGGGCTCCCGAAATTAACACAAAAATGCTCGGAAACACCACAAAAACACTAATAAACTATCTCAGAAGTTTAATCACGTCCCAATACATAAATTCAGCTCTATTTTAACAGCTTAAAGTCTGAAATACAGTAGCAACCAAAACTGATATGAAATGCTCAACTGAAAACACCAAACTCATGCAAAAAACACACCCAAAAACCCACAAATCTACACTGTTCAGCACAAAGGCAAACTTTGTATGAGCATGCACATGGAATGGCTTCAAACTCCCATCCTTAGCCTTCCTAGAAACCTGCAAACTCCCATTCTTGGGTCTCCCTAGAAACCTGCAAACTCTCGTTCTTGGGTCTCCCTAGAAACCTGCAAACTCCCGTTCTTGGGTCTCCTTCTCCACAGGTTTGGCAGCCTCTGAAGAATAACAAAGAAATCAGCAAAATCAAGTTCTGGAATGAGCCCAAAATGCCTCCAAAACCCCTTAAAAGAGGGCATAACTGTAACTCACGTCCAAGAGAGGTTAATGAAACATATTTTAATAATAATTTTCATTTATTAGTCCAACGGTTTCCAAAGATTAACCCCCTTTTTCCGAAACTTCACTTTCTTGGGCCTACCTGCCTTAGCAAAGATTATTATTTTTTAATTATTCGAAAAGGGGACATGACAAGTCCTCCCCTCCCAAACATTGCTTGTCCTCAAGCAATGGCTGAACAATAAACCAATCAATCCACGTGGATCCCAAATGTAGTCATGAACTATATTACTACCAATTAACACAGGCTCCTGCAATATCCTCTGCAATATGACCAAGATGAATCCATAATCAAACTGACAATTATAGCTCAACCAAACTCCAAAATCACCACTACCACAGTCAAAAACCCATGAGACACAAACTCTTAGAACATTAGAACCCAAGTAAAGTGGACAAATCAAACTGCCAACACAATAAATACCATCAACGCATCCCACTGGCCTATACAAAATGTACAATCCAACTCTGCAACAATGGTGAATGCTCTCATATGAAACTATACCAAGTATGGAGAATCCACACACTGTACAATTCCTGCAATCAACACAACTCTGTAGATCATCGGCCACTGTCTCATAACCATAACTCCCATGCACCCCTGATGGTGAAAAGCCATCACAAGATGAACAACAAGAAATGGAACCCAAACCAAATTTTCCTACCATCAACTCCTCAACACAAGGATCAATTACTAACTGATGTACATACCCTGCTGAAGCATCACTCCAAAACTCCTGCTCTAAGTCATGTATTATCAAGCTATCAACTGCAGGACCTATCACCATGTCGTGCCCATCACAACTCTCATCCCGAGGCATCAAACTATTCCATAACTGATGATAAGAACTAGGAACCAAAGTACATCTCTGTATCAAAATCTCATTAACATGGTCATCAAAGGTAAATTGATGAGCGTACCTCACAGTGTAATGCTGATAGAATGCGCCAATCTCAGTCAGTGGCTCAGACTGTAATCCAGATGAAACTAACTGCAATTGATCATTAACCATGTTGGAATTGACTACTATCTCTGAAGATATCACCAAGGGAGTAGTATTACTAGTAGGAACCATGCCAACTGTCGACTCACCAACATCACACATGCTCTTTGATACATCTCTAGTCTCTGTGCCATCAGTACTAGAGGCCACCACCATGTCAAGCATACAACAATCTGCTACAAAACCCAACTCAACTGAACCTGACTCTAGTGGGAATGAACCTGATATGCCAATGTTAGTATCAAGGATGGATGCATCCCCATCTCCACTGTCTCTGAAAATCTCGGCCATGGACATCCTCGGATGACCAAACACCATAGCTTGTGACTGTATAGAATCAGGTAAAGACTCTAGCCACTCTAACTCCATGGTCGCCTTAGCCAAATGAAACTGTGACTCCTTGAAAGCCAACTGTGTACTCTCAAGAATCTCAGAAGTCACCTCAAGTTGCTCAGTAAGCTCACTCACCTCATCTTCCTTGGCCAACAATGCATCATATGCTGTACTGCCCCACTCCATAAGATAATCTCTGTCAGCTACCAACTGCATATAATTCTGTCTCAAAATCTGAATAGCCTCCCATAAAGAGTGGATCTCTATCAAGGAAAGATAATTGCCTTCCTGCTCATCACTAGTAGGAGAACCCCATCCATAAACTGCTAACAACTGACGAGCAGCATCAAAATGCTGGCAAGCGATAACAATGTCTCGGTCACTAACTCTTAACTGATTAGGCACATGATGGCACTGGCTTGACTGTCTCCTACAAACCTCCTCTGATGCACTGTCTAAAGGAGTATCCTCAAAGTCACTAGTCTCTAGAGTATTACAATCCATACCCTGTGAATTAAATCTAAAGCTCATATCAACATACGAAGTATCAAAAACATTAGCACTGCTGTCCAACTCCTTTGTACCCAAGGAAACTAAATCTTCAAAACTGCCCACTACATCCTTCTGGATGTCATCAATGCCAATATGATCCTGGGACTCATTTGTACACACTACCAAATATGAAATATCATCAACACATTCCAGCAAGTATGGTCGACTAGATATATGAACAAAGCCCAACACCGGTGTATACAAACTAATACAAACATCGGATAAGCTCCTGGCACAAGAAAAGACAACACCGTGCAATCTGCTAATCAAATCCATGGTAGCACCCAAACAATCACTGCTACCAAAAAGTGTTAATGATTTATAGTCAACTGAACCCCAAATGCCAATATAAGAATCTCAAGTCCATATCTGTAAACTAGAATTAGCTGGTAACTCAAGCAAAATCCTGACTTGAGTAATATGACCAATACCAACTAACTCCACATACCTGTCATGATGAGATAATGTAGTGACAATACTGTCTTCACACACCTTCAGCTGGCGGGATAAATCATGTGAAGTACTACTAGCCTCAACCTCATGTGACGAAGCATCTAACTGTGCCTGGTACTCTCTCTCAGAAAAGTCATGAATGCTCAATGTCTGCTCATCTACACTAGGTATCTCACCATCATGCACAACAACATCCTCATAATCATCATCCTTGAGGTCAAATCTATCTATCACTCTTTGACTAAAATCATCAAATGTAGTTACCTGATCATGACCTTGAGTAGTCATTCCATGATACCACCAATCATAGGCTGCATCTTCCAAGTGTAGACTTGCAATTTGAACAACATCACTCTCCTTCATGGGGTTAAGTGTGAAGAAGGTCTGTAATTTTTGTAGCCATGCTCTAGCTGAAATTTTATTTGTTCCATCAAAAGTAGGTGCTATAAACTTGCTTATTTTATTTTTGAGCTCTCTTCCACTTATGTCATGCTCCCTTCTGTATTCTTTCTTGGGCATCAAAGTGTTCATCATATCCACATATTCTCTAAAAGGAACTGAACTACGCAAGTCATCATCTAAGCCATTATAAGTAGCTCTTAATGTAATCAAGTTACCTGTAACCTCTTCCATAGGATTAATGGCTAGATTTGGTACTGGTGGCTCATCTGCAGGCAAGAAAATAGTTTTGGTTGATTTAGATGGTGTGGATTTCAGATTTCTTGGCTCCTCTGAAGTGCTCCCTTTCTCATTAATAGATGCAACTCCTTGTAGTTTTTCTATCAATATTCGCAAAGCCTCTCTAGTTTCTGCCAAACTATCCACTGTTTGCTTCTGAGTGTTTTGGATGTCTTGGAAGAATTTCTTTGCCATCTCATCTGGATCAGCCATACTTTTCCCTTCCTTGGATTTTGTACTTTTACTTTCAACTGGAGGTTTGATCAAAATTTCTTTATTCTTTTCTCGCTGCAAATATCTTTTTTCTCTTTCACTTAGTTGCATGCAACCATAAATTTTGACATGCAGCTGATTAGAAGCAACATACAACCACCAAATTCACCAAGAATTAACATGCATATGATTAGAAGTAGAATGCAACCATAAATTTTGACATGCAAGATTTGGGTAGTTATCAAAACTGACATGCAAGATCTGGGTAGTTGTCAAAACTAACATGCAAGATCTGGGTAGTTGTCAAAACTGACATGCAAGATCTGGGTAGTTGTCAAAACTGACATGCAAACTTCTACAACCACCAAATTCACCAAGAACTAACATGAAAATGATTAGAAGTAGAATGTAACCATAAATTTTAACATGCAGCTGATTAGAAGAAACATGCAACCATAAATTATGACATGCAAAATCTGGGTAGTTGTCAAAACTGACATGCAAGATCTGGGTAGTTGTCAAAACTGACCTGCAACTTCTACAAACCCTCAGGCTGGCAAGATCATGGCTCTGATACCACTGAAATGTCCCTTTTCTGATTTTTGTATGATATTTCCAACCTTTAATCAGATTTTTAAGATCAAACAACTAATATCACAAAGATCCTCCAGATTTCTCAAGAAACCCCAAATCGGGTATGCCAGAAATGGTGCCAAAAGCTTCACAGCTTCACCTATTATTAATAAATCTGAAAATGGGCATTTTTACAAAAATTTCAGCAGCATAACAACCTACAAAATGAAATTTTCAGATCTATATAGCCTTTACACAGCAGCTCACAAATGTAGGACAAAAACTATGCTCATCGGGCTCCCGAAATTAACACAAAAATGCCCGGAAACACCACAAAAACACTAATAAACTATCTCAGAAGTTTAATCACGTCCCAATACATATATTCAGCTCTATTTTAACAACTTAAAGTCTGAAATACAGCAGCAACCAAAACTGATATGAAATGCTCAACTGAAAACACCAAACTCATGCAAAAAACACACCAAAAAACCCACAAATCTACACTGTTCAGCACAAAGGCAAACTCTATATGAGCATGCACATGGAATGGCTTCAAACTCCCATCTTTAGCCTTCCTGGAAACCTGCAAACTCCCGTTCTTGGGTCTCCCTAGAAACCTGCAAACTCCCGTTCTTGGGTCTCCTTCTCCACAGGTTTGGCAGCCTCTGAAGAATAACAAAGAAATCAGCAAAATCAAGTTCTGGAATGAGCCCAAAATGCCTCCAAAACCCCTTAAAAGAGGGCATAACTGTAACTCACGTCCAAGAGAGGTTAATGAAACATATTTTAATAATAATTTTCATTTATTAGTCCAACGGTTTCCAAAGATTAACCCCCTTTTTCCGAAACTTCACTTTCTTGGGCCTGCCTGCCTTAGCAAAGATTATTATTTTTTAATTATTCGAAAAGGGGACATGACAGGAAACCACTATTGACATGGAGAATAGGGCCGATGAAGGGTGCATGGATGAATCTCCAAAGTTTTCTTTCCTTCATACTACCAAACTTAAAGCTGAGGTGTCCCTTCAAGGTGACTCATGGCTCTACAATGAGATCATGGTGCTCAAGAAAAAAATTGGGGTAATTCAGAAAGATCTAGATCATGAACGTGCCATGAGAGTCCATCTAGAAAGATAAGTTGGTAACATTCCTATCATATTAAGAAGTATGAGCTAGAACTTCATCAATTAATAAAGGATAACATGCAAAGAATGGAGTAGGTTACCTCTAGTTTGTGTGTTGCAGCAAATAATCTGGGCAAGAAAAGCAATGAGGAAATTATGTCTCCAGATATTGTTGGGGTGAGGAGTCTAGGAGGGCCAAGCAAGAGAATGAGGCAGAGTATGAGAAAAAAGATTATTGAAGCACCTAAAGATTCTGGTTCTACCCCGGTAGATATTATACAGAGTACTGTAGAAGTAGGCAAGGAGGTGGAGAAGAACATTAAAGAGCTACTGTAGGTGTTGGTGTGCTGGTTGCTGGTCCGTGTGGTTTTGTTGGTTTTTATTTTTATTTTTTCTAGCTTTTATTTAAACTTTAGGTTCCAGGTCCTTCTAAAACCTGGGTGTGTTTCATTTAAACTTGTGGTTTCAGGTCCTTGTAAAACCTGGTTTTATGTGTTTTTTGATAAACTTTAGGTTCTAGGTCCTTGTAAAACTTGGTGGTGCTTATTGCTGATCTTTTGATTTTGTTAGAGGGCTTCATGTCCTTTCAAAACTTGTTTTTACCTTAATCTAAAACCCTTAGATTTTCCTTGTTGCAAGTATTGATCACAATGGTTTTAATGTCTAGTATCCTTGTAAGACCTATGACTTCCTATTATTTGCTAGAGACTCTTAGATTCAATGTGATTATCTTGGAATGTTATATTAAGCCATTTTTTTTTAATGTTTCCATATGTACTAATGGTTGATGAAAATGATAAAGTGTGGATTCTTATATGACACCTTTACCAAATTCTGATGTATTCTAAATCTTGACATTTGTAGTGAGTTTTATTTCCTAATTGTGTCTTGAGTACCCTATATGATAATGTAAATATTTTGGGGTGAACTTGAGAACATGTTACTTAATAGGTTCCCTTTTAAATATTCTTGGTGAAATGTTGTGGAGTAGGGTTAGGTGTTCTGGGTGAGTGGTTTAGCATATGTGTTGAGACCCAAAAGTGGTCGTTGGAGGACCCTGTGCAATAGAGACCGGGGCCTTGAGTAGGTTGGTTCTACATGTGAGTTTGTAATCAAATGGAAACATTAATTAAATAAATGGGTTTTGGGGGTTCTGATTAACACATTAATCAGATAAGAGATATTTGAGGCACACTTATCCTATTGGAGTACAAGGACTAAATGTCATTTTGTATAAGGCCTTGATGTGGCAAGGTGATAATAGTTCAGGAGGTTGATCCTAATATTAAGGAAAGTGTGATAAGGTTGTATATGCTCTGTTGGAGTATTGGGATCATATGTCATTCTATATAAGACCTAGATACAAAATGATGACAATGGCTCAGGAGATTGATCTCAATATTTGAGGGGCATGCAATGACACTCAGCTAGTTGCATTAAGCCCTCACTCTTTTTTGGTTGTCTCTGGAAGTTTCTGTGAATGTTTTCCCTTGTATGGTTAATGTTTGGTTGGGTGGAAACTACATTTTAGATTGCCTTAGAACCTATGTGGATCATGGTCTCATCTACTAGCTCAAGAAGTGGACCATTCATGGTTCAAGTGGTTGGATGGTAAATAATTTTGAGGTAATGTTCGTGTCTCAAGTCAAGCTTGGATGAAGATGAAGATCTCTATCTGTTACTTCAAATATGATGTAAAAGAAATGTAAATTTGAGGGCCAAAATGTATAATATTGCATATGTAAATTTAAACAAAATTGATGTAATTTGGGAGGGTAGTTTAAGTAGGAGAAAAAAGAAAATTGTATTATGAACATGTATATGATGTATATTTCATTCCTCTCTTATGTTAAGAAGTTTGATAGAAAAAGTTGTTACTCATCTTATTTTTTAAAGGTTTCTTACGTAAAAATGAAGTTAAAATCACATTTCGTATGGTTTTCATTAGTGTGAAACAACTAAACCTATATTAAAATAAAAATGATGTTTCCATTCAAGTATATGAAATATTTCTCTATGGAATTTGAAAAAGATAACTAGAATGTAAATGTTTTCCTTTCTAATGTGATAAGTGATTAATTAGACAATTGACATCAATCCAAAGAGTTAGATGAATGGATTTAGTTATTGAAATATGAAGAACATTTTAGGGGACCTACTAGGACTCTTAAAATCATTATCATGAAAACAATGTAAACTAGATGTTGCATAAAATTAAAATAAAAAAATTGTTCACTAACACTTAGTAACTTTTAGAGTTGTCCTCCTAGGTTCCCAGGTAGGGCATGACATAATTTTTTTGCATGTTGTCCTGATTGACAATTAAATGCCCTCCATTATATTTTGATTATTAGAATAAACTAGAGTGATGTCCTTAAACATAAGCCTTACAATTGTAATTCATAACTTTTGATGCGTCAATCAATGGGTAAAAACCATAATTTAAAAGAGTTTATTCAAAATAATTGCATTCAAATTTGAAGACAAAAAGATAGAAGGGGCATTTACAATTTAGTCTAGAAAAAAAATAGTAAACACAATTTCAGCTAAAACAGAAAAATAAAACTTTGAGATATGTATCAAGGATATTTTAAACTTATGTAATGCAAAATAAATAAAACTAAAGTATGAAATCTCTGTAGTCTATAATAACAATGGAACACCTTTTTTTTTTTTTGGCTATGATGATTTTTCTAAGATTAAGCATTTGTATCAAACTTCATGATTCATCATTTGTATGAGATAAGAAAGAAGAGAGAAATGAAGAATCCTCTAAATAAAGGAAGGGAGTGGGTGTCATCTCTAAGATACTAAAGAGAACAAGAAGATAAGAAAGTTGTGATATTGCTATTAGGATAAAACTGTGCCAATCTCATTTGACAAAAACCCATCTCTCATGAGAATAAATGGAACACTTAAGACACTCATTTCCTCTAGGTTTTACCACTCATTGTCTTGTTGAGGTTCAACTATTATTGAAGCTTTATCATGCTATTAAAATTTACTATTAAAGAAGTGTGTGTTACTAAAACGCACCACCTAGATGCAACGAGTGCTAAGTGTTCCATTTATTCTCATGAGAGATGGGTTCTTATGAACCACTACTCATAAAACATGGGTCAATGAGTTGAGTTCTAATTGCAATTTCATAAATTATGATGCTCACCTAGATGCAATGAGTGCTAAGTGTTCCATTTATTCTCACGAAAGATGGGTTCTTGTGAATCACTGCTCATGAAACATAGATTAATGAATTTGACTAAAAAACTACACACTCGAATCACAATTTGACTAGTTCTGAAAACTATCTCCTACTTATAAATATAAAAAATGCCAAGCCAAAATAGAAATTCATATCTCATAAGATAAAAAATTAAATTTAGAACCACATATTAAAGATGCCCCTACAAAGTGGAAAGCGCTATAAGAACGTTCCATCACTAAACAAGTCATTTAACTTTAATTTAAATGACTTCTTCCAAATCCGAGTCAATGATCAATCACTAAAATAGGAGTCAGTAATATTAAATGTTATATTTAAATTCATTTAAAAAGACCCAACACCGTATCAAACAAGTTGCATACTATTAAAAATTAAATAACAATATATTCAACCCCAAATAACACGCCCGTGAGAACGCAAGTCCTCTGGGTAGGAATATATCTTAAAAAAACAAAGTCGAATCGTCCGTATTATGGACCGAGTGACGTGGCAGCAGAGTCCGTTGTCCTAGACAATTCTATAAAGAAGCGGCCAAAACGCCTTTAATAAAAGTCTTTTTGAAGTCTTTGTTACCGAGAAATATAAAGGAGTTATCATTTAAGCGAAGAACTTTTGTTGTGTTGTGGGAAGCCGCATTCACCCGCCGACGTATCGAAACCGCCCGCGTGTATAAATGGAAATCGTATGCGGTCTTAATGCGTCAGGGGTCCACTCTTGAAATGTATCTCCATTTGACTCCCTACTCGAACTGCTTCACACGCGATCCTCAAACCAGCTCTTTTTCTCCTCTCAGCTTAGTGCTCGGAGCAAAACCCCTGGTTTCTTTATAAACCCTCCGTGTTTTAACTCCTCTACCGTACCTCACCACCTTATCGAGGGTTGAAGGGGATTCGATCCCGCGACTTCTGACCTGCGTTTTCGTTTGTGAATCGTGCGGAAAATGGCGAGAGTTGCTGTGATTTGCTTTGCGGCAATGGCGTTGTTCGGAAGCGTTGTTGCACAGAGTCCTGCGCCCTCTCCTACCTCGGATTGTGTGAGCTACATCACAACGCTTGCGCCTTGTTTGAAGTTTGTCACGACGCCGACTAATCAGACTAAGCCGGATAAGGATTGCTGTACCGCGCTTTCGACTGTTGTTTCGACCAAGGTGGCTTGCCTGTGCTTGCTGCTAAATCCTAGTAATTCTCTCGGGTTGCAGATCAATATGACGCAGGCTTTGGCTCTTCCTGCTGCTTGCAATGTCAAGACCCCGTCTGTCAGTCAGTGTAAGGCAGGTAAGTGATTCTTCTTTAAACGCGGTGTGGAATCTGAGTGCTTTTTATTTCGCAGATTAACGAATTTGAGCTGCAATTAACCTGCTTGATAATTCGTATTTATGAGAGCGGACCCCCTTTGCCTTCGTTTAAAGACGGGATTTTCACACGGTGAACTTTCTAAGTTAGATTATGTAAAATTTTTCCCTTACGGCGGCGTTTCATTTCCTTTTCCTTTTCATGCTATTTCGTTTCGAAGATACAGTATTAAATATGATGAGAATTTTCATTTAATGGAAAAGGAAATCATTCTTTCTGCTTTTCACTCAAACAGCCTCAAGTTTAAACCCTGGACTATCATTACCTTCATTTGAATTTTCACAAACACAGAGTATTTTTCCAATTGAGATTATTTAAATTTTCCCGTTCATCAACAATTCAGCGGACTCTCTTTGCTTTCGTTTAAAGATGGTATTTTCATGAGCTCAATCTCTTTGCCTTCGTTTAAAGACATGATTTTCATACGGTCAATTTTTCCAAAGTTAGATTATGCAAAATTTTCCCTTTCGTCGGGATTTCATTACATGATCTTCCCTTTCGGCGGGATTTCATTTCATTTTCCTTTTCGTGCTATTTCGTCATGAAGTTACGGTATTAAATATGATATCAATTTTCATTTAATGGAAAAGAAAATTCATTGTATCCGCCTTTCCCTCAAAGAGCCTCAGGTTTAAACCCTGACTATCCTTCCCTTATTTAAAATCAGGATTTTAACACTCTGGAATATTTTTCGAAATTAGATTATGCAAATTTTCCCTTTCAACAACAATTCATTTCATTTTCCCTTTTTCCTTTTTCATCCTGAAGATAAATCATTAAATATCCATAATAATTTACATTAAATCTAAAAGAATGTTCATTCTATTTGCCTTTCAGTCAAAGACCTTCAAGTTTAAGCACTGGATCCACCAATTACTGTCTTGAATTAATGTTTTAAAATGCTGCCTTGTAGCCTGTTCGTTCTGGTCTATTAGGCCCTGTCGTTCGCTTTTCAAGGGGTTTTCTCCCTGTTTACTCTGTTTCTTTGACGATCTGTATAGGATTACCAGTAGACCGTTATTCCAATTGTTCGAAAATTAGGGTGTCAGTTTAGAGCTTTGAATGTTAGGCTGCGTTTAAGACCATTTTGCGGCTTTAGTAGTATGTACTGTCTGTCGGTGCATTTAGTAGCCCCCGAAATATACTAATCCTTGTTTAGTGAATTCATTAATCGAGGCCTTTAAATTTGTTTTATAACATATTTTAAATTTATCTTTTTGTTTAGTGTAAGCTCAATATTCTGGGTTTTAACAAGGGGTTTCATTGTGTTAACTGCAGCTGCGCCTGGCAGTTCTTCTGCTATGACACCAGGTAGGCTCTCTGATAGAAATCTGAATTTGTTTTTTATCGAAGCTATTGTTAGATAAATATTAGTCACTGCTTAAGTCTCCAAGTATGCTCTTTGCGTACTAGTCCTGCTACCGGTCCTCTGATCCTTTGTCCGATAGAAATAATTTCAGTGATTAAATTTGTTTCTTAATTAGGTTAATAGTTCTATGACCAGTTTCTCTGAGACATGAGCGTCGGTGGAGGGATTCGATGCTCTCATCTAACTTGAAATATATGTATTTGGTGATTATGTTTTTCGTATTTTATTTTGCAGCGTCTTCTCCAACAGCGATGTCTCCAGCAAAATCACCAGCAATGTCTCCAGCAAAATCACCAGCAATGTCTCCACCTTTATCTCCGGCAATGGCTCCACCTTTATCTCCGGCCACATCGCCGCTTGGGTCACCGACTGCGTCTCCCGCTGCATCACCACCGACTTCACTAGGTAACTCCCTATCATTCGCCATGCCTCCCACACGGTAAGGTAGCTGAAACAAATTTCCATATTATCCATATTTATCAGTAAATTAAGACTTTCTCACTTAATAAAGGGGCTTTAGGCGAGCATTAAGGAAAAAGCAGCTACAGTCCGATTTAGCCTTCAATCATTTCTTTTAATTCCAGCCCTGCATTTTTTCAATTCCCTGCAAGAATCAAAATAATACTCGAGCTCCTTCCCATGACCCGCATCTTTCGCTGCAATTAGGGTTCAACAGACCATCTGCATATGGAAAACAGATGCTCGAATTCGTTAAGGATCCTATCCCTGACACGGGCGAAAACATAAAACAGACTATATAGCTGTAGCAAAATCAAAAAATCGAAAAAAATATATACATACCGCATTGTTCTAACTAGATTGTACAAGAATTTTTAAAAATGTATATATGTTTTAAATTGTGGGCGAAATTAGTAATTGTTAATTTTTGTATTTTGTGCAACTTCATCTCCAGCCCCTGTTTCAGGTGCACCCTCACCAGCGCCATTCACAGGTGGAACAGCGCCAGCACCAGCATCAGGGACTGCCCCAACTGGAATGGGTCCATCATCTACATCAACTTCCCCTCCCCCAAAATCTCCCGCTCCCGCTCCTGCTGCCGAAAATAGTGAAAATAGTGCGGTGACTATTTTTGCGCCTTCTGCTGGATTTGCGTTTGTGGGATTCGTACTGGCGACCTTCCAGTTGGGAATATAATTAACTGCGGCCTTTTCTGGTCAGATTCACATGCTAGAATCTTCTGAGAGAGACATAGAGGTTAATAAAATTTATTCGTATACTAGGATCTCCATTCGATCTGACTACATGTAGTAGTGTACAGATTATTATTATGGATTACTATTAATATTTAATATTATTCACACCCATTTAGTTTCAGCCAGTACAATGTTTCATGTAATTATTGTCAGCTGTAATTTTTCCCCAGATTTTTAACGGAGTCCTGCACCATTGATTACTTTATCAAGTATAACTTTTTGAAAGAAATTTGGATTTTAAGAAATATGATATAGAATTTTGTGGGATTTGACTCGGATGTGTCTTCTATATTTTAAAAGAGTATTGTTGTAGAGGAGGAAAGTCATAACGATTTCTAAGTTGTATACGTGTCCCACCTTTATGTTTTATGGATTTTGATGTATGATTGTAGAATCTATTCTGGTATATTAGGGGATTACAAATTTGAGTACACTTTTTCTCTAAGCATTTAAGATATGTGATTTAATTTATTATTAGTGAGACTTATGTTTTGGCTTCATTTTGTTTGTCTGAATTTTAAAATATTAAATTACATTTGTAATGTTTTAAATTTTTTCATATTTTTATATTTTAATTTTTAAAGGCTTTTTTTTTTTTTTTCATTGGTTCTTCTTATTTTTGCTAGTGGTTTTTAATTTTTATTTTTCTTTTTAAAAATTCAAAATATTTGTTGTGCTACTAATTTTCTACTATTAATTTTCCTCTATTTGTATTGTTTCACAATTATCTTGTTTTTATTTTTATTTTTTAAGATCTATTTATTTTTGCTAATTAGTTCTTCATTTTTGTTTTAGTATTTTTAAATTTTTCTTCTAAAAAATTCAAAATGTTTCTTCTAAAAAATTCAAAATGTTTCTTATGCTACCAATAAAAATAAGCAAATGAAATATTTTTACATTTCTTTAAAAATTTCCAAAATAAATATTTCTACAATTCTAAAAAAAAATTCTTATACATATTTTAGATTTTTTACATTAATATAACTCCATAAACTTAGAAACACTAGCACATTATTTGTATCTAAAGTTAATAGGAAAGAACTAAGACTGAAAAAATAAAATGAAAAAAATTCTTATATACTTTAATTTTTTTTATGTTATATGACTGCCCTAAAAAAACTATTGATAAACCAAGGTATGTATTGTATATCTATTATTTTATTGGTAAAACTTGTACAAAGTACATATTTTCGTAAAGTTATGCCACAATTTCTCAAAGTTATAAGTACATTTGATTTTTCTCTTTTTACATTAGGTGGGACTCAAGTTGTATCACAACTTTTGTTTAAAAATAAAATTTATAGTTAAGTGGTATAATTTGTATTAATTGGTTTGAGTATGTAAAAACTCGAAATTGTAGATGGGTAGTTGTATATTTGACATTTATCATTGATATATGTAAAAATAAATAAAGTATAGTCATTTTTTATGCTAATAGATATCAACAATCTACAAACTTCTAGTTATTTCTTTTGAAAATGATTCTTTATAGCCAAAAGCAATAACTAGATTGACATTCTTTGTGAATCAATTTGTTGATCAAATAAACAAGATTGACAAATGAGTGTCAACACACTTAACCATTTTCACTATACATGTCGAGTCATAGATAGTGCAAAGCGAACTACAGTTGTTGCCGAACACAACTTATTACAGTATATGCCGAGCTATATAGAATTTAACATGTGCCGAGTAATTTAGAATCCAATAGGTGTCGAGCAAAGCAGAGAACTAACAGGTGCCGAGTAACGCAGAAACTACAGTAGATGCTGAGCAATCTAGAATAGATGGTGTCGAGCATCAGTATTACTTCATGTGCCGAGCAATGTAAGATCAGCATAAAAGTTTGTGCAATCGCAAGCCAAGATGTAAAACGGTTATGCATGACTCATTGATAGGATAAAAGGATAAGATCAAATCCTCACAACCACCTATGTGATCCTCATGCAACCAATCAAAAAATTGGAAACTGCATGCAACCAATAGGTGAATTTCAAGGGTTTGAGTGGGAACATTTTAATCAAGGATGCATGACGAACCACTACTCTTTATAAGGGAGTCTTGACGCCATTGAACGTAGAAGTGAGAAGTGCGAAAAGAAGAAGGAAAAGCAGAGCCTGTTATTGCAGAACATTGGTGTCAAAGATTAAGAGGAAAGCACAACATTTACACATCTAGTTGATTAGAACAAAACAAGGAACACAATCAACAGATCAAATCTAGTAGAGATCAAGGGATAGAAGAGCAGATCAAGAGCCTGAGATCAGCATTAGAGATTGCATTAGTTTAGGTGTATTATTCTAATACTCTCTCACAATTGTATTAGGAATTTGGAAATCCTATTGAGTTAGGTAGGTTTAATAGCCTTATGTAAATCCTTTAACAGGGTGGCATTCTAAGTTGACTGTTCTTAAGTCCTTTAACAAGGCACACTCCTAACAGGGTGTAGAAATCCTTTAACAGGGTCACATTTAACAGTGTGTTGTAGCCTTTAACAAGGAAAACCATTAGAAGTGGTTGAAATCAATTGTTGTAGTAATTTTGTGAGTATCATCCTCACCCTAGTTTTACCTTCTTATTCCTGGAGGGTTTTTGGGTTACCAAAATCTCAAGTGTTATGAGGTGATGCATGTTTGTTTCTCATGATTGTTTAATGTTTATATGCATGCATGTTCCAACAATTGGTATCAGAGCCAAGTTCTCTCAAAAAGAAGCCTAACAGCTTGGAGGAAAAGATCTGAAGATGGAAGTATTCAAACTTGGAAAGATCATTGAGAACCAGGTGATAGATGTGCATCTTGCTCTACACAAGGTAGAGGAAGCTAGAGAGGAATTAAGAAAATCCTTGAAAAGAAGGAAGGAAATAGCTATAGTTGAAAATGATATTCACTACAAGGAGATTGACACCACACAAGTATTAACCAAATAAGATTCCAAAGAATTTGATGCAGCAATAGCAGAACTGATGGAGAAAAATAGAATTCAAACAGAAGAGATAAGAACTCTTAAGATGGAGCATGAATCACAGGCCATGATGCTATGTGAAATCACTGAACAAAAGAAAAGAGCAGTTGAGGATAGAATCATGATGGAAGATGACAAAAGAAATCTTGCAAACAGACTTGAAGAAAAATGTATTGAATTAACAAGGATCTCAAACATGCAAATGGATACACTTGCCCAAATGATGAACCTTCATCATGAACTCAATATGAAAGATATTGAGATCTCTACTTTAAAGATGCAGAATGAACAACTGTAGAATGAATGGAATAGAGAAAAAGAAGCAACAGAGAATCTCAACAAGTTAAGTGAAGCTATCAAGTACTTTGAATTGTTGCTGAAATCCCCAAGGTCAGCCCATGATACATCGAGACTTGGATACTCCAGCACTGAAGTTGGGGAATCATCAAAGAGTGCTGAGCAAAGAAGTGACAAAGGTAAGGATTCTAAACCCACTTTTCATTACTGTAATAAAAAGGGGCATACTGCTAATGTTTGCAGGAGTAGAAGGATCAATAAGCCAAACAAACCCAAAAGCAAGGGTTACTATCACAAGTGCAACATGCAAGGACATATGACACAAGACTGCAGGTCTAAAGTCACAAGGACACAAAGATTTGATGGACATTGCCATAATTGCAAGAAGTATGGACACAGAGCCTTTTAGTGTAGATCAAAGCCTATGTGGACACCAAATCAGCACGTAAGAAGGGACAATTATGTACATCATTACAATTGGGATTACAATACAAGGCAAAGGTGTCACTATTGTCAAGAGTATGGACATATACCCCAGAACTGCATAAGAACACACTTCAAGGGGAACTATAAAAGATGGTTGAACCAAACTACTTGCTTCAGTTGCTTGAAAACTAGACATGTTAGCAGGAATTGTCCAACAAAGGCCAAGGCACCCAAGACTGAAGTAAATAAGGGCAAAGGAAAGGTTGATGTGGAACACATTAGAACAGACATGAAGAAGACATGGCAGAAAAAGGATGGACCAAGTACATGCAATGGAAGGGTCACTTCACCCACGAGGTCAAGTGATCATTTCTCATCCAACTAATCACAAGATGAGCCTATGGGGTTGATACATATAAGGAAATATCATACATAAGCCCTAAACCATGATGAAGCACTACAAAGTATAAATTTGCATGAGACAAGATGCTAAGACAAAACTTGAATGATGATGTCGAGCTATCTTTGGATGCCGAGTAAAACTGTAGTGGTGGCCAAGTTATTAACAAAGTTAGTATATGTCGAGTTGAAAAACCTTTGGAAGCCAAGTGACAGGTGAAGGTACAAAAATGCATTAAATGCAAGGTTTTTGAGCTGCTTAAAAGTAAAAATTGACTCATTTTTGAGCCATGCAAACGAAGAGTGATTACCAGGAGCACGACTGGGCGATTTTCGAGTATTCAACCAACGATTTGCAACGATTCAGCATCTACCCAAGCGATTTAAGCGTTTAACCAGGTATTTCCTTCAGGTGTTGAGTTTTACAATTTGTGAAGTTTTCTTTAAAACCCTAGTTCAGTTAAATAATGGCGTCTAGTTCAAAATCGACCCAAAGGGAAGAAAGCCATGAAATTCAACTTGTCAACAACAAGGTTAAGCAACCTGAGTTTAGGCCCATCCCAGAAGTTGCATATAAAAATGATCCCGCTGGTGCCCTATCTGCCATCCCTGAAAAAGTTGTTATGGTTCAAGATGTGCGAAAGTGTTACAACTACAAAATAGGAGCCATAAGAGACTTGGAAATTTTTAATGCCTTTGACAAACTCTGTGATAATGATATATTGAAAGATGAGTTTTCTATCATAGAGAAGAAGGGTTTAACCAAAGCCCTAGTTTTTCCAATCGTATTCAAAATTGAGTTGATACGCATAATACTTAGCAGAATTCATGATGGAGCATTCTGGTTAGAGCAAGGACTAGTTAAAATAACCAAGAAAATGTTTCATAGGGTTACAAGATTTCCAACCCTAGATCGGCCCAAGACACTGAGAAGTGATAAAAAGGAAACAATTGAGAAAACACAGGAGCAAAGTGGAACAATAGAGGCATGACCATAGACACCATAATTGATTCCCTTCTAGACTTTGCTGTAAGGATCATATCACACAAATTTTATCAATCCAGCAGGTTGAATAGTGTACCCTGCATAGCAGTGGATGTGGTATATAAGCTTGTAAAGAAAGACCACACCTATGTCTTTGCAGAGCTCATGTTGCAGCAGATTAATGAAAATCTTGGAGCTATTAGAAATTCCAAGGGAGCACAATGCAAATTTAGGCCAGTGCTAGTTTGTATGTTCTTCTATGTGATGAAGGAATTCCCTTCATTTGGCAAAGTCAACTGGAGTCAAAACAAAACAATTGTTGATCAAATAAATGATTTTATTGCACAAATGAGAGATAGCTTTGATGATCAAATGTCTATCTATTTTGATGATTTCAAGAATGCAATGAAGAAAAGAATGAGGATACCAATTTCACTGGTGGAAAAGGATGTAAATGATATATGCTTTCTTGTTGATATTCACTATACTTATATCCAAGCAGTCCTTCCAAGAGCAAGATGGCTTAGACCATTGGGATATGAGCTTGATGTTGATCAAGCTTCTGCAACCATCACAACATTACTTGCAGAGGAAATGGACAAATCTGCCAAGGCATTTGGAACGTATGACACTGTCAAATCAAGAGTTGTTACAGAACTCAAGACAACCACAATAGTAAAGAAGAAGGACAAGCTAGCGAAGAAGATAAAGAATAAATTTGGTGTTGAAGAAACAAGTGCAGCAGGAGAAGCAGAGGAGATTAGTGAAGAGGAGCTAGAACAAGGGCCACTTGAATTGTCACAAGGCCAAGGTGCAGACAAAGATGAGAGTGCCGAGGAAGAAGGAGTCAAGGAAGCACCCATCAAAGGAAAAGCTATCAAAAGGAAGGAAACGACACCTCTTGCTTCTCAGCCTACACCAAAGAAAGCTGCCATGCCAACACCTAAGAAGCCAACAACCAGAGCTACAACAAGGGCCTCCACACAAAAAGACAAAGAGGAAGCTACAAAGAAGAAGAAAACAATCAAGAAGGCACAGGAAGAGCCAAGGAAAAGGAAAAGATATGTGGCTCAACCTAATATTGATGAAGAAGATCAGTCTAAAAAAGTAAGTCATCCTTCTAAGTCTTCAATTGATACATTATGTGAAAAGATTAGGAATGGAGACTTAAGTGATATAAAAAAGATTGATTTCAATAAGTTCAGTAAAGAGGAACAGAATAGCATAGAAGAATCAATCGATGCATTAATGGCACAGTTCAAGTATACACCTCTTGAACTTGATGGGCAATTGTCAAAGGAATTGTCTAAAATTGTAGAGGACAGATGGCATTTCTGTCTAATGATGGAGAAGGAGATGAGCGAATCAACCCTAGCAAGCATATTGCCTGATTTGACAAGGGAACAGGTAACTAAAGCAATCAAAATGAATAACACTAGGTTTACACCTAAGTATAGGGCATTCTCCATTCTCCAAAACAAAATTGAAGAAGTTGTATGGAAAACCACAAGATCGTGGAAGAATTTATGTAAGAAAACTGAAGAGGTCCTTGAAGAGGAATACAAAGAAGCTATTGCTAAACCAGAGGAAAGAAGGAAGAGGAGAGAAGAGAAGACAAGAGTAGAGAAAAAGGTTGAAGAGGAGGAAAGAAAAGGTATTGATGAGCAGCAAAGTGTACAAGACACACAACTACCACCTCATAGTCCTCCTCACTCTACTATCACACCTGCAGAAATCATAAAGATTAAGGATGTTGTTGACACCTCAAGTCAAAACATCAATCCACTAACCACAGAGGATCTCACTAAGATCCTTGACCAAACAACTCTTCAAGCACAGTTGTGTACAAGTCCCATATTGGTCAGTGTAGATGAGCTTCAAAAGGCAGTAGATAAACTCAAAGAAGCCAAGGTGTCACCACAAGAACCACCTCAGATCACTCAAACTACTGGATTCCCATTTCTACTACCTCCTACCAAGAATAGCCATGCAAGTTCATCAGGAGCTGAGTGCAACAACAGGGGAAGTCACAAGTACACCAATATAGAAAACAAGTACACCCCCATCAACAGTGACACAAAAAGAAGATAAGGAAGAAACACAGGATAAGAAGGAGGCTACAATACAAACTTTGGTTGAATTACCAAGAATAGGAATTCCTACCAAATCTGTTCAGCGGCCGAGTACTAACAACTTAACCTTACAAGTCAGTACACCAAGCTCAAGTTCTACTAGGGTAGCCAGGACCATTCATTATGTTATTCCTGAGCTTGATGAAGAAATTAAAATACCCTATTATGATTCAAGCACTTTAACTAAAGAAAAGATGAATGAAATACAGAGTGCATTGGACAAAAGGAGGCAAGAGACAATGAATGAGATCAAAGATATATTCATGGATGCCTTCAGCCTACAACCTCCATATTCAACTAGACCAATCCTTGAGCAACTATCTAATATAGTTGACCAAGTGAATAATGAAGACCATGATACAAATGTAAAACTCATGGAATGGTCAGAGAAGAAGTTTCTAGGAAAAGTCAACCAAAAGATAGCCAATAACATTATTTTGGGACAGGTTGATCTAGCCAAGAAATTGGATAAGGTAAAGATTGTACTAGGGAACATCTTTTCCCTTTATAGCAAATTGTGTGATTTTTCTAGGTTCACAGAAGAAATAAATCAGAGAATTTTGAACCTTGAGAGCAACCTTAAGATCTCCAGTATGCAACTACCCTCAAATCTTGCACAGAGTGAGAAGCATTTTTCTCAAACGCTTCACATTCAGAGGGAATTAGCTACATTATCAGTAGAAGAGGCTATTGTTAAAGAAAAGCTGATGCAAATGCAAGCCTCTATCACTCCTCACTTGGAAGTATTACACAAGGAGCAAACGTATGCAGAAACAGTCCTGTAGAAGGATCCAAATATTTATACACATGAAAGACTTGTTGATCTAGCAACAGAGCTTTCAATCCAACACAAGTCATTGGATATTGCATTGAATAACTGGGATGTAGCTCTCAAAATTCTCCTTGAGGTAAATAAGACATTTTTGGCCAAACATGGCATTACTGTTTAGAACCCTTTGACATCAATGTCAAAAAGGGGGAGATCATATAATGGTTGAGATAATATTCTAAGGGGGAGATATATTAAAGGAGGAGAAATGGATATAGCAAGAAAGATAAGGAGATAACGGGATAAAAAGGCAAGAACAGGACAAAAACAGAGAACATCAGGAACAATGGCACAATATATCAGAATTCATGACATGATAAGACATAATCAACTCAGGGGGAGTCATAAGGTATATTGTTGTTCACAATATCTTTTTGAAATTTTGTAAGTGAAGAATGCACATAAGGATTGGATCATGAATGATTAGTTAAGTGTTTTTGACACTCATGTCAAAGGGGGAGATTGTTGATCAAATAAATAAGATTGACAAATGAGTGTCAACACACTTAACCATTTTCACTATACATGCCGAGTCACAAATAGTGCCGAGCAAACTACAGTTGCTACCGAGCACAACTTATTATAGTATATGCCGAGCTATATAGAATTCAACATGTGCCGAGTAATTCAGAATCCAATAGGTGCCAAGGAAAGCAGAAAACTAACAGGTGCCGAGCAACGCAAAAACTACAGTAGATGTTGAGTAATCCAGAATAGATGGTGCTGAGCATTAGTATTACTTCATGTGTCGAGCAATGCAGGATCAACATAAAAGTTTGTGCAATCGCAAGCCAAGATGTAAAACGGTTATGCATGACTCATTGACAGGATAAAAGGATAAGATCAAATTCTCACAACCACCTATGCGATCCTCATGCAACCAATCATAAAATTGGAAACTGCATGCAGCCAATAGGTGAATTTCAAGGGTTTGAGTGGGATCATTTTAATTAAGGATGCATGATGGACCCCTACTCTTTATAAGGGAGTCTTGACGCCATTGAATGTAGAAGTGAGAAGTGCGAAAAGAAGAAGGAAAATCAGAGCTTGTTATTGCAAAACATTGGTGTCAAAGATTAAGAGGAAAGGACAACATTTACACATCTAGTTGATTAGAACAGAACAAGGAACACAATCAGCAAATTAGATCTAGCAGAGATCAAGGGATAGAAGAGCCGATCAAGAGCCTGAGATCAACATTAGAGATTGCATTAGTTCAAGTGTATTATTCTAATACTCTCTCACAATTGTATTAGGAATTTGGAAATCCTAACAGGGCAGGCCTTTGACAGGGCAAACCATCAGAAGTGGTTGAAATCAATTGCTGTAGTAATTTTGTGGGTATCATCCCCACCCTAGTTTTACCTTCTTATTCTTGGAGGGTTTCTGGGTTACCAAAATCTCAATTGTTATGAGGTGATGCATGTTTTTTTCTCATGATTGTTTAATGTTTATATGCATGCATGTTGATTTCAATTATATGTTATTAAGGGTATAAAAGTGGTTAAAAGACCAGTACTTCTAATTCACTCCCCTCCCCCTCTCAGAAGCATTCTTCCCATTAAGACATTCCAACACAATTTATATTAGTGTTAATTTTCATTAAATATAATTTAACATAATCTTAATTTAATATAAGATTATCAATTATCAATTATATTATGACATATATTCAACTTGTATTAGACATTTGTTCTTTAACATTCATATTATTCACAATGCTACTAATGCCAATATAACCTATGGGATTGATTACTAGTGAGGAATATCCATTCATCTTTCTATTTATGATATGCTTTCAATAAACATTCTTTAGTATTTCCTTGGTTTTCATAACCAAATAAATTTTTAGGTTCCTGTGAAGATGAAAAGTGCTTTTGTCAAACATTTTTCCTTGTTCAACTCTCACTAAAAATACTTTTGTTTAAAAACCACTTTAACGACTCTTTGTAACTATTTGACTCACTAATTGTAATATGTGTCTTGTGTAACATTCACCCCTTTTTATCCCTAAACACCCTAGTTTATTTCATTCTCTTATTTAGACAGTACATGACATGGTCAAATCCTTTTCATGCTATTGTGTCTCTGGCTCCTTCAAAATTATTGTTTTATACTAATATCTTAGTTTTCACTTCACTCTACATGCTTATCTTTTCCCACCTTTGAAGTCTAATTAAAAAATAGTCATATAACACATATTAGCTAAAGAATTAGATCATTGGATGCATTAAAAAAATATTAGTAGAGTAGAAATACAATAATATATCAATAGTTTAAAATCATTTTCCTAGCTTATGCCATCAATTTAATGTACACACCTTGAGTGTGTTCTAGACCTATATAGCATAAACTAGTTTATATTCTAAGAAATAAAACTATAATAAAAAATAAGAGCTATATAGCATAAACAACTAGTTTATATTCTAAGAAATGCCACTATACTAAAAAATAAGAGACACATGACAAGAATGAATTGTTTAATTATTCTTTGAATGTGTAATGTTTTAGTTCAAACATGTTGTTAGTGAAATAACCGCTAAGGTTCAACCCTTCCTGGGCCATTGTGCTTGCAAGGCATAATGCCTTTGTTGGGTTGTTGAACTTATAGGTTTCAACAATTGAAATATGTGGATGAGATTCTTAGTTTGTGGCCTCATCAATTCATAGCTCTAGGTTAACAGAATTACATTTGGAGTTGGAGGGGTGTCATTCTAGGATCATTGATCAATTAAAGTTAACCAAACGTTAAAAAAATAGAAGGTTTAATTATTCCATGCTTTAAATTTTTTTTCCTACCTTATTCCTTAGAGCCCATCTTTAATGTGATTCTTCATTGTGTCTGTATTGCAAATTCAATTGATAGAGACATCTAACTATGAAAGTTTATCAAAACACCAAAACTCTAGAGGTTAGAGATAGTGATGAACCTTCATTTCATTAGTGACAAGTTCGATAATTGTGGTAATATAGGGTTATTTACCTAACTTGAACATGAGATGTCATACTACAAAAGTTTACCCAAACACCAAAATACATTTTGAATATAGTAACGAACCTTCATTTCATTGGCAACAAGATTGATATATTCGATAATGTAGGGTTATTGACCTGATTCAAACATGAGACATCATACTATGAAAGTTTAACACAAAACTCCAAAGATAGGAGAAATTATCAGACCTTCGTTTCATTGGTGACAAGCTCAACAACTGTGGCAATGCAGGGTTATCAACCTAATTCAAACATGAGACATATTACTATGAAATTTTATCTAAACACAAAAACTCTAGAGGTTGGAGATAGTGATGGACATTTGTTTTCATTCGTGACAAGCTCAACAATTGTGACAATGCAGTTTTATTGACCCAATTTGAACATAAGACATCTTACTCTGAAAGTTTATCCAAAAACCAAAACTCCATAGGCTAGAGATAGTGATGGACCTTAGTTTCATTGGTGACAAGTTTGACAACTATGACAATGCATTGTTATCAACTTGATTCAAGTATGAGACATCTTGCTACAAAATTTTATCCAAACATGTTAGAGATGGTAATGGGCATTCGTCATCATTGGTGATGAGATCAATGATAATGACAATGAAGGGTTGTTAACTCGATTCGAACATGAGACACTTGAATAAGAAAGTTTATCCAAACACCAAAACTCCAAAGGTTGAAGATAGTTATGAACCTTCATTTCATTGGTGACAAGCTCAAAAATTGTGGTAATGCAGGGTTATCATGGAGATAGTGATAGACCTTCATTTCATTGGTGACAACCTCAATAGCTATGGAAATGTAAGGTTATTAACACAATTTGAAAATGAGATGTCTTACTACAAAAGATTATTTGAACACCAAAACTCCAAAGATTGGGGATAGCACATACCTTTATTTTATTGGTGAAAAGCTTGACAACTATGGTGATGCAGGGTTGTTGACCTGATTCAAACATGAGATGTCTTTCTATGAGATTTTATCCACACACCAAAACTCCAAAGGCCAAAAATAGTGATGGAGCTTTATTTCATTGGTGACAAGTTGAAAAACTGTGGTAATGTAGGGTTATCGACCTGCTTCAACTATTAGACATCTTACAACAATTGTTATCTAAAAACCAAAAAAATAGAGGCTAGAGATAGTGATAAACCATTGTTTCATTGGTGAAAAGCTTCATAATTATGGCGATGTATGGTTATCGACCCGATCTGAACATGATACATCTTCCTATGAATTTTTATCCAAACACCAACTCTCTAGAGGCCAAATATAGTGATGGACCTTCATTTCGTTGGTGAAAAGCTTGACACTATGGTAATGCAGGGTTATATATCAGATTCAAACATGAGACATCATAATACAAAATATTTTAGCATGAATTTTGATGATTTTCCTATTTGAAACTATGTTAGCAATGTTGGAGACTTAATTTAGATCTTATGCATTGCATTCATAATAGTGTTTTTCATTTATGTCAACATACTTGTTATTTTGTGAAGACTAGCAGAGTTACAAAGGAAGAAGTGCTTAGCGCAGTTTTAGGATTGAATGTCAGTGTATGTGCACTTGAGGATATGTTCATCAATATATCTAGATTCTATAGCTATGAGTGCATATAGAAATATGAAGATTGGTTCGTGTAATGAAGAACTTACTAAAGACATCTTTGAAATAACATTTCTGGAAAGAGGGTGTTTGATGTTTTGATTCTATCTCCTCATAGGGATGGAATTATCTTAAGTGGACTTAGAAAAAGGTTGAAGACATGAAATAAATGCCTTGGTTAAGAGGGCATAATCAAATGATCAACTTGTGTAAATTTTTGAAGACTGTGAGCCAACAATTTGTTGATAATCTTGAAAAAGTGTATAATCATAATGAAACATGTGTTATAATATCTTGAGGATGTCCTATATTATAATTGTAAATTGGGAAAGCCTCAAGGATGACTTAATAACTTGTTTAGGACTTCATATAAAGGAAAGGCTAGTTCCTTGTGGTAGTGTGTGAATAATGAGATCTGTGAGATCATATGAGGTCAAGTTTTGGGATGCGTAATTCTAAGGTATCCCTTTTCTCCAAGTTTGTGTAAAGATATATAAAGAAAAGATATACAAGTAAAGTGAACATATAGTGACAGACATCAAGAGATCTAATATATTGTTTTAGGGAAAGTTTTATGAAATAAAAAAGACATAAATATACTCACGATGAGGGCTAGAAGAGGACACAACTTTAGATTTGAAGAAACCTTGTTAGATTGTGTCAAAAATAGAAATAAATAAAGATCTAAAAATCTAAAAATTGCAACTTATGACTATGAAAATATCAAAATTCTAGGAACATGTTGACTTGGGGTGACATATACAAGTATAGGTTCTCTTAGGGAGAAATATGTCAAAGAAATCTGAAAAATAGAGGTCTCAAGACTGTGATTGGAACTATATCTTCAGATCTACTTTTTAAAATTTTGAATTTTTTGAATCTCCACTTGCACATATAGGAAGGGATTTTTTTCTAGGGGGGTGGGTTTCCTTGGTCAAGCCACTATATAGAAATAAATATTTAAATGGAGTGAATAAAGCATGTAAAGAAAGACAAATGCAAGTATGCCTCACTTATCAAACCTTCATGGATGGATCTAGATTTGTTATATCCAGAAAGATGTGTGCTTGTATGTGTATGTAGGAATGTAAGAATATAAGACTTCTCCACTTATTCAATAGATCAACACTTACCCAACTCATTGAGAATGGATGCATGAATGATTGATATGAAAAAAAAAGAATGAAGGATGTAGATCTCCTCCCTTGATGGCCAAACTCTTTTGCTTACTATGAAGAAAGAAACTAGATCTATAGAATGAAATGTTTCAATTCTTAATAGATGGATGAAATGAATGCATGTCTATAATGAATCCTTTCTTGCTTGAACTCCTTGAATGCATACTAGCTCGCTCCTAGATGGATTTCTTGCAAATTATGAATTTTGCATGTGAAAATAAAGAAATGAAACCTCATTTTATAACAATATTAGAAAATAAAGATATGAAACCTCATTTTATAACAATATTAGAAATAGTCATGGGTATGGTGTTGTGGTGGTTACTTTCCCCTAGGGATACCAAACAAATCATTATGCAGAGGCTTGTGCCGCCCTTCAAACAACTAAATTGGCTAAAGATATAGGGGTCAAATGCCTTTGGTTGGAGGGGGACTCAAATAATATTATTAAATGCCTAAAGGGAGAACACCCTCCATCATGGAGTATTAAGAATATGATGAGGAAACAAATTTTTTTTCTTTCCTTCGAAAGGGTCTTTGTGTCACATGTTTATTGTGAGGGAAACTTCCCTCATGGCTGCTGATTAGATGACTAATGAGGCAGTAAGGAGGGACATGCCACATATATTGTTTGCTGGAGAGGGATTTTCCAGTGGCTACTAAAAGTATAATTGAGCTGGAGAGAATCCAGGGGAGGATGGGCAACATAAAGTGTAATTATGGTAGTTAATGCTGTCAATCAAATGTGTAAAGTGATGAAAGCTTGACACGGGCCAATTCAAAGGCATCATAATTGGGGGGATTTTTGGCACATTTTAAGGACAATCTTATGGGCTACTAGTAATTACTATTTTTATTTCTTTTCTGAGGTTGGAGGAAAGTACAGGTATTGTGAAATATACTAGGGTTCGGCTCACGGTGCCTAGAGACCACAGAGTTTTTGTTTTTCTTTCTGCAACATAATGGTTGGGGAGAGGCATTGTAGAGAGCCAGAGGGAGAAGTTGAGAAGTGGAAGAGGCATTCAAAAGTGTGGGAGAAGTTGAGGGAAGGTGACATCTCATCATTCATTGAAAAACCTCATAGTTGGGATCCGAAGATTATTGACCTTATGGTGAAGTCATGGAGAGATGGGAAGCTGAAGATTGATGGGGTCAACTTCTAGGTCAATGAAGGGGTTATCATTGAGGTCATTAACTTCCCCAATAAAGGCATGAAATTCTATAGGGATAAGAAAATATCCCTTAATGCGGTGAAAGATTTTACAAAGGACATGAAGGAGACAAAGGATCTTGTGAAGACTAGTGCCTACTATGAACCCACATCTATTAAGAAACTGTGGAGGTTTTTCCTAAGGGCTATTATTTTCTATATTACACTTGACACAAGGTTTGATAGGATTTGAACCCACCATTTCATTATCCTAAACCATTTTGGATATGAAGCTAAAATTTCCATCCCCTTCTACCTATTTTTCTTTGCAAATAAGAGTATTATGGATTATAAGAAGAAAGTGTACACTAATCCAACCTTCCATGAGGGTTTTTTATTACTCATCTATGAGAATTTTAAAGCTCAAACTTGCGGAAGAGTTGTTGTCTAGAAGGCAGATTGTTTGGAGGAGACAAAGAGCTCCTACCTCCCATTGGATACAAAGGGTAGTGTTGGTATGCACTCAGAAGATGAAGAGGAACTTGGCTAAAATCATGAAGGATATGGGTAGGAAGAAGAAAAAGATACCAGGGAAAGGAATGGAGAGAAGGATAAAGGAGGAGGAAAACTTGGAGGAGGATTATAATGATGAGGAAGAGGGGATGGATATAGATAAGGAGGGAAATGTGAGAGAGGAGGGCACTAGTAAGGCACAAATAAGTAGGAAGGTGATAGCTCAGTCAAAAGGAAAAGAGGATGGGAGAAGGAAGTTGAGAAGGCTCATGATAAGGGTAAGGATAGCACTAATGAAGCTTTGGAAGAGAGAAAAGAGGAAGAGGGCTTGGCTAATACTATTGTTACTCTAGATGCAAAGGGAAGGAAAACTACATGGAGGAATTTTCATGCCAACACAACGAAAATGGGTCTAGTTAGAGAACATATCCATCTGGAGGTTTTGGAGGGAAGGGATGACAAAATTTAGCTAGAAGAGCTCATTTATCCAGCTTTGGTGATTCTTAGTGACAATGCTCGAGAGATGGGGATGAACCTCCTAAACAATGCTCGCAATAGTTTGGTAGACAATTTCTAGTCCATTAAATGGATCTTCCATGAAATTGAGGAGATTAAGTTTAGGATGCAGGGGCAGGAAAAGCCAAAGGGGGGATGAGAATGTTAGAATAACCAAGCTGAACACAAGGGTTTCTGAGATTGAAAAAAGAGTGGAAAGGATGGAGAGCTCTCTCCATAGCTCGACTAACTAAAGCCTTAACATTATTAAAGGTCTTAATGATAACATCATCCAACTGCACGGGATAATGGAGGAAAGCAAAAAGGGGAAGGAGGAAAATGACAAAGAGGAAACTAGGGTGATTGATGAGGATGCTCCTTTGCAGGGTGAGAGCCCAAGTAAAAGAAGGAGAGCGGAAAATAGGAAGAGGGTAGAGGAGGTATCATCAGACGATAGCCAAGTGAAGACAAACGAGGCTAAGGCCATGGAAGAGCTGGAGCTCAAGAAAGTGGACCTAGCTAAAGAATTAGTGCCTTGATAATTTCTCTTGGTTTATGTCTATTCCTTGGCTTTTGGCCTTTTGTTTTTTGTTTTAGTTTATTGGCTGGGTTAGGCCTGTTGTTTTTTCTGTTGCTTGGTTGCTAGTCCTGAAATTTTAGTAGTTTTTATGTTGTTAACTAGTGGGTTTCGAGAACCCCTATAAAAATCTATTTTACTTAATCAAAAATAATATTAGGACTAATTTTCATGAATTTTGACTCTACTAGAAGAGAAAATGAAAATAATTGGCTTTTGGCCTAGAAACCCTTCAAAATGAGAGCTTCAGGGTACAAGTCACCCCAAGGTGACCTATACTCAAGAATATTACTTTTGAGGTAAAAGGTGTGAGGTTTGAGAATTCTTTTAAACTTGTAGGAAAATTAGACAAATAATTAGGAAAATCAAGTGCAAATATATCCAAGAGTGCTAAAATGGGGTTCAATTTTTCCCAGAGCTTCCAAATTAGTGAGTGCTAACTTTGTAGGATGATACACCTTTGTACGAGTCATGATTACACTTCTAATGCTCATAGGTTTAATCTATTCCTTGATACTTTCAATGAATCAACATTAAGATGGTTTATGGGCCTAGTGATATATCTTGTGATTACTCAAGATGAGAAAAAAATACCATTATAGAAAAGTATAAAGAATATTGTATGGGAAATGATATGAGAGAAGATGTCATCTTAAGAATAGAGAAAAATGAATGAATGTATGTATGTATGTTTACATTACTTGTAGTGGCTACAAAGGAAGATACATCCATGCCTTTTTCATACATAAATGAACCTATTTAACATGTTTGCACTTAACAAAATGGAATATCTTCAATACTAAGATTGAACACTCAATTAGAAGTTTAGAGGAAAATAGATTTGGGTAGCATGTATACACTTATGTAGCATGGAAATTCTATTATAGTAAACTTTGGCAACATGTTGAAGCTTCACGTATGTTAAACTTTGACACGAGTAACCCAAATATGAACTTTGACACTATGTTTGTATTTTAATAACACACAATTTTCTTTAGTAGTAAATTTTAATAGCATGATGAAACTTCAATAAAATATAAACCTTCACAACATATTTGCACTTAAAAGACATAACATATAAACCTCAACAACATATTTTCACTTAAATGACATAGAAGTTCTATAATACTAAAATTTAACACTTTGTTAGAATTGTAGTGGAAAATAAAATTGAGTGCATGTTTACACTTTCGTAGCATAGAAATTCTATTATACTAAACTTTGGCAACATGATGAAACTTTGAGTATATTAAACTTTGACAATATTTTTGAAACTTTGTTACATACTAAACTTCGTGCTAGTATGTTGAGACATCAACAATAGTTTGAGCTTTGATAGCATGTTGAAACTTTGGTTGTGAGTATTATTAGCAATAAAAAATATTTGCAGCAAACAAGTGCTTTTATGAGGACTTGTGAACTTAAATTTGACACAAAATGTTGAGAATAAGAAGTATATTTAACAATATATGTTTACATTACATAATAGTATATTTAGCAAGTTAAGTACATAATTAATTGTAATCATTATTTGATTATAAGTACTAATGTAGTGCAAGGCCTAGAGAATCCCCAAAAGAGATGTCTAAGCCCCCAACAATAACCACACAACATAAACATAAGATTTGATACCAAACCTAACTCTTTATTTATAAAAAAACTAATTGCATGCAATGTGTCAACCTGTAAAGCCTTCCTCGTTATGACCAAATACAAAGCAAGTAATAGTTCTGCAAGATCCCTCAAGATCCAACCCAAACCCTAGCTAGCCCATATTTGTATCAGCACAACAATTTGGTAGAAATCCCAAGACAAATCTAAACTTGTGCTCACAAGCCACCAAGTAACCTCCTTGTTTCCTAAGCCCACACTTTTCTACTAGCTTTGCTCACAATTCACAACTCCAGATTCCTTCCTAAATCTCTACTCCCTACCTAAACACTACCCAAACCCCTCCTTATATACTTCCACACCCACAAGTTGACTTGTTTTAAATAGAATCATCTAGAACCCAAATAAACATAATATGCTATAGTTACCTTACGTTAATCATTCCATGTCACAATCATACAAAACACACATTAAAACCACCAAGTCGGCCGATCAAATCTCCCAAGAACACCATTTGGTGAGCTAAACCATCGAGCACCAGCAACAATGAATGAGTAAACCAAGCAAACACATTCACTAAGATCCCACAAGCGTCAAAAAGCACATGTTCCATTGAACAAATGATCAAACGAGTGCATTTTAAACTTAATCAAGTTTGTTTAGTCACCGAGCTACTCAAGCAAAACTACAACCAAATACTCCCTAATAATGATCGAGCATCACCTCCTTTCAATTGAGTTTTCCAAATCTAAGGCCTAAAGCCACTCCATATAAAAGACTTCCAACTACCCCAGGATGCTCCTGCATCAAATACACATACAACAATTACTATTACCAAAATGAAAATGTGACACTTGCTATGCTATGAGTTTGAGCTAGATCAATAGTAAAACACTTAGAATTCATTTCCTTTTGTATTATAATTCGACAAGCTAGACTGCTAACAATAAATAAGATTCAACAAGTAGTTAGAATTTCAACAATAAATAAAATTTGATATGTTGGTACTTTAGTAGAATCAAAGTTCTTTTTTAGTCAATTTGGAACTATGTTTAATCTTTATCCACAAGTGAACTTTGACAATATGTATTTTAGCAACACATAATTTTTTAATAGTAGATTTTAATAGCATGATGTAACTTTGATATTAGACGAACCTAAATAACATGTTTTCACTTAAACAACATAAAAATTTGATATTACTCAAATTTAACATTGTGTAAAATTTTTGGCGATAGATAAAGTTTTGCAACAAACTAGTCATTTTATAAGAACTAGTGGACATAAATTTGACACAACATGTTGACAATAAAAGTGTATCTCATTGAATAATGTTATATTTATATCTAATAGAATACATAGTATATTATGATAAACACTAGGGAAAAGTTAGAAAACTATGCGTTCACTAGAACATGGTTATCAAACTATGCATTTGAACTAGATCAGTAGTTAAAAAAAATTATATACTTATAAAACTATGCCTTTAAACTAGATCAGTAGTTAAAAAAAATTATATACTTATAAAACCATGCCTTTGATCTAGATTAGCAGTAAAACACTTAATATTTGTTAAAAAGGGTATTCAAACATCTTTCTTATTACGACATAACAAATACCATTTCCATATTTTCATTTGCCTCAAATATTGAAAGAGAAAAATAAACAAGATTGATTAATTGTGTTATTGCTATCAAGATTTAATTGTGTGGTTTTTAGTCAAACTCATTGACCCATGCTTCATGAGTAGTGATTCAACATGAATCCATCTTTCATGAGAATAAATAGAACACTTAGCACTCATTGGTTCTAGGTTGTTGGTGTTTTGAAACAACATGGTTTCAAATTACCCCGATGAGAACAAGATACATCTAGGGGCAGCTACTTCCCATCCTCAACATACCCTTTTAGGAACCAGGCCGACTATAAGGCTAGACTCTTCTTCTAGTTCAAGCTTTGCAAAACCTAGACGGGTGGACCTATAGATTCTTTATATGACACCAGTTGTCAAAAGCATACATTGAATCTAAATAAAGCAGATCAAAACCCTTAATCTTTTAACACTTACATAGAGATCTTAGACATGGAATAGCTAATAACATGACCAAAGAAATTGCTAAGCTAAGTGAGGGCATCCTTTTCAATTCTTCAATTTTAAAGGGAAAGATATTTGGTTAATGATGTTGATTTCAACTAAACCCCAAATATGCACTAGTAAGAACAAGTTGATCTTGTAGCTGATCAGTGCCTTATCTATTGGAAAATTCCATGAATCAAACACATACATCTGTGATACCAATAACATATTCCATACATCAAGATATTAGATCTGTCCTATCACCTTGTGAATCAGGCATTGGTGTTTATAAAGACCTCATTCTTATTAAGTATCCTTCTCAATGAACTAGTAACCCTGTCAAACACATCAAGCATTTACTTGGCCCTTTGTTCCAATAGCAAAATATATCGGACATACAACCTTAAGGGGATGTAAATGGGTCTTAGTTCTTTATCCCTACACCACATAAGATTGCAGATTACAAAGATGGGAGACGAGAATCAAAATGAAACTAAAGACATTCTTGATCAATTGTATTCATTTCCTTGAAACTACACTCTCAAATGCATGAAATTAAAACATATAAATGCTTAACAAATTAGAACTATCTATATTATCTTAACTATACTACTATTCATACAAGAGAGAATATGTTGAAGAATGTGGTATCACAGTGATGAAAACAAATCAAGACTGGAACCCTGGTTTCACAAATATGAGAAAACTCAAGATTGGAACACACATGGTATCACAATAGTAACTTTTTCCAAAACTAGAATCAACTGTTACAATGGATGAGAAAGAGAAAAATATAGAAGAAGAATGGAATCCTAGATTTGATATGAAGGTGACATGTGTCCACTTGAATCTCTATTCCTTGCTATTGTAAAACCTCTCTCATCTTTCTACCCATGAGATCTGATTTGGTTTTCATCATTTTTTGTAACAAACCCGAAATATCTCTCCTTTAATGATGAAAAACCTTTTGCTATTAAAATATCTGTAATGCATCATAAAATGCTGATGATACCTCCATTTAACTGACTTAAATGTGAAAAATCTCACTCATAATTGCATTTGTATTTCCTTTTATGCTTACTCAGTTCATCATTTCACTAGAAATAAGATTTGAACCGCCTCAACTGAATCAAACTAAAAACTAGACACCTGAGACAAATCCTTGCATAGCTCTAACTAGTGACCTCCTATACAAAAACAAACTCTAGAAATGGAAAGTTCATCTTCACCCGATTCCAACGATATATAATACTCCTATATGGGCATATCAGAAACTCCCAAGGTCTTGCTTTGAAAATCAAACCCCTTCTATGGCTTCAGACAACATTTCATTTTAAATTTTAAAGACAAAAATTAAAAATTTCCCAAAGTTTTGACTATAGGTTTAAAATCAAATTTATTTAAACCTCTGGCACATGATTTTATAGAGAAAATATTTAAAAAATTATTTTTTTATGCATGCTTTATTTTCCCTCCAATTTCCATTCATGTCAAACCTGGTTGATCGGGCCTGCCATGTGTTGACATGTGATTGGCTAGATTTTTGCTTCGTCATCTGACATAGCCACCTGGGTGTCATGTGTCACCACCTCATTGGTCCTCTGCTTTGCCACATCAGTGAGCCATGTCATTTTTCCATGTCACTGCCACATTATTGGTCACTATGTTGCTATCCCAGTCAGTAATTTGCCACATCATCATGACAACGACCACATGACACGTATCACTTTCCACCATGTTAGTGCCTCAATTTGCATGCCACATCTGAAGCCTCCACCACATGTCAATTTTTGACTCATCTGACTTACTGCCAGTTGGTGCTAACTCATTGCCACATGTCAAGTTTTGATTTGTCCATAGATCCACATCATCGTTGACATTACTGGTTGCCATGTTGCATGGTTATCCTCCTTGCAACTTTCCTTTGGTGACATGACTACCACTATCAGATTTACCACGTGTTGCCATCTTGTGCATCGTGAGATCTGTGCCACATCACTACCTGATTCGTCATGCTTGGTCCACCTCTTGCCACTTGTCATCACATGGTTGGTTCTCAAGTCCACATCATGCTGATGCCATCTTTATGCATCAAAATTTGTTTCCCTCCAAATCTGACCAATTGGGGTCCATGGGAGCAACTTGCGGCTTCCCAAAAGGGTCGTGTCTTGTAGACATTTTAATGAATGAGTGATTTGGGTTTTCAACACATAAACTCCTCCTGTGACAATCATGTGGGATAAATCCCCTTTGCAAATTTTTGCATTTTGCTTCATATTTTACGCTTTCAACGGTTCTGCACACTCCTTGATAGCAATTGGCAACCATCTCCCACATTTTGATCATCTTTCCCCAATTGTGGGTGTATAAAACAATAAATTCTTCATTCAATAACTCCCCTATTTTAGCGCAATGCTTTGAATGTATCAGGCTCTTTGACTTCTCATGGTAGCACATTTGAAACTCATCCAAATGTCACAACTATCAAAATGCGTCTGTCCTTCCGTATTAATCAAGATTTGAAAATTGGCACACTTAAAGAATTTTTAGAGCAGAACATAATGGTACAATCCATTTGACCTCACCTATCATGGATTCGGAGATATGACATCACGAACAGGGGTATCGACCAATCTGCACTTTATGACATGAGTAAAACTTTGCAAATTACATATGGAATCACATTTGAAAACTAATCAAACAGGTTCGTTATAATATCAAAATTGAAATATAATATGCCTCTAGCCTCTAGAATGTAATGCAAAAAGAATTTTCTCATTTTGGTCAATTGGGTCAAAGTTATAACAAGTCAAACAGGGCCTCCCAAAATTCAGAACAATTTACATTAGCATGACAACAATAAATGACCAACTTTGAAGGATTCAAAACATAGTCAAAACATATCAAAATGACTCGAAATTTGAAACATAGGTTCTCTGATATGGACACTAAACACTGCAAAAGTGACGAGTCATGAAATTGAGATATTCAAATGCAAACACAACCTCCTGTCACTATTTGACACTTAGGCAAAAATGTAAATTTGAACATTACTCAAAGCGCAGCTTCACTAAATGACTCAAAATGACAATTTATCTTCATGGAACATATAGCCGTACTGAATGTAAGGTGTTAGAAACATTAAACACCTATTAGGCCTCAAATGGACAACCGGGTACACATGCATTAAAAAAGCACTTATAGGGCTTTTTTTTTGGATGATACTAAAAATCAGGGCTTCATTTTTGAGTCCCAACATAGGTGATGCTCATAAGGGTGAAGCACCGGGACTTCGCGGGAGGTCACCCATCCCAATACTACTCTAGCTTGAGCACGCTTAACTACAAAGTTTCCTCCATGGTTAAACCCAAAGCTTGCAACCCTATTTGCAAAACCTTCACAAAGTGTTGCGTCTTATGAACCATTCATTAGAAAGCCCCTTAAGCTCATCAATTTATAAGTAGGAGATAATTTTCATAGTAAGTCAAATTGTGATATTGCTATTAGGATTTAGCTGTGTTCCATTTATTTTCATGAGAGATGGATTCATGTTGAATCACCACTCATAAAACATGGGTCAATGAGTTTGACCAAAAATCTCACAGTTAAATCGTGATAGCGATATCACAAATTGACATAGTGTGAAAATTATCTCCTACTTCTCAAGATTGATTAAAACAACAAATTATAAAATAATATTTCATAGTACCGTTTTTAATATTATTAAATCCGTGACTCCGGACTTGCCTTATATCTCTGCATGTGACCTGGACAGAACACAATGAAAGTTTAGAATTATTATTATTATAGTTGAGTTTTTGGAACTTTTGCATCCATCTGGAATAGTCAGTAAGACAGGCAGATGGCAGTACATTCGGATCATAGTACAACTAACAACCAGTCTGACTGGTTGTAGAAAGTCGAAACACATTAACAAGTGTCGTTCAAACTCCAAAATTAATTTATGTCCACTACTTGACATTGTTTAGTCATGCTGATATTGACGGCCACTAGAGTGAAAGCTTTTCCCAAAGTACACAGCTGTCAAGACGACGAACATGGTGAATAAGGTGCAGGAGCAACAATTAAACGTTGTTTTCTTACATAAATTCAAATTTATATCTTTACAAATATTTAGTTTTATATTTTGGTAGGGCCATTTTATTTGGTTTTTAAATGTTTCTTTATTTTATTAGATTTTTATGTGATTAGTTTCTGGATTGGACTGTGTCTATTTTAAATATCAACATTAGGAATGAGAGAAAATGATAGTAAAGAAAGAAAGATTATTTTCTTTCATTAAGTACGATCTAAAACGTTGATGCTAAAAAAACAAACAAGCTTATCCAAAAATTAATCATATTACTAATTGGATTGTGGAAATCTGATATTGTTGATTAGATTTTTGGTAAGATGTCATGCTATAGTATTTGAAAAGTCATCGTACATGTCAGCATGGATATTGTAATTAAAATGCCATCAAAATAAACAATGAAACATTCAATTGTAAGCTTATTATGCATGCACGTTAAATAGGGTAAGTAGGGGAGGAGACCGAGTAGGGTCGCTTGAGCTAATTTCACAGACATAGATCTCCTAAACTGTAAGTCAAATTATGCCAATTTTTTCGGTATACTGGTTTCAATAGTTGGGTATTTACAAATCTCTCTATAGAGGTAGTGGAGTACAAAGTGGTCAAAAAGTGTCATTTTAAAACACTCGTCAAATACCAATTATGTTCACCTCCCAAAAGCTTCTCACAAAAAAAAATAGTACTTTTGACACAAATGGACCAATGAACAACCAAGAAAGCTAAAACATGATCAACTATTAGCACATGTGTGATTGGCTATTAGTACATGTGTGATCGGTTATTAGTACATGTGTTATCAGCCATTAGTACATGTGTTATCATTTTTAAACTAAAAAAAATGATAATTAGAAGGTATTTATCACAAAACCCTCATAGTCATTGGACCCCTGACGGTACTGGTCCATTCCCTAGATTATTTCAAGAGTTTCTTTTCAATATTTAGAAATTAAGAAAGTAGACTATATGACTGTAATGTTAGAAGAAAATATAGCATCATTATAGGCATTTAGTTTTATTTTTACAAAAATCTCAGAATTGATAATATAACAGTTCTAGTTTTACATAATATTATAATAGCTATTATAGAATGAAACTAAACACAAATACTTTTTACGTAACAATTTGCTACCGATGTAATCCCTTGCATGAAGTTTTCCCTTATTATAAGCATATAGTGAATAATAAAGTTGAACAAAATCTTTCAATAGAAAAGAAACAATATGAATTGTATAACTTGATAAGAGTATAATAAAGAAATTTGATGGTTCACATATGTAGCAGTTGTCAGTTTGGTTGAAGTATTCATATTTAAATATCACACAAGAGCAAATTGAAACAATGGAAGAAGCTTACCTTTTTTTCTTGCATCTATCATCATTAGTTGTGATAAATGCTTGTCTGAATAGGAAAATAGACAATTGAATTAGTTATGTATTAAAATAAGTCTGGCTATTGGCGACTCCTTTTCATAGTGTATTCTCTCATACCTTGAGTACTTTTGGATGGTTTAAATTTAGAATCTGGAAAATAAATAAATTTGGCTTTGTTTTGTCTTTAGTGCATTTTGGATGGAGATTAGTCTATCCCATAACTCCTTTTGAAAGACTACCTAATTCCTTTTGATATTAGTCTTTCGTATATTTGTGTTTTTGTAACTTTTTCTTTTTATAAAAAGATTGCAGATACTTTATTAAAAAGAAACTCAAATAGATTCTCCACTATTTTTTAAAGGAATTTATTCTTGTATATTTCTAAAAAACTAAGCTATCAAAGATGGATTATCCATTATTGATTAGCCAAAGTTACGATCTCTATTTATTAAGAAAACAAGAATTCTTATAGAACACCCCTATAGCAAAAAAAAAACTAAATTTAACAAGAAACTAATTCATTAAAAAAAATATAAAATTTAATTTTCAAAATTCTAATACAAAACAAATTACTCACAAATTAGTGTGGTACAAGATGTTTATTGAAAACTAACTACGAATAAGTCTAAAAATAACCCTATACTTATATATAAACTAGATTGTTACAATATTTATCTCTTATGTAATATGAAAGGTTGAAATATAAAATTAGTCATTTTTGTCATTTAAATAACCTTGATATTATACGATGTTCATATTTATCTTGGAATAAACATTCCAATTGAAGCTAAAGTAAATGCTATTCTATGCAAAATAAGAAAGAGCATATATATGCCTAATTATTTCTAATTTTCTCTGATCCATAGAATAATATTTTAAATTGTATCTAATAAAAGATACTACAATTTTATTAGAAACAATTCAATAAGAGAATGCCTCTTAATCAAACAATATTAAATTCAATTAATTTCTTATATGATAATTTTTTTGGGCATGTAATCATTCAAAAAATATTATTATTCGAATAAATACTAAAAATTTAAAATATACAACTTTTTTTTTTTTATCAAATATATCTACCGATACATATTTAAAAAATTAAAATATAAGGTTTAATTTACCTTTTCAATATAGAATAGCAAATTTCTAAATTCCATATAGATTAAATAAAAATAAGAGCTCGTGCTTGCTTTAAATAAAACTATTTAAATCACTCTCCTCTTGAAAATATATATTTTTATTGCTTAAATATGATCCCAAAACTAGAAAAACTAATGAAAGAGAACCAGAAAAACCATCATTAATATTCAATATTTTCCATTTAATTTAATAGTATCATGTTCCACATCTTATAACAGAATAATCAGTATACAAGGCCACAACCTCTAACCAAAAGAGTAATATATATCTATACAAATAGATCTAAGGAATGCATTTGAATATAAATATATTAGAAACACTGAATTTAGGCTAGTCATGACATAAATTCAACCAAATTAGAGTATTAGGAGGTTGTAAACTTTGTCTAGGTGCTAGTATTAGAGGCCTAACCTTTGAATGTACAAATATTAACATAGTGGATTCAAATGATGAAACTTTTATCAGAAAATCTTATTTGAAAAAATAGTAATTTAATTTTAAAAAACATTAATAAATTCATATAAATTAAAGAAGATTATTAAAGTTTATAAGAATCAAATTAAATAAAAAGATATATTTTTAAGCCATAGACGTGTGATTATTACTTAAAACATTTAAATATTTTGAAGAGTGATCGTATAAAAGAGATTTATAATTCTATAAAAAAAATGATCTAATAAATGAAAAAATAGTCACAAGCAGATTTGAGAAAATTGAGGCTTGTGAAGTAAGGAAAATGGTAGACATAGAAGAGAAAACAAAAATAGTTTAAAAGATTATGGTAAAAACAAGTTTTGAAGGGACTTAGAACCCTTTACAATAAACTAGAGATAAACATTAAGCATCTCCTGGTTTTACAAGGATCTGAAACCTGGAGAAAAGACAAAACCAATACAAAAAACAAGGTTTTTCAGGCACCTGAAACGACAAGTTTAAACCAAATAAAAGCAACTAGGTTTTATAGGGACTTGGAACCTAGAGTTTTAAACAAGCTGAAAAACAAAAACAAAAACTAGTAAAACCAGATGGACCAACAACTAGCACACTAGCACCCACGACCAACACCAACAACAACTCTTTGATGATATTTGCCACCTCTTTACCTACTTCTGCAATAGTCTAGATAATTTCAGCCGAAGATAAAGTAAGAGCCTCAAGAGCCTCAGTGACCTTTTTCCTCATGCTCTACCTAGTTCTCTTACTAGGCCCTCCTGGACTCCCCATCCCAACATTACCTGGAGACATGATCTCCTCATTGCTCTTCTTGCCCAAATTGGTTGCTGCTGCACACAAATTGGATGTAACTTGTTCCATTCTTCCCACTTTCCTTTATTAAGTAACGAAGCTCCTTCTCATATTTCTTGAGCTTTTTAGGGATGTTTCCAATTTGTATTTCCAATTGAGCTCTTATGGTATGTTCATAGTCCAACTCTTTTTGCATAACCCCCATTTTTTTTGTGAGTACCATGATCTCATTGTAAAGCCAAGAATCGCCCTTAAGGGAAGCCTCCACTTTAAGCTTAGCAATATGAAGAAAGGATACTTTTGCTTCATGAGACTCTTCCCTTCCTTCTTCATCAACCCTAATCTCAATATCAATAACAGTAGTAACTGTATTGATCTAGATATCAATGTTGATCTCCTGCTTCTTCATCCTCTCCTCTTTGCCCTCTTTACTTAGGCTATTGTGCCTAGCAGCAAAGTCTTACCCTCATTTTTCCTTATGAGTATTCTTCTCCATTTTCTTCTCATTGTCATTCCTCTTCAAATGGGAGGGGTGAACACTTTCTTTCTCTTCATCCTCCCCTAGAGCTTCTGACCCAACATTAGAATCAGTAATTCTATCCTTGCTACCCTCTACATTATCTTTACCAGTCGACACACCGTTACTCCCAGAATATCCATCTAGGTTGAAACTAAGGTCCCCAATTTCTATTTTTTCATCATTGTCAAAATTCTTAGGCTTCGTGATTTCCTCCACGTATTTCTTATTACTCTCCCATTTGAAACCTTTTCTATACTCTTTCTATCACTAGTTTCCTACTCACTTTTAACCTTAATTCTCTTAGAATGAGGATAATTGCCAAACACTTTCTGCTTCTTCTCCAAAACCGAATCTAGGGTTTAATGACCTTGCTTTTACAAAATTTTTCTATAAGTAAAATTAAACCTTCAGGAAGTATAGGATGGGATTCTTTCTTCCTATGAGCATAGAGGCTTTTAAGTAGAGAATACTTTGAGTAAAACATAAAGGAGATCCCATATTTATGCCTAAAATGATTTAGGAAAACAAAGTGAAATTTATGGACTCTCTTTGCTCTACCATCAAGAATATAATACTCTTAGATACATGAAAACATGTCCCTCCAGATGACCTTAATCTATTTCAGTTTGTAGAAGTCTCCATTTTTCTCCAAGTTTTTCTCTTCAGCTTCTGCCTTTGGGAATTTCTTAAAAGCCACGTTTGAGATACTAGTCTCCTTACTGAATTTTATCCCTTCCATGGGAAGCCCCATAAGCTTAGATACAAACTCTTCAGTCAAGTTCACCATGACCCCATGTAATGTGACCCTTTCTTCAAACCAAATTTTGAAGAAAATCTTAGTAACGTTTGATTTATACCCATGGAGTCTCTTAATGTAAGTCATAACTTTCCCCTTTTGTAGAATCTCCCACACAAAAACATTTTCCTTTCACTACCTACAATTGCTTAGTTCTTGCTTTCTTGGTTCCCCTCCCATCTCGTTTTCTTCTTTACCTCTGCAATTCACCCAAGAAACGAAAACCATAAGAAAGAGTAAAGTTTTTATGATTACCGTGGAACTTTTAACCTTACATACGTCCAAAAAGAAAAAATAGTTACTATAATATAAATTCTTGCAAATATTGATATAAAGAAAGAGAAATGACTATAGAACAACACAAAAAAATGATGAGTGAATGCAATGCATGGTAACATCATATGAATGAAAATTATTTGACTGAGTGCCTCAATGATTTCCACTGAATGAGTGTAGGATGTAAATCTGTGAACAACAGTTGTTCTCATCACCCTTCCTAGGTGAAGTAGATTGGGATCTTTGTATCAAGTCATCAAATGCTTGATAGAACAAAAATCATAGACATTAGTAATTATACTTATACCTAGCTTGACATGCATGCAAATGTAGAACCATGGATAGTGTGGCTTGATCATTCAGCGAAACATCATGCACATACATTATTTACTTGAGAAGGGTTTTACAATACATTTTATATTTTTTTTGAGAGTTTCCCAATTAAAAAATTGCCACCAACAAATCCTAGTAGATGTTTAAAAATCTCTAAAATCTCATGTGAAAATAAGAAACTTACATAATGGGGAAATTTAGGTAAGGAAATAAATAAAAATAAAAAAACATGCATGACAACTAAAAATTTAAAAATAGAATTTGAGGTTATGATTAGAAAAATAAAAAAAGACCAAACTCATACAATTACTCTAGCAGAATTCTTTTTAGGGAGCAAAGCTCCCACATATAGCCTATCGACTAAAATATACAGGGATGGGGAGTACATATGTTTTGTAAGTTCACATTTGCTAGGTTCTTTTTTAGGTTATATTCTTATGTCTTTTTGAACTATGAGTTATTTTGTAATGGTTATTTTATAAAGTTAAATTTGAAGCTTTAGTCTTCTTTTTGTCTAGTCTTAGATAATATTTATTAGATGAGTAATGATTGAGAGTTTTCTTTCTTTTTCTTAAGAGTTCCTTGAACCAATTTATTATTAAAAATATATCTAGTGGTCTTCCACTTTTCTCCTAAAAAATTATATTGAAAGTAAGTTTTTTTGACTTGCAATGAAATAAAATTATAAGAAATGATTATATTCAATGATTTTTTAGTTTTATTTCTTTAAAAACCTTGCAAAGAATTAAAGCCTCCTATCTTCAGCATAAAGTCAAAGTCTTTGTGGAGGTCATGTTTGGAGTATCAACTTCTACAATTAAATCATTTTGTTAAATTGTGAAAATTAATTTTATTTGAAAGTCCCTTAACATAATTCTAGAATTGTCTTTGATCTACACTCTTTATATATTGTACGTGTCTTAGTATATGAATGATATTCTCTCTAAGCCTATTTTTTACAATTTAGGGTAAGATTTTGTTGTTGGAAGCCTTTGACATGTAATACAAATGGTATAAGTGATATAAGTAATTGTATAATTTGTTTTCTTTTATTATAATCAACTACATTTAAATCCAATTTACCAAATCACTAAACAACATGGTTGTATTGGTTACATATAAGTTAAATGGGTGTGAGTACTTATCTATATTTATTAGTGTATCCTAAACCTAATAAAGAAGAAATAATTTATATGTTAGTCTATTTTATTTTACTCTTTATCTATATATGAAATAGTACAAAATGTTTGATTGTCTCATTCCATAGGGAAAGTAATGTGCTAAATTCTTCTCATGTTTTTTTTTTGTAAATTTGGCAACAAACACTTATTGAGATGTGTGAAATATGTAGTAATTATCTTTATATATATTGGAATACTATTTAGGAATAGTCTATTATGTAATATTTTTCTTGACTAGTATCTTTTGTTCAACACATTGATATAGAAATTGATTAGACTAATGTAAATGAAAAAAATTCTACACAAATGGAATACAAAACCAAAAAGGCTACTATACAATTTGATTTTCAAATGTAACTATCCAATGTAGTATAAGTTATGATTGCTTTTTCCTTGTATGAGTTTCCATGATTTAGATGAAAAAAACTTCAAGTGCTGAAAACCTATAATAGGCTATATAGAAAGGCCTCATATGGTCTTGTAGGTTCAAATAGTACAATTTTATGTATCATAAATCCTAAGAAAAACTTGTCAAAGTTTGATAATTTTTTGAGTCTAGGGCTACTACGGTATGTCCCTAGACATTTGAACGATTTGAAAATAAAAATAGGACCATATTTCACATAAATCAATCTACCTATCTACATTTTTGTGGTGATAATTTGTGCACTTGAAAAACATATTTCTTTAACATGATGAAAAAATTCAAAGGTAAAACTTGAACAAGATAGGTGGATTCTTCAAGCCTATCACAAGTTCTATCATAGGGCTATGGGTTGTTAGGATTATTATGTATTGGAGAGGGGGGGGGGGGGAGGGGGTGTGGGTGAATTAGTACAAACTGGTAATGTATAAATTAAACCACTAAGTTGTACAACTATAATATCAACTTCCAAACCATAAAACATGCAACTGATAGAAGAAAGTAAAGGAAAATGATAACAAGAATCCACAAAATCATCACACATGACACATATATTTTTTCATAAAAACCCCAAGTTAAAAGGTGAAACCCACATTCAGGATGACACAAAAAAGCTCACTATTGCAACAAATGAGCTACCTTGTTAGGAGGTACAATAACCCTTTCTAAGGGTTGACCCTATTAGGAGTTATTTCTACCTTGTTAGAAGTACAATAAAATCTTACAAGATGTACCATGCAAGAGGATTTACAACACTTTTAATGAGCTCACTTGGTTAAGGGATTTACAATAACAACCTATTAAAGTTCACTCAATTTATGGGTTTTCCTGGTGCTAAGATAATGATTTGGATGTGGCATTTCTTGCCTATTGGAACCAATCTTCTCTTTGCACTTTGTAACTCATCTTTTCTCTCATTTTACTTAATACCTTGATCAAAACCTTAGCACACTGAATTCACACACTTATTTCTCATCACATTCCTTCTTAAGAATAATCTTTTTAGAAATATTAAAGCTATTTTTCATTTAATCCTTTCCATTCATTTAAATCTGAATCATGTCCTATGAATACCACAAGTAAAATTCATCTATCTCAATGTCAGAATTTGTTCTATCATGACCATATTGACCTACAATAAGACATTGCTATTATATTTTCAAGACAGTCAAACATGTTTTGACTCCTTCAATATAGCACCTCAGATTTGCCTTATACTTTTTCCAATGATCCCAAAAATGCTAACTTATCATTTCATAACCTCTAATATTTTATCATCATGTCACCAAATATAATCACACTTACAATATGGGTCACTAATTTTTAGTCTTTTAATGTCTTCAATAAATCAAGTATAATTATCTATCTTAACTAGGCCAAAATTTTTCTTACCAATCAACCAATTGAGTTGTGGTGTTGATCATGCTAAAAAATAACCATGCTGATGTTGGACATGCGATTGCGTTACATAATTTTACTTAAAATTTGATCACCACCAAAGTGTTTTCCTTGCAAACTACTAATCTTCTAGACCTAGTTAATTTCCTGCATCACCATTCATGAAATCCTCTTACTATCAATTGTGTCCTTACTTCACCAATGATAGATCTTGACTATTCTCACTTAGTTTCCATCAGTGAAAACCAAACAAGTAATTTCTTTTGACCACCAAAAACTTCTCCATCATAATGCCAATAATCTCCCTCTTTGGCATTAATAGAAAATACATGTTGTCTACTCAAATCACACTTTGGCCAAAATAATAATGCTTCCCCTTTCTTTTTTAACTTATCTACTTTCATATACTACTCCATATGCTCCCATATATACACACTCACCTATATACACATTCACTCCTATCTCTATATACTCCCACTATGATCCATATAATCCCTGTTTGAAAATAATGCCAAAGGTTCAAGTCTAGAGTAAGTACAATGATACAAAAATTACTTAGACCCTATCAAAAATAATCTTCAAATGTGTCTTGTATGACTCTAAGGATGTATCCCATGATTTTTTCAAGTGGCTTAATGTTGTAATCTTCTTGTGTAAGCTAGAAGCTAGCTCTTCCATATTATCTAGAGAACTCATATCTGTTAAGGAAAGTATATCTTCTTCCTTCTTCAGAGTCTATTGCATAATATCTAGCATAGGGGATATATAGGAATATAGCTCAAGAAAATTAAGTACTCTTCTATCCTTTTTATGTTGTAGATGCTTTATCTAGTTTTCAATCTTCTTCACTCATTCACTATAAGTAGTGGCAAACTTTGGAATAAGATCAAGATTCCCCCTTAAGCTCTACAAATTCTTTTGAGATTCACCACTCCATTTCTTTGAGTCTTTAACAAAATTAGAGTAATTGGATACTTTGGTAAATTATTGACCTTCCTCATTCAATATCGACTTTCTTTTCTTCACCAAATTTGTCAATCTCTCTTAATCTGTGATAACCTTGTCCAACAACACACCTATCATGTTCTCCTCCAAATTGTCATTTACAATATTCATTGCTACAGTCTTCAAGTCTAGTTCTTGATTATAAATTTCTTTGATCAAAGTATCCATCTAATAAATTATTGAGTGATATTTATTATATGCTACATCATGTAATAACTCAACTAGAATATTTCTATCTTTTCTCAAGACTCTTTCCTTCTTCTTGGAACTCATATTGTCTTGTTCAATATTATTCTTTAATTATTTCTAGTATTTCATTAATTCCTTAGCCTTCAATTTGGTATTGTCCACCGATGTGATAACTAGATCTTCTTCTTCTATTTTCCCCTTCCCTTCTTCTTCAATAGTTTGCACTATTTTGTATCTCTTCTTCATAGTTGACTCACCAAGACTCAATTTCCTCTTTACATAGTATTCCTCTTCTTATTTTTTAATGAATTTATTCTTCTATGGTTTCTATGAATCTTTCTCTGGGACCAATTCTTATTTATGTTCCATAGGAGATGGTGAGGGAGAATCCTTTTGACTTGTGATATCTACTATATCAACCTCAACTCCACTTATTTTTGGGAACTCATTATTTTGTTCCTCAATGTTTTGTAATGGTTTAGGGAGACCAAGAACAACATCCCTCATTATTTGATCAACTAAAAAAGTGTTATGTAACCAAATACATGCATTAGACATTGGTTTTTGTTCCTCTTCTTGTGTTGAATCCTTAGTTATCTTTATATATCTTGTCCCATGTCTCAACAGTCTCATTGTGTACATTTCACACATCCTGGAAGATTGAAATTCAAGATCTCTTTTTAGATTATAAAATTTCTTTAAGATTATAGTAGTTTTTTTCCATCAGTGCAACAATTTCTTCCTTGAATTCTTTAGACATACCACTTACAAATAACTGATCAATGCAGTTCTAGATTTCACTTAACTTCTCAAAGAGATATCTCCTTAAGGAAGTTGATTTCTTAATCTTTTCCTATTACTCATTGATCATCATGTTCTCACTTTCAATTTTCTTCTCATACCTATAACTCTCCATGAATGTGGATATTTTCCTCAATTTGTTTAACTTATCACCAAGAGGATCAGATCTTTAATACCAATTTTTAATAATTATTAGGTACTATGGGGAGGGAGGTGAATGAGTAAAAGTAGGTAATGTATAAATTCAACCATTGACTTGTAAAAATACAATATCAACTTCCAAACCAACCACTATGTAACCCATATAAGAAAGTAAAGGAAAAAAATCTCAAGCATCCACAAAAACATCACACATGACACATAGTTTTTGCAAGAAAACTCTTAGTTAGAAGGTGAAAACCATGATGAGGATCAACCACAAGCTCACTACTACAAAAAATGAGTTTCCTTGTTAGAAGCTACAATAACTTTTTATGAGGAGTTCAACATATTAGGAGTGATTTGTGTTACTCCCATAAATGATCATAGGCACTATGTTTCCAATTAGTGACAAAAAGATGGATAAGCAGGTGTGACAAAGATAATAGTTACACATAGTAACCAAGTTATGATACACCCTAGAATAAAGGAAGATAATTTCAAGAAAACAATTATAACCAAGCATCTAGCAATTATCAAGTGATTGTATATTTTTTGAGAACATGTAACTACCAAGTTAGATACAAACTATTGAGAAGAACAATTATACCTGAGTAAAGACTCCACCAAATGACATCAAGAAGAAAAAAGTACTTACTAAGTAATACATAGACTACACAAGAGTTTGATTTGGCACACAATTTGATGTGACAGGATCTTACCGAGCAAGAAAAATGGTTTACACTGATTGAGGTAAAGATTTGAAAAGATTTCTTGAAGAATGTGAATTGATTATTGGCAATTATAAGGTGGAAAAAACTAATGAAAATAAAGATAAAAAGAAGGGAAAGGTTGGATGATTCTAGAAGCATTGATTTTAATCTAAGATGCATTCTAGAGGGTTCTAAAACTCTAATTAGGTCAGATATAAGTAAGGGAAAAACAAAACTATAAAAATACCACTATGGAATAGTTTTTATGTTTTTGTTGATTATGATTCAGAGGATAATTGAAGCAAGAATAATTTTATGATAGAGAAAAAAATTGAATGCATCAAAGGTCATAAATCTTAAGCAGTGAAAGAGGACTAGCAAATCAATCACAAAAGGTGATACATGATATTGAGCAGAAGCGAGATCTGATTAAGCAAAGTAAGTTGCTATTGTGCAAATCATTGTAGTACTTTTAAATCCTTGTAAAAGATAGACATAATAGTCTTTTATAAATCTCTTAACCAAGTACACACTTAAAGAGTGTTGTAAAAATATTTGTGAAAGGTGGATCTAATAGATCTTATTGTATAGTCCTAATATAGTAAGTCACCAGAAGTGACTAAACATTGTAGCCCTAACAAGGCATCCTGTTACTACAATAGTGATGGATTTTCGGGTACCATCCTCATTGTATTTTTCCCTCTGACCAAGGATTTTTGTGTGGCCAAAATGATTGTGTTATGTGTGATAAATATTTATTTATGTGGTTATGTATGAAGATATTTAGATTAGTTATATTACTTTCATTTTCAAGTAATGTGGTATGTTTTTAGTATCTACTGAGTGATAGAGGAAGTAAGGAATCCACTGAGATTTTTTTGTAGGGTAAAATTATGAAGATACTAATTCACCCTCCCTCTCAAGATCTTATCCATCTAAACATTCCAAACATTTGGACCTTGTTAGAAGTGGAATCAAATCTTCTTAGATCTACCTCACAAGAGGATTTAAAACCACTTTTATGAGCTCACCAAGTTAAGGACTTTATAATAAAACCCTATCAAAGTTCACCTAATCAAGGGATTTTCTTATTGAAAATGCTATGAAACAATAAGATAATGATTTGAATGTAGAACTTCTTTCTTATTAGATTCAATCTTCTCTATGCACTTTGTAACTAGTCTCTACTCTCAATTTACTTAATACATTGATCACAACCTTAGAACAATCAACTCACACACTTATTTTTAATCATGTTACTTCTTAGAAATAATATTTTTAGAAATATTACTTTTTCTCCTTAATCCTTGTCATCAATTCAAACCTCATTTTTTCCATGTAAATACTACAATTAATTCACATATCTTGATGTTAGAATTTATTTTATAATGGCTACATTGACCTACAACATGATCTTCCTATCATATTTCCAAGGTAGTAAAACACATTTTGATTCCTTTGATGTAGCACCTCAAGTACGCCTTTTTTTTTTTCTAATGATCCGTAAAATGCCAACTCACCATAAAATAACCTCTAACCTTCATCACCAAATCTGATTGCACTTGCAATACCAATCATTGGATTGTAGACTTATAACTATCTTCAAGCACTCACATGTTCTTATATGTCTTAAGAATTGTGATAGCTTAAAATCTCTTATCAATCAACCAATTAAGTTGTAGTCCTAATTGTGCTAAGAATCAACCATGTTGGTGTTGTACATGTGATGACATTACATAATTCCACTTTGACTTTTATCTCTACCAAAAATTGTCTTCACTTATTATTGATCTTTTAGACCTAGTTGATTTCCCACATCACTAGTCACAATTTAACCTTCTAATCAATCATGTCCTTACTTCACCAATGATAAAAATTATTTGTTCGAACTTAGTTACCATAAATGAAACCCAAACCAGAAATTTATTTTGACTTCCAATAATTTATCCATCAGAATGCCAACATGGGTGAATCGAGAGTATATGCCCGCCATGGAGGAATATGACTTAACTAATATAAATATCCTCCTATTTAAAGGTTTCACTTGCATAATTGTTATAATTCTCATCCATATAAAATTTTATCATCCTAAAATGTTAGCACCCAACTTGTGCTCATTTTTAGACTATTTGTTAGGACCACAAGAAATAAATCACAATTGAGAGGGGGGTAAGGAGAGGAGGGGGGGTGAATTATTTATATGTCAAGTATACCTTTAACAAACCACCTATCAAAATGATAGAAAATAATGCAAGATCAACAACACTTATCACAATGACACCAAATTTTCTCTAAAGGAAAACTAGTTAGGAAAAACCCCAATGGAGCTGAAACCCACATGGTGAATGTGATGGACCCTCAAAATTCCTTGCAAAGATACTTGATAAGATCTTTTAAATTCTCCTCTAAAAATGAAGTAGTCATGTTTTTTTCCATATCATAGAAGGTGAAATAGTTTGTAGAAAAATAGAGAGATTTTCTATATTAGAGAGATGAAATGAAGATATCACAAAATTGTGATTTTTTTCCAAATTACATACAATGATCATGAAGGGTACAAAATTGTGATTTGTGTTATTTTAGGGGTAGTGGAAAAGGGAACCTATGAAACTACAAAAAAAGTTTTTTCATGCACAAAATAAAGTGAGCTAAATTAAATCACTTCAAATATTTATAAGTATAAAAATTTATAGAGAATGTCTTGAGTTGGAAGCCCAAGGAGTCTGATTGATCAACCAGTTGTGAGAGATGTTTGATCTTCTTGTCAGAATTTAAATGACCATGAGAAGAGTTGAGCTTTAAAAGAAGCAAATTTCATTTTTGCAAAGTGGAGTTTGAAGCTGGTAAGAAGTGTGGAAAGAAAGCAACACAACTTGGAGAGGAATTTCACAAAATAGTAAGTTAAATTTTCCTTACCCTAGTGATAACTTCTTTTCTTGAATTCAAAATGTCAGTTAAGAAAGAGGTCAATGTTAAGAATGATAGCAAGAAAGAGAAAGAGGAAAAACAAGAAAAATGTCTCAAACAATTACCATGCACATATTTCTCGACTCTTCAAATACTGGAACTAAAGGGGTGTTCACATATGATTTAAGAGGGTGTAGGGATTTCATTATTCCCATCTTTAGTAAATTACATTTCTAGTATTTTTATGCTAACAAAAAATGAGAAGGATCTTAGGAATAGCCCTTGGTTCCTAATGTTTTTGTAGATATTGACCTTATGAATGTATTAGCGAGACATTATGAACCTGAAGCCAAATTAGTAAGGAAAGCAGATGGGATTCCCTTTCTAGTTATCACTAAATCCTACTTTGAAGAGTTCTTTGACCTAATAACATAGGCCATCACTAAGATTGATAGGACATAATTCAAAGTATACTATGAGAGACTAATAAAGGCACTTAGTATAGAGAGATTCCCTATTTATGGCTAGGGGGAAGAATAACATATTGATGCTAGTTGAGCATATGGGTCCTCATCTAGTCACTAGCTTTATGAGTTTCATTAAGAATACTTATTATGCATGGACACAACTATTTAGAGAGGATGATAAACCCAAGATTCCACTTGATTGCATGTACATGTGTATGAGGATTCAAAATCTACTAGTAAATTTGGACCTATTTTTCGACGAGCATTGGTTGATATTTCAATGGACAATGGTAAAAAAGAAACATTATTATAATTTTGACAAAATTTTGACGTGATCAAGACTATTAATATATTGACAAAAAACCTCATCGAAAATGGTCCCAATCTCTGTCACGAGGTGGCATTAGACCACTAATAGGAAACATCGAATATTTGACAATTATGAAATTGTTATCAATGAGCTTGCCATGCCCTTGATGATAGGCCTCATCAAAATATTGACGATGAGAATATTTTTATCAATGAGTTTTTCATGCCATTGAAAATAGGCATTGTTGAAATAATGACTAGTAGGTGCCAAAATTTTAATGACAACTCTAGCTTAAAAATAAAAATAAATGACAAAATTTCAAAGCAGGAACTCTTCTAGTGCCTCTCTATGAGGATGTTCTTATCAAAGTCCATTGCAACCCCTAATTTCTTGGGCTTTCATGATAAACCATGCTCTAGCTACTTCTTCTAACTTGGCCCTTGTTAAGACTTGTGTGATCATTCCCACAAGGAGACGACCCTAAAAACTATTGGAGATGCCAACACACCCCCAATAACTTGAAGGCTTTATTCCATGAAGAAAGAGAGATCTAATGGAATTCATGAAGTGAGGTACTAAGATGAAAGTTAAAGGGTTGAATCAAGGTACAACACATTTACCACATAAGCCAGCCTAGGTTGATTTTCATGGTTCATGTTAGTGTGTTATTTTGTTTCTTAAAGGTAGAAAGATACCTGGTAGTTTCTAACTAAATAGTTTAATATGTTATTTTTAAATTATACTTTATAATTTATACATAATTGAACTTCATTATTAGTAAGAAAGTATCTATTCACCTTGTGATTTTAAAAAATCCTATACATATTGCAAGCTAATTTCTTTTACCAAAGAAAACTAAGATTCCTATGAAAGAGTAAGTGAAACAAACATTTTGAGAAGCAACACATGACTCACCACAAATTCTTTGATATATCAATTAAGTATAGGATTACATGCAATGATGGTGCTTTCAAAATTTTTATGGGGAGAGTGATTGATCCCTACCATTTTACAAAAGAGATCCAACTATGTTGGAGACTTCAAAGTTGGAGCATCCCCATCTACAATAATGACAATAATGCCTATGAGAGACAATAATGACATGATACAAAAATAAGTTATGATTAAAATGCTCTTAACAGGGAAATTAAAACCACTACTATTTTAACCTGATCATAAATTTAAAAAAGGGAGTGTTAGTGTAGTAACAAACCTCTTGTATCAATATTATCAAACTTAAGAACTCCAACTTAAGTTTATCAGTTGTGCTGCTCGGTGCCCTACAACCAAATACAACATAATCATGATCAATTATTGTTATAGCAACAACTTTAGGAAGACTAAGACCAACATGTTACTAATATGGTTATATTTAGAAGAGATACATTTCAACAAAGGAAACAAAACATTACTTTGAATAACATCAAAATGTAGAATGTAGCAACAATAAAACATATAACTCAATGATAGAATGTAAATAGTGAAGAATCATTTTCTATAGCCACTTGAGAATCCATATATCTTTGGTTTCTCTCCCTCCCATCCAATATAGGATTCAACCACTCTGAATCAAGAATGTGCATGCAACATTTTTCTATATGCATGGACAATAGGAAGAGCTAAAAAAATGCAACATGTTTACATTAGAGACCTATATCCAAAATGCATTTTTTAGCTCTACCTGATGTCCTGTGCATATCAATTGATATTGCATATTAAACTAGGGCCTCCTTCTACATTTCCTAAAATCAAGATAGATGAAAAAAATTAATCCAAAATACAAATTTATGGAATAAGTGATATGTAATAATGACCCAAATTGTAAAACCATTGGCTTGATTTGCATATATAAGCCATCATGGTCAATCTAGTCAAGGATGTAAGGGTAGAATTTGGTGTTATTAGGTGTTGGGAACATTTTCAAGTCATATTGAACCTATTGTATGAGGTTTGAAATGGTTTGGGTGTAATTCATTGTAAAATGCAAAAAGTTTCCAATGTTGCTTGACAACATTGTCAACATATAAATGCAATCTCCTTAAAAATGCAGTTGGGTCTAAGAAGCAACACATGACTCACCACATATTCTTTGATATATCGATTAAAATGGTTCTTTCATGGTTGATCAATTAGTGCCTAAATCATATTTGGTTGTGAATGAAAACATGGTGAATGCCCTTGAATGATATTTTTTTGTAGAGAAATAGTTGTCAAGGGTCCTAGAGTCCTAGTTTGTGGAATTAGGACACATTTGAAGGATGAAGTTGTGATAAGAAGAAAGGGATAAAAATCAATAAATTTTTATGTGATTGGTACTTAGGTGTGATAAGAGATTGATGTAAAACTAATATGTGGAGCATGATTTTTGGATGGAGTTGTTTGTGATAGGCTCTAACCATTAATAGGTCTTAACATAGCATTAAGAGATTGTATGATTAGTTAAGGGACTTGGTGTTGGTTCAATCACTTTAGTTGTTTAAGAGGATATGTTTGATGTGAGAAGTTGTATCTCACTACAATAATTAAAGAATCCATCCTTGTACGTGGGACAAATGTGTTGAAACACAATGCTTTGTATCATGGTGGTATCCGAGCAAGAGATTAGATCATTGCAAGTTGGTGAAGGTTAAGAGAAAGTCTAGGAAAGACAAAGATGGGTTTGATAAAATTAGAAAGAAAATTTCCTGAAGAATACAAAGCATTGAAGGGATTGTTGACTAATGGAAAGAAGAAAAGAGAGGATGATGGGAAGAGGAAAAAATTATGTGAGGAAAGGAGGTAGATCTATACTACTGAGAAAGAGATATATAGTAAGGCTTGATGTAAAAGAGAGGAAGATGGGGTTGCAGCAAAAAAAGGATGAACAATTTGAAAATGAGATGGTTCAAGATGTTTAAGTAGTGATGGATGGTGAAGAAGGTGAAGAACCTAGTGCTGAAGAGGATTAAGGTGTTGAAGCAGATGTGGAAGACAAAGGTGCTAGTGATGGCAATAAGGAAGAAAGTCCTACGGGGCTTGAGTATGATGAGTTAGTGGTGTTTTGGATAATGACGAGTCCTTTGAGTGAGGAGAAGGGTATGGAGGCTCATAATGTAACCTTGATGGGGAATAAAGACTTATAATGCCAAAAGGAATGACATGAGGGAAGTGTTAATTTGGTAGAAGAAATAATCTTGGTGAAAAGGATGCAATGGTGTTGGTGATGGGTCATGAGAAGATCATGGAGGTTTTTTATGCTCCAAGAATGAAGATTGAATATTATGTTGTTACCAAGATAGAAGAGTGTCTTTGGGTAGAATACTTGGTGAGTTTACAGATGTATGCAGCTGGGATGATGAAAATGAAGATATTTAACCAAATGAAGAATAATGAGTAGGATGGAGTGTTCAAAATACCAAGGAAGAATTTTCCCAAGTCATCTTCCCCCTAAAATGCCTTTGCATGTGTGCAATCTCACAATAGAATATTATCTTCAGGTAGTGAGATTGGCTATTTTTATAAAGTTGAGAAAAGCGTGTTAAGTGGAGTTTGGTGATCACCAAAGGAGTCAATTAGATACATCTACATCAGCATGGACGAAATGACAGTCTCCTTTTATTTTGTGAAGTTTAATGAGATGAACCCTCACATTGAATGGAAATGGATTTTAAGTTGTTTTGAGTCCTTGTGTAGAAAAGATATTATCATACTTTCTTGACCATGATAGTGATAGTGATAGTATTATATTGATTCATTAAAGGCCAGATCTGTATGGTTGGGAGAAAAACACTGTGATTGACCTTGAAGTGCATTGAGGACATTTATTTGGTTTGAAGTGTGAGTTGGGGAGGTTTGGATCATTTCATGTGTCACTATTATGCCACTATCACAGTATGACTTTCAAATTAGATCATGATGGAAATGGTGAAGCTTCCATTGGGAGTTTTTTCATAAAGCCTTTGTAATTAGAAATTGAGTTTGATCCATCTAATCCTATTTAGAAGGTGTTATGATGATTTAGTGATGGTTTATTTAGGTATCAAGTTGGTAAGGAATTTGGGAAGAATTAATGGGACCATATATTTATGCTTAGTTTTCATAGGTTTAGTTTGAGCTTCACTTGGTTTCAAGAATCCTTTCGTATTCTCTACTTGACAAGGCCAACCACGTAAGGTGGAAGATCATTTGGCCTCTCCCCCCTACTAAATTCACCATTAACAAATAAGTAAATATTTCATTCATTCATTTTAGAAGTATATCATTGAATCGTTATAATCACATAACATTCATCAATATAACATACAATTAATTAATACATATAAACATTCATCAATAATTTGTGAACACATCACTCATTTTATTCACATAACATTCATTAACACAACATATAATTCATTAATATGTATAAAAATTCATCAATAATGTGTGAACACTTCAATCATTACAATCCCATAACAATATTCAATAACATGACATAAAATTCATTAATAAGAAAAATTCATAAAGTATTCATTAACACATTCATCATCAAAGAAAGTTTTTAACATTCATTTCTACTTTTTTTTTTCTTTTGTTGAAGATACAGGATAATAGGAACATCCTGACTATCTTCGGCATTCTCCTACAACTCTTGTGGTTCTGATCTTATGACATGAGACTTCCTCTTTTTTTTGACGACAAGGCTGATGTACCCCTACAATAAAAAATAAATAGGTTTAATTCTAAACATTTTAATTTTTTTTATAAGTATTTCATTAATCTAAAAAACATAATAGGGATTTTTCTTTACCTAATAGTGCCACATCATCTACTATCATATTTTGTTCACCTCCAACCTCAACATGCTCAACACTAACATCACATTTTGCATACTCAAAAATTATTAAATAAAGGTTACACCAATTGCAATTTAAGATGTTAAATTTTATTACTAATTACATAATTAATTTTTAATAAAAATTGAATATGTATCTATATTATTGTGATGCACATCAAGGCCTTTATCATGTGTAGGATCCATGCCTTCATCATCATAAGTAAGATCTGTGTCGAGAGTAGAAGGTTGTAGTGAAATTTCATGCACATTTTTATCATTGTTCAAAATTAACATCAAATAGATTATTTCTCATGAGGCTCTCAATTTTTGTTATTATTCATTAGGCCTATTTACCTATGTGTGAACCAGTGCACCAGAATCTTCTACATCTCTTTGATCACTGGAATCTATGTGGTGGTAGGAAACCACTTCTTTATAGCCTTGTTTGAAGCCAATTTATTTGTCCCCTTTTGTGGGTGCTAGATTAAATTTAGTGCCATTTATTATTTGCATAATATTGTTAATAGTAAATTTATTTCTTTAAGTGTAATTTTATATAAGAAAATTGATATGAAATTTCATTTATTGCTACTTACAAGGTGTGAGTGAATTCCACTAGAGCCATGATGCCATTGAACAACTTTCTCTTTCCTAGCTTGTGTAGCCTTTGATGTGTCCTGCAACTTGTATATGGGTATGTGCAGGATCATGGTCAACCAAACTATGCTCTTAAGTGGCAATAAAATATCAGCAAATAAGGGTTATATACACTTGACGTGTAATTTTCTACTTGTTATAAAATTTATATAAAAAATTTGAGAGAAAAAAACCCCAAGAAAATTGAATTTTGTTTCTAAAATACTAAGCCTTATTTGAAAAAAAAATTGATTGCTCAAAATTTTGAGTTTTAATGCAATAGTACAAAAATTTCAAGACAAAAATAAGAGGTAGATGTATGTTTGACTACCTTAATCAAAATCAAATGATAATATTTTTACATAATATTCTAGATAGAAGAATTAGACTCATGCTTAGATGTGACACATATTTTTGGGTCTATTTATTCTAAATAATAAATAAATTATTAATTTTCTATTTTAATATTTTTGGAATAAAAAAACTCTCGTGTCTGATCACTTTAACTAATTCAAAACTCTACAAAATTTTTATTTTTTCCCCTTATAGTAGAAGAAGCATAGAATGTGATGCATCTTTTGGATTTTAAAAATGTTGTACCATTTGAAAGTTATAGTTATTTTTCAAGCAATTTGTCAATCAACACTTAACACATAACTCCATCAAAAAACAAGTAATAATTACTTACTAAACTCATAATTTGACAAACCTTACATTTATGGAAAGCTAAAAACATTCTTAAGAAACCCTTTTTACTTCATCAAATTTTGGTGAAAAAAAGTTGCCAACTACATGTTTGAAGTAAAAAACATATAAGAAGATGTCAAAAACACATTTTTGGTGTTAGAAATTCTTTAGAATAATTGAGAGGGTGGGGGGGGGGCGACGGGGGCAGGGCGAGGGCGGGGCGGGGGAGAGGGGGGTGAATTAGTTGTTCAAGGTCCAAATGTCCAATTAAAACTTTTTCATCAAGTAAAGTGATCCTATACAACTATTCATGCATCCAAGCTTAAACTTTCCTACTTAGCAAGTTATTGTAAATCAACATGCAAGCATAGCACATGAAAGATCAACACATAACATAGTTATCTATGTGGAAACCCAATTTGGGAAAAACCACCAGTAACATGCTACTCAATTCTCACTCTTTTGAAGTGATACCCTATGAAAGGCCTGCCCTGTTAAAGACTACAACACACTATTAAATGTGACTTGGTTAAAGGATTTAACCACCTTGTTAGAAGTGGGTCTAGTTAGAGGACTTTTGAACATTCACTTGGAATATCACCTTGTTAAAGGATTTACAAATGGCTGTTAAACCAACCTAAGTCCATAGGATTTTACCCTAACTGATACAATTGCTAAAGAGTAACAATAAGGGGGTTTTGACCTCATACAACTCACAATTTATCTTGCAAATTTTAGATCATTATTGAGCTCGTAACATTGCCTGGCTTTTAGTCTCTATAGCTCTAACAACTTGTCCTCCTTTCAAGCCTAGTCTCCTTGAGTCTTCATGCTCGATGTACTAGTGTAATCTTCTCTATGACCACTTATTAAGGAAGAGTCTTTGTGCTCTATTCTTCCTTCTCCTCTTGATGCCTTCTCCTTGACACCCTTCAACCACTTCACAATTTGACACCCCAACAACTCTTACTTCTTGGCCTATGACTCCTTAAATAGAAGTCTAGAATTGCTTTTCCTGCTCGATTCTTCCATCCTTTAATTTCAGTTCAAATGGATTAGGTAGGATTCATTGAATCTAACCTACATCTTGTTCCTTCTAGAAACATCATGAAGAATCCTCTTGAACTCACTCAAAAATAGTTTACATAAAATTCTATACCACCAACTCATCATCCTTATCCTCCAACTGGTTCACAAAATTCAAGATAACAACTTTGTCGGCTCAGAGCTAGTGAATCTTTGACTTTTCAAATAATTCAATAGCTCGCCACTATTGAAATTCTAGTGCTCAATGCATATTGCATTACTCGGCATCAACTATGTTTTACTGGTGCTCAACACCTACTATGGATTTACTCAGCATCCACTAAGTTTTTTTTTTTGTGATGCTCGACACTTGTTACTTTTCTCAGCACCTGAACATGCTCGGCTCCTTCTGTATCACTCAACACACACTAGATTTTTCATTTTCTTGGCACTAACTAAAAATTTTCTTGGGTTGAACTAGCTTGCTTAGCACTCACAAATGAACTTAGTTAAGCTTTCTAGTCAACCTTGTTACAACTTATTCCTCCAATATTTCTAAGTGTGGCCAGCCTTTGTATCTTCAAGTATATTATCAATATATCATTTTACCATTGTCTTAACCGATCCTTGCACTTCATTACAAAACCATAACTCAACCTTTCCCTTAGGTGCTTTTGTTACATCTTGTTTATTAAATCCTCTTCATAAATCAATTAAGTGGTAGTACTTAGATCTTATAAGCAATTGTCATTCCAACAAATAGTAGGTTTGACATCAATGACAAAAAAATGATTAAAAATATTCTTTAACAACAATCTCCCTCTTTGCAATCAATCTTCTTAATTCTTCAACAATGATCTTTTCAATCAAATTTTCAACAATCTCCCTCTTTGGCATTGATGGAAAACCAAACTATTCAACCATGTTATCAAAATGCTAACTAGGTTAGAACAGTAAATTAAATGCCAAAAAGAAATTGTGTTATAGTTAGTTTTCACATCTCCCTCTCTGATCTACTATCCTAATTACTTTACTTCTACTTCTCCCTCTTTAGTTTTTGTTGCCTTTCTCTTTCTTTTCTACTATATCTTCTTGAATTATCCTTTTTCTCCTTCTTTCTTGTGGCTTACCATTGTTCACTTTGATCTTGTACTACTCCTGAATCCTTACATTATTTCTCCCTTTGTATGCAGGTATCAGCTACTTCTCCCTCTATTCATTTGATCCTATAGATTTGATCAGTTCCTTCCTACTTCTCCCTTTATCCAATTGAGTGCTATTGATCAGTTTCTACTATTTCTCCCTCTTTGACAACAATGTCAAAGACTTATTATCTCAACATCTTGACATGCTAGTGTAGCATTTGTAGGTACTCCAATTTCTCCCTCTGTCACCTTGCTTTGTGACTGATTTGGAACTTCAGTACTTTGATTACTTCAGGCATGATCCTAAAGTAAATATTCACTACATCAATTTGTAATTTGTCAACAATCAACTCATTTGATGCAGGGCAATCTTGTTTTTTCTCAAACAGCCTTGGCTAGGGGTATCACCCCTAATTTACCTCTAAGATACTCAAAAACATCTTTAGATAGTGCTTTTATAAAGATGTCAAAAATCTATTCCTTTGAACTGACATATTCCATCCTTATTTGCTTGTCTTCCACCATTTCTCTTACATAATGATACTTAATTGCAATATGCTTTGTTTTGGCATGCATCACAGGATTTTTTGAAATGTTGACGACACTTGTGTTATCACAATAGAGTATCATAGGTTCAGTTACCTCTTCCTTCATACCTTGCAACAGATGTTTGATCCATACAATATTGGTGTAGTTGATAGTAGCAGCAACATATTCAGCTTCTACTGTGGACTGTGAGGTACAACTTTTCTTTTTGCTAGTCCAAGTAATCAATCTTTTACCTAAGAAAAGTGCTCCTCCACTAGTGCTTTTTCTATCATCAATATTACCTCCCCAATCTGCATCAGTGTAGGCTCTGAACTCAAAATTTTCACTACTCTTGTAGTATAAACCAAAGTCACCAATTCCTTTTAAGTACCTCAGTATTCTCTTCATTGCCATCATATGATTTTCTCTTGGGTTTCTAGAAAATCTTTCCACTATTCCAACAACTAATGCAATGTCCGGTCTACTATGTACAACATACTACAACTTTCCAATCATTGATCTATACATTGTTTGATTCACTTCAGCTGACTCATCATTCTTTAATAACTTATGTCTTGTTACCATGGGTGTATTGACTAGTTTTGAGTCTTCTAATCCAAATGTCTTGAATATCTCCTTGATGTATTTTGATTGGGTCACAAATATTCCATGCTTTAGTTGATGTACTTGCAATCCAACAAAGAATTTGATTTCTCCAAACATTGACATCTCAAACTCATGTTTCATTTGATCAACAAAATCTTTGCATAGGACATCTTTTCCTCCAAATATTATATCATCAACAAAGATTTCAGATATCAAAATGTCTTTACCTTTTTCTGCCTTGATGTACAAGTTGTTATTGTCATCTGTTCTCTCAAATCCTATCTTCACAAGGTATTTATGCAGTCTGTCATACCATGCTCTAGGTGCTTGCTTCAAACCATAGAGTGCTTTATGCAATTTGCAAACTATATCCTTATTGCTATCATCAACAAATCCTTCTAGTTGTTCTATGTAGAATTCCTCTTCTAGTATACCATTCAGAAAAGCAGACTTTACATCCATTTGGTAGACTTTGAAACCTTTATACGCATCATATGCAAGTAGTGTTATCACTCCTTCCATTCTTGCAATAGCGAAAAATGTTTCCCCACAGTCCAGTCCTTCTTCTTGTGCATAACCTTTGTAGACTAGTTTGGCCTTGTTTCTTATTATCTCACCATTCTCATCAAGTTTGTTTCTAAAGACCCATTTGGTACCAATTACATTCTTATCAGCTGGTCTTGGAACTAAAATCCAAGTTTTTTTCTTCTCAATTTGATCTATCTCTTCTTCCATAGCTTTATGCCAATTATCATCTTGTAGTGCATCTTTCACTATTTTGGGCTCAATCTTGCTCAACTGACATGATTCATTTCTTAGTCTATTCCTTGTCACTGGTCCAACTTCCTTGTCTCCAATGATTTGTTCTACAAGGTGATATCTTCTCATATACCTGGATAGTCTTGGTTCTATCCTTCTTTCCATGTTTGGCCCTTCAACTTTAGAGTCACTTTGCACATCACCATCTGGTATTTCATTATCTCTTCCATGCGTATTAATTTTAGAGTTAGAATGTGCATTTTCTTCATTCTAAAACTCGGCTTCTGAATGTAGCTTTACATTCATTGGCTTTGATTCAGCTAATACTGAAATTTGTTGCTAATTTTCAGCTTGGTTGGCAGCTTCATCTTCAATAGACATTCCTTCATAGAAATATGAAAAAGATCTATAATCTTCTAGTTTCTTGGATTCATCAATTTGGACTTCTACATACTCATCAAAATTTACATTTGCACTCTCCACAATCTTGTTAGTGTTAGTATTCAAAAACTTATATGCCTTACTTCTGGTGGAGTATCCAAGGAATATTCTTTCATCACTCTTTGCATCAAACTTGCCATTGCTAGTATCCTTAAGAATATAGAATTTGCAACCAAACACTTTGAAATGTTTTACATTAGGTGAGTGACCATACCATAGTTCAAAAGGTGTTGCATTTGTTCCTTTCTTGACTTGTACTCAATTCAGGGTGTAAACAATAGTACTTACAGCTTCTCTCTAGTACTTTAGAGCAACATTTTTCTCCATCATCGATATTCTAGAATAGTCTATTACTGATCTATTCCCTCTTTTTGCAATGGCATTCTGTGGGAGGGTTCTTGGTGCTAATGTTTGCCTTTTGATACCTTTATCATTGCAAAATATCTCAAATTCTTTTGATGTAAACTCTCCTCCTCTATCTGACCTTAGGCACTTCAGATACTTTCCTATTTCTCTCTTAACCTTGGCCAAATACCACTTAAACATTTGAAATGTATCAAATTTTTTCTTTAAGAACATGACAGTCATCATCCTAGAATAGTCATCCACAAATAACATTATGTATCTATCTCCTTGGTAGCTTTGCACTTGTATTGGGCCACATAAGTCAGTATGGACTAGTTGTAATACTTCTTTAGAAGTGTAAGTTTTTCTTTTGAAACTTGACTTGGTCATCTTCCCTAGTTGACATTGTTTGCACATTGTATTTTCAGGCTTCTTTAGCTTAGGCAGACCTCTAACTTTCTTCTTTTTGCTAATGCTAATTAGATTGTCAAAGTTAACATGACATAACCATTTATGCCATAACCTTTATGCCATAACCACACATCATCAAGTCTAACAATAAGACAAGTTGCATCTTCCATATGTAGGTAAAATAGATTACTCTTAGTTTTTTCACCTTTTCCTATTAGATTTCCATTAGTATCATAGATTTTGGTAGTTTTATTTTCAAATTCTACTTTGCAACCTATATTGCCTAACTATGATACACTCAACAAATTGTAGTTCAATCCTTCAACATAGTATGCACTATCACATGGAATTTTCTTTGTAAGTTTAATAAAACCTTTTCATTTGATTTTGCATGGAGCATCATTTCCAAATCTAACACTATTTCCATCATACTGGGGAAAGGTAATAAACTTTCTTTTGTCTCCTGTCATGTGATGTGAGCATCCACTATCTATGATCCATTTGTCATTCTTGTTCACACAAGTTACCAGTGCTATTGCTTCATCTTCTTTTGATTCATCGTTCATGGCTACACAGACTACTTCAACATCATTCTCATCATAATCTTCTTCAACAATGTAGCATCTTTTTCCTTTGTCCTTGTAATCTGTGCTATCATCTTCTCTTTTGTTCTTGTACTTGTTTCCTTTGTTGTAGTTCTTCTTCTGTGTACACCTTGCAGCAATATGTCATGCTTCATTGGAATTAAAAGAAATGATAGTTAGCTTACATTTGAATTTACCTTTGCCTCTATAAAATCTTCTGGCTAGTAGTGCTTCCAATTGTTCCACATCCTCCTCATCTGTACTGTTGTCATAGGATGCATGTTTTCCTTTTCTACTCTTCTTCTTTGATTTCACCTCCTCAGTGTCTTGTAATGATAGCTTAGTCTTGAAAGTAGACTCAAGATTCTCAGGTCTGTAGTTATCATAATTGGACAATTCAAAAGCAATGAGTCTCCCTACTATTCCTTCAAAAGTTAGTTGATTCCTTGGGAAACATCTTAGCTCTTAAATGACTGAGACTCTAATAGCATATATGGGGAGTAGAGTTATTAAATATTTTCTATTGACAATATCATCTTCCAAATGACAACCTAGACTTCTTATTCCACTTACCACTTCTTTCTTTCTGGAGGCATATTGAACAACATTCTCACCTTCCTCCATTTTCATGTCATCAAAATTTCCTTTGAGGCTTTCTCTCTTTGCTCTTTGAAAGTTATAATCTCCTCCATAGATATCTAATAGGGCTTTCCACATCTTGAATGCAGAATCACATCCTTTGATGTCATCAAATTCAGCATTGCCGTGTACAGAGAAATTTCCAACATTGCCTAATTGTGCTCCTTCCTTTTGTTCAAATCATCTGTAGAAGGGGGTCCAGCTAGATCTACATGTTCCACTCCAATTGAGGTTTTTTCATAATCACCTATTGATCTAAGGTGCAGTTTCACTATACTTTTCCATGTAGTGAAGTTATCTCTGTTGAGCTTGGGAACTTCTCTCTTGGACATCTTGATCTTCCTGCTTCTAGTACCTTGAAACTAAATCAACAGATGGATTTGATACCAATTATTAGGAATGCTTTAGAATAATTGAGAAGGGGGGTTGAATCAGTTAATCAAGGTCCAAATGTCCAATTAAATCTTTTTAATCAAGTAAAGTGAGCCTATACAACTGTTCATGCATCTAAGGTTAAACTTTCCTACTTAGCAAGTCACTGTAAATCAACATGCAAGCACAACACATGAAAGATCAACACATAACAAAGTGATTTATGTGGAAACCCAATTTGGGAAAAACCACTAGTAGCATGCTACTCATTTCTCACTCTTCTAAAGTGATGCCCTGTGAAAGGCCTACCCTATTAAAGACTACAACACACTATTAAATGTGACCTGGTTAAAGGATTTAACCACCCTATGAGAAGTGGGCTTGGTTAGAGGACTTTTCAACATTCACTTGGAATGTCACCCTCTCAAAGGATTTACAAATGGGTATTAAACCAACCTAAGTCCATAGGATTTTACCCTAACTAATACAATTGCTAGAGAGTAACAATAAGGGGTTTTTGACCTGATACAACTCATAACTTATCTTGCAAATTTTATATCACCATTCAGCTCATAATATTGCCTGGCTTTCAGTCTCTACAGCTCTAACAACTTGTCCTCCTTTCAAGCCTAGTCTCCTTGAGTCTCCATGCTCGATGTACCAGTGTAATCTTCTCCATGACCACTTATCGAAGTAGAGTCTTTGTGCTCTATTCTTCCTTCTCCTCTTGATTCCTTCTCCTTGACAATCTTCAACCACTTCACAATTTGGCACCCCAACAACTCTTACTTCTTGGCCTGTGACTCCTTAAATAGAAGTCTGGAATTAATTTTCCCATTCAATTCTTCCATCCTTTAATTTTAGTTTGAATGGATTTAGGTAGGATTCATTGAATCTAACTCACATCTTTTTCCTTCTAGAAACATCATGAACAATCCTCTTGAATTCACTCAAAAATAGTTTACATTAAATTTTGTACCACCAGCTCATCATCCTTATCTTCCAACAGGTTCACAAAATTCAAGGTAACAACTTTGTTGGGTAAGATCTGGCGAATCTTTGACTTTTCAAATAATGCAGTAGCTTAGCACTATTGAAATTTTTGGGTTCAACACATACTGTATTACTTAGCATCAACTACCTTTTACTGATGCTCGACAACTACTGTGGATTCACTCGGCATCCACTAAGTTTTTTTTTGATGTTCAACAGCTGTTACTTTGCTCAACACCTGAACACACTCTGCTCCTTCTGTATCACTCAGCACACACTAGATTTTTCATTTTCTCGGCACTAATTGAAAATTTGTTTGGCTTGAACTAGCTTGCTCGACACTCACTAATGAACTTAGTTAAGCTTTGTAGTTAACCTTGTTACAACTTATTCCTCCAATGTTTCCAAGTGTGGCCAGCCTTTGTCTCTTCAAGTATATTATCAATATATCATTTTATTATTGTCTTAACTAATCCTTGTACTTCATTACAAAACCATAACTCAACCTTTCCCTTAGGTGCTTTTGTTACATCTTGTTGATTAAATCCTCTTCATAAATCGACTAAGTGATAGTACTTGGATCTTATAAGCAATTGTCATTCCAACAAATAGCAAGTTTGACATCAATGACAAAATAATGATTGAAAACATTCTTAAACAACAATCTCCCTCTTTGCAATCAATCTTCTTCATTCTTCAACAATGATCTTTTCAATTAGATTTCCAACATTCGAGATGTTTCTAAAGTTGACCATATAGGGTTGGTATCAAAAGATATATTAGGACTTATAAAGGTATTAATTATTTTTATTTAGTATCATGAAGAGTGGCAAAAAGTTGGAATAGATTTTGAAATTGATGTAGGAGCATCTTGCATGGGAAAATTATTATTAAAAAAAAAAAAAAAATCTAGAGGAGAGAGGAAGTGACGAAAATAGAAGGAAAAAAATAAATAAAAAAAAGGGAAAAAGGAGAAAAAGAAAAAAAAGAGAAATTTCTATTTTCGAGGTGCATAGGTGGCATAAATACAAAAATAAGAAAAATAGTTGTCATTACATTAATCAAGGTGTGTAGGTGGCATCTTAGAATCTTTTGAAAAGTTTCTTAAATCTTGCATTTAATATTTGTTGTGATCCATAAAGGAAATGTAATTTTCTAATTGGGCCACATGGTGGTGCTTAGTTGTAATTCTAGACGGTTGTGGATTTTGTGTAGGAGGAATTCTAGAAGGTTGTGGATAAGTCATGCATTGGGTGGTAAGTGCTTATTTAAGTAAGGCATATGAGCATTTCTAATCAAGCTCGAGAAGGAGAAGCTTGAGAAGTAGAAGTTGTGGAAGGTGAAGCTCGAGAAAAAAGTGAAAGCTCGAGAAGGAGAAGCTTGGAAAGCTTTGGAAGGAAAAGCTTCAAGGTGTGAAAGTTGGAAGGTGTGAAGGCTTCAAGGTGTGAAAGAGAAGGATGAAGTGAAGAGTGAGTTTTATTGAGTCTATGGATAGAGCGCCGAATGTGAGGTAGTTTACAGCAGGATTGTGGTGGAATTGTGAATGTGTGTAGACAAAGCGCCGAATGTGAGGCAGTTTACACTTAGATCTTGGATAAAGTTGGAGAAGAGCTAGTGACTGCGATTTAGAAACAAGGAGGTTGCTTGGTGGATTGCGAGCACGAGTTGAGATCTTGGAGGTTTCTACCAAAGCATGGATCTGGACTAGCTTGGGTTTGGATTGGATCTTGAGAGATCTTGTAGAAAGGTTATTGTAATTGCTAAGGATTTTCAAGTTTAATAAAATTTTTTGGGATGCATTTTATCTCTTTTTGTCTTCATATTGTTGCATTCTTGGTTGTGAGTTGGTAAGGGTGGTGTGACCCTTCATCAGTGGTATCAGAGCGTACCTTTCATCAAGTGGTATCAGAGCATATGCCATCAAGTGGTATTAGAGCAGGAGTTCCTGTGTGTACAAGCAAATCATTGAAGTGTGAGGCAGTTTGTACTAGGACCTTGGTTAGGTGAAGTTTATTAGAGTGGGAGTTCTTGAGCATGTAAATAGATCGCCGAAGCTGAGGTAGTTTGCACCAAGATCTTGGGAGGACATGTAGATTGATTGATGGATTCGGAGATTGAAGACTGAACTTGTTGAGACATGATTGTAGAGAGCTTTTGGATTGTAGATCCGTTGTCCTAGACTTGTGATGTGGTTCTTGATTATTCGTGTGAGGTGGCAGGTTACAATCTGACTCACAAAAAATTCAAGGTTGTCACAAGGAGTGTGGGAAGGATTTGTTGTAGAGGGTTTATGAAGATCTTGGAAGATGGCTCTGAGAGGATTGGACCCTAAGATGATTGTGAAAATCCATGATATAGTGGAGAGGAATTTTTCTAAGATGTTTTCTCAGTTGGATGATAGATTGGCTGATCAAGCTAAGAAAGTCAAGGTGGAAGAGGTTGGTTTTGCTAATCAGTTTGTGGAGCCTGATGTAGAACCTATAGAGAAAATAGAGGTTGTTGTTGAGGATATTCCTAACCTTGTTGATGTTGTGATGGAGATTGGTTTTCATGACTAGTTGGTTGAGTCTGACATGGAGATTGTGGAGCACTGGGTCGTGGATGATCCAGTTGTTGTTGGTGGTGACTTGTATCTTGTAGAGCATCTTGTTGTGAGCAATGAGGTTGCTGGTGTTAAGAGTTTGACATGTGTTGATAGAGATCTACATGTGGCTGCTAATGTGGATTTTTTTATTTCTGGTATGGACTCATTAGTTGTTGATGTGAATGGGAGTTTGCTAATGCAACATTATGTTCAGTTTGTTCTTGGGAGTGAGCATCCTAATTGGATGGTTGAGATTCTGGTGTTTGATAGAGTAATGCAGATGTGGAAGATTTGCATGGTGATTTTCTTGTCCTTGTTGAGGTGGAAGCCTTTGGTGAAGATCAAGATGGTTGTAGATCTTTCTTTTTGGTGTCAAAGTGTGGGACACACTTTTCTATCTACCGAGGGAGTCTGATGTAGGAGCATCTTGCACGGGAAAATTATTATTTAAAAAAAATAAAATCTAGAGGAGAGAGAAAGTGATGAAAATAGAAGGAAAAAAATAAATAAATAAAAAGAGAAAAAGGAGAAAAAGAAAAAAAAGAGGAATTTCTATTTTCAAGGTGCATAGGTGGCATAAATAGAAAAATAAGAAGAATAGTTGTCATTACATTAATCGAGGTGTGTAGGTGACATCTTAGAAGCTTTTGGAAAGTTTCTTAAATATTGCATTTAATATTTTTTGTGATCCATAAAGGATATGTAATTTTCTAATTGGGCCACATAGTGGTGCTTTGTTGTAATTCTAGACAGTTGTGGATATTGTGTAGGAGGAATTCTAGAAGGTTGTGGATAAGTCATGCATTGGGTGGTAATTGCCTATTTAAGCAAGGCATATGAGCATTTATAATCAAGCTCAAGAAGGAGAAGCTTGAGAAGTAGAAGTTGTGGAAGGTGAAGCTCAAGAAAAAGGTGAAAGCTCAAGAAGGAGAAGCTTGGAAAGCTTTGGAAGGAAAAGCTTCAAGGTGTGAAAGTTGGAAGGTGTGAAGGCTTCAAGGTGTGAAAGAGAAGGAGGAATGAAGAGTGAGTTTTCCTAAGTTTGTGAACACAGTGCCGAATGTGAGGCAGTTTACAACAGGATTGTGGTGGAATTGTGAATGTGTGTAGACAGAGCACCGAGTGTGAGGCAGTTTACACTTGGATCTTGGATAAAGTTGGAGAAGAGCTAGTGACTGCAGTTTAGAAACAAGGAGGTTGCTTGGTGGCTTGCGAGAACAAGTTGAGATCTTGGAGGTTTCTACCAGAGCATGGATCTGGACTAGCTTGATTTTGGATTGGATCTTGAGAGATCTTGCAAAAAGGTTATTGTAATTGTTAAGGATTTTCAAGTTTAATAAAATTTCTTGAGAATCATTTTATCTCTCTTTGTCTTCATATTGTTGCATTCTTGGTTGTGAGTTGGTAAGGGTGGTGTGGCCCTTCACCAGCGGTATCAGAGCGTACCTTTCATCAAGTGGTATTAGAGCGTGCTCCATTAGAAATGCTTTGAGGCATTTCAGAACTACATATTTTTTAAATCGCTACTTTTATGCACACCATGATCCTGCACATACCCATATGTAAACTTTGAAATATATTATATGTATGTTAGATTATGTAAATATAAAGATCACTAATTTGTGCATAATTACATTAATACTACCACATTGCTATTTTTTTTGGGTGGTGGGTTAATTCCTTTAATTTTTAGGCTTAGCTGTTTTGCATCTTCAATAATTTCATTCCACTCTAGCTTTGGAACCATAGGAGGATGCTCATACTTTGGGTTGAGCTTTAGAGCCCTTCTATATTGGTCTCTCACAGTCTTTAGATGTTTGTAATATTTTTTAAGAATTTGGGTCCTCAATAGTTTTTATGAGCTAATCTTTTGATTCAGGGCCTTGCTCATTCCACCTTTTAACAACAAAAAATGGTTAGATTAAAAAATTAGTTCAAGATATGTACCTTGAATATATTATAACAAATGGATGAATGGAAAAATGTAGAAAATAATTATATCAAGCTAAATACCTTTTACATAATGTGGGCCCAAATATCTTCAAATTTAAATCATAAAAAGTTTCATAAAAAAACTATTTCTTGCAAAATCACCATGGGATCTTTAGTCAAAAATGAGTTATGAATAAGTATACTATAATTACACTCTAAATAATTACAATTTTAAATTACAAAAGCTTAGGAAATTTTAAGGGAATCATATCTTTCTCAGCCATCAACAATGATGCCTCCAACAATCTAGTAGAAGTAACATAGGCTACTCTAGAAAAGGTTGGTAAATTATCACCAGTACTAGCATCTATTCTATCAACATGAGAAGGTATACATGTCCCTGCACAAAGTTAATCAATGTCATACTATAATCAAATGAACAAGAAAGTACAAATTAAATCATATTTAACACATAAAAAAATGTAGCAAAACAAGGATTTACTAGCTCTAGTTGTAGCAGGTGTGGATGTTTGCATGCTTCTTGTTGCCGATCCTATAGTCAACAATATCAGAGTGCCAACCAACCTCAAGGAAGGAGGTGTATGCACATCATCAACACCTAAAAAGATCATATATATACACAATGTATTGGCATTCTAAAATATAAATTGTAAAAACTTGACAATAGTAATATAAAACTATCAATAATAATCATGAAGAAAATAATGTCCCTTTTGATGATTGAAAATTGAAATCACATACCAATAAGAGCTACACTGGTACCCTTGTCAAGTGGAACAAGTTAGTAGGGTCTCAAAAATTGTTGTAACAAAACATACATATTGTGGTTCATTATCCATAAATTAGTATAAAACATAAAGAATTATTGAACTATTGTCATAGCAAATGATTTATTGTTGCTTACTTCTAGCCATCGTGCTATATGAAAAAAATACAACAAAAATGCGTTAGCACTATTACATACCAAAAATATGTGTTAACAATTTTACATACCACAAAAATGTGTTAGTCCAAGGGCATCATGTATTGTCCATCCAAGCATTGCACAAAATTGAAATTTTCTTTCACCAATTGGTCTATAGATGTCATACATAGTGACCTCATACCATAAATACAACAACTCATCAAACAATGGATCAATATATACATTCATATCTTTCACTTGGTACTTACCTAGTTGAATGAACATAAACAAAACATAATTATTATGGTCATTTTGATACTATATTTATAAATTAATTTAGATGACTATTAAATGGAAAAATACCTATTACAATAATTTCCAATAGTATGTGCTCTCTCTTTATGGAAATTCAAGGAGGAATTTTATTATTAATAAAAAAAAGGCAAGACCGAGTAAATAGATCTCATCTCTCCAAATGGGTTGACACCGTCTTCTGTCAATGAAAGCTTTAGATTATGAGGTTCTTCTTTAAATATTGGCCACCTATCATCCATGTCCTTAAATTAAGAGCCATATATAGACATTTTCATAATGTCATATTGACTTCTATTGTGTGTATGGTAATCCATAAATTGTGCCAAGCTAGTGCACCTAAATGTAGACATGGAATAATGAGAATGCATCGAAGAACCTTGTGAGGCACCTTTTTGGTTATTTGATCTAATTGATATCTACCAATGTGATATAGGGCATTGTGTTTCAAATTCGAGTTGTTTATGATATGTAATATGATCATTGGGACATGCATGTATTGTTTCATACTCCATTCTACTATCTTTCATAATGGCCAATAATTCTTGGTAAAAGTGAGGTAGAATGTTTGATGGTGGTAACAAAAAATCAACTAAAAACCTATGGAATTTTTTTTATTAATATAAAGAATATTAATGGTACACTAACATAGAAGATAAAAAAAATGACACTATACCTTAGCATACGTGAGATTGCTACATTGGATATACTGTTCATAACCTTGAAGTTTACCAACAATAATACAATGGAGAGAAGGATTGTTTGGGAGCCTTGGTATAGGGGCTCATATGCCTTTTCAATTATAGGTATATCAAGGTTCTCTTCATCATCATCATTAGATGTGCAACTATCATCATCTTCATCATCTTCATCAGTTGTGCTAGTAACATCATCTTCAATCTTGTTCTTTGGTACATTATCAACTGCACCAAGACCAACATCTTCAATTTTTTTCTTTGCCTCAGGATCATGTTCTTCTATGAGAGCATTACCTTATGCTTCGATATTCACACCTCCATGTTCCACTAGTTCAAAATCCATAGTCACCAAAGGCCAAAAATTTCCATTTCCCCTTCGATGTGATGATGTTGCCTACAATGTCTCTGAGCTATTATGATTAGAGTTCTTCAATTCTTTAAACCCTTTCATTTTTTGCAAGGACAATAACATTTTCCATTACCTTTTCTTTTGAACTGAGATCATAATCTAGCAATTTTCACCTTATTTTGTTTTGGGTTCATATTGTTTGGTGTTGACTTTCTTCATGGGAAAATATTGAGGCTATAAAATTATATCAAATATAAACATACAATAATTAGTAGTATCTTGTATATAATAAAAAATAATTAAATATTACTATCTCTTTAGTAAAGGTGGAATCTAAACAAATAAAATGAATTATATGATATAAATATATATAATAATAAGAAAGCCAGTGCCTGAAAAGCTACAATAATTCATACATTCCCATTACATATCAATAAAATTAAATGATCACTTTTGAGCACTGGGCAAAAACAGTAGGAATCTGTGTTTATGGTGATTCATACATTCCCTGTGTTGTTGAGCTACCTAAAAGAGTTACAAAAATCATAGGAAGTTTTCATGAATGTAGTGAAAGATCCATTTGAAATAGTTTGAAGTGAGGGAGAGAAGAAAAGGAAAGGAGAAAGGGAGGATTAATGTCTACCCATACACCTATGCTTGTATCCCAAAGCTTAAATTGCAAGCCCACAATTTTTCTTTATCTACCCTTTTTGTTATTTTAATTTTGGCAAGAAGTATTCTTCAACATAATTATTGATGCATTCTATGTGATATTTCCAACATAACAAATAGGTACCTTATAAAATTTTTAAATCCTTGAAGAGAAATGAGGAGAAACAAATTCTCTTCATTTGTGGATATAAATTTAGTGAATTCACAATGCCAAAATCTGATAAGGAGCTCCATTCATTATTTCTAAAGGATGTCTATTATTCCACATTGTGCATATCCATGTTCTACACTTTTTATTCATATTTTGACATTTTTTCAAGTGATTAGCATGCTTATATTTTACCAACATCACCTTCGTTGATGACTTCTTAGCTTCATTTGGTTGAATGATTCTCCTCATGTGTTCTCCATACTTGATGCCCATAATAAGTAATTTCAAAGATGTAATGTGTACAATATAGTTATATTATTAAATCACATGAATTGATCATCTCCATTGAGCAATTTCTAATGAACATGAGCTTCATCTACAAGTTTACATTTTGCATGCAAGTGGCATTCCCAACTTAGGCACCTAGTAAAATATCATTTAGTGTTTCAAGTATGCAATCTTTATTGATTATTGCATGGGTATTCATAAATATGAATGCTAATTATTGGACTCTAAATCCACAGACACTTCCACATGATCTTTACATGTCATAAACATCCCAAAATGAGCATGAGATTGTCCATTCAGTGTGCCTAAAAAAGAAATATATTGCCTTTTAACTAGATGGGGTTTTTCTATTTACTCTCAGGATTGAGAGATTAGCAACCAGACCAAACTAGTATGAAGGATTTGAAAGAATGAAAATGCAATCTAATCTATTTTTTTGATATTTTTTGAGTGCAAAGATATAAAGATTAATCTAAATGAAATTGAAATTAATCTAAGAACGATGGAAAGTAATAACTAGATGAATGCATTTTAGTCTAAATGATGAGCATATGAAAGTAGGAGAAAATTCAAATGCAAGGCACTTGAGTAATAAAATTAACATTAATTTGATACTTTTCATGTGCATCCTCCAAAATGAGAGTTTGAAGGTTTCTTTTATAGAATCCTGGAATTCGATCAATGATTAAGATCAAACCACATGTATGGTCCTGATTGAAGATGAGATTGAGTCCTCCATTTTTGATGGAGTTGAATGAGAGGAAATAGGAGATAACAATGATCCATTCAAATATGTTCTCATAATTTATTAAATAATTAGTTTCAATAATTATGAGGACATATTTGAATTAATCAATATTATTAATTCCTTTTTCATGTGAGATGAAATAGGAAAGGATATTGATCCATTCAAACATGTGGCCATAATTAGATATTCTAATTAATTAAATAATTGGTTTCAATAATTGTGACATATATTTAATTAAACCAAAGTATTTCAATTCCCTCTTAATGTGTATTAGCTAAAGGGGTAGATTAAATTAAATTAAAGTACTTAGGACTTATAATTAAATTAATTCAGTTAAGAGGTTTAATTTAGCTAATTCAATTAATATTTAGGAATTAAGAAAAGTAAGTGATTAATACCTAGATTAATGATTTTCTACATTTGAAACTTAGGTCAAATAGAGATTATCAAAATAAAAAATGCCCAGTACAATAAGACTTAAGTAATATTGATAAACCAAAATTGGTTCAAAATACCAATGTACCAATTTAGGTGTATTACATTGTTGAAAACAATTGGTTAATTATGTATTGTCTTTGATGTTATATGAATTGTCATATCATTTTCAATTAGTGTATGTTGAGCTCACTTGGGCAATGAAGACAATTTCCTATGTCTACCGAGGTTTCTAAAGTTTGCCAAGTCCAAAAGACAATGTCTACCAAGCTCACTTGGGCAATAAAGAGAAGATCGCAGAAGTTAAGTGTTAACTGAGCTCACTCAGTTAATGAAGGAAAAGTTGGATGGAACTAGTATTAATCGAGCTCACTCAATTATCCAAGGAACTATGTGAATATGTAGTATTAACTGAGTTCACTTGGTTAACATAGGAAAATCATTACTAAGTTAGTGTCTATTGAGTAGGGTCAGCTAATAAAGGATTTTCTTGTTTTGGCATATTGAGTTCAATTGAATTTTTTTTTGGTTCTAGCCAATTGAGGAGATGAATATTAAGTATTCCAAGTTGTATTCAAGCCAACTTGACAATGTGTAAGATATAAATACAAGGTCAAGTTAAGAATTGAATGTGTGCAAGTAAAAGAAGATTTAAAGATGCTTAGAGGAAGCGAATTATAAGGATAAATAGAATATCCTTGTTGAGATACAAAGATACAATTGATCAGAAAGGATCAAGTATACAAGCCAGAACTAAGATCTATAATTAATAATTTAGTTGCATCAAAAATTAGGTCATCTCATTGTTACTCTCTAACCATTGTAGATGTGATCTAAATATCTTTATAGAGTTGGATTAACAACTATTTGTAAATCCTCTAACAAGGTGGCATTTCTAGATTGAAGTGTCTAAAGACCTCTAACAAGGCCACTCCTAAAAATGTGATTAAACCCTCTAATAGGGTCACACCTAACATTGTTTTTTGTAACCTTTAATAGAGTTGGCTTCAAACAGGGCTCACTTAAGAAGAGTAAAAATAAGTAACTAGTTGCAATTGGTGGTTTTTCCCAAATTGGGTTTCCACATTAAATCTTGGTGTCACTTGTGTTCATGCTATTTCTTTTATGTGTATTAAACTAAGTTAAATAAGGATAATGACAAAAAATATCTTAATATTTTCATTTGTGAAGTTACTATTGCTATTTCAGTATTTTTTGAGTTACAATATTAATTAGTGTAAATAGAGTGCCTATGTATTAACTGAGCATCAATATTTTTAATGAATTTTATGTTATGTATTGACATCTAAGGGATCTAGGATTTATTTTAATCGTAACTGATTCATCCTTCACCTCTCAGTTACTCCTCTTATATTTCCAACAATTGGTATCAGAGCTTCTTGGTGCTTGTAGAGAAAGGTTTCGAGGACCTAAGCTAAAGACTAGGATGTCTTATAGGAGAGAGATTCCAAAGCTGAACAAAGATAACTTCTAGCCATGGAAGGAACTTATGAAGTTCTACTTGGAAACCATCAATTATTCAAGTTTCAAATATTGGAAATTTCTTACAAGGTTCCTACTGAAACATTTCTGAAAGGAAAAATCATAACATCATGATGATTGACATTGCATCAGCTCTCAATTATGCTAATTTTGATGAGGTCAAAGGATGTGCTACTACTCATGAAATGTAAACCAAACTAAAGGATATCTATGGAGGTGATGATAACATAAAAATAGCCAATGCATAAAGCTTGATAGACAAGTTTGATCAGATGAAAATAAGAGAGGATGAAAACATTGCAAAATATGTTTAAAGAATCAAAGCTAGTGTCAGTATTATCAAAGATTTTGGAGGAACAACTAAAGATGTAATAGTGGTAAGAAAGGTACTTAGAACCATTCTTCCTATATATGCAATCAGAGTGTCTGCTATTCAAGAGATGAGATGTGATCCAAATAATAAGATAAATTTGGATGTTCTAGTTGGAAAATTGACTACATTTGAACTAGATAACTATGATAATTATACTCCTAGTTATGGCAATTTTGAGTCTATATTTGAAGCCAAGGTATCACTCAAGAAGAAAGCTAAAAGATTTGAAGGCAAACAATCTGAAAGTGAAGATGAGAAAAGTTGTGATAGTGATCTTGAAGCCATTGAAGCATTACTTGCAAGAAGGTATCCCATAGACAAAGGAAAGTATGAAGGTAAAATACCTTTAATCTATTTCTCTTGTGATAGAGTTTGACATATTGCTGTAACATGCCCAAATAGAGAAGAAAAAGATCAAAAGAAGCACAATAAGTACAAAGGAAATAAGGATTTCAAGAACTTCAATGACTACAAGGAAAAAGGTAAGAAATCTTGTTTTATGGATAAAGATTTAGATAGTAGTAAAGATGATAAAATGGTATATATTGTTGTAAAAGATGAATTTGATGATGAAGGAGATAAAATGGAACATATCTCTCATGTTAGTAAAAATGATACATGGGTTATTGATAGTGGCTACTCACATCATATGATTGGTGACAAAATGAAATTTGAACATATGGAATATTATGATGGAGGAAGTATGAGATTTGGAAATAATAAACCATGATGCATAAAGAGAAAAGGTTGTATTTTGCTAACCAATAAACTTAGATGTGATAATGCTTATTGGGTTGAAGGACTAAAGAATAATATACTGAGTGTGGCATAGTTGAATAATATTTGATTCAAGGTAGAATTCCTAAATGGGAAGGCCAAGCTACTAGATGTAAAAGGAAATTTGGTTGGGTCTAGCAAACAAAAAAAAGGTAACCTATTCTACCTAGATCTCAATGAAAGTTCACATTTTTTTGCTCAAGTAGAAGAAAGTTAGTTGTGGCATAAATGGTTATATCATGTGAACTTTGATAATCTAATTAAGATAAGAAATAAAAAGAGAGTAAGAGGTATTCCTAGTATGAGAAAACCTAATATGGCCCTATGCAAAAATTATCAAACTAGTAAGATGGGAAAGACAAATTTCAAAAGAAAGGACTATCATTCTAAAGAGGTCTTGGAGCTAGTTCATACAGACTTATGTGCACCTATTGGAATAGAGAGCTATAGTGGAGATAATTATTTTATTTTATTCATTGATGATTATTCTAGAATGATGATTGTAATTTATTTTAAAAAAAAAGTCTGAAGCATTTCAAACATTTAAGTGGTATCTAAAAAGAGTAGAAAAATAAATTAGAAAGAAGTTGAACTATTTGAAATTAAATAGAGGTAGTGAATTCATTTCCAATGAGTTCAATGAATTTTTCATTGAAAGAGGAATTAAGAGACAAGTATCAGCTCTTGGTACATGCCAATAGAATGGTATAGTTGAAAGAAGGAATAGATCCATCGTGGATTATACAAGAATGTTAATGATAGGAAAGAGTGTTGCAATCAAATACTAGAAAGAAGAAATTGATACTATAGTGAATACCTTGAACATAGTATAGTTGAAGAAAGACTCAAATCAAATTCCTTATGAACTTTGGTATGGCTACAAATCTAATGTAAGTTACTTAAAGGTATTTGGTAGAAAATGTTATATCTTGAAGGAATTTAGGAAAGGTAATTTTGATGTCAAAGGTGATGAAGGCATATTCCTAAAATACTCCTGCTGAAGAAAAACATATAAATGTTTGAATTTATCAACTCATAAGATTTTAGAAAGTACACATGTAAGAATTGATGAGTTTGTAGAAAAGAGTGAAGAAAGCAACAAAGAACCCGAGGATTACAGAAAGTTTGTCTAGTATGAATCTAATATATTTTCAAATCAAATTGGAAGCCAATAAACTTCACCTCTCAAGTCCCCAAAATCTCCAAAAGCTATTGAGTTACAACCAATGCAACTTGAGTCACAGTTTGAAGGACCCAAGTCATAGTCAGAAGCTAGCGAGCTATTACTAGAGAAATTGAGTTTGATGGATCTGAGTCACAGATAGTGGGACCTGAGATTGATATACAAGATCATTGAAAGGTAAGTGGAAAAAATTCTAAATAAAAAGTGTCTATGTTAGCAAGATACATTAGAAGGCACCATGTACCTAATTAGATTATTGGAGACAAGTTAGATGAAACAATGACAAGAAACAAACTAAAAGGTACATGTTTGCTTGCTGAATTTAAACCTAGATTAGTGAAAGATGCTTTGGATAAAAAATGTTGGATTGAAGCTATGAATGAAGAAATACAATAGATAGAGAGGAATAAGACTTGGACTCTTGTTCCTATACCCAAGGATAAAAATGTAATTGGCACAAAATGGGTTTTTAGAAATAAGTTGAATGAAGATGGAGAAGTTTCTACAAATAAAGCAAGGTTAGTATGCAAAGGTTATTCTCAAGAAGAAGGTATTGATTATGGTGAAAATTTTTCTCTTGTTGCTAGATTAGAAGTTGTTATAACTTTACTTTCTTATGTTGCACATAAAGGATTTAATGCTTATCAAATGGATGTAAAATTTGCATTCTTGAATGGAATTCTTGAAGAGGAAGTTTACATAGAATAACCTAATGGTTTTGTGGATCCTAGCAAAAAGGATATGGTCTATAAATTACATAAAGCATTGTATGGTCTCAAGCAAGCTCCTAGAGCTTGGTATGAAAGACTTCATAACTACTTGATAAAGATTGGTTTTTAAAGAACACATGATAACAACAACCCGTATATGAAAGGACTAGACCAAAAGATTGTGTTGGCAGGAATATTTATGGATGGCATTTTATTTACAGAAAATGATGATTTATGTAAGGCATTTTCAAAAGAGATGAGTAAAGAATTTGAGATGTCCATTCTTGGAGAGATTAAATTCCTTGTTGGATTATAGGTCTAACAAAAGATAGATGAAATCTATAGCACTCAATCCAAACATATCAAGGAGATACTAAAGAAGTTTGGAATGGAAGATTCAAGACCAATTGTAACACCTATGTCTATTGAACACAAGCTATCAAAAAATGATGATTCAAAAGAGGTAGATCAAACCAAATATATATCAATAATTAGAAAATTGCAATATGAAGTGCACACAAGGCTTGATATTGCATTAGCAATTGGCATGGTGGCAAGATTCTCAAAAAATCCTAAAGAAAATCACATGATGGTAGTCAAGAGAATGATGATGTATTTGAAGGGTATTGAAGACTATAGATTATTGTACAAGAAAGGAGACAATCTAGAATTGAAATCCTTCATAGATGCTGATTGGGCAGGAAGTGTTGATGATAGGAAGAGCAGCAGTGGTGGAGCATTCTTTCTTGGTAAAAGACTAGTTTCTTGAACAAGAAAGAAGTAGAATTGTATTTCTTAGTCTATAATAGAGGTAGAACGTGTGGCAGCAAAAATTAATTGTTCCAATGTTGTTTGGTTTAAACAACTATTTCTAGGTATGAAGATAAAAATCAAGAATCTAGTGGTTGTATGCTATGATACTAGTGCAATTAATATATCAAAGAATCATGTGATGCATACCAAAACCAAACAAATTGCTATAAAATATCATTTTTTGAGAGGATTGGTACAAGATAAAGAGGTGCGATTGGAATATGTGAATACTAAGGAATAAATTGTAGACATATTCACTAAGCCATTATCTAACAATGCATTTCTATATCTAAGAGGTAAGTTAGTGGTCATTCCCCTATCTAGAGCTCACTAAATGAAGTTTAGTGATGCATCAAATAGAGTATGTTGAAGATTAGTCAATTGATGTAATATTGAAAGGGACAAATTGCATATGTCAGTACATGAGGTATACTAATATTCTCTAAATATTATCTTTGGAATGAGATGTTAAAGAGGGAGAATTTGTTGTCATACCTTAGAACTCAAAATTTTTGTTCGAAGATATCAAAGAGGGAGAACTTCATTTGATATCATAAAGGGAGAGTTTGCTATTAGAAGAAGATGTGAAAGATAGAGGTTTTCTAGCATAGGGAGAAACTAAAGGTAGAGGGAGTTCTCATGGATGAGAATCAAAATGAAACTAAGAATATGTTCCTTGCTTTATTCTTTCTCCAAAATTTCATTGTATTATGACATGTTGTGTTTCCATCAATGCTAAAGAGGGAGGTTGTTGAAATCAATTGGTTAATAGTGTATTGTCTTTCATGTTATAAAAAATGTCATATCTTTGCCAGGTTAGTGTATACCAAGCTCACTTCGGTGATGAAGGTAGTTTCTTGTATCTATCGAGCATTTCAGAGTTTGCCAATTTTAGAAGATAGTGTCTACTAAGTTCACTTGGGCGATAAAGAGAAGACCACATAAGTTGAGTGTTAGCTGAGCTCACTTGGTTAATGAAGGAAAAGTTGGATGGAACTAGCGTTAACTAATCTCACTTAGTTACCAAAGGAACTTTGTGAATATGCAGTGTTAACCAAGTTCACTTTGTTAACATAGGAAAATTATTTCTAAGTTAGTGTCTATCGAGCATGGTCAGTTAATGAAGGATTTTCTTATTTTGGCATGTTGATTTCAATTGATTTGTTTATTGGTTTGAGCTAACTAGAGAAATGAATATGAATTATTCTATGTTGTATTCAAGATGACTTGATAATGTGTAAGATATAAATATAAGGTCAAGTTGAGAGTTGAATGTATATAAGTAATAGAAGGTTTAAAGATTCTTAGAGGAAGCAAATTAGAAGGATAAATATATTATCCTTGTTGAGCTGCAAAAATACATTTGATTAGAAATGATCAAATGTACAAGCCAGAATTGAAATCTCTAATAAGCAATTCAGTTGCATTAAAAATTAGGTCACCCCATTGTTACTCTCTAACCATTGTAGTAGTGATCTAAATCTCTTAACAAAGTTGGCTTAACAACTATATGTAAATCCTCTAACAAGGTGGTATTTCTAGATTGAAGTGTCTAAATACCTCTAACAAGGCCACTCCTAATAGGGTGATTAAATCCTCTAAAAAGGTCACACTTAATAGTGTGTTTTGTAACCTTTAATAGGGTTTTCTCCTAATAGAGTTCACTTCAAAAGAGTAAAAATCAATAACTAGTTGCAATTGGTGGTTTTTTCCCAAATTGGGTTTCCATGTTAAATCTTGGTGTCACTTGTGTTCATGTTATTTATTTTATGTGTATGAAACAAATTTAAATAAGGCTAATTACAAAAAATATCTTAAAATTTTCATTTTTTGAGCTATTGTTGCTGTTTCAATGTTTACCAAGTTACAACATTAACTAGTGTAAACCAAGTGCTTGTGTATTAACTAAGGATCGATATTTTTAGTGAAGCTTATGTTATGTATAAAAATCTAAGGAAATTAGAGGTTTGAGAATATAGACCAAGAGATGAAATTGGTTATGAGATTGATGAAATGGAGACCAATTGATGAGATTTTTAAGGTTATCTCTAGAACATAGCTTGTCCTTAGGGAATTTAGATAGAACACCTAGATATCAATGTGAAAGAACAAATATTATTAAACTTTACAAAATTTTCCCTAGAATGAGATATAATTCTTAGGAGTCAAGGTTAGATTGCCTTGATACCCATCCTTCAGAAGATGAAAAGGTTAATCACGATTCCTAGTATTATCCCCAAAATGAGAATTAATCCTTAGTATTCAAGGTTATATTTCCCTAATACCTATCCATTAAATAGTGATTGAAAGAAAGAGTTTTGAGTTATCTCCAGAACGGAGCATAATTCTCCGAATTCCAGATAGAACACCTAAATACTAGTTCATAAAAAGCTAACTAGATCTAATCATGAGTCATAAAATTATCTTCATAATGAGGCTTAATCATTAGGAGTTAGGGTTAGAATGTTGCAATACCTATCCATCAAACTTATGAAAAGGATTGTTATAAAATTGATCATTTGAATAGCACAAAGATGCCCCAAGTGATGAGAAGCCCCTAGAGAATAGGAGATTATATTTATATTTGAAGTTGTATTTGAAAGATTCAAAGATGTGCAATGATATAATCATCATCCTAGCCCCTCAGGAGAAAATTCAAAAGATGACACATTATTTGAAGAAATTTGAAGGTCTAGTTAACCATGGTTGACTATAATTGACCAAGGCTGACTAGAGTTGACATTTTCTAAGTTTTTTGAAAAAGTTAAAGTAATGTGTGAATTGAGAAGATTCTCAAAGTCACAAAGCATCAATAAGTGGAACTACACAAGCATTTAATTACATCAATCCCAAAATTCTAAAGTATGATTTTGAGTTGTTTGAGTGTGTCAGATTTCAAATTTCATCTCGAAAATGGGTGTAAAGCATCCAAATTAGCTAATGAGGTAATTTTCATGTCAATTATAGCACTTTGAAAAATTAGGTCAAAACCTATACAAGTTGCCAAAAGGTCATTTTCAAATCATTTGTGTAGATGAGATAATGAATTTATGATTAATGAGATATGGAAAATTGTATATTAAATGTAAAATATGAATGAAATAACATCTCCTGTAGGTTTCAAGTTTTTTGTGAATGACAGGTATCTTGTGAAAGTGAAAAGGACAAACCAACAAGTGAAATGCTTGTGTAGTAGAGAAAAAAAAAATGGTACTTTTAAGAAATCAATGACCTCTCATGTTAAAAGATACAATGAAAGTAGTAATTGAGATGTACTCTTATGCAAGTGAAGAATGTGATGCAACCCTATGCTAGATGTATCTCTAGGTTTGGTTACTCAACTCATAAAATTATCATCACCGATTGTTTAATTAGACCCATAAATGTCATACAATTTACACTAACATTGAAATCATGAGAATATGAATATGACACATGTCTTAGTTTTGTTAGGATTAAATGTAAGCATTAAGTCACAAGAAGTCAAAATGACCAAAACATTTGTCCCTTTTAATATAACAAGTGAACATAAGCATTAGAGCATAAATGCTAGGATGCCCAAAATATTTCTTCCATGAAAATTCACTAGGCACATGAGAGATCCTTCTCATCCTAAGCATTCAATAAAGATTCTATCCACAACGTCCCCTGCATTCGTAACTTGAGACTATGTTAAGTAGACTCGTAGTGACCCATATGTTCACTTAGCAGGATGAGTATTAGCATTATACTGTAGCATAGAGAATTCACTCAAATAATCAAGGAGAAGAACCAACCTCACTAAAGTATCCATATAAAATGAGTCAAGGTACACACAACCATCCAATATGAGATAGAGGTTCTTATAGTGGATATGCCTTTTATATGTATGTTTCAGATCATTGGACCCGAACCAACAAGTAGAAAGAAAAGTAAAGATCATGCTCCCTATCCTCAGTTCTCTAGTCAAAAGAGACATCCTTGAGTTACTCTAAGGGAAATGATAAAGAAAAAGAAACCAAAAAAATAAAATCTCAACATAATGCAAATAGTATCAATGTTTCCATTTCATTGTTAATGTTAGATGACTGATATCAAGTTTTGATGTTTAGAACATTTGTGTAAGAAATCTCTTTAGTAGGATGATGATAGTAGATAGATTGAATTAGGATAATTGATGACTGATGTCAGAGAGAAATAATTATTGAGAAAAATCTCAGTAGGAAGAGACAATAGAAAGATAGTTAGAAAAATTGATGATAGACACAAAAGAGATCTTCTTTGATTTGAATCTCAATAGTAACATAAGTGACAGTAGACAAGCATAGTTAGAATAACTAGTGACTGAAGCTTAAGAGATCTTCTTTGAGAGGAATCTCAATAGTAATGTAAGTGAGAGTGGACAAACATAGTTAGAACAATTGGTGACTAAAGCTTAAGAAATCTTATTTGAGAGGAATCTCAATAGTAAAGTAAGTGATATTACACATATGTAGTTAGAACAACTGGTTACTGAATCTTAAGAGATCTTCTTTGATGAGAATCTCAATATTAATGTAAATGATAGTAGATAGGAATAGTTAGAACAACTAGTGATTGAAGCTTAAGAGATCTTCTTTGAGAAGAATCTCAATAGTAAAGTAAGCGATAGTAGAAAAACACAGTTAGAATGATTGGTGACTGAAGCTTAAGAGATCTTCTTTGAGAGGAATCTCAATAATAAAAGTAAGTGATAGTAGATAGACACAGTTAGAACAAATAGTGACTGAAGCTTAAGAGATCTTATTTGATATGAATCTCAATAGTAATGTAAGTGATAGTAGATAGATATAATTGGAACATCTAGCAACTAAAACTTAAAAGATCTTCTTTGAGAGGAATCTCAATAGTAAAGTAAGGGAAAATAGGCATACACAGAACAATTGGTGACTGAAGCTTAAGATATCTTCTTTGACAGAAATTTCAATAGTAAAGTAAGTGATAGTAGACAAACATAGTTAGAACTAGTGACTAAAGCTTAAGAGATCTTCTATGACTATAGGGTATTGTCCTCGAGACTATGACTAGATTTAATCCATGGATGCAGGAGCAAAAGCAACAAACTAAAGCAACAATGCAACTATACAAGAGCCAGAATATGTGCCACAAGATGTAGCATTTGAAACAAGATGTGTCTATTTTCCAAGTTTTCACCTTCTTGACAGAGATTCTATTTTTTCTACCATGATGCCTATTTGCTAGGTTTTCATCAATGGCACTTTTCTTGTTTTTCAAATTTTCAAAATTTTTTATTTTCCTTTTTTTTTTGTATTTTTCAATTTTTTTTTTGGCATTACCAAGGTTCCTATTGTTAGGTTTTCATCAAGATAATAGATATTTTTAGGACATTTAAGTATGTATAAAGAGATTTTGAAAGCATGTCAGATGTAGAATCACTTTAGATGAAGGGTGTTGATCGGCTCTTTGATCGATTCTCCCTTAGTTGTTGAAAGTTGATAAGCACTAGATCCAAAAAATGTAGTAACTATGTATGGACCAAGCTAGTTAGGCTTCAAACTTACCTTTCTATATCTATTGTTGTTGATTCTTAGGGTTTTCCCTTAGGATGAGGTCACCCACTTGGAAGTCACATGGTTTGACTTTCTTGTTGTAGCTTTCAAACATACACTTTTGATAAGCTTAGAGATGATCATATGCTATTTGTTGACATTCATCTTGCAATTATTGCTCTTGAGGCTAAGATATTCTGTAATCATCATCATTAGTGAGGTCTTTCAGAGAGATTCTCAAAGAAGGAATCTCAACCTCAATAGGAAGCACAACATCCACTCCATATACCAAAGCAAAGGGTGTTGTTCCTATTGGAGTTCTGATGCTAGTTCTGTAAGCCCATAAAGTTGGATTAATAAAAAGGTTCTAGTCCCTTCTAGATTTTTTGACTATGTGATGTAAGATCTTAAGGATAGCCTTGTTGGATGCTTCTGCTTGTCCATTACCCTGGGAGTAAGAAATAGAAGACCAATGCTGCTTGATTTTAAACTTTGAGCACAACTCTTTGAAATCCTCATTTTAAAAATGTCCCCCATTATTACTAATGATGGAGGATGATACACCATACCTACATATGATGCAATTAAGAATGAACAAAGCTAAAAATTTTCCATTTGCCTCAAAAAGAGGGATTGCTTCCACCCATTTGGTGAAGTAGTCTGTAGCTGTGATAATGAACTTGTGTCCATTTGAAGAAGATGGATGAATCTAACCTACTAGATCAAAGGCCCATTGTTGAAATGGACAAAGCATGCTAAATGGAATTAGTTCCCTGATTGGAGCATGAATCATATTTCCATGGAGTTTGCACTATTTACAAGACTTGGCATATTTAATTACCACTTGCTCCATATTTGGCCAATAATAACTAGCTCTAATATTTATAAGCTAGTGACAAACCATTAGAGTGAGATCTGTAAATGCCTTCATGTACATTGATTGATGCTCATTTAGACTCATCAAGTTCTAGACACCTAAGGAGTGTATCATCAAAACCTCTCCTAAACAAGTCATTGACAATGATGACATACCATGATGCACTACGGATAGGTGACATTTGTGAGTTTGTGGTGACTGATTAGGAAAGTACTGTACATAATTCATAAATTCTTTGGGGCCTTGAAATTATCTTTTTTGGGACCTATTTTATTGAGATTTTGGGTCGACATGTAATTATTAATTATAACCCTAAAAAGGTAAAAATACTTGCAAAGATTGGTTCTTGTGGTGGTATTGAGCTATAAGGGATTATAGATTGTAATCAAGTTGTAATCACTACATCATAATAATATCAAACTTTCTGTTTGGTGGATGTAGACTAGGGATTGGGTGAACCACATTAAATCTTGGTGTCTTGTGTTATTTTCTATGTGATCTATTATTTTTTAATATTGTTTATATTTGCACGTAATTATTATTTTGTATCTGTGGTTTAATCCTAACAAGTGGTATCAGAGTGAGGTTGTTTTTAGTTATCCTTTGCAGGGAAGTCTCATGGTTGAGTGGGAGTGATGATAGATGAGGGTAAGTTGAGGGTTGATAGGTTTAATAGGAAAAAATTTCAGTTATGGAAGATGCAAATGGAAGACTATCTTTATCAGAAGGATTTATGGAAGCCATTGGAAGGGAAAACCAAGAATCAAGGATCTATATTAAATGATGATTGAGATCTTTTGGATAGAAAAGAACTTGGAAGCATTCGATTATGCTTGGCACCATTGGTGGCATTTAATATTACAAAAGCAAAGACAATAGAAGAGTTGATGTAAACCCTAGCAAAATTGTATGAAAAGCCCTCCACTTCAAATGAGGTATTTCTCATGAAGCATTTATTTAATATGAAAATGATAGAAGGTGGATCTATTGTAGATCATTTAAATGAGTTTAATACCATTACTAGTCATTTATCTTCTATGGGTATCAATTTTGATGAAAAAATTAGGGCTCTCTTGATTTTGTGTTCTTTTCCTAAAAGCTAGAATGGATTGGCAATGACTGTGAGTAATTCTATTTTTGGATATAAAACCCTAAAATATGATGATGTAAACGGTGTTATTTTGAGTGAGAAAACTCATAGAAAATCCTTAGGTGGATCTACATCAGGAAGTGCTTTGAATGCACAAATTCGAAGCATAACGAATGAGAGAAGTAATTCTGGAAATTGTGGGAAATCAAGAGGAAAGTCAAAGGGGAGGAGGTCTCAATCAAGAGGATTGAATGACTACTAGTATTGTGGGAAACCACAGCATAGAAAGAAAGATTTTTGGAATCGAAAGAAAAATGAATGAGATATACTAGATGGAGACAAGGAGGTAAATGTGGTAAGTAACAAATCCGAAGAGGATTCTTTGGTTCTATCTTTAGAAAGTGTTGACGATTCATGGATTTTAGATTCTGGTGCTTCATTTCATGCTATACCTCATAGAGGTTATTTCATTGATTATGTCCAAGGGGATTTTGGACTTGTTCATTTGGGGGATAATGGACCTCGTTAGATTGTTGGGAAGGGAAAAGTTAAGATTAAGTTGGAGAATGAGAATCATTGGCTACTACATTAGGTAGGACATGTTCCAAGGCTAAGTAGAAATTTAATTTTAGTAGGGCAACTTGGTGATGAGGGTTGTGTAGTTACTTTTAATGATAAAAGCTGGAAGGTTTCAAAAGGTTCCCTTGTAGTAGAAAAAGGTGTGAAAGTAGGCACCTTATATCTTTATATAGGTCATATTGTTCCTTCTACTTTAATTGTTTTAGAGAAAATGAATGTTCAGGAATAGTTGCTACAATTGAGCAGGGAGAACAAATAGCTACTGTATATTCTGATACAACACTGTGGCACAATATACTTGGAAATATGAGTGAGAAAATTATGAAAGCACTTCATTTAAGAAAGTTTTACTAGGTCCAAAATGTGTTAATATGGATTTCTGTGAAAGTTGTGTGTATGGAAAATAAAAGAGAGTGAGTTTTGTGAAGACTAGGAAGGAAAATAAAAAAGAGAAATTAGAGCTTGTGCATATCGATGTATGGGGACCATGTCAGGTATCTTACCTTGGTGGCTCTCATTATTATGTTACATTCATCAATGATGAAACTAGAAAAGTATGGATTTATTTCCTTAGACAAAAATGTTACATTCATCAATGATGAAACTAGAAAAGTATGAATTTATTTCCTTAGACAAAAATTTGATATATTTCAAACTTTTAGGAAATGGAAATGCTTGGTTGAAAATGAAACCAGTAAGAAATTAAAATGTCTTAGATCTAATAATGGTGGTGAGTATTGTCATCATGAATTTGAAGATTATCTCTCCACTAATGGTATTCATAGATAGAAAACTATTCCAAGGACTCCACAAGAAAATAGATTGGCTGAATGCATGAACAAGATTATAATGGAGCGTGTAAGGAACATGAGTTTGCATGCTGGGTTGCCCTTACACTTGTGGGTGGAGGTTGTCAATACTATTATATATTTGATTAATAGAGGTCCCTCTACTCCTTTGGGTTGTGGTATTCTAGAGGAAACATGGACTGGTAAGAAGGTGAGTTATTCTTTTCTCAAAACCTTCAGTTGTGAAGCATTTTCTCATATAGATTCTGAAAATAGAACCAAGTTGGAAGCTAAGTCAAAGAAATGTGTATTCGTTGGATATGGCATTAATGAATTTTGTTATAGGCTTTGGGATTTTAAAAATCATAAAATTATAAGAAACAAGGATGTCATATTCAATGAGAAAGTATTGTACAAAGATTTGTTGCAACAACATGAGAAGAAAGAAGATGATTATGTAGTGCTAGATGATGATCCAAAATATTATGTTTCAGTCATTCCTCATGATGTGCAACAACTGCAACAACAAATACCACACACACTAGTGAATGCTAGATGCTCAGCAAGGATGAGTAGACCCCCAAACATATTTTCTCCCTCTTTGTATTCTATTTTACTAATAGATGCTAGTGAACTTGAAAGTTATGATGAAGCTATGCAGGTGGATAGTAAGATTCAGTGGGAGTCTGCAATGAAAGAAGAAATTGACTCTTTGCTGAAAAATAAGACATGGGATTTATGCAAGTTGCTTGTAGGTAAAAGGGCTTTATAGAATAAGTGGGTTTATAGGTTAAAAGAAGAGGATGGAGGTAAGAAAAGATTTAAAGCTAGGTTAGTTGTAAAAGGATTTGCACAGAAAAATGGCATTGATTTTGATGAAATTTTTCTTCCTGTTATTAAGATGACTTCTGTCTATATTATTTTAAGTATTCTGGCTATTGAAGATTTTTATTTAGAATAATGTGATGTTAAAACAACCTTTTTTCATGGTGATTTGGATGAAGAGATATATATGGCTCAACCACAGGGATTTGAGGTCAAAGGTAAGGAGAACTTAGTGTGAAAATTGAAGAAAAGTTTATATGGCTTGAAGCAAGCACCTCGGAAATGGTATCTAAGATTTGACAGTTTTATGCATGAACATGGATATAGTAGGAGTCATTCAGATCATTATGTTTACTTTAAGAGGTTGGATGATGATAGCTACATTATTTTATGTTTATATGTTGATGATATGCTTATAGCTGGGTCTAACATGGATCACATTCAGGGGCTGAAATGCTAGTTAGCACATGCATTTTTTATGAAAGATTTGGGGGCAATGAAACAAATTGTTATACAAATTTTTTTGGGGCCCTATTTTATTGGGATTTTGGGCCAACATGTAATTATTAATTATAACCCTAAAATGGTAAAAATAATTGTATAAAAGGGCTTAGGGTTAGGGATTGTCATTGTTTTGTTGCAAAAATTGGTTCTTGCAATGATATTGAGTTGTAAGGGATTGCATACTATAATAAGGTTGTACTTACTAGATAGTAATAATATCAGACTTGTTGTTTGGTGGACGTAGCCCAAGGATTGGGTGAACCACATTAAATCTTGGTGTCTTGTGTTATTTTCTGTGTGATCTATTATTTTTTGATATTGTTTATATTTGCATGTAATTTTTATTTTCTATCCGTGGTTTAATCCTAACAACATTTTTCATTCTGGGTTAGATTGTCCATAATTATTTGGTCACGTAGGTAAGAATAGATATGATGATAGTGGGATGAATTGTATCCTATGATAGAACATATCATCCATGATTTAGGTGAATTATAAATAGGGTAAGGTAACATCTCACAAGGAATTCATGTTGAAAATCATTCTCATGCATCTGGAGCATGGAAGATAGAGTAGTCATTGCATTGGCCACCTTGTTATCTTCCTGAGCAACTTGTTGAAAAGTGACATGTGCAAAGTATTTTTAAAAATCATCAACCATTCATTTATAAGGTGTCAAGTTCTCATCCTTTATTTGATAAACATCATTGACACGATTGATTACTAGTTGTGAGTCACCAAAGATATTCAATTCATCTACCCTCCATTCAACTACAATCTTCATGTTGTTGATTAAGGATTCATATTTTGCAATATTATTTGCACAAGGAAATAGAATCTTGCATGCCTTAGGAATTGAATATTTCTATGGTGTTATGAATCAGATCCTAGCACTGGATCCTTGTTGTGTGAAGGAACCATCAAAAAACATCACCCATGTTTGCTGTGTTAGCATTAAAATAGATTCATCAAGGAATTCAATATTCTATGGTAGAAGACTTTGCATAGGTGCTTCTTCTAATTGATCAACAATAGTCTATCCTTTGATAGCCTTTCTTTCAACATATACAATATCAAACTTAGTTAGTATCATGACCCATTTAGCTAACCTTCCTATTAAAATTTCCTTGATAAGTAAATACTTCAATGGATCAATTTTGGCTACCAATCACATTGTGTGAGCAAGCATTTAGTGCCTCAAATTTTGAGAAGAAAAGATGACCGCCAAGCAAGATTTTTCAATAATGCTATAGTTGATGAGTTTTACTTTCTAGATTTGATTGTGCAGAGTTTTTTTACCATCAACGTTTTAGATCATACTACATGATCCATCATCAGGATGTCGGAGAACATGAAGAGCATAAAATGATAGATTGCAGATCTAGTAAACCACATAAAAATAACAGAGGGGAGGGGGCCGAGGAGAGAGAAATAAGGTACAAAGTTGACAGGACAAGGCACCAACCTAAACATAAAAAAGTAGATTAAAAGAACTCACAATAAGAAGAAGTAATAAGCCAAAAAAGAAAAAGAAAAAGAAAGAAGCTAAAAAATAATTTAAAGAAAATAAAAGAAATAAAAATAAAAATAAAAATATTAAATAATAAATAATTTAAAAATAAAAATGAAAAATAATAATAATATAAAAATAAAGATAACCACAAAGAAATGAATATCTACAAACAATAAGACGAGTCCATTACTAAAATCTATATATATGTACCTATGTAAATATGAGTAAAACAATGCAACAAGTAAATATAAATGCAAATCTATATATGAGTAAACACATATACAAAGACACACATACACAAGAAGGAAGAGTAGAACAACTCACAATAAGAAGTAATAAGCTAGAAAAATAAATAAATAAACTAAAATAAATAATTTAAATTAAATTAAATTAAAATAAATTAATTAATAAAAATAATAATTAATAATATAAGAAAGAAATAATAATAGTACAGATATAGAGACAACCACAAAGAAATGAATATCAACAATAAATAAGACGAGTCCAATACTACAATCTATAAATATATACCTATATATATGAATAAAATCACACAACAAGATAATATAAATGTAAATCAATGCAAATGAATGAACACATATACATAAATGCACATAATGTGACTACATATATATACTTATATACATGTATAAATGCATACATATATATATATATATATATATGTATATGTATGTGTGTACATATATATATGTATGTGTGTGTGTGTGTGTGTGTGTGTGTGTATATATGTATACACACACACACACAGATATATATATATATATATATATATATATATATATATATAAACCATGCCTACCAATAAGTATATGGGGATATCCTCATATAACTAGATGAAACAATAAAAATGATAAAAATGAATAATGGAAAAATAATAAAAAAATACATGAGGAGAGAGTATAAGAAAAGACTACGAAAAGATGATAGAGCAATAAAGAAGATGAAAAAAGGGCTATGAGCCCTAAGAAAAGACAACTAGAAAGTGGGGGGGGGGGGGGGGTAGGAACAAAGCCTAAGACACGAAAAGAGAAGAGAGAGGACTAGCAAAACAACAAGAAGAAAGGGGGGGGGGGGGAATAAAGATCTGAATGCTATAGTTCATTTCATAAAGAATCAATGTGGAACTAAGGTAATAGATGGCTTGTTCCTTGTTTTCATTGTCCTCTTGAGCTAGCAAGATATTGAGAGATTACTCTATTGCAAAGATATACAAAATGAGAGGCTTCCCATTAATAGGAGGCATCGAGATTGATGGATGGGCAAGATACTATTTTATCTACGTTAAAATCTGATCACAATCTTTGTTCCAGTCATAGTTTACACCTTTATGTAGAGTCTTAGTAAAAGGTTGTGACCTATTTGCCAACTGTGAAATGAATGTGCAAATGGATTGAAGTCTTCCTTATAATGCCCTCATTTGACTAATATTATGAGGTGGAGGCATTTCCATTATTGCTTGAACATTTTTTAAGTCCACCTCAATTCCTTTTGTAGATACAATATAGCCAAGTACCTTCCTAGATTTGACACCAAATGCACATTTCTTGGGATTTAACCTGAGACTAAATTTTTCCATAAGATATAGGATTGGTCCCAAATCTTGAAGATGAGTGTTGTGTTGTGTACTCTTAACCAATGGGTCATCAACATAGTCATCAATCATTTTATGCATCATGTTATGGAAGATTGTTGTAACTGCCCTTTGATATGTGACACCAACATTTTTTAGACCAAATGACATTACATTCCAACAATAAGTACCCCATGCACAAGTGAAAGAATTTTTCTCTTGATCTTTTGGTGTAATTTTAGTTTGATTATAACTAGAAAAACCATCAATGAGTGAGTACATTTCATATCCTAGTATCATATCCACTATCATACCAATATTGGGTAGTGGAAAATTATTCTTTGGACATGCTATATTTAGATCTCAAAAATCTATAGAAACTTGGATATACTTATCATGTTTGGAGACTGGAACAATGTTTGAGATCCATTCAGCATAATCAATAGCAAAGATGAAACCAACTTTTAAAAGCTTTTCTAGTTAAGCTTTAACAAGTAGTGCTACATGAGGGTGTATCTTCTTGAGCTTCTGTTTGACAAGTTTTACTCTTAGTGTAATAGATAAATAATGCATCATGAGGTTAAGATCTAAGCCTAGCATATCGTAGTAAGTCCATGCAAAATTAATCTTTTTTTCTTGAAAGAGGGAAACAAATTCCTCTTTTTCTTCTGTAGATATAGATTATGCAAGGTGTATTATATGAGGATGTTCCATTGTTCCCAAGTTGATTGGTTGTGTTGGGTCTATCAAAATTAATAATTTTTCCTAAAAATGACTTGGAAGCACATCAAATATCTTATCCTTAGGTGCCTCAAAGAGGTTTTCACCTTTGGATACATACTTTGTTTTTACTATTTTGGGTTTTGATACTACCACAATGTGGTTTTCACCATCACACCATCTATTTCTTTTTCTTTTAATTGTGTGGTTGAGATAATTGATACCAAGTTTAGTAACATTGATACTCTATTCACTAGTGGAGGATGTTATTGGTTCAACAATGTGTAAATAGCAGGTAAGAGCATAGTCATTCTAAAATATAAGGACTTCACTAGATGTTGTATTGGAAATCTAGTCTATTAACTCAGGATAAGTGAGTGAGAGAGATGTGGTAGGTTTGATTGCATTCATGATATAGCCATCAAATGCTTAGACAAGTAATTTGAGTCCTAAAGTGATTTCTCCCGAAGGTATATTTGAATTCTTTTGAGTTCTATTGACAATACTTGAAGACTCATTAACAATAGTAGAATGAGACTCATCTGACTAGACCTTAGATTGTTCACCTATTTCAAGACAATTTTCATATATACGAACTTGATCTACATCCTTGGCTAAAGTTTCCTCTGAGAGAGAATCAAATTTGTACTCTCGAGAATCTGTGCTACATGGAGTTAGATTGTAGAGTTCCCCAATAGTTATGGGAACCCATTCTCCACTTTCATTATCATCTTGACTTTTAAAAAGTCATTCAACAACTACATAATGACTCACTCTCCTTTTTCTTATTGAATATGGGGAGTATCAGTAGTGTTTTCAAAAGAATCACTATCAACAGCAATAGTACTAACATGTGGTACAAAGTCATATGGTTCTATAAAGAACTTAGCAAGATCTAAATGAATTGATTAAGGAAAAGTATCCTCATCACCAAAATTGTCTACTTGATTATCTAACTTAGTTTTTGACTCATGTTTAGATGAACTTTTAGATTTTGGTATCAATTTATTGATTCCTAGATGAAAGGAACCTTCTTGAAACCTAGGCTTGTTGTGTCCTAAGGTCTTCTAGATATTTCTTTGATGGGATCAATCAAACCATTACTATTACATCCAATCATACTATTTCGTTTATAACCAAAGCATTTCTTTAGCTTGAGAATTGGACCATACTTTTTGTGACTAATCTCACAAGATTGATCTATGTGATCACCTGGAATTTCCTCTTTATATAACCATGCAATGAATGATGACTATTTTTTTATCTTCCTCTTCCATAGGGATAGTAGCTTTGATAAAGGCATCATTGAATTTAATATGAGGTGATAGCACAAAAGGTCTCTCCTCTTCAGATGGTCTCTCATAATGATGGGGAGACTCATGAAGAGATGTCAAAGATAAAATAGGTTCAATGTGATACTTGCCCATCCTAGTTTCTATTAGCTTGAGTGGCTTCTCCATTTATTTTGGCTTATTGACATGATGATCCATAGATTCTCTATTATTAGGTATAAACCTTTTAGCATATTTTGGCATTTTACAAGCATAACTAGGATTAGTAGGTATAGTAACTTCAAAGCCTTGGAATGGAAACTTGATGCATTGATAATATGTTGAAGGCACAACTTTCATTTCATGTACCCATGGTCTCCCTAACAAGATATTGTATGCTAATAGAATGTCAAGGACTTGACATGTAAAATCCCTTTCTTTTGGACCAACTTGAAGTGCCAACACAACAAGACCTAGGGATTTATGTTCAACTTCATCATATGCCTTGATGGTTATTTTGCGATGAGGATCAATAGACTCTTTAGAATAACCTAATTGTTTGATAAAAGTAGTAGAATAGATGTTTAATCCAACTCCATTGTCTATGAGCATGTAACAAACACATTTTTGATGTATCATAACTTCAACGTGCAATGGTTGGTTATGAGGATGAATCAATGAATTATCATCCTCCTCAAAAAAAGATAGGTAATGAGGTGAGGTCAAGTGACCCAACATAGATTGAAACCTCTCAAGATCAAGATCTTGAGGTATGCTTGCCTCATTGAGGGCTTTGCCAAGAATTTTCCTATGAGTAGGCAAGATTTTAAGTAATTCAAAGATTATTATTTGAATGTTTATTTGTTGCAATTGGTTAATAATACTATAGTTAGTAACTATGGAGGATGTTTCAATTATTGTTCTTTTGCTAGATGGACCAACAATAGGTTTGTCTTTATGTTGATCTACATTAGGAGCAGAAGGCATAAATCCTTTAAGTACTATCTTGGCATGAGAATGTATAACAAAATTGGCACAAGATTGTGACAATTCTTGATAAGATGTAATAGATGTAGCACCTCTTAAGACAAACAAAGTTTTAGGTTTCATATTGTCATATTTTCCTTTAATTGTGATAACATCAAAATGTTCAAAGTCTAAGGATTGAACCATGTTGATCACGTTATCATCATTGGTGTATGTATAATTGACTTTATTATTGGTTTTCTATTTATAGCATTCACGCTTTTCATAATGTGGAAATGGCTCCTTAAAATCTTTGTTGTTTGAATTCTTATTATGTCCATGCACAAAAACTTCACCATCATCAATTAGGTCTTGAAATTTATGACATAGGTTGATACAATTGTTTTTTGTGTGACCCTTGTTCTAATGGTATTCACAAAATGCATTCTCATTCCACCATGTGGCTCATGGTTGTGGATCATAAGGATGAGAATTATCCAACGAAGTAATGATCTAAGTTTGGAGCAAGGTTTTATAGACCACATCTAGAGGTTCACCAAGAGGCGTGTACTCATATTTGGGTCATGTAACCCAAGATAAGTTATTCATTTTGTTCCCAAATGTCTTGTTATCTAGAGTAAATTCGTTAGTAGTTTTAGATGCATTGATATTGTCTCTGAGGTTGAAAGTCATCTTAGAGGGTTTGGAAGTAATATTATCTACTACTCCATCATGTACTACCTCTCAATTCTTTGGAGAAACATTAGGAAAGGTTCCCCAATCTTTTGTTTAAGGTTACAAAAATCACATATGTTGACTGGATATTGTATATTGTGTGAGTATTTCTGAATAAACACATTAGAAATCTCATCAACTATTTTAATACCAGTAGGTAATATTGAAAACCATTCCATGGCTTGACCACCTAGACTCTGTGGGAACAAATACATGAGATACATTTGATTGTGAATGAATTCCATAGATAAAGCACCAAAGTCCCTCAAATGATCATGGGGATAACATTTTCCTAAGTATTTTTCATATTTGGGTAACTCAAATCCTCTAGGAAAAGGAGGCATATACAAATCCTTGTCAAAAGGAAATGGACAAATTGTGTCTAACATTTATGTTTTAGTTGGTTTATTCTTGTCTCTCATCATTTGGGTTGATTTCTCTTGCATGACCTAAAGTTGTTTTTGTAACTTGGATGTTTCCATTTCTTTTTCGTGTGTGACAGTTGTTTCAACATTGAAATGTTGAGGTGGTTTTTCTCCTTCTTAAGCAAGTTTGAGAAAATATTTTTCTTTCTCATCATGGAGAAAGATATCCATCATTTTCTAAATTTTTTTATCCTTACAATATTTCTCTATGTGTTCTAGGAGCATCTCTTTAGTATCCCTATACTTCTTCATGTAGTTGTAAGGTTCTTTCTATTAGCAAATTGGTTGGAAGCATGAATGCTGATGGTATTCCTATGGGGGAGTATTGTACATATGTTACATTGATGATTAAGTTGGTCATTGATGTAAACATGACAATTTTTTGTGGTATCTGATAGAAGAACAGTGGAAAGATCAACTTGGTATGGATGGATAGTTGAACATTCTAACCATACAAGGTTGTGGGAGATACTTCTGAGTATTTAGTAGATGCAGTTATCATTAGAGGAATAAAGGATAATTATAGAAGAAGTTATGTGTGTTTTGTAACCTTTAACAAGGTTGGCTACTAATAGGGCTCACTTCAGAAGAGTGAAAATAGTAACTAGTTGCAATTGGAGATTTTCCCCAAATTTGGTTTCCACATTAAATCTTGGTGTCAAATGTGTTCATGCTATTTTTATTTTATGTGTTTGCAACTAAATTAAAGTAAGGGTAATCACAGATAACATTTAAAGATTTTCATAATTAGTACTTGCTGAGTTACAACATTTTATGTGTTTTACTGAGCATCAACAGTATTCAATTTTTAGACTAGCTTCAAAAGAAAAAACTATCAATTAGATTAAGTCTTAGAAATTGTTCATACAGACTTATGTTGACCTATTGGAATAGAGAGTTAGGATGGAGAAATTTTTTTCATTCTTTTTGTTGATGACTATTCTAGAATAATGACTATAATGTATCTAAAAGAAAAATTTGAAGCCTTTCAAAAGTTCAAATGGTATCTGGAAAGACTAGAAAATGAAACTGGAAAGAGATTTAAATGTTTAAGATTAGACAGAGGTGGTGAATTCATATCCAATGAATTCAATAATTTCTTCATTCAAAGAGGAATTAAAAGACAAGTATCAGCCCCTGGTACACCACAAAAGAAATTTATAGATGAAAGAAGAAATAGATCCATCATGGATTGTGCAAGAACCTTGATGATTGAAAAGAATGTTGCTATCAAATACTAGAAGGAAGCTATTAGCATTGAAGTTCATACCTTGAATAGAGTACAGCTAAAGAAAAATTCAAACAAAACTCCTTATCAACTATGGCATGGATACAAACCTATTTTAAGTTACTTGAAAGTATTAGGCAACAAATATTATATCCTGAAAGAATCTAGAAAAGGAAAATTTGATGTAAAAGGTGATAAAGGCATATTTCTAGGATACTGCTATAGAAGTAAAGTATACAGATGTTTGAATTTGTCTACTCATAAAATAATAGAAAGTGCACATGTTAGAATTGATGAGTTTGAAAAAAAAGAGTGAAGAAGAAAGCAACAAAGAGCCAGAGGATTATAGGAGATTTGTTTAGTATGAACCTGGTACCCTACCAAACCTATCTAAAATAAAGGAGGCTTCATCTCCTGAGTCCCCAAAATCTTTAATAGTTACCAAGTAGTAGATAGTGCAACCCGAGTCACAATCTGAAGGACCTAATTCACAGTCAGAAGCTACTGAACTAGTTCAAATTGAGTCTGATGGACCCAAGTCATAAACAGTGGGACCCGAGCTTGATACTGAAGTTCATGATGAAAATAGTGGAATTCATTCAAAACCCAAAGAACCTATGTTAGCAAGATATGTTACAAGGCATCATGCACTTGATCAGATCATTGGAGACAAATCTGATGGAACAATGACAACAAACAAATTAAAAGGTACATATTTAGTTGCTGAATTTGAACCTAGAAATGTTAAAGATGCTCTGGAAAATGAAAGTTGGGTTGAAGCAATGAATGAAGAGGTAGAATAGATAGAAAAGAACAAAACTTGGACTCTTATTGTTAGACCTAAGGATAAAAATGTAACTGGCACAAAGTGGGTGTTCAAAAATAAGCTAAATGAAGATAGAAAAGTTTCTAGAAACAAGGCAAGACTAGTATGTAAAGATTATTCTCAAGAAGAAGGTATTGATTATGGTGAGACTTTTGCTCATGTTGCAATATTAGAAGGTGTTAAAACATTACTAACATATGAAACACTAAATAGATTTAATGTATATCAAATGGATGTTAAATCTACATTCTTGAATGGAATTCTTGATGAGGAAGTCTACATTGAACAACCAGAAGGTTTTGTAGATCCTAGCAAAACAGACATGGTTTGCAAGTTACACAAAGAATTATATGGTCTCAAGCAAGCTCCTAGAGCTTGGTATGAAAGACTTTGCAATTACTTAGTACATATTGGCTTTCAAATAATAAATGATAATAGTAGTTTGTATATCAAAGAAGGACCATAAAAGAAGATTGTGTTGACAGAAATATTTGTTGACGATACTTGATTCCTAAGAAATGATGACTTGTGCAAAGCATTTTTGGAAGAAAAGAGTAAAGAATTTGAGATGTCCATGTTTAGTGAGATAAAATTCTTTGTTGGGTTATAGATACGATAGAACAAAAATGATATCTACATAACTCAATCTCAGTATATCAAGGAGATATTAAAGAAGTTTGGAATGGAGGATTCAAGACTAGTTGGAACACTTATGTCTAATGGAAATAAGCTTTCCAAGAATGATGATTCCAAAGAAGAAGATTAGACCAAATATAGAACAATGATTGGAAAATTGTAGTATGTAGTACATACAAGGCCTGATATTGCACTAGCAGTTTGTATGGTGGCAAGATTCTTAGCAAAACCTAGAGAAAATCACATGTTGAAAATCAAGAGAAGCATAAGATATCTAAAAGGAACTAAAGAATATGGCTTAGGTACAAACTTGGAGGCAATTTGGACTTGAAGTTGTTTACTGGTGCTAATTGGGTAGGAAGTCTTGATGATAGAAAAAGCACTAGTGGTGGAGCATTCTTTCTTGGTAAAAGACTAGTGTCTTGGACAAGCAAGAAACAAAATTGCATCTCTCAATCCAAAACAAATGTAGAATATGCAGCAGCCACAGTTAATTTTTCTAATATTGTTTGGTTCAAATAATTGTTGCAAGGAATGAAGATAGAGATTGAGGATCTAGTAGTCATATACTGTGATAACACCTGTGCAATCATTATATCAAAGAATCTAGTGATGCATACCAAAACAAAGCACATTGCTATAAAATATCACTTCTTAAGAGACTTGGTATAGGATAAATAAGTTAGATTAGAATATGTAAATATAAAAGAATAAATTGTAGACATATTCACCAAGCCATTACCTAATGCTGCATTTCTATATCTAAGAGGTAAGCTAGGGGTCATTCCACTATTTGAATCTCACTAAATAAAGTTTAGTGATGCATCAACTAAAGAAAGTTAAAGATGAATTAGTTGGTGCAGAATTGACAAGGGTATATTGCAAATCAATAAGTACTTAAGGTACATTGATATTATTAGAGTTGTTGTCTTTGGCATGTATTGTCAAATAGGGAGAAGTTTTCTATCATATCTCATATAAATTTTTGTCATTCCAAAGAAGGAGAATTTTGCATCATAGAAACTTTATGAAGAGATATCTAAGAGGGAGAATGAACTTTGTAGAAGCTATTGTAGATAGAGGGAGAAATTCTTTATTCTTGTTCCAAAATTTCATTGTATTATGACATGTTGTGTTGCCATCAATGCCAAAGAGGGAGATTTTTGGATATAATTGATTAATTTTGTATTGTCTTTGATCTTACACAAATGTCATATTATTATTAGTTAGTGTATGCCAAGCTCACTCAGGTAGTGAAGATAGTTTTTTGTGTATACTGAGCATTCCTATGTTTGTCTAGTTCAAAAGGCAGTATCTACCAAGTTCACTCGGGTGTCAAAGGATAGTCTATAGAAGATGAGTGTTAACCGAGCTCTCTCAATTAATGAAGAAAATTTGGATGGAACCAGTGTTAACTGAGATCACTCGATTGCTAAAGGATATTTGCGAGTTTGTAATGTTAATCGAGCTTCTATTGGTTAACACGAGAAATCATTTTCGAGTTAGTGTCTATAGAGCTAGGTTGGCTAACAAATGATTTTATTGTTTTAGCATATTAAGCTTAATTGATTTATCTATTGGTTCTAGCCGATTGAGGTGATGAATATTAGTTATTATAAGTTGTATATGAGCTAATTTGACAATATGAAATAAATAAGTATAAGGTCAAGTTGTGGATTCAAAAAAAAGTGTGAAGTTATGAATGTATTGAAGATTTAATGATGAAGAGAGGAAGAAAATTTGAAGGATAAGTAGAATATCCTTGTGGAGAAAAAAAGATATATTCAATCAAGAAGGATCAAGTACAAGCCAAAATAGATATTTGTAATCAAAAATTTAGTTGCATTCAAATTAGGTCATCTCATTGTTACTCTCTAACCATTATAGTAATGATCTAAATCTCTTATTGAAGTTGACTTGACAACTATTTATAAATCTTCTAACAAGGTGGTAGTTCTATTGAATTTTCTAAAGACTTCTAACAAGGCCACTCCTAATAGGGTGATAAAATCCTTTAATAGGTCACACCTAAAAGTTTGTTTTGTAATCTTTAACATGGTTGGCTCCTAACAAGGCCCACTTTAGAAGAGTGAAAATAGTAACTAGTTGTAATTGATGGTTTTTCCCAAATTAGGTTTCCATGTTAAATCCTAGTGTCAAATGTGTTCATGCTATTTTTATTTTATGTATTTGTAACTAAATTAAAGTAAGGGTAATCAAAGATAACATTTAAAGATTTTCATAATTAGTACTTATCAAGTTAGAAAATTTTATATATTTTACCGAGCATCAACAATATTCAATTTTTAGACTTTATTCTATAGTAGCATCTAAGGGATCTGAGATTTATTTTAGTAGTAACTAATTCACCCCTCCCCTCTCAGTTACTTCTCTTATATTTCCAACATCCTAATAGGCTCCATCCTCTAAATAGGAATATTAATATTAGTACATCATCTTGTGGGCATCATTTCCATCGGGGTTTTCCCTCTACTCAAGGGTTTCCCAAGTCAACATTTTTGTTGTAATTATCTATGTGCATTTCATTATGGTTGTTGTTTACCTTGGTGAAATGGTTAAGTTTGTTTAAAGAAGTTTAAAGAAGATAAATGCTTTAATTATCAGATAATTGATTCACCCCCCCACACCCTAGTTATCTTGGTGGACTATTGTTTCTAACAATTGGTATCAGAGCATCAGGTCCTTGAAGGATAAGCTTAACCACCTTGGGAGATCAGTGGGCTAAAGCTATTTCAAAAAAGATAATCTTGAATATAATGGAGGGAATTTTCACACCTAGAAGATGGAACTTCTTGGTAAGAGATCAGAATTGTGTACACAATTGAGCACTAAGCTTCTGGATAGAGGCACAAGCAAAGATAATTTCAAATCCAAAGAAGACATGAAGATCAAGGAAGGTATTGATCTAGTTATAAAAAGAGGAAAATAAGGTATGAATTTTTTTTTGGTTGGATATGTAACAATTTTGGTCATTATGCATCTACATGCCCTAAGAGAATAAGGAAATCTAGAAAGAGTTTTCTTTCTGATGAAGATGAAGAATTTAAAGCAAGTATGGAAACATTCTTGAATGATTGTGATAAAGATAATTTGGTTAAGAAAGAGGAAGTATTAGAAGAGATAGCTTTGGTAACTATTGTTGATCTAGAGTTTAACCATGAAAATGTGGAAGTTATCATTAACAATGATTTGTAGAATGGGAATCATATTGAAGAATTGAGATTTGGTCCTAGAGCAGAAGAAAGAATTGGGTTGAGAGTGCCTAAACAAAATGGCATTGCAGAGAGAAGGAACATGTTAGTAATAAAAGATGGAAGAGCTATGTTAGCTGAGATTAATGTATCCAAAATATTTTGGAGAGAATCTATGAATACAACAATCTACACTGTGAATAGAGTGCAAGTAAAGACAGACAAAAACAAGACCCCTTATGAATTATGGTTTGGTCACTCACCTACAGTTAAGTATTTTAGAATTTTGTGGAGTAAGTGTTATATCAAAAGAGATGATGGTACTATTTAGTTTGATGCTAGAAGTGGTGAAGGTATGTTTCTTGGTTATTCATTGAAAAGAAAGTTTTATAGAGGTTATAATTAGAGAACTAAGACTATTATGGAAAGTGAAAATGTGAGAATTGATGAGAAATTTAGAATACAAGAGAGAATAGTTGATTACAATTTAGATGATGATGTTGTTACTAAGCCAAGGAATGATGAGGTATTTCTTGAGACTAACAATGATTTTTAGAATGAAGGAGATCCAAGGCATCAACAAAGCTTGGAACCTTTAGTAGACCCAATAGTTGAGATAGCAACTCCTATTTTAGGAAAGAATATGATAAGATCACCCATCTGTGCATATCATCGGAAGCAAAGACAAAGGTGTGATGATAAGAAGTAGAGTAAATGAAGAACTATGTTTAATATCTCAAGTTGAATCAAGGAATGTAGACGAAGCATGTAAAGATGATTATTGGAAATAAGCCATGAAAGAGGAATTGGATCAAATAGTAAAGAATGAGACATGGGAATTGGTCCCTAGAACAATAGATAAGAATGTAATAAGAACTAAATGTGTATTTAGAAAAAAGATGAATGAACAAGGAAAAGTTGTAAGGAACAAAGAAAGATTGGTATGTAAAGGTTACTCACAGCAAGAAGGAATATGCTATGATGAGACCTATGCTCTAGTACCTATAATAGAAGTAGTAAGATTATTCTTAGCCTATGTAGCACAAATTCAAAGTATATCAGATAGATGCCAAGTCAATATTTTTGAATGGAGAACTTGAAGAAGAAGTATACATTGAGCAGCTTGGAGGATGTCCTTTGACAAATGATAAGGACATAGTATGTAGACTAAAGAAAGCATTGTATGGATTGAAGCAAGCACCTAGAATGTGGTATGCAAGGTTGGACAAACATTTGATGAAGCTTGTATATAGCAAATGTATGACAGACAATAATTTGTATTGGAAAGAAATTGATAATGGTTTGATGATTTTGGTAATATTTGTTGATGATATCATATTTGGAGGAAATGATGAAGAAAGTAAAAAGTTTGCTGAGGAAATGAAGAAATAATTTGAAATGAGTATGATATGAGAGATGAAATATTTCCTAGGATTGTAGATTGTATAGAATAAAGAAGGAATATTTATTTCTCAAACTAAGTACTTGAAGGATTTACTGAAAAGGTTCTAGTTTGGAAACATGCAAACCCATTGTAGTACCTATGGTAACTGGACACAAGTTATCTACGAAGGATGAAACTCCTACTATTGAACAAAAAAAGTCCAGATCTATGATCAGAAGATTGCAATATTTGACTCACATAAGGCCGGATATAACAAATGTAGTTGAAATTGTTGCAAGATTCTAGGTTGATCCTAGAGAAGCACAATATGTAGTAGTAAAAAGGATATTTAAATATCTGAAGGGAACATCTAAGTTTAGACTATGGTATGTCAAATCCAATTATTTTCCTCTAAGTGCTTATACTGATGTAGTTTGGGTAGGCAATATGGATGACAGAAAGAGCACCAGTGGTGGAGCCTTCTTTCTTGGTGGAAGATTGGTTTCTTGGTAAAGTAATGAACAAGATTGTACATCACAAAGTATAGCAAAAGAAAAGTATGTTGTAGTAGCAAATAATTGTAATTAAGTCATTTGGATGAAGTAGATGGTAAAGGATATAAGGCTAGAAATCAGTGAACCTATTGTCATGCATTTTAACAACACAAGCATGGTAAACATGTCTAAGAATCTAGTGTTGCATTTGAAGACTAAGCACATTTCTATTAAGTATCACATGTTGAGAGAGAAAGTTGAAGAAAAGGAAATCAAATTTGAGTATGTGAGCACTAAAGAGTAGATTGTAGATATATTCATTAAGCCTCTTCCCAAAGAGGCTTCTGAGTATTTTCAAGGTATGCTTAGGGTTATGCCACTTCTTACATCAGAGTAGAAGATGCAAGATTCAATCAATTTAGTGTAACAAAGCACCATTGTTGTCTAGACTAAATGCTGATGCTTCCTACATGGAGGAGTATCTGTGATGGATAGAGTCATCTAGGACTCTTGTTGGATATTGTTGTAAACAATGTCTTTTGACACTTGAGCTAGTACATATCAATTGTTGTAAAGTTTGATGTAGAGATGTTGGTTGCCAAAACCTTTGACATTGATGTCAATGGGGGAGAATATTGCATGAAAAACATCATGTTGGGGGAGAAGTATTGCATAGCACAAAATGATAGTTTTGAAGAAAGGACATTGAGGTATATCAATGGGGGGGAATGATTGATGAAGAAAGATGAACAATCTTTTGTTGGTATTCTTGGTACTAGATGTTTTTCATCTATGTTGCCATTAATGCCAAAGGGGGAGATTGTTAGAAGATTGGTTAGAAGCATGAATGCTGATGATATTCCTATGGGGGAGTATTCTAGATATGTTACTATGATGATATGTTACATTCATGATTGAGTTTTTCATTAATGTGAACATAACAATTTTTTGTGGTACCTAATAGAAGAACAACAGAAAGATCAAGTTGTTATAGATAGATAGTTGAGCATTCTAACCATCTAAGGTTATGGGAGATAATTTTGAGTATCTAGTACATGTAGTTAATGTTGGAAGAATAAAGGATAAGTATAGAAGAATTTATGTGAGTTTTGGTGATGTTTGTTATGAGATAGAGTTTACAGAGATCTGGTAAACTTGTTATATCTCTTAGTAGAGTTGATGTTTTGAGAATTAAGGTTGAGGACATGAAGAGGAAATGTTGAGGATGACATGGCTAAGTTCCCTCATCATATTATTATGTTTGCAAAAAGTTATTCAAGATGCAAGGTGAAAGATTAATGTTATCGCTAAGTGTAACATGTTCTTAATGTAGTCCTATAATAATTAATTGTGAAGGTCTAATAGCTAACTCAAGGAATTTTTTTGAGGAGTCCCTATAAAGGAAGGACACTAAATGATATGGTTTTACAATTGAGGATAAGTAGTAGTAAGAGTAGAATGCGAAGTTGACCAGAGAAATGCAGAAGTGAATGAAACTTCATTACCAAGGTTTTGCTGAGTGATTTGAGGTTTGTTATTTGAATTCGAGGTTCTTGACCTAGTCTACAAGGTCTAACAGTAATTGTTTTGGTTAATAGAACAAAGGAAAGAAGAACATAATAGTAAATTACTTGTTTTAGTAGTGATCTAAATTGCATGTTTGGGTAGTGGGTTCTTCTTGCATACATTGTACTACAACTCTTAACAAGGTTGGCACAACTCCTAATAGGGTTGGAATCTCCTAACAGGGACTCTATATACTAAATATTGTAATAGAGTCCTAATAGGGTGCATCCTCTAACAAGGAATATTTATATTAGTACATCATCTTGTGGGAATAATTTCCACTAGGGTTTTCCCTCTGATCAAGGGTTTCCCTAGTCAACATATTTGGTGTAATTGTTTATGTGCATTTCATTATGGTTCATTTTTACTTTGGTTGAATGGTTAAGTTTGTTTAAAGAAGATAAATGTTTTAATTATCAGATAACTAATTCACCCCCCCCCCCCGCCCCCCCCCCACAAGTTATCTTGGTGGACTATTGTTTCTAATGCTTTCATCCTTTCATTTTGTTGGTAGTCTTGTTGGTATTGTCTCCTATTATTGTGTCTTATTTTTTTAATCTTGATCAACCATTGTAGGAGTGTAGAAGGGTTCAGTATGTGTTAGTTGTATAGATGTTTGGAACAAAAAAAAGTTGTTCCATTTAAAGAAATAGGTGTTTTGTCATTATTTCGATGTTCTTGATATAATGGATTCCTAATTCGTTGCAAGTTGATGGAAAATATTCCTTGAGCACTAGGAGGACCAACAAGTAAAAGAGATCATGGGGACCCTCCACTATATTTATACTATATGTATAGCTAGGAGTGACTCTGCTATTATTTCTACCTCTATCTCTACCACATCATGGTTTGTGGGGAAGAAGCATGAACTTCCACTCCTTGTTGCAACAGTCATCGATAATGACTTAAGACAAAGTGTTAATAAGGATCACACTAGAAGGTTGTCTCAAAGTGTGTAAGTGTGTTGTATATCTAGGTATGAATAGTTTGAAAATTGCTAGAACAATTGAGAGTTTTTATTATCGTGATGCAAGGTATAATAAACACAAGAGAGAAAAATAAGAAAACCAAGTAAGGATACTAATTCGTGTATGATTCACAAGTGATCAACTAAGTAATAAATTTGAGTTTAGATTGTTTTAGATAGAGGAATGACTAATTTTTTTCAAATACAGATTAGATTTGGATCAAGTTCTGATGAGGGAGCTTAGAATAGATCACTATATTTGGAAAATTTTGGATAAACTCACATGAGGAAATGACTTTTAGGAGAGGAAGTATCGATAACCAAGCGAGGAAACAAATCTAGAAGAGAAATTTCAATAGTTTTATGACCAAAGATCATGCTAAGATTCATATAGAACTATGCAAAGAAGTACAATAAACCATGCAAAGATTCAAATTTACAAGTATTTTCTTGCATCAAGATTCAAATAGAGCCAGATGAGGAATTGATGTTCTGATAGCAAAGACAAATTTTTGACCAAAATTTCAATGTTTTGGTCAAATCTCATGTGAGGAAGTACAAAGGACTACGTGAGGAAACAATAATTGATAGTCCTAAAGATGTTATATTGAATAAAGTTTTGAAGAACTATAGGTGTCAAAAGGACAAAATTGATAGGTTTGGACTATACATGAAGAGATTCTAATGATTTTGGAAGTTTCTAAACAAAGAACTGACAATATTTGTTAGTTTCAGGTAGACATGGACATCACTTCCATATTTTGGACATCATATTGGTTTGTAAGTAAATAGTTGTTTTTTAGACAAGGGATGCAAAAAATAGTCATAAAAAATTTGATCAAGGACAAAGCACCTTAGAAGGATGAGCCTGAGTTTTGAGATTTTTTTGTTTGGATGGTTTGGACAATTTTTAGACTTGAAAAAGACACTCTTTTATCCCTATAACTAGAAATGGTAGATGTAGCAAAATCTTTGTCTCACAACTTATATGAATGCATTCACATCACACAGTCATATCACCCCACTAGAGGGTGCCAATGTTTTTGGTGTATTCCAAGGACTCAATAACATATACACTTAATATGAACCCTTTTGGTAGGGGTCAAGGGCATATACTACCTTCCAATGTCTAGGTACATGCCTATGGTGAGGATCTATAGGAGAGATTCTCCCCCCTCCTTGCACAAAGATTATGCCCCCTTTCAAAGTTGAACTGGTTAGTAATTGTCTACAAATTTTCTACTTGGCTTCTATTCATATTAATCTCTAGTAGCTTTACAAACAAAGTTAAGGCTAGCATCCCACATTGACATCTGTAAGTGCACACACTTGACTAGCAAGAGTGGGGGCGGTGGCACCTAGTTTAACAGATAGAGCCTCTTCTTGATATATGATATCAAATTTAAGAAGAAGAAGTTAGCATGGCTTTGGAGTCCTTTTCTCTAAAAATATTATTTATTAGAGTGAGTTGGAATCATTGGAAAAATGTGCGTGCTCACTTGGGTCATTCCTAGAGGTTGGATTGCTCCAGCAGGCCCTCTAAAGGTTGACTTGGACTATAGCTTGGATTCAAGGGTCAAAGTTTATGATTCTCCCAAAGGGAAAAGAGGATACTTCTCTATCTTGTCACCCTACCCAAATACCGAAATACACAAAACATGTTCATAATTGAGTAGGCTTATCAATCCCAATGTGCCTTTTTCCAAGATTTTCATTTTCCTAAAAAGAAATCATCATCTCTTCATAAAGAGCTTTTCTTGGGAGAACCACTTTCTTTCTTTCCTCCATTGAGTACCATATTCCAAAGGCATCTAGGTTTTTGATTTACTCTTGGGTATCACTTCTGAGTAGCAAAGAGCATATTCCCATGTTGCTTTGTCTAGAGCCCTATGAAGTTCACATGCCCTATTAAACTATGTGTGTAAGAAAGCATTAAAATAGACATATTGTTTGAAAAGGTTTGAATTTGTTCTTTGAAAAGAGAATCTTTGACTAAACATCCTACAATCAAACCATTAGTATTGTTTGTATGGTTGTATCAAGATGTCTTTGATAATCGATCTGTAAACCACTGTTAAGCTACTTCAAAAAATAAAAAATTTAAAAAATTATTGAGAAACAAGTGTTAGATAAAAGACATTTTTGAAAAATAAAATTCAAAATTACAAGTTTTCCTCTACTAGTGTTGAATCTTGTGTGAGACTCTATAAGGTTCTGTGTGAGGATATACTGTGTGCCACACAAGAAACTGCTTTCTTTGCATGCACATACACTTTATTGCATGAGAAAGTATATAGATGAATTCAAAGATTCAATTTTTGTGATCAATAAATTATATTATCACACAAGAATTCATTTAATTATATGGACATAAATATAATGTTGAAAAATAATTAAAAGTTGAGGCCAAAAAATTGTTTTTTCTGCCATATAGTGGGTACTAGAAATGTGAGTGCTAATTTTGGGCCTCTAAATCCACACACACTTCAAAATGATCTTTACATTTTAGAAACATCCCAAAATGAACATGAGATTTTTCATATGGTATACCTAAACAAAGCGATTTGTTGCCTTCTAACTAGGAAAGGTTTCTCTATTCACTCTCAAGATTGAAAGATCAACAATAGACCAAACTAGTATGAAGGATTTCAAAGCATGAAAATGCAATCTAATATCTATTTTTGATGTTTTTAAATGCAAAGATATAAAGATTAATCTAAATAAAATTGAAATTAATCAAAGAAAAATGGAAAGTGATAACTTGATGATTGCATTTTAGTCTAAATGATAAGTATATAAAAGCAAGAGGAAATTCAAATGCAAGGCACTTGAGTAATCAAATTATCATTAATTTGATACGTTTGATGTGCATCTTCCAAAATAAGAGTTTGAAGGTTTCTTTTATAGAATCCTAGAATTTGATCAACGGTCAAGATCGAACCACATGTACAGTCTTGATTGAAGATGAGATTGAGTCCTCCATTTTTGATGGAGTTGAATGAGAGGAAATAGGAGATAACAATGATCCATTCAAATATGTGCTCATAAATATTTTTTCTAATTAATTAAATAATTAATTTCAATAATTATGAGGACATATTTGAATTAATCAATATTATTAATTCCTTTTTTATGTGAGATGAAATAGGAAAGGATATTGATCCATTCAAACATGTGGCCATAATTATATATTATAATTAGTTAAATAATTGGTTTCAATAATTGTGACATATATTTAATTAAACCAAAGGATTTTAATTCCTTCCTTATGTGTATTAGCTAAAGGGGTAGATTTAGTTTAATTAAAGTGCTTAGAACTTATAATTAAATTAATTCAATTAAGAGGTTTAATTTAGCTAATTCAATTAATATTTAGGAATTAAGCAACTTAAGTGATTAATACAAATTAATGATTTCTATATTTGACACTTAGGTCGAGTAGAGATTATCAAAATAAAAAATGGTTGGTACAATAGGACTTAAGTAATATTGATAAACCAAAATTGGTTCATAATAACAATGTGCCAATTTAGGGGTATTACATTTGCCCCTCTTTGAATAAATGTGTGAGCAGCACGTCGATTCAAAGAAATCAAGAGTATGCAAATATAGACCAAGAGTTGAGATTGCTTCTGAGATTGATGACATAGAGACCAATTGATGAGATTTTTAAGGTTATCTCCATAATAGAGCTTGGCCTTAGGGAATCTAGATAAAAAACCTAGATACCAATATGAATGAACAAAGATTATCAATCTTCACATAATTTTTCCCAGAATGAGATTCAATTCTTAGGAGTCATGATTAGATTGCTCCAATAATTGTCCTTTAGAATATGACAAGATTAATCATGATTCCTAGGATTCTCCCCAAAATGAGGCTTAATCCTTAGGAGTCAAGGTTAGATTTCCTTGATGCCTATCCATTAAATAATGATTGAAAGAAAGAGTTTAGAATTATCTCCAAAATGGAGATTAATCTTCCCAAATCTAGATAGAACACCTAAATATTGGTCTGTAAAAATCTAACAAGACCTAATCATGAGTCATAGAATTATCCTTAGAAAAAGACTTAATCCTCAAGATCCCAGGTTAGAATGCCCCAATACCTGTCCATTGAACTTATGACAAGGACTATTATAAGATTGATCACTTGAATGAAAAATGATGCCATATAAGGGAAAAAAAAAGATGCCCCAAGTGATGAGATGACCCTAGAAAATAGGAAATTATATTTATATTTGAAGTCATATTTGAAAGATTCAAAGCTATTCAATGATATAATCATCAACAACCACCTTCAGTATACTCCTTTAATCTCACTATTGCAGAGCAGTTTGTCATCTCTATCTCTACTTTTGCACATGATTTGTGTTTCTAATTAGTTATTTATTTGACTTTTATAATTCCTTGGCTTAATGTGACTCAACCTTTATCTTTCAATGTTTCTGCACAAGATCAGTTTAAAAGTGACACATTGTCATACTGATAATTCTTTCTTGATAATTTCTACATTATCAATTCTATGTTAGCCATATTTTCCTTAGGAATATGATGTGTTATTTTTCTTTCATTGCTTGGGTTCATAGTTGGGGTTTGGGTTCTAAAAATTATAGGTTAGGATTAGGGAAAAAAGTTAAGGTTGGGGGAGAGAATGCATAAAGGTTTGGGTAGAGAGAGTGAAAAAGCTGACCATTAACTCAAACTTTCCAATTCTAACTTTCTAACCTTAATAGGTGGACTAGATGTAACATCCATTTCTACCATATTTTTAATGAAAATTTACAATTTTCAAGAGAATATTCCCTTGAAAAAAATTCATTCCATTCCATGCATGATGTGTGGGGTCTTGAATTTAATGATATTATACATTTATTGTTTTTGTCAAATTTCCATCCATATTGAGTACCACACCCATATACCAATACATGTACCTAATTTTGTTTTAGCATCTTTATGGTTTTCTTCAACGGATGTAAAAATAATAATTATAGAATATATTAGCTCAATACCTTTTTAATAATATAAAAGAAAATTTATTTGCTAGTGTAAGATTTCAGACAGTCATAGATATATAATTGCAATTTGAAAGTCAATTTTCTATTGTCTTTACCTCTATCCTTTATCCCTCATTAACAAAATCTATTACCTTAAACTATGTCTTGTGTCTTACTATCATCATGTATTTGACTTGAAAAATCATGTTAAGACTGTAATGTGTGCCTTTTTGTTGTCTTATGAAGTATTTTGACACTTCTCTAGGCATGGAAAAATGTCATGCCCTTTTAGGTCTATCTTCCACGGGCTTGTGAGTATTTTATTTACTTTTGACTGCCATAAACTTGTGTCTCCTAACATTGAGGTGTTTAGAGAATCATCAATATTTCACATTTTTAATGACCATACATGTTGTCATCTTATTTTAGCACAACCACAAGTTACTGAATTGTGCATAATGTTACTTTGATCTTTTACATGACCATTTCTTACAAAGGATTAGCCCTCTCTTGCCAAACTTGCATAACATCATCAAACAAGTCCTTGGAGAAACGTCACACATTCTCATAGTGTTTAATGTTGCTTTCTTCTCTTTTTATCATGAATTTTCATAAAAATGTCTAACTTGTTTGTAAAGAACTTATGATAGTCCTACAATATCGATGTGAGAATTTTTCTTCTTTTCTATTTTAATAATACTCTATCAACACTTGGATGGTAACAAGAATCAAATAATTAGGGTTTCCCCATCACTACATCTTTCCTTTAGACCTTGAAGTTATAAACAATGAGACAAAAGTAATGAGAGATAAACAAAAATTCAAATCATTTAGGCATGAATTGTATTCTAAATTTCTAACCAATCATACTTGAGGTAAACAATATGCATAATGTAATTAAGATGGACAAAATAAGGATGAAAGGAAAATAGTTATTTATGATGGGTTGGTTGGGGAAAAAGTAATCACTAATCATGCCTAGGTCAATGTAATATATTGATCCTACTACCATGATTTATAATCGTTAGCCACAGTTAACACTCAAGAGTAGTATTGAGAAGGAAAACTACAAGGTCAATGATATGTTCATGTTTGTGGTGGTTAGAACAATTGAATGTGATTTTGAAAAGAGGCTATTTCCAAAAGCTACTACTCAATCAAGAAATTTGGATGTGATTTAATTTGATTTGAAAACTTTAAGCTACACACCTATAATTTTGTGTATACAAAACCCTTCCTTTTCCTTTGGATTTTCTTCCTTTTCTTGAATTCACAACACAGACATGGCCAATAAGAAGGGGAGGATTAGTACTACATTAGGGTAAAAGTGCAAAGCTATGTCACCTTTCAGGCTAACTTATCAGAACGACTAAATTTGAGTATTTATATGTAAAAATCTAATTTTTTTAAATATATGATCTAGATAAATTCATTCTAGCTAAGTTATATATGGTCTCACACATTTCCAATTGGAAATGTCTATTAAATGCATGTTTTATACTAGTTTGTATCCAGTTACTAAAGAAATAAAATTGTTTCAGAAAAGTAGCATTTCAATAACTCTAACTAATTTTTATGATATTTTTTTAATAATATGTAAACATCATTTTATAGTGCTGAGAGTCAAGAGTATTCTCATATAGAGTTTATAGTGTTTTAGTTAGATGTAGTATATTGTAATTGAAGAATTTTGCAACCATGTACTTTAACACTTGAAAAGATGTTTGTATTGGGAAAGAAAAAAAAATTAGATCATATCAAAAAAATCTAAAAATTATATGATGTTATAGAGGAGAGAGTCCTTTTCTAGAATTTTTTTTTTTCTTCTGGTTAGAATGGATTTGTTTTGAAAAATGTGGTGGGAGATGAAAACTATTGATTGAAGGTGAGTTGAAATTTCAATCCTCATGAAAGAGAAAATATAGGTCTAAAGCCAATTTTTATTTTTGATTGTTATACATATATATTTTATCTATAACATAGTCTAAGATCAAAGGGAAATACTTTTATTTCCATATAGTTTTGTGGTGGGAAATAGACCTCTAATTTTCAATTTTTTTTAGCACTTAAAAAATTATCTATAAAAATTAGGAAAATATATCAATTCATATTCCAAATAATTATTAAAAATTATAATCCTAAACTTCATCCATTTCTACACAATTCATTAGCTTACTTCATTTTCAAATTCAAAATAATAATACCGATTTTATGTTATTGAAGCTAAACAATTATACTTTTGTTAGCCTTTTCCTTTACAAAAGAGTGACATAGGTTTGTGCTTTTAATCGTTAACACAAACAACTTGATGACTTTTACTCATCTTCAATGGTGCTATGAACTGTTTTCTCCTTCAACTCTTCCACACATTTGTACTTTGCTGCATGAAAATAAAATGAAGTTTCACTTTTCTTTTCTTTTCTTTGTATCCTCACAATGTTGAAATTTTGAAAAAAGTACTTATGTGTCATCTAAATTTTGACAAGAAACTTAAGCTCCATCAAAATTGTGAAAAGAAAGTTAAGTATCATCAAAATTTAAATATTTTTGGGATCATATTTAAAAAATAAGTAAAGTTGACAAGCCAAATTGGCCTACTATCAAAAATTTAGGTTGAAAATGGGACCCAAATGTACTAGTGACCCTTACACTTATCTAAATTTTGACTTTGCTAGTGAAATTAAGAGGTCATTTCATATTTAATTAGCACATTAGAGAACTTCAAAGGAATTCAAATACTATTCACTACACTACCACCTTATTGTATTTCAAAATTTCAGAGACTTCAAAGATCCTATGAAGTTAACCATATGTACTGAAGCAAGACAGAGATTTCTTGTTCAATTATGGTGCAAAGAATGGGATATGCATAGTAGAGATTGTGACTATGGTGTTTTTAGAGATTTTTTTGTTATATGGGTCATGAGATTACTAGGAGTACAAGTGATAAAGATCCCTAATGAAATAAAGACAATGTTAAGGCTTAGGGAACTTCTTCCACATAAAAAGTATGAACATAACTTTGGTGATTGGGTCTGTAGGATGAATTGGACTTTGATCAAGTTGTATGGTTGTAGGTAGTCACTCCACAAACTTCCATGCTTTGTATCAGAGAAGGTAGGCTTCCTAGAGTCATGAGGGGTATTGATGAATTGTTAGATGCTTTAAAGCCATGATTTCAATGTATATAATAACCTCTTTTAGTTTTGGGAGATTTAAATTTTTTTTTGAGTTTGGCACAACATTCTTGATGTCAAAACTTGTAGTCTTCCTCTGTGAATTGGTGTAACAACACATATCTTTCCAACCATTGATCATAGCATCTATTTGTCTATGTCATTAGATCTACACCCATATTTTGATCATAGAGTCACTAGAACATTGGTGACCACCACACAAAAAATTGACCCCAAGGTGCATTAAGCATTACTGAACTACCATCTTCAAAGGGCCACAACATGAAGCTCATGAGGGATATTGAAATTTTTTTAGATGATACATAAATGTATCAAATGATACAATAACCTCTCTCAGTTACATGAGATTAAAATTCATTTGAATTTCATGTAGAATTCTCTCTTGATGTCAAGACTTGCAATGTTCCTCATTTAATTGCTGCAATAGTATGTATCTTTCCAATCATTTTTATGACATCAATTCAAATATGTTATTACCTTTGGATGGGGAGGTGAACCCTAACCATTTTTTGACGATGGTTTCTCTATAATATTGTTCACCACCACACAACCAAGTGCCCCCAAGTTGTTGAACCCTACAATAACCTTTCTGAATTTTGAGAGATCCAATTTTTTTTGAATTTGTCACAACATTATCGCTTGATTCCAAAACTTTAAGTCTTCCTCAATTAATTGGTGCAATAGCATGTAACTTTGCAAACCTTTATCCTCACATTAACTTGTCTATGTTGTCAGATCTAGATAGTTCAATAAACCCTAGAGACACACCACTTTTGACCATGGAGTTGGCAACCATCATGCAATGAAGCACCCTTAAGGTGCACTAAGCATTAGTTAGATTCCATATTCAAAGGGCCACAACTTTAAGCTCATGAGGGGTATTAATGAAATGTTAGATGCTATACGATCATGTTTTCAAAACCTACAATAACCTCTCCTAATTTTGTGATATTCAAATTCTTTTTAATTTGTCACAATATTCTCACTTGATGCCAAATTTTTTAGTGTTATTCAATAAATTGGCACTAATACATTATAGGTCAATTTTTGACCTTTTATTTCGACCAAGCCCTTAATTGTCTTGTTGAATATTTATTTTTTTGGTTTTTATGCCTAAGTTGGAAATTTTTTTGACCAAATTAGGTTTTCCCAATTTTGACCAAATCGGGTCCATAATTAAAAAAAAAGAAAAAAAATCATCATTTTTGTATTTTGCTGAAGGGGATTGGATTCTTGCTGTGTGTGCGGGAGCCCTTTAAGTTAAACTCTATGCTCCTTGAGATTTTCTACTAGTAGCACTACTCCTCTTGGCTTTGCTTTCACTTCTACTACCATCTCTATAGTTTCTTTCGAAGACTTTGTATACCTATGCCTTGATTATTTATGTGGAAGATATAGTAAAAGTTAACCCATCAAATCCAACACATAGAATAATAATGATAATATCAAAAGGGTATTCAAGATGAACTATAATTTGGGCAAGTTCAAACATAGCTATAAGTTGGATATATCAAAGTTCTTGCAAGTTAGTGTAACATTGTTAGGAGGATTTTTACTTGGGTAATTGATCTACAAATTCTTGCTACATAGATCTAGAAAGATAGACCTATAGTAAGAATAATCTCTACAAACCCTAGTTGTTTGGTGATTTCCATATAATGCGTAGCTAAAGAATTAATAGGCAATTTTTGTGACTATTTGTATGTTGAAGAATAAAACATTATCTCTTATAATTATTCTGTCATTTTAAAATATTATGATTTTATGTTCTTTTCAAATTACTCCAGCAATAAACCAATTCCTTTATTTTTAGAGTTGTTCCCTTCACCATTTTCCAAATTGGTTACCTTATTATTGTGAGTAGAAATCTCAACTTTTTATTTTGGGTTGGGTGGGATTTTATGTTGACAATTGACTATATGTAGTGATGTAATTGTTTTCATTAATGGTAACACATTATGTACATGTAGTAAACCTCAGAAATAAAGTTACTTAGCTTTTGGTACTCAAAAATTGTATAAGTATGAAATTGGTTTACAGTAGTACATTGTTTTATATGCAAAATGCTTCTGATGTCATATTATGACTAGAGAAGGTAGATGGAGACAATATACATGTTGGCAATGATGTATATAACCTTGGATATCAATAGGGATGGTACTTGAAAAGAGATATTCATGATCTACCTAGTGAAACGGAACAATGGAATTAAAGGAAACGAATTATTTTGTTTACAAAATAATTGCTTTACTAATTAGGACTGAAATGCTAGATATTTACTCTAAGTTGGAAAAGTATATTATGGTCTTAGTTGACCTAACAAAAATTTGTGAAAAGGCATGGTATTTATGTAAAGGACATCTTGCAAAAAGGAGTGTGCAATTGTATTGGAATAAGCGATATATGTGAAGCTTTTGAGAACCTTAATTTGTGATTTGAGACCGAGCTAAGGTCAGAGATTAGTTAATAAATAAGATATAGTACCTATATACTTGAGGACTGATTACTTGTTTGGGTGGTGAGGTCTTCTTGTAATTAGAAGTGCATGTTTGGGTAGTGAGCTCTTCTTTCATCTACTGTACTACAAATTCTAACAAGGTTGGAATCTCCTAAGAGTGATTCAAAGGCTCCTAACAAGGACTCTGTATACTAAATTTCTCATTGACTCGTAATAGGGTCCATTCTTTGGCAAGGAACATATATGTAAGTATATTATCTAGTGGGTATCATCATCAATCAGGTTTTCACTTGGCCAGGGTTTCCCTAGTTAGCAAAATATAGTGTTATGAGTTCTCTCCATGCATGGTTAATATTATTGTTCAACATTGATTTCTTAATTTCTTATGCATGGTTCTAAGTAATTAATAATATCTAGTAGGAAACAAAAGTTTGTAGAATACTGAGTCACCCCCCCTCTTAGTATTCCCTATTTCTAACAATTGGTATCAGAGAACAACTACTTAGAAGAGACTTAGTAGCTTGAGTAAGATCCCTAGAGAGATGGAATAGTTGATTTAGAACCTTGAAGAGGCACATGGAAAAATTGATCTCCTTACTAAACAAAGAGATAAGTTGAAAGATAAATATGAAGACTCCAAAGTATACATTTGACAATTGAAGGACAAGATTGAACATCTCAAATCCAAGCCTGAGTGTACTAAATTTGAAAATAGTGATGATGATTATCCAAAACTAAAAACAAAGTACAAGATATTGAAGCATAAATTAAGGATTACCAATCTAGAGTTGAGTTTGAAGAATGATCCTAGCAAATTTGAATCTGATTTGAAAATTGAAAATTTAGATCTTAGAGCGAGTCTAGAAAATAAGACATCCAAATTTGAAACATTGAAAGAAGATCATGAAGAACTTCAGAAGTACAAAAGTATTGTGAAATGTGAACTAACTCAGTGTAAGAAAAAACTTGAAAAACTTTATACTAGTAGACAAAAGTTGGATGAATTATGTCTATACAAAGACCTACTTATGATAAGGTTGGTCTTAGTTATTTATTTAGCATGTTTGCAAAGAAACCTGAAAGTAAATCAGATCCAAAAGAGAAAGATAAGTCTAATGATAAGATTGAATTCAATCAATCTTATGATAAATCCAAAGAGGTTGTGAAGGAAACTATGAAATTCGATGAACCTAAGCAAGTGCAATCTCCTAAAGAAACCATGCATGAATTTGGAGGTGAATTTTTTTCATGTAATGAAATAGGTCATATGAAAAGAGATTGTACAAATAAATCATTTAATCATGCTATAAAATTTTACAGTCATAATTGTCATGGTATTGGTCATAATGCAATTGATTGTAGGAAACCTAAATATGATAATGATAGAAGAAATAGTAGAATGTCTAGAAAAACTAACCTTGTAGATAGAAGAAGATCTAATGAAAGGGCATCAAGATAAAGTAGACCTTATGAAGAAAGGAAGAAAATCATGTGTTATAAGTGTAACAAATTTGGACACATCACCCGATATTGTCAAGCACCTATTGATTAATAGGGTCTTAGAAGCAAAACCCTAGTATGTCAGTTATACAATAACTTTGGACATACAACAAAATACTTCAGAATGGATAGAAGTAATACTGGAAGGAACTTTGGAAATGATAGAAGGAATTATGGAAGAAACATAAAAAATATAAGCAAAAATGGGAGGAACTTCAAAAATGACAGAAGGAATGATGAGAGCAGCTCCATAACTAAGAAATATAATGAAGAACAAATAAATGTAGTTAGTGAACTTCAAGAAGAACTTAATGAGATATCTATAAAGAGATTAGATATTTTAGAAGAAAATTTAGATGATGTTGAGATAGGAAAATTAAAGCCAGTAATCGAGTTGAATTAAGCTTGTTCATAACACCTGTATTGGAAACTTCATTTAGAGATTGAGCTACTCAACTTGTTGGAATTATTTTGTATTTGTCATTAGTTATAACACTTATTCAATTCTAATTGGCTACTAAGCTCATCACTCAATCTATAGTTTATACTGAGCATCTAGTGGTTACCTAGTAAGTTCATCACTTAAGCAGTTCACACCAAGCATTCTTGAACCCACCAAGTGAGTATGCAGTTCAACAGTTTATACTAAGCTTATAGTGTTCACGATATAGATAGTGGTTACTGAGCTTCATAGTGCCTACTGAGCTATTAGTTTGTGTGATGTAAAGCCAGTTTCTACTGAGTGATGGATGTGTAGTGTTTACCGAGTGACATCAAGGTAAACAAAAGATTCAATATCTACCAAGTGACACTATATCTATTGAGTCTCCAATGGTTACCAAGTTCTAAGATATGTTGTGTGATTAGTATGGACCAAGCTTCTACTTCTACTGAGTGCATGATGATGTCAAGTAATGCATTGGACATTGAGTATCAGAAGGTCACCAAGTCAGCTTGAAGAACCTGAGTTTTCTACTATTTGGCCGACTTAGTAATGTTTTTTTTACTTGTGTTTTAGCCAACCTTGTAATTGTAAATATTGGAATGGTATGTAATGCGAATCAATAGTAGAGTAGAGTATTCAGCAAGGTCTACAAGGAGTAGCAAAGTCATATCAGTCACAAGAGGTGATCTATAATTCAAGGATCTAATCAACAATCAATAAGTTAGATCTACTATTTCATCCTGACAGGTGAATCAGTTTTCTAAATCCTTTAACAAGGTAGACTTAACAATCTTTGTATAAATCTCTTAACAGAGTGCATACTTCATTGTATGTTTGTAAAACCTCTAACAAGGTGGATCTAGTAGTCCAAATTGCTCTTAATAGGGAAAATCATCAGAAGTAGTCAATGTAAGCCCTAACAGGCCCACTTTAGACTACAGTAGTGAAGTTTTGTGGGTATCATCCCCACCCTAGTTTTACTTACTATTTGGAAGGTTTCTGTGTCACCAAAATACTGTGTTCATGTGTTATGAATGTTTATTTGTTTCATGCATGCAATAGATTAGATAAATGAATGGTGAATGATTTATATGGTTAAGTACTGAATTGATCTAAAGTTTTTGAGGTTACTAATTCACCTCTCCCCTCTTAGTAACCTAGCTAGTCTTGATTATTTCCAACAATTGGTATCAAAGCTCTGTGGTTCTTAGGATAAATTTTGACATCTTGAGGAAAGATCAAGACAATGGAGATATTCAGACTTGATAAAGCTATTGATAATCAAAAGCTAGATCTAGAAATGGCCATAACTCAACTCAAGGAAGCAAAAGAGCATCTTTCCCAATCATTGAAAAGAAGGAAGGAACTTGCAAAAGAAATGAAAGACCACTAGTATGTTGAAGAAAAGATTGAAGATTTTTTTCCATCAAGCAGTTCAGATAAAGCTAATGAAGCAATCAAAGAACTCCTAGAAAAGAATGGCTCTTTGCAAGAAGAGGTAAGAAAATTGAAAAAAGAACAAGAAGTTCAGTCAATAAGAATGTGTGAAATCTTGGAACAAAGTACTAAGGCAAGTGAAGACGTGGAGGCAAGGAAAAATGAAAATCAAAATCAATCCCTTTAGCAAGAAAGTCTTATCAATCAGCTCTCCAATGCAAATGAGGAAATCATGAATCTAAGATCTAAAAATGAAAGTCTAAGGAATGTTCTGATCACTGAAAGACAAATCAATGAAAGATTGAAAGCTGATCTAATCTTTGAAAAACAACTCAATGAAAGGATGATAAAATCTCAAGCATATATGGATCAATTGAATTAGCTAAGTAGGGAGAATCTTCATAGGAAAAATGGTAAAGTAGGTCTTGGATACAAAGAAGAAGGTGAATCTTCCAAACAAGGTGCCCAAAGGAATCAAAGACCTACTTGGAACCACTGTGGTAAGTTAGGTCATACATCAAACAAATTTTGGAGCAATGGAACGAAAAAATTCAATGGAAAATGCTACAATTGTAGCTAACATGGTCATAAAGCTAATGAATGCAAGAAGAAACCAAAATTTGAAAGCAAATGTCACAAATGCAAGAAACAAGGTCACAAGGCATTTGAATGTAGATCCAAATCATTCAATCCTACTAAAAAAATTGTTAAAGCAATATTTGGTTGGGACTACAACACTTGGTGTAGATGTCACTATTGTGGAGAATATGGACACATTGGCATAGACTGCACAATGCATCACTTGAGAAAGAGAGATTCAATAGTAAGATGTTATACATGTACTAAAATTGGTCACATAGCCAAAAACTACATGAATATAGGAAGAATTGAAGATGAAAAGAAGGCTAGAGTTGACAACATCAAGAAGTAGATGAGAAAGTAGTGGATTCCCAAATCTACCAAGTAGATTAGTTTAAATGATGGCAATGTCACTCAAGAAGTGGGTGACTCCACCATTTCCAATTAGATTCATGAAGGAGGAACTGGAACTATATTATTAAGCCAAATCTTGAGCAGTTCCAAATGGAAGAAAGCAAAAGATCCAATTAGTATTTTAGATACAAAGGGATTACATGAGATCAAACCTTATTGAGCGAGGTTAGTCACATACTCAACCGAGCAAGGTTGAGAGTAATGAAAAGTTTGTTTGATCACCGAGTCACAAGTTTCTATCGAGCTAGTGAGTGGATGATAGTCTATCATGCACTATGTCAGTATGGTACCTAGCATTAATGGTGAATTTTCATGAAAAAGGGCAAAATTTGACTTCATTTTTCACCACAAATTTAGTATTCATAGAGCTAAGAGATTTCTAGGTGTACACAAGCAATTCCAAGTGATTTTGAACGAATTTCCATTGAAGAATTTGTTTGAAAAATTTATTTCAGTTGCTAAGCAGTGATGGCATCCGGGAGTATAAGTAGCAGTAAGGTGAAAAGAGGTTCAAAAATGTTGGTTAAAGGTGTGGAGTGGAAAGCACCAAACTTCAAACTAGTTCCAATAGTTGTGAAGGCACTCGACCCTAATGGAGCTCAATCTCAAATTCCACCAAAGGTACTATTAATTAATGACATTCACACTCATTTTAAGTGTTCTATTTAGGAAATTGGAACCGTAGAGATGGATAGTGCATTAGAGGAAATGCATGTTGATGGTTCATTAAAACTTGAGCATAAACATCATGAAACAAAAGGATTGACTCATATTGCACACCTTCCAAGAAGCTTTTAGATTAAGTGGATTAGATACATTCTCAGTCATGTGCACATTGGTCAACTATGGTTAAATAAGCCCATGCTAATAACCAAGAAGATGATTCATAAGATTACTAGTCTCCCCATGCTAAGTAAAGAAAAATCTACCAAAACCCTAGGTCGGGATGAACTCCAGAAGAAAACCTTAGCTGAGTGGGATAGTAGAGGTTTGAAAATTAGCACTATTTCTGATGTGGATTTAAGATTTGGTATTCATGTAATTTCTCACAAAATTTACAACTTTAGTAGTTTGAACAACGTACCATGTGAGGCAGTGGATTTAGCATTTAAGGTTGTGAAGAAAAAGATGGAATTTGATTTGTCAGAGTTATTGCTAAAACAATTGAACACGAATATGGATAGTATTAGGACATCAAAAAACAACCCTTGTAAATTTGGTTCTTTGTTGACATGTCTTTTCTTTTATGTGCAAAAGTTTTTCCCATCTAAAGTTTCTATTGTGTGGAGAAAAGATGTTCCTATTCTATATCAGATAAATGAGTTCATTGCAAAAATGGATGTAAACTTTGACAACATTATGGACAATTATTTTGAAGATTTCAAGGAAAGAATGAATAACAGTTTTAGGATTCCACCCAAACTTGTTGAGGATTATAAAGATGATGTGTGTTTCATGGTTGACTGTGATAGAGTTTACATTCAGGCAATTAGGCCCTGAGTTGCATGGGTAAAACCTCTCCCATATGAGGTCAATATTGATGAAACCAAAGACATCATTGAAGCCTTGGAAAATGAACTTAGAGATCCCAAGCAACCAATTTTTGGTACATATGATGAGGCCAAAGCAAGAATTGAGCTTCAAATCAAGCTACCCCAGGAAATTAGCAAAGGAAAGAGAAAGATAGCTAAGATGAAAACTACCACTGGCCCTCTAATGCTTACTGAGGATAAAGGAGAGGATGAAGAAGAAGAAGAAGAAGAAGAAGGAGAAAAAAAGAATCAGAGAAGGGGATAGAGCCATCCAAGAAGAAGGGTAGGGCAATCATTACCAAGCCACTAAAGGCCTCCACAACTATTTTCACCAAAAGAGGAAAAGGAAAAGGTGAAGTTGTGCTCAACAAGCCCTCACTTATCTTCTAGAAAAAATTGAAATAGATGGAAGGAGTAGGCATCACAAACTTCAAGGCTCTAAAGTTTGAGACAAGGACTGATGTTGAGAAGATGTAGATTGAGGAATTGGTACTCACTAAAATGGGAAAGTCACCTAATCAGATTGTTCCACAAATTTCAAAGGAATTATTGGAAAGATTACAACCAAGGTGGGGGTTAGCTGTACAAATAGCAAAATTTATATATATGAACAGTTTTTGAGGAAGCTACTACCAAATCTTAAAGATGTAGAAGTAATGATAGGCATGAAAGAGAATGAAGGGAAAATGATGATTAGATTCCATACATGTTTGATTTTAATCAAAGATATTGAGCATGTTGTTAGAGATGCAACAAACATGTGGAAGAACATCTATCATCTACATAAGCCTAGTGATGACCTATTCAAAATCAAGGATGATGATGGTGATAGTGATGATGAAGAGGATAACACTCCATGTGTTACATTTGATGTTGAAGACTATCAGGCATTATGAAGAGAAAGAGGAAGAAGATGATCCAATGAAAATTGTAGTAGAAGTCATTACTTCCCTTCGTCATTCTCCACCTAAATCTGCTACATCATCAAGGTTGGAGATAGCTTTAGCAAGTATGGTTGCCACCACCATAGATATATCATCTACACAATCATTAGTTGCTACCTCATAGCTCTAGCTATCTGCAATGGAAGTGTTAGTCACTTCATCTACTAAGCTGCAACCCTCTTCATTAGCTCCTGAGTAATCTACTTTAGCAATATGCACAGCTGCCAATTCTCCAATTGTGTCAACTTCTTTAGCAACATGTACAATAAGTTTTCTAGAATGTTCTATAGTTTTGTCAACTATAGTTTTAACTGCACCAATTTTTGTCCAGTCAGTTCTACATTTATAAGTATTCTAGTGTGTATACAACCTATTGGTACTTCATTTTTAGGAAGCACATTAGTTTTGGATACAGTTAGTACCTCTCTCAATTTTCCTTTAGTTGGACCAATTCAAGTTTTCACTGCAAGTCTAGCTACTTCTACTATTGTTTCCATTTCTAAGTCCAAAGAAGTAAGTTCATAAGTAAAACCAAAGACTCCTCTAAAACTTCTTCTTACTGGCAAAGCAATTGATGAATACATTGATTTGGACAAGGAAATTGTTATTCCTAAGATAGATCTGGACACTGCCATAGCTAATGAAATGATATTAGTCATTCAAATTTTAGAGCAAAAGGCAAGGCAAAAGCAACTTAGAGATGAGAGAGATAGAGAGTTCACTATAATTGAAAATGCCAAAAACATAATAACTGAGGCTATAGGTGTTGATGTGGACTCATCTCAACAAATTTTTTTGCAATTGGAAGAAGTTGTGAATAAGTTCAACAAGGATACCTCTGGACAAGAAAAGCTCATTGAGAAGGTAGAGAAAAAGTTTGATAATAAGGTGCTTGAGCACATTGCCATTAATTAGGTAGAGTTATCTTCAATTTTGAGCAATCTTGAACAATCTTTCACCAATGAAACATAACTTTTTGGCAAGCTTTGTAATGTTATTGAGTATATTAAGGATATAAAGGAGAAATTGAATAAGATTGATGTTGATATGAAAGCAAGAGCTCAAAATCTATAGCTTGACCATAATTCAAGCTTATCACATCACATGAAGGCGAGATTTTTGTCAGAAATATAGGCAGAATTACTAAGAGAGGAAGCCAAGATTAGATCCACATTGATTGATATCCAAAATATGATCCTTCCAATTATGAACTCAATGCAAAAAAACATTGCATATTAAAAAACATTGGTCTAGGATAATAATTTTTCCATAGCAGATCATATGATTGAACTTGTTGTAGAAGTTCAAGTGGCACTCTCCACCTACAAAATTTTGAAAGACAATTGGATAAGACATTGGCTCTTATTGTTAAGGTACACTCTAAATTTCTCTCACATTTTGATGTCTCTATTTGAATATTTTGCATATCTCTTTAGCATTATTTTCAAAAAGGGGGAGTAAGTGATAGTAAGAGATGATAAGAGACTTGTGGAGAAAATAAGGGAGAAAATAGATTAATATTTGTATAGTGATAAGCTATGTATGTACTATGCCATATGTATGGGGGAGATATGTGAGATATGTGAAAATGTATATATAGCAGATTTACAAAGATCAATTTTGAAAAAGAAAAAATTAGTATGTCAGTGTAGATAAGTTTTGGCTCATAAGTGTTTTTGTCACTAATGCCAAAGGGGGAGATTGTTGGCATTATGTTGTATTTGTCATTAGTGATAACACTTATTTGATTCTGAATGGCTACCAATCTCATCACTCAATCTATAGTTTATACCAAGCATTTAGTGGTTACCTAGTAAGTTCATCACTTAAGTAGTTCACACTGAGCATTCCTGAAGCCATTGAGTGAGTATGTAGATCAACAGTTTATACCGAGCTTACAATGTTCATAGAATAGATAGTGGTTACCTAGCTTCATAGTGCCTAACGAATTATTAGTTTTTTGTGATGTAAAGCTAGTTTCTACTGAGTGGTGGATGTGTAGTGCTTACCAAGTGATAGCAAGGTAAACAAATGATTCAATATCTACCAAGTGACACTATATCTACCGAGTCTCCAATGGTTACCGAGTTCCAAGCTACATTGTTTGATTAGTATGGACCAAGCTTCTACTTCTACTGAGTGCATGATGATGCCGAGTAATGCAGTGGATGCTGAGTATTAGAAGGTCACCAAGTTAGCTTGAAGAACCTGAGTTTTCTACTATTTGGTCGACTCAGTAATGTTTTGTTTACTTGTGTCTTAGCCAACCTTGTAATTGTAAATATTGGAATGGTATATATGTAATGTATTGTATCATTTGCAATGTATGGACGAAAAAAAAAGGAATGATATGTAATGCGAATTAGCAAGGAGCAACAAAGTCATATTAGTCACAAGAGGTGATATGTACTTCAAGGATCTAATAAGAAATCAAGTTGTAAGTCAAATCTACTATTTCATCTTGATAGGTGAATCAATTTTCTAAATCCCTTAACAAGTTAAACTTAATAGTATTTCTATAAATCTCTTAACAGAGTGCATACTTCACTGTATGTTTGTAAAACCTCTAACAAGGTGGATCTAGCAATCCAAATTGCTCTTAATAGGGCATATCATCAGAAGTGGTTAGTGTAAGCCCAAATAGGCCAAATTTATACTGTAGTAGTGAAGTTTTGTGGGTATCATCCCCACCCTTATTTTACTTTCTATTTGGAAGGTTTCTAGGTCACCAAAATACTGTGTTCATGTGTAATGAATGTTTTTCTATTTCATGCATGCAGTAGATTAGATAAATGAATGGTGAATGATTTATATGGTTAAGTGCTGAATTGATCTAAAGTCTTTGAGGTTATTGATTCACCCCTCCCCTCTCAGTAACCTAGTTAGTCTTGATTATTTCCAACATGGACTATAGTTAAGCTCACTTTCAATTTGGAGCTTATTGGAACAAGTTAGGAAGGAAATAAAAACTATTGTTATAATAGAGAAAGTTTACTTTGTGATAGAAGATGAAATCTATGTTTCTACAAAAAATTTAATGAAGTGAATTTTTTCGGAGCATTGTCATGACGAAAGGAAGCTATGGTGAACCTCAGATAACATTTAAAGATTGGACAGTTGATCTTGACCAGATATTTGGTTTCAGAGCGAAATAAATTGCTTTTTTGATTGAGTGAGTATACAATTAATGCAAGTTCTAGATGAATAAAAGGAGAACAAACTTGATAATTTTTACATTGTGATCATCTCAAAAGCTAAGAGCACCCAAAAGAAATTTGGAAAATTGATTTCGAGTAAAAAAATACTCCAGAAAAGATATTTTATCATTTTCCACACAAAAATTCTTCAATAAATTTATTTTTTGTGTAATCATGGATATGTTTGTTATTGAGAATGTTGAGAATATTGAGAGACCCAAATTGAAGGTTTTTCTTGTAAAAAACTAAAGGAAAACCCTAATTTTGCATTATCATTTACTCTAGACAAAGTATTTTTCTTGGAAGATGTAAGAAGCTACCTATGTAGTAAGTTTGAACCTATTAGAAGTGAGTTTATGAATACAGATATGGAAATTGTTTTCAATCATGATATGGCTATTAAGCTTGGATATGGGCATCTAAAAGACTTAGACTTAGTCAAATATCATGTCTACCACAAAATTTATACTAAAGAATGAACACATATCATATTAAGAAAAATCCATAATGGAAAGATTTGAATGGGAGACAATGTAGTTGACATCTCTAACGACCTTATTCATGAGGTCACTAGTTTTATCAAACAAGGTAGTGGGTTGAGAATTACACCAAGATAGTCTACAATGGTAAAGCAATGGTGATGAACACCATCAGACAACATGATGTAAGATTCTTGAGTAGAATCATTACATATTCTCTATGTACAAGTTGTAAGAGTGATGAGTTGTCAGCAAGATTTATTCATGCAACTTATAATATATGTGTGGAAAAAGAATAAGTGAATTTGAGTGAAATTCTGAGAGTACAACTTATTGAGAACTTATAGAAGATTAAGAGAACTAGGAATGGTGTATTTAGATTCCAGTCCTTGATTAATCATATTTTCTTTCATGTACTCAAGAGATTTTTAGTTTTATTAGTTACTAATATTATTAGTGAAAGATGTACTATGGACAAGATAATAGATGTATGCAGAAGGAATCCAACATAGAAAATCTTGGACAGTGGAAATTTGATCATGAGACCATTTTAGAATGAGATGAAACAAAGATACATAATTGCCTTTGCAATTTTTTACAGATTTATGAATGATATATGTTTTATGGTGGATACTGACTTAACTTATATTGAAGCAATAGAACCTCAAGAAATATTTCTTGAGCATCTAGGTTATGGTTTGAGCAATGATGTAGCTATTAGTTATATTGATTTATTGTTTGTCATGTCCCCTTTTCAAATAATTAAAAAATAATAATCTTTGCTAAGGCAGGCAGGCCCAAGAAAGTGAAGTTTCGGAAAAAGGGGGTTAATCTTTGGAAACCGTTGGACTAATAAATAAAAATTATTATTAAAATATGTTTCATTAACCTCTCTTGGACGTGAGTTACAGTTATGCCCTCTTTTAAGGGGTTTGGAGGCATTTTGGGCTCATGGCAGAACTTGATTTTGCTCATTCTTTGTTATTCTTCAGAGGCTGCCAAACCTGTGGAGAAGGAGACCCAAGAACGGGAGTTTGCAGGTTTCCAGGGAGACCTAAGAACGAGAGTTTGTAGGTTTCCAGGAAGGCTAAGGACAGGAGTTTGAAGCCATTCCATGTGCATGATCATATAGAGTTTGCCTTTGTGCTGAATAGTGCAGATTTGTGGGTTTTCGGATTTATTAATAATTGGTGAAGCCGTGAAGCTTTTGGCACAATTTCTGGCATACCCGATTTGGGGTTTCTTGAGAAATTTGGAGGATCTTTGTGATATTAGTTGTTTGATCTTAAAGATCTGATTAAAGGTTGGAAATATCATGTAAAATCAGAAAAGGGACATTTCAGTGGTATCAGAGCCATGATCTTGCCAGCTTGAGGGTTTGTAGAAGTTTGCAGGTCAGTTTTGACAACTACCCAGATCTTGCATTTCAGTTTTGAGAACTACCCAAATTTTGCATGTCATAATTTATGATTGCATGTTGCTTCTAATCAGCTGCATGTCAAAATTTATGGTTTCATGCTACTTCTAATCATTTTCATGTTAGTTCTTGGTGAATTTGGTGGTTGTAGAAGTTTGCATTTCAGTTTTGACAAGTACCCAGATCTTGCATGTCAGTTTTGACAACTACCCAGATCTTGCATGTCATAATTTGGTGGTTGCATGTTGCTTCTAATCAGTTGCATGTCCAAATCTATGGTTTCATGCTACTTCTAATCATTTTCATGTTAGTTCTTGGTGAATTTGGCGGTTGTAGAAGTTTGCATGTCAGTTTTGACAACTACCCAGATCTTCCATGTCAGTTTTGACAACTACCTAGATCTTGCATGTCATAATTTGGTGGTTGCATGTTGCTTCTAATCAGTTGCATGTCCAAATCTATGGTTGCATGCTACTTCTAATCATTTGCATGTTAGTTCTTGGTGTTTGAAGAAGTTATATCCTATTGGGGTTACACTCTACTTTATCCAGAATGGACAAGTATAGTACAGAGTCTCAGAGGGAACGATCTTGGACAATTGATAGCCAGAGTCAAAATAGTAGAAAGGATGGTTATTTAGACATTCGAGATAAACTTATGAAAATAAGCCATGACATGTCTAAACAGTTGGTTGAGCACCATCGTATAATGAATGACATGTTATCTGACCCAGCTAAGGTGGATAAGTTGACTGGATTTTTATTTGGCAAATTTTCTCACAGGACAGATGACACAATTCCCAAGAACTTGCATGAGGAGTTTGAGAAACTAGCTAATAGCCAGGTAGAGGTCTCAGATTCTACTCTACCACAGGAGGTGGTGGGAAAGGATATTACACAGATTGATAGTAACGGTCAACTTGATACTCAAATTGAGACAATTGTTTACAGGTTGTCAAAGGGTGATGCCACAGGTATTCAGGATGGTATAGTTACAACAGGCAGTGACTACAGTGTAGTGGGTTCAGATGATGATTATGAGGATGTTGTTGTGCAGGATGGTGAGATACCTGGTAGAGATGAGCAAACATTGAGCATTCATGACTTTGCTGAGAAAGAGTACCAGGCACAGTTAGATGCTTCATCACATGAGGTTGAGGCAGGTAGTACTTCACATGATTTATCCTGCCAGCTGAAGGTGAGTGAAGATAGTATTTTGACTTCATTATCTCATCATGATAGGTATGTGGAGTTAGTTGGTATTGGTCATATTACTCAAGTGAGGATTTTTCTTGAGTTACCAGCTGATTCTAGTTTACAGATATGGACTCAAGATTGTTATATTGGCATTTGGGATTCAGTTGACAGGAGATCTTTAACACTTTTTGGTAGCAGTGTTTGTTTGGGTGCTATCATGGATTTGATTAGAAGATTGCACGGTGTTGTCTTTTCTTGTGCTAGTAGCTTGTCCAATGTTGGTATAACTTATTAAAGTGTAGGTGAAAAGTGTGGGAGGTCTTTCATTAATAAAGGGTTCATTCAATTGGGATAAATAAGTGTTGGTTCATTAATAGGAAAGATAATCACAACAAATCAAAATTTAGACTAATAAATTGCTGGTATCAAAGCCATGAGAAAATAACCTAGTTATTTTCAACTAGGTTATTACAATTTCCAAAACCAGCAATTTATTAGTCTAAATTTTGATTTGTTGTGATTATCTTTCCTATTAATGAACCAACACTTATTTATCCCAATTGAATGAACCCTTTATTAATGAAAGACCTCCCACACTTTTCACCTACACTTTAATAAGTTGATTTTTCCATAGATAGCATATCCAAGTGTCTTTACTACCACTATTTATAGATCTATGATGCTTGGAAGTCATGAAAAAATAAGTGAAATGATGATTCCCAATACAAAGAATTAGATAATTGATAGCAGAGTTTTTTTGTCTCTGTCATACCACTTCTATTACAGTGGACAAAAAAGAAACTCTAGCTACTAGAGGTCCATATCTCTAGCTAAGGGATTTTGGTACTACCCTTGACACTATTTGATTTATAGTCACACACAATAACTAGAAATGAAATATGCTTCTCTAGCTTGATGAACATTTGGTTGGAATTTTGGGAAAGCTAATTTTGTGAAATGTGAAGAATGCTCCACCACAATCTCTTTCTTGGAGCATTTCATTGGTCTAGCTTAATAAGCGTGATCAACTAGAATTCTTATGATAAAAACTAACCTAGACCTTTATGGTGAAAAATAGTCAATACTAACCAAGATACGATAGAGTTATTTAAAATAGGAAACTAAGATGTTTTTCATACTAAATTATTACATCAGCAAATATCTAAAATCAACTTCACATTATGTTGTAACTCTAGCATAGGTGTTTGATCACCGATAGCTTTTATTTTAGCATTCAAGTTTTCAAGATTGGTCAACACCCTCACTTGCGGATCTTTCATGTCAAGAACTTTATGTACTATTTCAACACCAATGTTCTTGCTTCTGAGTTAATAGTTCTTCAGCTGAATTTTCTTTTAAAACATTCATTTTGTTGAACAATTCACCAAGAGGCATAAATGTTGTCACAAATATAGAGACTCTAAACTTCAAACAATGTAAGACCATGTTTGAATTTGATGGGCATCAATATGCTATTTACAATATTATGTTAAGGTTATGATTGGCCTAGGCTTTTACTTTTTGTGAAGTTTGTATCATTTTAACACTCGATCATGCTTGATTCCAAAATTTTATTATATTAATCTCATCATGACTATATGAAGAATCTATGTCAAGAAAGTAGTTATTGGTGTCATGACTCTAAATCTTATAATTCTAATTGTGAAGGTTCTTATATTAAATTATGTTTGAGACTCTTTCAATTAAAGAATTATTGAATACTTAGAATTATATTATATTTGTAGTGATGCTAGAAGTAGAGAGATGAATGAGAAGTAAGGGAGAGTATTTGCATTATCTTGTAAGAATTTATGGATACAGATAAGAAATTATGTAAATATTGTAATTTGTATAGTATCTTATTACTTGGTTCTCATATTAGCATTGAAAGGACTATGGCATACTATGCTAGTTTTATAGGGTCATTCTTATGTTCGATATATGTTATTGGATCTAGAATCCTTAAGATCATTTTAAGTTTTACCAAAGTTCTGAGGGAATTGCCTTAGTGTTAAAGTTCAATCCAATGTCTTCTTCTTTTTCTTAAACCCAAGTTCATGAAGAGTCATATTTTTTCAAAGGTTCTTTAATGATTTGAAATTAGGTCCCACTGCCAGTAAACTTCCCATGTGCTCTATAACTTTCCAAGCCACAAAACTTAGGATCAACATGCACCAAAATAAACAACCGAAGTAGGACCTAGCTAAGAAAAGGTGGCACACAAGTGTACCCCCTCAAATAGGTCCACTTGTATGGCTAATTAGCTCTCAAGTGACCAAAAGAGATAACAACAAGTTATAATTGAGTCTGGATAAAGAGAAGGCATGATAGGCATCCTTAGGTATTCTCATTAAATACTTTAACACTCCATTAAGATATAATTACACCCTTGGACTTGAGCCTACAATGGTGTTTCCAACTACAAAATATTATGTACACTTCAAGTTCATACAAACTTTGGATACTTAACAAAAATTTTTGGAACAAATTTAGAACCTTTCTACATTGTCCCAGATTAAACCAAAATGAAGCATATTATTGAGCTAACAAGACTAAAAACCACCAATTTTTTTCAGTAAGTTTTGGTTTAAGAAAACTAAAATCAAATAATTTTAAGGGTCATAAATGCATTAGAGGCCAACAAAATCTAGTGATCTATGTTCTTAAATAATCTGTGTTGTAGTTTGAATTCATAAGCAATGATGAAATTACATAAATAGACTTAGGCATCACAAAATTTTGAAGAACTAATTTAGATAATTATGTATAAATACTGGTGCTTATTCAAAGTATCTAACTTGGTATTTCTTGAAAATCAGAGTAACTACTACCACACATTAGCAATAAAATTATGTTGCATGGATTGTAATAAAACTTACTTCATGGAATTATGTTACATGGATTGTAATAAGAATGACTTGGTAATTCAAAATTGAAAGAGACTAAACAACATTGAATGCTTTGATTTTCCAAAGTGGATTCCAAACACATGCTCTCAAGACAAAGAAATCAAAATTACAAGAAGCAATACTTCATTGCTGCCATTGGGTAAATTCTACAAGAGGCAAGGTCTATTGTAGTGGCATCATGGCTTGCCCTTATTAGGCAAGAGAGAAGTTCTTACCAACACCAAGCTCCATAACATCCTCCATGAACCAACACAAAGTGTTTTTTTTTCCCCTTCCACTACTTTTGCCTCCATCACTAATTTTATTTATCTTTCACAAGAGTTGATTATAAGAAAAGGGAGAAAAAATAAAATAGATATATGACATAATGCTATGTCATGTCAATAGAAGAAAAAGATGAAACACATCCATTTCACAATTAAGTCAAAGAAAGTAGACAGTAAAGGTTATTTGCATCACAACTTGATTGAAAATAATGACCACTAATATGTGTCATCATTTTTTAAAAGAGAGACCATTAAATGGAAAGGGAAAAAATACAATAGATATATTACAAAATTTCATATGAAGTGAAGAAAAATTCTTGAATGATGAGATATATCCAAATCACATGATCAAGTAAATCAAGAAATCAAAGATAATTTGCTTTAAAAATATTGACTACCAACATCTTGTGTATCATCTCTCCCCTAATATCTCTTTAATTGGAGGTGCATTAGTTCAACACATTCTTTATCTTCATCAAAAACCTTTAGTAAATTATCAGGAAAAGTATCTAGAGCTTAACTAAGTTCCTCATTTCATTACTGAAACCTTTTTGTGATTACCTCTCTTTCAAAGACTAGATAGATTTTTCTTCCATTAGGAAAGAGTTGAAGTGAAGCTTTAGCACATTATTGGGCCTTTTCCAAGTAAGAAATACAAGGAGGAGAATCCCAAGGTAGTGATCCACAGGGTGGAGACCTCAAATAGACTCCCAAATATAATATAAATAAGCATATGAAAGTGCCAAGTTAAACTTGATTTTATAGAATTGATTTATAGGTTGGCTTCTACACTTAAGACCTCTACTATTGTCAAGGGCTCAATGGTGCACATAAGAAAAAATGTGGTATATACTGAGAAAACATAGTCAAGAGGGGAAAAAATGAAAAATAATAATCTTCATCTTCTAAAACAACAAGAAAAACTCTACCTCATCAATCATAATATACATTCCTCAAGCATTTAGACAAATATATTATAACACGAGTTTGAAATGTTTATAATTACTTCTTGTGCATTAATGTGTAATAGAAGAAAAATCTATCCAAAATGTGACTGAAAGAAAAACACACATTTGGACTACAATTGATTTCCTCCAACCTTCTTCAGTCCAATACTTCATGGTTACACATTACCATTTTACCACCGCTAGATAAACTGAAGAAAGATAGATAAATAAGAAGCATTAAGAAACAAACAAAGGGATCCATCATGAATTTCATGAACATAAAGATATAGAGTACTAACTTTGCAACTCCCTTCACTGAAGAAATTAATGGTACTTTGTGATTTTTTGATTTCTTATCCTTTTGAATAGATTTTCAATATCATCTATCATTCTTTTGATCAATTCTTAATAGGATTACTTGAATGCATGCATGTAGGTATCATTAAAGTGTTTGCTTCTAGGGTTGTTTTGTATTGGAGTGCACAAGATCTAATAATTTTTTTTTTGAGAGATTAAGAGGAAGGCTAAACTGAGAAAGTATTTTTTGTCCTACACCAATAAGATAAAATAGATGTTGAATGAGATTTTTATATCTACTTTTGTAGAAGCCTATATAGTGTATTTGGTAACAAATTTGCAACTATCCCTCTTATTGCATTTAGCCTACATTCTAAAACATTTTCTTGGATATACTCAGCTTACATCTCTATTTGTATGGATTTTTGGCCTTTTTAAGCAGCTTCCTTGTATACTTATTAGTTTTATGTATCAAAAACCTTGTCAAAATATTCTCTTCTTATGTGTTTTCCCCATTTGAGAGAAAAATAACTTATAATAATTTGAAGTTCAATTATAACCATTTAAACAATAGAGTACTGTATAATTGAGATCAAACTAAAGACACATACCAGATTCAAGGCCATGGCAATACTCATATGTAGGTATGTGTAAGTTGAAAGATTATCTCTTGTCCATATTGAAGCATGTCTTTGACTGCCTATGTATCCAACTTTGGTTATAAAGGATCATCTATTGGGACTTGCTAGTAGTATTCCTTCAAATGTGGACCTTGGCATCAATTTTCATTATACCTACCATAACTAACAAAAATAAATAAAATATGAAAGAACCTTCTTGAGGCCTTTCAAACAAAATCTTAGAATGGTTTATACAAGAGTACTTTGCATCAACATTACATGTTATATTGTGGTAGTGAGAATGCCTTTTTTGTCCACCCAGTTCTTTATCCCCTCTATGGATGTTTCTTTCAGGAATGGTATATATCACAATATGTATAGCATAAGAGTTTCCAAAGTAATTAACTCCAACAACAATCTCCATTATTCTCATTTTTTTTTGTCTTATAATTTAACGACATAAAATTATAAAAATAATCATAGATACTATAGTCAGAACTAAATATGCTTCATGACTCTCTCTCTAGTTTACCTTGAAAACAATAGGTTCATGCATATCATTCCATATACCATCAAAAACATTTGAAACAAAACTACTAACTAATTTTGACCACCACTTTTGAGTTGTGGCTTGGGTAAAATCAGGGAAAACACATGGCCCATGCCAGACTTCCCCTACCAATAATATCCAATGTATCAAGTTATCAACTTTTAAATATTTATAGATATAGATAACATGTCACATTTTTAACCATTACTTATAGAAATAGCCATGTACATAGAAATTACCATCTTCTTGTAGAGCCCATACATCATTTCAGCATCTAGTATCATAGAAAAAATATCCTTTCTGACTTTTTATACTAGGATCAACCATCCAAACACCTTTAAAATCTTCCACATGTAGGTTGCTTTCAAGAGTTTGGGGATCAGGATATCACTTCTAGAAATTAAAAGCAAAAGTGCACTTTTTAATTATAAATGCTCAATTACTTTTAAGGAAAATATTTTACCAAAATCTTACAACCATAAATGCATAACTTAATCATACACTAGCTAGAAATGATTTGTTGACAAAAAATCAATTAAAGGGTGAAATTTTATGGTACTAATATATTTGAAATCCTTAAGATATATTATAACTTCTTATAAAACCTAATATTATATTAAAGATGACATTTAATGGCCAATATTATTTTGGTAAAAGATCTAGCAGATAGTCAGAAGTTTATATGGCATGGACTTGGAATTATTCACATAGGCATGTAGGGGTAAAATCATGAAATTGGGAACATGGGAAGAACCATAGAACATGTGTAGGTTTTGTGCCCAAGTGATGTAGGGAGCTACCCTTAATACCATAAACTCACAATAGAAACATAGAAACAATAGAAAAATGTGAGAACAAAATATGGACTTCTCATTTGCACCGCAAATGCAGAATTATAGAATTCATAAGTACAATATGCTAACCCACATGGGCACCTTTAGTACAATAATTTGCAAGACAAGCTATGAACTATCACGTAGAGCTATGCCAGACAATGTTCAGGCCTTTCTTAAATAGGTAGTTTTATGCCACCTAGGAAGGTTCTAGATGCTCAAGCTTAATACCTAGGGCCAATAGACCCTAACAATATACATAGAGTTAGTCAAATGCATCTTTGACAAATTATTTTAGAAATTTCGGTAGCCCAAATTTCAAAGGCCATAACTCACGGACCATTGCTCCAATTGGCTATTATAACCACTTTTCAAAAATGCTAGCTACTAATCTATAGGCTCATAATGGTGCTAGTGCCCTTCAATCAAGTTTTTAGACCTCATCTAGGCACTCTAAGGGCTCCAAAGGTGAGCTTGAAAATTTTTCTACAAATTTTCCCATCGAAAATCTCCAATAACTTCTCTGATAGGAATGCTTGAGCAATGACGTTTTAATTGTAGGCTTACAACTCTAAAATGAACCTTCTTGTAGAAAATGAGAACATTCTGATCTTATATGACAATCTTACTAAAAATAGTATATTCTCATAAATAGTAACCACCCTATCTACTACTCATTAAAATGGAAAAGACCAAAAATAAAATATTTTTGGGTGATGCAAGATTACCCTTGCACCCAAGATGCTCCTGCATCAAACACCTAGGGTAATTTGAGAAGTGACCCCATCACGTGTCAGGTGTTTAGAGGAAAACCAAGATGGTTAACCTCCTCCTTTTCTAGCAAGGATGAATCCTCAACTTGTCTCCCTTTCCATTTGACCAAATATTCCTCATAAGTTTTGTTTATGGTACTTTTTCCAACATGACTGTTTGGTATCTCCTCAATCTCCTTTATAGCTGAACTAGCTACTGGAATGCTCCACTGCACTTCTGCAACTTCATCTCCATCACCTCCTTCATAATACTCTATCAAATCTAAAATATTAAATATTGGCAAAATATTCAATTCAATAGGCAACTCCACTTCACACACATTTCTAGAATCATTAGTCCAAACTTCTTCATCTTCAACTTATTATATGTACCCATTGGAAAATGCTTGTTTCTCAAATGAACCATGACTTCATCTCCAATTTGAAAATCCTTATATCTCCTTTTCACATCTGCCTTAGCCTTATACTATGTATTCATCTTTATGATGTGCTTCCTCACCTCCTCATGGATGTTCTTCAAATGTTCAGCAAAATCTTCTGCTTTAGCACTACTTATCTCTCCTTTATCCAACTACCTCAATTTAGAAGCATTTATAGTACTACTCCTATATATAATTTGGAATGGTGATTTACTAGTACTCATATTGACATGATTATTATATGAAATTTTTTCCTATGGTAAAATCATAGCCCATCCTTTTGGTTTATCTCCAACCAAGCATCTCAACAAATTTCAAAAATTGTGATTCATAGCTTCATTTTGTCCATCAGTCTATGGATGATGTGATGAACTAAACTTCAAATCTATCCTCAACTTCTTCCACAATGTATGCCAAAAATACCTAACAAATTTGGTATCTCGATCTGAAACTATACTCTTTGGTAGACCATGTAATCTCACCACTTCTCTAAAAATAACTCTACTATATGATCAACATCACTAGTCTTCTTGCAAGGAATAAAATATTCCATCTTTGAAAACTTGTCAACCACCACAAAAATAAAATCATGTCTATGTTGTGTCCTCGGTAATTCAAGAACAAAATTTATGCTAATATTCTCCCACGGCTTCTCTGGTACAGGTAATGGCTGATACAACCCTGTATTTTTATTCACTCCTTTTTCCATCTGATGTACTCTACAATTTTGTACAAAATTCATCACATCTTGCCACAATTATGGCCAGTAGTAATTTTTAGCAACCAAAGCTATGGTTTTATCTTTGCCAAAATGTCCAGCCAATCTTTCACTATGCTTCTCCTTGATGAGTCTCTCTCTCTTTGAACTTCTAGGAATGCATAATTGGCTTCCTTTGAACAACATTATCCTAGATCATGAAATCCAACCACTTTTTCCTATCAAGTGTAACAGGTTCTATAAAAGCCTTCCACACTTTACCAAAATTAGGATCATTTGGATACAATGTACTGAGTTCCTTGAACCCAACCACCTCTATTTGCGTTTCTGATAGCAAAAGTTGTCTTCTACTCAGAGCATCTACAACTTTGTTAGACTTCCCACTCCTATGTTTCAAAACAAATGTGTAACTCTGCAAAAACTCAACCCACTTTAAATTGCTTTGGTTCAATTTTCCTTGACTATTCAAATATTGCAAATCTTGATTATTAGTATACAAAACAAACTCCTTAGGAAGAAGATAGTGTCTCCACTTCTTCAATGCTTGAACTATAGCATAAAATTACTGATCATAAACAAAATATTTTCTTCTTGCATCATTCAACTTCTCACTAAAATAAGCAACAAGACTACCTTCTTAGCTCAAAATAGCTCCTATTATAGTACCACTAGCATCACAATCTACTTGAACACCTTGTTAAAATTAGGAAGTGTTAAATAGGTTATTTAGTAACTTTCTATTTCAATAGATTAAAACTTTTATTTGTTCCTACAGTCTAGTTAAACTCTTTCCTATCTCCTCTCATTGTTTCAGTCAAGGGTCCTCAAATATTGCTAAAACCTCTTATGAACTTTCTGTAAAATGTAGCTAGTACATGAATAGATCTTACTTCTATCGCATTCTTGGAGTAGGCCATTCAAGAATACTCTACACATTTTTTGGGTCCATTTTCAGACCTTCTCTTGAGACTACAAATCCTAGGTACACCAACTCTTTCTTTACAAAACTACACTTCTTCAGGTTTATGAACAATTTTCTTTCCTCAACTTATCAAACACCTTGCAAATATGAATCAAATTCTCCTCTAATGTCTTACTAAAGATCAATATATCATCTAGGTAAACAATGACAAAATTACCCAAAAACTCCTTCAATGCCTCATGAAAGTGCTTGGTGCATTGGTTAGCCCAAAAGGCATGACTAACCACTCATATAGTCCTTCCTTTCTCTTGAAAGCAGTCCTCCACTCATCACCTTCTCTGATATGAATCTGATGGCACCCACTCTTCAAATTTATCTTTGTGAAATACTTAGCTCCACTCAAATAGTCCATAATATCATCCATCCTTGGCAATGTCAATCTATATTTTATTATGATCTTGTTGATAGCAAGAGAATCTACGCACATCCTCCATTCTCCATTCTTCTTTGGTGCTAATACTACTGGTACAATACGTGGACTCAAACTCTCTCAAATCAACCCCTTCTACAACAACTCATGGATGTGGCTATTCAACTCTTCACTTTCTGCTAGTGTCATTCTATGCACTACCTTGTTTGACAAACTAGCTCCTAGAACCAAATCCATCTTGTGAATGATCTTCCTTGTTGGGGGTAATCCATCAAGTATATTATCTGATACAATATCAGAAAACTCTTCCAACATATTTGCAACTTATGCAGGTACCTCCTCTACTTCTTCTTTACTATCTTTAGGAATTATAGCAAAACACATATGCTCATGTTTCATACCTTTAAGAAACTCTTTTCCATCAACAAAACATATTTTGACAGCACTACATAACTTTTTTGATTTATCCTTCAACAACTTCAACTTATGTTTCACTCCATCCTTAGTTAAAGTGTAGGTATTTGCTTGCCCATCATGTACAACATGCCTATCAAATTGCCACAGCCTACCCAAAAACATATGACATATGTCCATAGGTATGATATTTCATAGTACCTCATCTTGGTAGCTTCCAATCTTGAACTTCACTGAGCGCTGCTCATTAACCATGACCTTTTGGTCATCTTGTACCCAAGCAATACAGTATGGATGGGGGTGTTTTTGCCTCTTTAGCTTCAACTTGGTGACCATCATTTTTGACCCTAGATTTTTGATACTTCCACCATCAATTATCACATCACAACACTTATATTCACATCTACACCTTGTGTGAAACAAGCTCCTTCTTTGCTTAGGTTTATTCTCACCACTTAGTAGGACTCTTCAATTAACTAGGACTTCTCCTCTTTTAGCATCTTTAGAATGTGAGGATTTGGCATCTTCATCAACATGTGCAACTCTCACCTAACCTTCTATTCTTTGATCTTTCCTTCCTTGGTGCTGAGTACATTCAAATACTCTATACACTTCTTCTCTGTAGTGAAAACATTTTCCATGAAAGCATCCTCTTCTAGATGCTTGTCCTCTACCTCTTCCTCTTTGATTTCTATTGTTCTAATCATGTAAACAATTAAAATTGTTTCCCCTCTGGTTTTGACTACTACTTTCAGCCTCATCCTTTTTCTTTTGATCATAGTTACGACCACCATAAGATCATCCACCAGATCTTCCACCACGACCTCTTCCACTATTCTTATTGTCAAACTTCTTGCTTAGTTTCTCCTCAACTCTTAGGGAAAATTGGTATGCCTCCTCAATACTACTCAATCAAACTAGATTTAGCTCATCCTAAATGTTGGGCCTTAACTCATTAAGATAATGGGTGACTTTCTCCTTATTAGCTTCTGCATGGCCGGTTCTAATGAGAACTTGGTAGAACTCTTCAGTATACTCTTGAACAGATTTTCTTACTTTCTTCAACACTTGCATCTTCTTCAATAGATCAAGCTCATTATCCACAAGAATGGATTTTCACTTCAGTTTATCTTTCATCCAATCCCATCTAGTGATTTTTTGCTTTCCCTTTCTATTTCACTCCAACTAAACCTCCTACCACCAGATCTTCACATGTCCCTTTAGTTTTTCTTTCGCAAACTTGACCCTATTAGGATCATTAATATCTTCATACTCAAAGTACTCCTCTAGTTCATTGATCCAATTGATCAGCTCCTTCAGGTTAAGATTTTTGAAAAATGTGGGAACGTCAAACTTAGGTCTGTTTCCAATGTTGGAGATGGCCCTAAAAGGCCTCTCTTCCTCTAGATTTAGAACTCCCTCTACTTCAGCATTTTCTTCTACTTCATCCTCATCCTTGCTTTTATCTCTTATGGAAAGTTTCATTCCTTTATGCATTTTTTCTTCCAATGCTTGCATTTGTCTTTGGAGGGCTCAGAAAACCTCAGGTGTAACACCTATAGCTCTTCTTCCACACTTTCTTTGTGAAGGAATTTTCATGCTTGTGCTAAAACCCTAGTGCAAATTGCCTCACAATCGATGATATGTCTACATGCTTAGCCCAAACTATAGTCCTAGTGTGAACTATGTCATAGTCGGTGATCTATCTACACACTCAAGAACTCTAACTTTGATACCACTTGATGCAGGGAGCTCCCCTTAACACCATAAACTCATAATAGAAACATAGAAACAATAGAAAAATGTGAGAAAAAAATATGGACTTCTCATTTGCATCACAAATGCAAAATTACAGAATTCATAAGTACAATATGCTAACCCACATGGGCAATTTCAGTACAATAATTTGCAAGACAAGCTGCAAACTATCACCCAGAGCTATCCTAGACAATGTTTGGGCCTTTCTTATATAGGCAGTTCTATGCCACCTAGGAAGGTTCTAGATGCTCAAACTTAATACCTAGGACCGACAGACCCTAACAATACACATAGAGTTAGCCAAATACATTTTTGACAAATTATTTTAGAAATTTTGGTAGCCCAAATTTCAAAGGCCATAACTCATGAACCATTGTTCCGATGGGCTATTATAACCACTTTTTAGAAATACCAACTCCTGATCTACAGGGTTGGAATGGTGCTAGTGCCATTTTGTTGAGTTTTCAGACCTCATCTAGGTGCTCTAAGGCCTCCAATGGTGAGCTTGAAGATTTTTCTGCAAATTTTTCCATTGAAAATCCACAATAACGTCTCTGATACTAATTCTTGAGAAATGACATTTTTATGGTAGGCTTACAACTCTAAAATGAATCTTCCTATAGATAATGATAACATTTTGAGCTCGTATTTCAACATTACTAAAAATAGTAAGATCCCATAAATAGTAACCACCCTGTCTACTAGTCCTTATTAAAATGGAAAAGACTAAAAATAAAATATTTTTGGGTGATGCAAGATTGCCCTTGCACCCAGGATGCTCCTGCATCACCAAGTATGTTTCCTTTGTTTGAGCATGGAAAATACTATAAATTATTCTTGGATGGTGTAGGCATGCAAATTGTTAGGACAATGGGCTTCTGAGAAGTTTGACAAATTAGGCAACATGGACAATAATATGAGAGTATTGTGGATATTGAAAAAAAAAAATTCTTGGAATCAAACATGCCTAGTACTATGAAGCATTTGGGTGTTGTAGGCATGTAGTTTCCCATTATTACATAGCACAAAAAGCACATTGATAGTTCTAATGGGTGTTGTAAAACATATATGTTCCCTGCGTTGAGCACAAACAACACCATGAAGCATTTTTGGATGTTGCAAGTGTTTTTCATTGTATTCATTAAGAAAGATCATTATTGTGAACATATGCTTTGGAGTTTTAAACATCCATATTTTTACTCTATGGCAATGTAGACATTGTATAATGTATCATATCTCCCTAGTTGTAACTATGAGAAGAGAAAATAAAATGATCACTTGTATGGGAAAGGAAGGATTTATGTATTATAAATGAGCATAAAAAAAACCCAACACATAACAATGACATACTTCATTATTGTATTGTGCACAATATTTTGTCAAAACTATACTATGTTGGATATAATTGATTAATAGTGTACTGTCTTTGATATTACAAAAATGTCATGTCATTATCAGTTAGTGTATGTTGAGCTCACTTGGGCAATGAAGACTATTTTTTGTGTCTACCAAGTGTTCCTAGGTTTTCCTAATTTTAAAGGTAGTATCTACCAAGTTCACTTGGGCATCAAAGGATAGTCTGTAGAAGATGAGAGTTAATCAAGCTCACTCAGTTAATGAAGGAAAAGTTTGATGGAACCAGTGTTAACTGAGCTCACTCAGTTGCCAAAGGATCTTTGTGAGTTTGCAGTGTTAACCGAGCTTTTGTTGGTTAAAACAAGAAATCATTTCTAAGTTAGTGTCTACTAAGCTAGGTTAGCTAATGAAGGACTTTCTTGTTTTTGCATATTAACCTTAATTGATTTATCTATTGGTTCTAGCTGACTGAGGTGATAAATATTAATTATTCCAAGTTGCATATGAGTTAATTTGACAATATGAAAGATATAAGTATAAGGTCAAGTTGTGGATTCAAAGTAAGTGTGAAGTTATAAATGTATTAAATATTTAATGATGAAGAGAGGAAGGGAATTTGAAGGATAAGTAGAATATCCTTATGGAGTAGAAAAGTTATATTTGATTAGGAAGGATCAAGTACAAGCTAGAACAGAGATCTATAATCAACAATTCAGTTGCATTTAAATAAGGTCATCTCATTGTTACTCTCTAATCATTGTAGCAATAATCTAAATCTCTTAATAGAGTTGGCTTAATTTCTATTTGTAAATTCTCTAATAAGGTGGTGGTTCTATTGAATTATCTTAAGACTTCTAACAAGGCCACTCCTAATAGGGTGATTAAATCCTTTAACAGGGTCACATTTAATAGTGTGTTTTGTAATGTTTAATAGAATTGGCTCCTAACAAGGCTCACTTTAGAAGAGTGAAAAGAGTAACTAGTTGCAATTGCTGGTTTTTCCCAAATTGAGTTTCCAAGTTAAATCTTGGTGTCAAATGTGCTCATGCTATTTTCTTTTATGTGTTTGAAACTAAGTTAAAGTAAGGATAATCATAGATAACATTTAAAGATTTGCACAATTAGTACTTACTAAGTTACAACATTTTATGTGTGTTTACCAAGCATCAACAATATTTTTTAGACATTATTTTGTACTAACATCTAAGGGATCTGGGATTTTTTTTATTAGTGACTGATTCAACCCTCCCCTCTTAGTTACTCTTCTTATATTTCCAACAATTGGTATTAGAGATTTTGGTGCTTGTAGAGAAGGTTTCAAGGACCTAAGCTAATGATCAAGATGTCTTACAGAAGAGATATTCCCAAGCTGAATAGAGACAATTTTGTAGCATGGCAAGGACTTATGAGGTTACATTTGGCTACTATTAGTGATTTAGGGTGAAAATATCTTGATGTTGAATACAAGACTCCCACTAGAACATTATTAGTTGAAGATATTTCTAAAAATAGCTCATGAGATGTGGACCAAACTAAAAGACATATATGGAGGAGATGACAATTTAAGAAGAGCTAAGGCTGAAAGTCTTAGAGGTCATTTTAACCAGACAAAAATGAGAGAAGATTAGAATATTGCAAAATATGTGAAAAGAATCAAAGCAAGTGTAAATGCAATAAAAGCATCAAGAGGAGATATTGAATAGAAAATAGTTGTAAGCAAGGTATTTAGAACTGTTCTTCCTATTTATGCAATTAGAGTGTCTTTTGTTCAAGAGATGAGATGTGATCTCAATAATAAAATATTTTTGGATGCTCTAGTTGGAAGATTGACAACTTTTGAGTTAGATAAGTTTTATTGCTATGTTCCTAGTTCAAGGGTTATTGAGTCAACTTTTAAAGCTAAACTCTTACTCAAAAAAAAGGGTAAAAAATCAAAGTTTAGTCAATCACAAAGTGAATAAGAAGAAACAAAATAAAGTTTAGATAGTGATCTTGAAGTTGTTGAAGCTACTTGCAAGAAACTATTCCAAAGGAAGAGGAAAGTACAAAGGTAAAGTTCATCTGTTTTGTTTTTCTTATGAAGAAGTTGATCCCATTGCTACAAGGTGTCCAAACAAAGAAATTAAATATGAAAAGAAAAGGAATAAGCACAAAGGTAAGAAGGATTCCAAGAACTACAAGAACTACAAGGAAAAAGGTAAGAAATCTTTTTTTATAGCTAAAGATTATGATAATGGTGAAGATGAAATGGTATATATTGTTGTAAAAGAATGGATCTGATGATGAAGGAGATAAGATGACACTTATCTCTCATGTTAGCAAAAATGATATATAGATTATTGATAGTGGCTATTCACATCATATGATTGGAGATAAGAAGAAATTTGAGCACATGGAATTTTATAATGGAGGTAGTGTGAGATTTAGAAACAATGAACATTGTAACAGAAAAGGAAAAGGATGTATTTGATTGACCAAAGAACTTGTATGTATAATAATCTACTAAGTGTGGCATAGTTTAATAACATTGGATTCAAGGTAGAATTCATGAATGGATAGGCCAAACTACTAGATGGAAAATGAAATCTAGTTGGATCTAACAAGCAAACAAAAGGTCATCTATTTTATCTGGTAATCTATTTTATCTTGAACAAGAAATAAGCTAAATGAAGATAAAAAAGTTTTCAGAAACAAGGCAAGACTGGTATGTAAAGGATATTCTCAAGAAGGAGGTATTGATTATGGTGAGACTTTTGCTCTTGTTACAAGATTAGAAGGTGTTAGAACTTTACTAGTATATGCAACACACAAAAGATTTAAAGTATATCAAATAGATTTTAAATCTACATTTTTGAATGGAATTCTTGATGAGGAAGTCTACATTGAACATCTAGAAGGTTTTGTAGATCCTAGAAAAAGAGACATGGTTTGAAAGTTGCAAAAAGAATTATATGGTCTCAAGCAAGCTCCTAGAGCTTGGTATGAAATACTTCAAAATTACTTGTTACATATTGGATTTCAAAGAACAAATCATAACAGTAGTCTGTATATAAAAAGACTAGACAAAAAGATTCTGTTGGTAGAAATATTTGTTGATGATACTTTATTTACAGGACATGATGATTTGTGCAAAGCATTTTCAGAAGAAATGAGTAAATAATTTGAGATGTCCATTTTTGATGAGATAAAATTCTTTATTGGGTTGTAGATACATCAAAACAAAAATGGTATCTACATCACTCAATCTAATATATTAAGGAGATACTAAAGAAGTTTGGAATGGGAGATTCAAGACTAGTTGTAACCCCTATGTTTACTGAACATAATCTTTCCAAGAATGATGATGCCAAAGAATTAGATTAGACCACATACAAATCAATGATTGGATAATTATAGTATGTAGTATGTACAAGGCCTAACATTGTACTAGCAGTAGGTATGTTGGGAAGATTCTCAGCAAATCGTAGAGAAAATCACATGATGGCAATCAAGAGAATCATGAGATATCTAAAATGTACTAAAGACTATGGCTTATGGTACAAACTTGGAGGCAATTTAGACTTGAAGATGTTTATTGATGCTGATTGGGTAGGAAGTCTTGATGATAGAAAAGGAACTAGTGGTGGAGCATTCTTTTTTGGTAAAAGACTAGTGTCTTGGGCAAGCAAGAAACAAAATTGCATCTCTCAATCCACAATAGAGGTAGAATATGTGGCAGTAGTAGCTAATTGTTCTAACATTGTTTGGTTCAAACAATTCTTAGAAGGAATAGAGATAAAGATCAGGGATCTAGTAGTCATATACTGTAATAACACTAGCACAATCAATATATCAAATAATCCAATGGTGCATACCAAAACAAAGCACATTGCTATAAAATATCACTTCTTAAGAGAGTTGGTGTAGGATAAAGAAGTTAGATTGGAATATGTAAATATAAAAGAACAAATTGCAGACATATTCACCAAGCCATTACCTAAGGATGCATTTTTGTATCTAAGAGGTAAGCTAGGTGTCAATCCCCTATCTGAAGCTCACTAAATAAAGTTTAGTGATGCATCAACCAGAGCAAGTTGAAGATCAATTAGTTGGTACAAAATTGACAAGGGAATATTGTAAATAAATCAATACTTATAAGGTACATTGATATTAACAGAGTTGTTGTCTTTGGCATGTGTTATCAAAGAGAGAGAAGTTTACTGTCATATCTCATAGAAATTTTTGTCATTCCAAAGAAGGAGAAATTTTCTATAATAGAAAATTTATGAAGAAATATCTAAGAGGGAGAATGAACTTAGCAGAAGCTATTGTAGATAAAAGAAGAAATTGAAGAAAGGAATACTCTTGAATAAAACTAAGGATATGTTCCTTATTTTATTCTTGTTTTGAAATTTCATTATGTTATGACATGTTGTGTTGCCATCAATGCCAAAGAGGGAGATTTTTGGATACAATTGATTAGTTGTGTATTGTCTTTGATGTTACACAAATGTCATATCATTATTAGTTAGTGTATGTCTAGCTCACTTGGGCAGTGAAGTTAGTTTTTTATGTCTACTGAGTGTTCCTGTGTTTGCCTTGTTCAGAAGGTAGTATCTACCAAGTTCACTTGGGCATTGAAGGATAGTCTATAGAAGGTGAGTGTTAACCAATATCACTTAGTTAATGAAGGAAAATTTCAATGGAACCAATGTTAACCAAGCTCACTCAGTTGCCAAAGGTTCTATGCAAGTTTGTAGTGTTACCCGAGCTTTTGTTGGTTAAGACAAGAAATAATTTTTGAGTTAGTGTTTATTGAGCTGTGTTGGCTAATGAAGGATTTTCTTGTTTTGGCATATTAAGCTTAATTAATTTATCTATTGGTTCTAGCCTAGTGAGGTGATGGATATTAGTTATTCTATGTTGTATATGAGCCAACTTGACAATATAAAAGATATAAGTATAAGCTCAAGTTGTGGATGCAAAGTAAGTATGAAGTTATAAATGTATTGAAGATTTAATGATGAAGAGAGGATGCAAGTTTGAAGGATAAAAAGAATATATCCTTGTGGAGAAGGAAAGATATATTCAATTAGGAAGAATCAAGTACAAGAAAGAATAGAGATCTATAATCGACAATTCAGTTGCATTTAAATCAGGTCATCTCATTCTTACACTCTAATTGTTGTAGTAGTGATCTAAATCTCTTAACAAAGTTAGCTTAATAGCTATTTGTAAATCCTCTAACAAGGTGGCAATTATATTGAATTGTCTTAAGACCTCTAACAAGGCCACTCCTAATAAGGCAATTAAATCCTTTAATAGGGTCACACCTAATAGTGTGTTTTGTAACCTTTAATAGGGTTGGCTCCTAATAGGGCTCAGTTCAGAAGAGTGAAAACAGTAACTAGATGCAATTGGTGGTTTTTCCCAAACTAGGTTTCCATGTTAAATCTTGGTGTCAAATGTGTTTGTTCTATTTTCTTTAATGTGTTTGCAACTAAGTTAAATTAAGGGTAATCATAGATAACATTTAACAATTTACATAATTATTACTTACCGAGTTACATCATTTTATATGTCTTTATCGAGCATTAATAGTATTCAATTTTTAGACTTTTTTTTTGTACTGACATCTAAGGGATCTAGGATTTATTTTAGTAGTAACTGATTCACCCCTCCCCTCTTAGTTACTCTTACATTTCCAACATACTATTACCATACTTGTAGGATGAGGAGTCACTTTTAAACTTATTGTAAGCATTATAAAACTGTATGGCCTTCATTATATGTAAATGCAAGAATAAGGGATAATAGCTTTCACAAGAATTGTAAACCTTCATTGATAAGAAAGATAATCCATGCAACAAAGAGTGGTGTAAAATGGAAATCATTGTAGAAGTAGTATATGTGGAACAAGGGATTGAAGAAGCAACCACCATAGAATTTTTCATCACAACAATAGAAAAGTGGGTTTCAATACTTAAGTCAAAGCATCAATACCTTCTACCTCAAGCTGGCACTACTTGTGTTAAGCATCATTTTGGATGTGAGGGAGTTTAGTTTTAATCAATAAGTAGGATAGGGCATCACAAACATCTACATTAGGAAAGTATTTGAATTGAGGATCACTTTGTAGATATAAAGAGATTTTGTCAAACATTATGCATACAAAATTATTAATGTCAATGATGAAGGTGTCAAACTAGTTTTGGAGTAGGTGTTATCTCAATCTCACCTAAAGTAAAACTAGTTCCTTGTTTGTTTTGTCTTGATTTTTATGAAAATATGTTGATGTGAGGGAGCTAAGCATCAGTAGGATAAGGTTAAATCACATGCCTAATGTACATGATGTGCTCTGACATCATTGCCTAATATATTTTGTAAGTTTTTATTTGTAGTACTCATGGTGTATGTAGCAATTGAGATTGTGATAAAGGTGGGCCAACATGCTACAACCCCAACATATATTTTATCCCTCTCCATGGTCTAGATGTAGGGAATGAGACACCCTAATAGATGGGAACCTTATCCATTTGTAGCCACTTGTACTGCCACTATGGTCATTAAAATTTACCACATCAATATAATCTAGCACCATCCTTCCTCAAGAAACCATAAGTAGAGATGTCCTTCATCATCTTCTAACCTACTTGTTTTCACTAAAGTTTGCACCTTGTTTGAAGTTTTACCTAAAGGAAACCTTGTGAAACATCAATCTCCAAGTTGTGGGACTTGAACAATTAGATTGAGTCTTTGGAGAAGGCTCACTTCCTCACTATTAGGATGCACCTAACTACTTCTCTGAAGGAAAAGGGACAAAGAAATGCATGTAATCAAACTACCTAGTATAATCTAGAGGGGTGATTCACCAATTAGTATGCTCAGTCTTATCTCTACCTAGGAATGTACAGTTCATCAATATAATCCCAAAGTACATAGATTCACTCTTTTCTTTATCCCAATCATCACATTTAGATTATAAACCAATAGAATTTTATAAGGAAGGAACATCACTGTATATCATTCAAAGGAAAAATAAATACAACATACAACTTTAAGAATGAAAGAAATAAATTAATAGAAGGCAAGAAGGTTTTAAAAATGTATTAATGGAAGAAAGAGGTACAACAGAGAAATATATTCACTCAGACGCAAAAGAAATTACAGAAGTAGAGTATACAATACAACTACTATAGAATCAGAGAAGAGACAAACCCTTGAAAGAGTTACAAAAATTTTCCTTTATAGCTTACGTATAACTAAGAAGACCTCAACTAAAAGCCTAAAATTGAACGATTATCTTCAAGTTACAGAGAAAAATAATTACTAATCACATGAAGATTTGATTGGATGCATGTCCATATGTAGGAAAGTTGATATTTACATGCAACTCAAGCCTTGAAGAGACAAAAATGAAAAACATAAATGCTCTAACTAGTAGATGAATTACCATGATGATGGAGGAATGTCTTTTGTATTTATTAGGCATCAAGAACACCCCTTTGATCACCTACAACCACCCTTCTCCTTAATCTCTCCAACTAATTTGAAGACATTTATTTCTCTCTCGGTGGGCCATTTAGTGCATCTAATTTCATATAAGTTTCTTACTACCTCACTCCACCTAAAATTTAGATCCCCATCATTGTTGTGTAGATGCTCATCCATCTGGCTCTATTTCCTCATGCTCCAACTCTACAATTTGAGCATTAAACTCAATGTTTTTTACCACCTCAATGGAACACCAAAATTGTTGAAAATTTGGTCAGTGTCCCTTGGGATTCATGACAAGGGCTTAATTACCTCCTGTGTACTATAAGTTGAGTGGTTGTATTGGGCATTGATAGGTAGATATTTTGGTGCAAAAACAACCCCATTTTAATGGTATTAAAGCTTGGTCATAGGTTCAAATCCTCAGGCTCTCAAGTAATGTTGAGGGGGAGATTGTTGAAAATTTGGTCAGTGCTCCCCTTGGGATTTATGAAAAGGGCTTAACCACCTCTTGTGTACTATAAGTTGAGTAGTTGTATCGAGCATTGATAGGTTGATCTTTTGGTGCAACAATAACCTGACTCTAATAGAAACAACCTATTCATCTTTTCATTCTCGATGCCTTTCTTAAATTTCATTAGCTAAGGGCTTTCCATCATCTTCCAACTTAGAAAAGTGAAACACTTATTTTTCAAACTTAGGGTCTATGATCTTATGATCACCTGCCTTTTATACCTTTAGAAGACTCCACATAAACTTTTAAGTTTATATGATTCTCCATTCATCATAAGATCGCAACCTCCAAAGCCCTTCACACTTTATGTCTTACAATCTTAGGATCGAACAAAGTTTCATATCATTGGAAAGCCCATTTATGTTTCTTACGATCTTATGAGCCATATCTTATCTTAAGATTAGAGCATTGGAAGCAATGTCCTCCTTTGGAGCTGCAAACTTACACCAGTAGTTCATAAACCTTTTCATAACATTGCTAGCATGTGCATAATTCCTTCCAATCTTCGATCATAGCTTTGCATAACATCAGGTTTCACCTTTTCTTGTCTTATGATCTCTTGATCATAGTTAACTACCTATTGTTGTGACTCCAGAAGGTACCTCTTAACCACTTTCTTTTCCTTCTAATCATACACTAGCTACTATCTCCTCTTTTTCATAACTTTGAAGACTCTCATAGTTTTCCCTTGTGATCTCATGATCCTTTTCTCTTTCCTATGGTTGTGAGTCTTCTTATAAGCCTTTACGATCATGCGATCAACATCTTGTCATAACATCGTATCACTTGTCATCTATCATAAAATTCTTATGATGATACAATATGAGATGATCATAGGATCATAAAATTTGAAACACATACCTATGATGCTATGACAAATGGGATACCATAAGATCAAAATACTCAATACACGCCTTTATGATCCCCCCCAAGCCTTCACTTTGTATAATTAGGAGAGGAAAAAAACAAGGCTTATGACTAGAAGCTATTGATTCTAATCATAAGATTGTAATACTTGATGGGAAATATAAAAATGACACAAGGCCTAAGGTAAAGGCCACATTTGATTTCATATTTAGTGATGGTGACAATCGAATAAAGGGGGGGCTAAAATGGCTAGTATTTCTAGTGACTTAGAGGGGTTGCTTTCTTGTTAAGCTTGGACTAGTGGCCTTAAGAAATCCATTAGGCTATAGAGCCACCAAAAATAATTTCTACTCCACAACAAAAAACTATAACCTTTGCAACTACAAAAAACCTCAAAACCTACTATTTCATAGAGAAATACCCTCTGTTTCTGCACGTATTGAAAACTAGGAAACTGCACTATTATGTACATAAACCCTTAACCTTTCTTAGAAGAAAGGCTTAAGGTAAACTCCATTGACTAGAATTGGAAAAATATCACCATCAAGCATAAATAACTGAAACACATTGGCCTCTTTACAAATGGTGATAACATATGGGCCACTTCACATAGCATCAAAATGGTGAAAACCCTAGCTTTAGGTTTTTTTTCAAAACTCCTTTTGACCTATTGATGATGTGCCTCAACGATCTGCATAGCTTGTTGTCTTTTTTGTTCTAGTTTAATCAATTTTTCCATCCTAAATTCATGGCATTAACTTCAATCATCTCTAATTGATGAGGTAATTCAAGAGAGAAAACATAGTGAAATAGAAAGCCTTTCTTCCCTTTCATATAATAGCATGAAGGGTGAGTTACCAATTGCTCTTTTAGGTGTAATAATATTAGCCCAAAGGGTTGTTCTTAACTTTGAATTCCAACACCTATGATTTTCTTTAATTCTCCTTTTGGTAATCCTAATTAGGTTCTTGTTGGAGGACTCAAACAAGTCATTTATGTGGGGATAGTAATTTGAGGATGTGCTCAAATAGATACCATGGTCAACTGCCCAAGAGAAAATGTGAGTCCCAACAAATGACTTGGCATTATCTAATACAATTGTTGAAGGGACACTAAACTTGGTAATAATTCCATCAAGGAATTCCACTACAGAAGTCTCTGTGGTGTTCTTTAAAGCTATTGCTTTTATCCACCTTTTAAAATATTTTTCTTTAGTGAAGATCCACTTGTGACTAGAGCTAGAAGGTGGGTTAATTGGACCAATGAAATCCATCCCCCATGGGGAAAATGGTTGATCAATTTAAATTGGATGAAGGGAAAGAGTTGCTAGCCTTTGTTTACCTGAAAAGAAGGCACACTTCACACATTTCCTCACATGCTTATGACACTCATTGGATAGAGTTGGCGAATAATAACCAACTCTCATTACCGTTATGGATATTGTTCTAGCTGAGAAGTAGCCACCATCAAGGCCATTATTAAAATCTTTGATCATCCTATCCATTTGATTAGGGTTAATGTATCTTAATAGGACTCCATTGAGATCTCTACTAAAAATAATCCCATCCACTAGGAGAAAAGGAATAGACTACAATTTGAACAATATTCTTTTATCTCTATCTAGTCCTTGTGGATATCATCCTCCCAATAAGAAGGTTATCATATCATGTATCCAACTATTTAGATTTTCATCCTCTAATACTAGTGCAACCTCTTTAGTCATTTCCTAGGATGATATCATCTACTTACACAATCCTTTACCTCTCACAAGCTTTATGATCTTGATGTCAACATCATATTCCATGACCTTGGTGATCCATCTAACTCTTTTCTCACTGATATCTTTGTTCAAGAGGAACTCCTTCACACTTTCATGTGGGACTAGGAGCTGGACGCTGTTATGTGATAACATATGTCTAAGTTTCTTTAAATCTCTTATGATAGAGACAATTTTTTTTCCAACATAACTATATTTTTTCTCATAATTCTTTAGCCTTTCACTGAAAAAGACCATAGGTTATTCTTCATCTGCATATTCAATTGTTTTAAGACAATTAATATGCTTGATTCACCCCAAAGGGTATAGAGAATGAAATCTTTATCAAATTTTGGATTGATAAGGGTAGGAGTTGATGCTATTGCTACTTTGATTTTTTCAAAACTGGCTCTCCCTTACTTTTTCCAAGTGAAAATGTATTTTTCTTTAGCAAGGTTGTAAGTGGTTTGACCATGGTAGAAAGGTTAGGAGTGAACCTTATTACAAAGTTGATTCTACCAAGAAAACTTTGTAGCCCCTTCTTATGACTAGGATGTTGAAGAGAAAGGATTTCTTTTATTCTTTCTAGATCAATTATTAAGCCATCCTTAGACACAATATGTCCTAGCAATTTTCATTGACTAGTGGAAAACACACACTTGCTTTGATTTAAGGACATGCCATATTCCTTGCACTTGATGAACACCTACCTCAGATGACCAAAGTGGTCCACCACATTCTTTGAGTAGACTATTATGTCATCAAGGTAGACCAACACAAATTTCTCAAGCATGTTTTGGAAAGCCATCTCCATTACCTCTTGGAAGGTAGCACCTACATTGGTTAGTCCAAAAGGAATTTTCTATAGGTATAAGTGTCCCATTTAGTAGTGAAGGTTGTCTTGTATCTATTAGACTCCTAGAATAACACTTTGTTATAACCCAAAAACCCATCTAGGAAGGAAAATATTTCAGATCCACTAAACATGGATAATATTTTTTCCATGGAAGGGAGAGGATGGTGATCTTTGAGGGAGGCCCTATTTAGGTCTCTAAAATCTACACATAACTAGATTTCTCCACTCTTCTTTCTGACAGGAATAAGGTTGGCTACCCAAAATGAATGCTTAATGGGAAAATATTTATTAGCCTCCATTAGCTTGGTCAACTCCTTTCTCATCATAGGTTCAATCTAAGGGTTGACTATTCTTTTCTTTTTCCTAACAATCTTTGCATCATTATTTAAATCTATGGTATGTTGAAATAGACTTGGGTCAAAATCCTTTAAATCATCATATGTACATGCAAATTCATCATCAAATTCTTGACATAAATGAACAAAATTTTCTCATTTAGCTTCAGAGCATACCTTTCCCAAATTGAGAACCTTTATATCAACAATGGCAACTAGTATGTGATCATCTTTATTTGTAGCTAGGTTTAGACCCCTACTCCTTGCTTGATCATTAGGATTAAAAACACCTTATAAAGTAATTAGACCATTAGGAAACTTGTTGGAGCTAAGGTTCATGATCTAATCACCATATTGGCTTTGTATCTTGGACTAATTCCTATCAAAGAATTTTTCTTGACCTTGTAGAAAGTTGACAATTCGTGCATCAGAGTTAAACAACTGTCAATTGGCATGGTTATCTAGAACTACAGTTCCTACAACTAGTTTGATGTGTTGCTCTCTTTCTTCCTCAACATGCTTTGGTACATCATAGTGAGCACCAATTGGTGCAAGTCTATCAACATGTTTGCTATCTCTTCTAGGGATATTTTGGATATTGAATGCTTGGAATCCCTCAAGAAAATTTGAAACTCCCTACTTGTATGAGTTTGACTAGATTATTATTTGTGATTTTTTGGCTCCTTACTTGGTTAACAACTAGCTCACTCTCTCCAAAGGCATTTAAATATTTGATTCCCCTTTTTTGTGCAAGTTGGAGGCCTTGAATCAATGCCTCATATTTTGCTATGTTGTTAGTGCAATTGAATTGGAGCCTATAAGAGAAGTAACATTTCTCCAAACTATGGGAAACAAGGATCACACTAGCCCCTGATCCACTCTTGTTTCTTGAGCCATCAAAGAACATGTTCCATAATCCATCGATTTCCTCTTCTCTTTTTTATGAGATTAGGAATAGGAGCACCCTTCTCCAATATTTAATATTAATATATACCAAGGCCAATTTCTAGAGCTTCTTGTATTGGATCAAATTGAAAAGAAGTGACCCATTCATCTAAAAGTTAATTAGAGACCTATATTAGGAAAGTGGTACATTCATGAGTTATGCATTCCTCGTCTTCTTCATTAATTGTACAATTCATGTTTATAGGGCTAGGTGTGTAGGTCTCTATGTAGTTAAGGGCTAAAGGTTCTACCCCTATGGAGGATTTTCTCCCATATCTTGTCCTAAAGAACATGTAGGACTAGTGTGATGCAATATAACCACCTATATATGTAGTGAATCTCTGGAAAGATAGATGAAAAAATGTGGATGAAGCTCAATTAATGATATATCTTGAATGACAGTACAACTACGACATGCATGCAATGCCATTTACACATTTTTTAGGATCCCTACTGTTGTAATAGAGCTATCATCTAACTAAAGTATATCTCTAATCATTGGTTCATATTTAATAGCAAGGAGTTCAAATACACATTTAGGCATCATAGAAATACTAGCTCTAGAATCTATCATAAAATTATGAACTATTTTGTCCCCTATAATCAAAGAGACATAAAAAGGAGGAGGATTTCTTTCTTACTTGTGTCTCTCTCTTTTGCAACTACACAAAACTTGTTGCCTCGTCTAAGGTGACTGATTGATTTGATGCCTTGATACTCTTTAACCCTTGATGTAGTAGCTCCAACTGTGATGGCATAGTGGCAACATTCCATAGGGGAATATTAACACTAGTCCTTTTCAACTGGTTTATTATGTTGAGAGAAGTGTATGTAGCTAGTAAGGTATCCCCTCCCATGGTTTGTAAATTAGTAACAATATGATTATTGAAAGCTCTTAGGTAATACAAGAAAGCATTACTAGGGGAAGGTTTTATTGCAATAGGTATTCTATCCCATGTCTTTTGGAATCTATAATTAAAACCTGTCATATATTCATGGGTTGCTCTCTTGATCATAGTTACCCACTTTAAAAGTGATAGGTGATCACTTTTATCTTCAATATGTTTACACAATCTGTCTCCTAAACCATCCTAGTTATTGATAGAATTATGTGGTAATACCCTATAGCATTGTAAATCTTTTCCCTTTAATGATGAGGATAAAAGTCTAGTAGCAATATCATCCTATGTAATACCATGTATATTACAAATGTTTGAAACTTCCTAGATATGTTTTATTGGGGGAATGGAAGTTTCACTGGTAAAATCTATTAGACTTTTAAGAGAAGATATTGGGATATCATGTCTTTGGGTTAAGATGTGATCACTCCCTCCGTTGAATGTATAAAAAACTTGATTCCTATGGAGGGCCATGTGGAATAATGATCTATTTAGATGAAAAGATGGTACTCTTGGTTGTGATCTATCACTTGGAGGAGTATAAAGAGATCTAGTAGATGTATGTGCTACTTCTAAACTCCTAAATTAGAGAAGAGACAAATCCTTGAAAGAGTTACACAATTTTTCCATTATAGATTAGGCATAGCTAAGAAGACTTCAATTGAAAGCCTAAAATTCAACAACTATCTTCAAGTTGCAGAGAACAATAATTATTGATCCCTAGAAGATTTGGTTGGATGCACATCCATATGGAGGAAATATGGTCTTTATGTTCAACTCAGGCCCTAAAGAGATAGAAATGGTGGCCATAACTACTCTGACTAGTAGATGGATTACTATGATGGCTGAGGAATTCTTTTGCATTTATCAGGCATTGAGAAGACCCCTTTGATCACCTACAACCACCCTTCTCCTTAATCTCTCCAACTACTTCCAAGACATTTATTTATCTTTTGGTGGGTTGTTCAGTGCATCTGATTTCATATAAGTTTCTTACTACCTCACTCTACTAAAAATTGGATCCCAGTCATTGCTGTGTAAATGCTCATCCATCTGGTTTTGTTTCCTCGTGCTCCAACTCTGCAATTTGAGCCTTAAACTCAATATTTTTTTCCTCCTAAATGGAATTTCAAGACAACCTATTTAGCTTTTCATACTCTATGCCTTTCCCAAATTTCATTGTTTTAGGGCTTTCCATCATCTTTGAAATCATAAAAGAAAAATGCTCTTTTTTATGTCAAACTCAGGGTCTACGATCTTATAATCACCTACCTTTTGTACCTTTAGAAGACTTCCCATAATCCTTTACACTTATGTGATTCTCTATGCATCATAAGATCACAACCATCCACAACCCTTCACACTTTATATCTTGCAATCTTATAGTCGTACAAAGTTTTGTATCATCGAAAAGGCCATTTAATTTTCTTACGATCTTATGAGCCACAACTTATCATAGGGTTATAACACTAGAAACAATGTCCTCCTTTGGAGTTGTGAACTTATGCCACTAGTTTACAAACCTTTTTGTAACATTTGTAGCATGTACATAAGTCCTTACAATCTTATGATCATAGATTTGCATAACATTGGGTTTCATATTTTCTTGTCTAACGATCTCTTAATCACAATCAACTAATATCTTGTTGTGAATTTGGAAGCTATCTCTTAATCATTTCCTTTACCTTTTGATCATAGGCTAGCTTCTATCTCCCCTTTGTCATAACTTCAGAGACTCTCATAATTTACCCTTGCGATCTCATGATCTTTTGTCCTTTTTTATGGTTGTGGGTCTTCTTATAAGCCTTTATGATCATACTATCAACAAATTGTCATAACATTGACATAAAATGCTTATGATGACACACTAATGTATGATCATAAGATCACAAACTTAAAAACACATACCCTCAACACTATGACAAATGGGATAATATAAGATTAGGATACTCAATACTTGTCTTTATGATTCCTTGTGAGCCTTCACTTTGTAACATTAGGAGAGGAAAAAACCAAGACTTAATACAACTAGATGCTATTGATCTCGATCATAAGATCATAACACTTGATGGGAAATATGAAAATGACATGTGATCTCCCACTTAAAAATAGGACCTAAGGTAAAGGCCACATCAAATCATTGATTTAGTGATGGTGAAAAGGGAAAAAAAGGGGGGACTAAAATGGCTAAAACTACCATAACCTTATAGATGCATGACACATAGAATATGTCAGCTATCAAGGGTTTATCTATCATAACTTGTTCTGCACATATGAAAATATAAAGTATCTGATAGATGATTACTAATTTAAAGGCCCACTCCCAACATCTCCTAGTTAAGAGATGGAACAATGTCACACTAGAATCTCATCTCTCTTTAAGTGCCATCAATATAGGTCAGTGAAGTCTCATCTCAAGGTGGTGGTAGACCCACAAAAGACCTAAAGATAAATTTCCAAACTAATCACTGACAAGGATGCCTTTGGTGATTACTTTGGATATTTATCTTCAGGTAATTTTTAAAAAAAAGATCATGTTGGTCAAAAGTTTGACCAATGCTAATTATCATTGGTCAAACTTTTGACCAAGCTTTGGTCAAACATTTCACCAAAGCATCAACCATGATGTCATTGTGGGTTTAGCATCCTGGTCGATTGAGTGATCCATATAAGTAAAACTTTCAACCAAGATTTGGTCAAACTTTTGCCCAAAGCATCGACCAAGATGTCATTATGGGTTTGGCATCCTAGTTAATTGAGGGAGCCATTTTGACCAAGTTTGGTCAAAAGTTTGATGCACATTCTAGCAAACAAGGAAGGCTATTTTTGAAAAAATTGTACATCAAAATTTCTTTGTTCACAAGGATTGATCGAAGTTTTTATGGGGAAATAATGAAAAAATATTTTTTAGATCATTCAACCAACATGAGTAGAAAATTCAATCAAATTTTATCAAAAAATGAGGCCAATTCTACTAGTGTGGTGCACCTACATATATCTTTCTAACTATTCATCATAGCTTCAATTTGAATATGTTCTGAGCTTTATATGGGTGGGTGAACCCTAGTGACATCTCTATTATAACCACAAAGTCACTAGAACATTAGTGACCACCACACATCAAAGTGTCTTGAAGGTGCACTAACCACTATTCAGATACAATCTTTAAAGGGTCATAACTTGAAGCTCGTGATGGATATCAAAAAAAATGTTAGATTCTAAAAGACCATGTTGTTTAACCACACAGTAAAATCTCTTAGTTTAGTGAGATCACAATTAGTTTGAATCTGGCACACCATTATTTCTTGATGTAAAAACTTGTAGCTTTCCTCAATGAATTGGTGCAATAGTGCATTTCTTTCCAACTATTCATTGTGGAATCAATTTGACTACATAATTATCTCTATATATATTGGTGAATCCTACTTACACCCCTCTTTCAACCATAAAGTTTATAGAAAATTGGTGAGCACCACACATCCATATGCCCCGAAGTTGCACTAAGTACGATTCAACTATAATCTTTAGAAGGCCATAACTCGGGGCTCATGAGGGGTATCAATGAAATATCACATGATATAGAACCATGATGTTTATTTAGACAATAAACTCTCTCACTTCTATGGGATTTGAATTTGTTTGAATTTGGAACAACGATCTCTCTTGATGCCAAAACTTGTAGTAGAGCTTAGTTCATTGGTGCCAACTATGTAACTTTCCAATCATTCATCATTGCATAAATTTATCTACCCCATTATATCTAAATTTGTGGGTGAACCCTAGTTTGACCATTGAGTCACTACAATATTTTCAATCATCACAATCCAAGGTGAGCCCAAGGTGCCCTAAGCACTATTTAACTAGAAGACCTATTTAAATTGGTTTGACTTATTTGACCTTTCTTCACAAATTAAAATAATTGAATAAAAAATACCAAGCATGATTAAAATGAATTAGATTCCATAAACATGAAAAATACATCACAATATCATAATATATCAAAATGTAAATCCATTTACAAAATGGGGCACATTCCATCAAAATATATCTATAATATAATAGTTTGTAAATAAAATGTGGCATATTCAATCTTATAATGTGTCATGAGGTATATCTAACAACTTTATTATCCTATGCTTCTTGTGGATTATCAAATGTAGCCTCTTCAATGTACTCTTTGGATCAGATAGCTACTATATGAATAGAAAAGGCAAACCCAAAGATAAACTACTTAATTTATATGATTCATACATATCAAAATTAATCAATTTAAATTTATAATTATAAATAATTTAATGAAGATTTTCAATTTGAAACTCTCATCATGTACCTCTCTTTAGGACTTCCTACGACACTCATAAGTCCTCTCATATGTCTAAGGAAATGAAGGAACCTCACAAGCTCTGGCATGTACATGTGTATATGGTTATAATATTGATCTGTGACTTAAGATATAACATTATTAGTGATAGAATAATATACTTATAGCATAATCAATAATTCAAACTAAGAATTAGATGTGTTGATCCCTCCTCGGCCAAGTCAACAAAGACACAAAACTTTGCCACTCTACATCTATCATAGTTGGTGTTTCCTATGAGAGTCAAATATATAGTTGTTACAATCAAGATAAAAATATATTATATAATCTAAGTAAATACATGAAAATAAAAAATAAATGATAAATATATATATAATAGGGCTCTAGATATGAAATGAAATGCTCAAGTATTTGGGCCATCAAATCTGTGTTGGAATATCATCAGAGGCCACCCTCTATAAATAAACAATGTAATGGCATTTCATTAGTAAAAATAAGTGACAAGTATATATGCATAAGTATTTACTTAAAAAAACCTAATTAACTTCCCCTTGTCAATGCTTCGTGGTTCAACCCCCTCACATTTCCCCCCATTGATAGGTTAAACCAACAAGAAAAAAACATGATGATAAACTATGTATAATCTAATATTAAATAGTAAAGCAATGAAAACACAAAATAATGTACCATAGAGGTCTTGAGGCCAAATAAAATGGTTGAAAGCATTCAACATCCTCCACCTATCTCAACTCATCCTCAATCATCATCTGAACATAAGTGTAATGCCTTGCTTGGAGATCCTTGGAACAAGGATTCAAAATAAGATAAGATAATTTTTTTTAAAAGTATGAATGCACATGACAACATCATATAGGGATCACAAATATCACAATAGAAGACTTCACCAAAAATCCTAGCAACCAAAAAAATCCCCAAATGCCACTACCTAACTGACATGACCAAACTAAAGAACAAAAACCAAAGACGACAACAAAACCTAAACCATAGAGATGTCCCATGTTTTTCGTAGGAGAGAAATTACAATTGATAGTCTCACGTGAGGAAGTACCTCTTAGCATGAGAAAGTACACAAAGCTACGTGAGGAAATGTTGAGACCAATAGCCAAAATCATTTCATTGGTGTTGAGGTTTGCGTGAGGAAGTGAGAAGAGCCACGTTAGGAAATGCAAGGCCTTGCATGAAACTTCCACAATCTTGCATGAGGAAGTACAATATCGCATGAGGAACCACAAAATCACACCAAAAAATAAGGAATAAAAAGGTAGACAAGATTATTCCTCCACACTAGGGAGTACCAAATCCATAATTTAGGCCTAGACACTCAAATCAAACAACTAAAAGACAAAAACTGAATCTAATCAACTACACATAGAAGTGAAGGAAAAGTACTAAAATCAAAATTGCAATGTATGAACATAACAAAACTCATGTGTGGTTCCTCCCAACCATAATAGCATCATGAGACCTCCAAGGTCCTAGCTATCCCTCGCTTGTAACATCCCAAACTACCAACTCAATTTTTAGACCTTTGTTATTAGGACGTCACTACTAAAGCATAATAACATCATAAGAACAAGAAATCTAACATGTTAAATCAGTAAGAAATAGATACTCCAACTAAGCAAATATCAACATCTAATCATATGCTTAACATCATAATAACAAGAAATTTGACATACTAAACCAATAAGCAATATATATTCCAACTAAAGAAATCACATCATCTAATCATATGCTAAAAATCATAATATAGGAATGTGTCTAATAAAATAACATCATCTAAACATGATATCCAAGAATTTTAATGAAAGCATTAATCACAAGAAAGTATACTCCAGAACCTAAAGTACCAAATGAAAACATCTAGCAATGGTTGCACTAGGACAAAAGACCATCTCTGTTCACTAGTCCCTAGTAGTGGTGAAGGTAGCTATGCCTCCCAAACATATGAAACCTGTAGGTCCACTCCCATCATGCTGATGGAGATAATGATCCAGCCACATACACACATAAAACACAATGCTCATGGCTAACACTCATACCAAACAATAATGATGATTGAAAGCAAGACCATGAGACAATGCAAGTACTATAGGTCATGGTCAAACACTCAATGGGTTACTATGTAGGGGCTGACATCATGGAAAGTCACTTGGCATTAGAAAGCCCAAGCTCTAATCATGTGGCTTAACTCCCCAATGGAAGGCTCTCACACTAATTTTTTTATTATCTTAAGTTTTATTACCACCAAGTGTTTTCTTTAGTTATCGCTTACTTAAAACTTCCTCTGCCAACCCACTGGAAAATGGTCACCAGGTTGCGAGATAGATGCCCCCTCCATATGCTACCCTACCCTACCCATGCTCATCCAATGATGAGTGCCCATAGACATTCATATTCCCAACCCAATCCCAAATGATCATACCTCCCATAAGTACCATAGAAGACCAAGCCTCACAAATCACCTAACAAATACACGCACACGTGCTCGTGTTTGGCACACCACCATCATGAATACATATCACAAGGACTAGATGAGAACACAAGAAAAATATCACTCAACCGAAAATAAGCTTGGGACGATGGATTTTACATGAATCCCAAAGAACAATAAAACAATACATCATGGACTCAATCAACCAGCCTCAATTTGGGAGTATGGATTCTACACAAATTCCAATGATGCAACAAGACCAAACATCATGAACTCACTCAACCGAACCCATTCTAGAAGTATGGATTCCACACGAATCCTAGTGTCCATGAAATAATAACAAGGGTCCAAAAGAAACAATAACACCAGGTATAAAATCACTCAACCAAATACGAAGTTAGGAGTACAGATGTGGCATGCATCCCAATCCAACATAGAAGTGTAACAATGATCTAACTGGCATCCTAATAGATGATCTAGGTCCACAACCAACATCATGCAAGAAAAATTGAGAAAATAGGGTGAGTCAAAAATCTAATAAAATCTAGGTTTAGATTCCATATGCAAAGATGACAAGCATAACGATGCAAACCCCAAACCCTCACCCTAGAAACCAAGGAAATGTTCACAATCACCCAACTGAATAGACCTAGCATACAAAAATGGAGGGGACCACTAGTTCATCCTCCAAACAAATGACTACCAAAAACAAATGTGAGCACAAAGCTAAAATAATAAAACAGGAGAGCCCTACCTTGTAGCCAAAAGGGAAAAATGAGAATTTGAACCATAAAATAAAAATCTCATAGAAATAGCCAAAAATCATGGCAATCCATGGTCTCCCCAAGTTAGATCTAACAAGACCAATCTCACAACAATCCCATGCTCATAGCTCCCACAACAAACAAAACAACAATTCCTCGTGAAGAGGATTTTGGGTTTTGCTCTCAAACTTTCTAATTCAAAAGTGAGAAGCGAGGAATTCAATTCCTTTTTGGATACTTATTCACTTTTTGAGTGAATAATCGATAAGGAAAAATAAACAGGAGGACTAGTTAAATCCCAAATCAACCCAAAAAAACAAGCTATTCCAAGTAATTGGAATTCATCTTTGGAAAAGCTTCCAGAAATAAAAATAATTAAAATAAAACTCAAAAATCCAGAAACCAAAATCACAAAATCCTTAGCAATTTCACAAATGCAAACCACTAAATGCACAAATACTCTTATTGGTCTAATCACATAATACAAATGAGTCCAGATTTATCAAATTACTAGAATTTTAATTTGAACATTTAAGTAAGATACGTCAACCGTACAAGGACAACATTGGTAAATAAAAATAGTCAAATCACTAACTCCATTTGCCACTGCCAGGGATATTAATCCTACACACTAAAACACATGATCAAGTGCAATTGCATATAATAACATAGCCAAAGCATAAATGCATTAAATACTCAATTTAACCATTTACTCAATTATACCAAAAAAATCTATTTACGTCACACACGCTCACATATAGCATAATGAAGCAAGAATGAAGTAAATAACCATAGCATCAAATCTATCTCATAACATAAACAAAGATATGTCCAAATACTGGATAACCAAATATTATCATAAAACATACTATCATCTCAAAATGACATCATTGTGCAAATATGATCAACTAAACAACATAGCAATCTAACATCTATGATACTGAAATCAAATTATAACATCTGACCCTTAGGTCATCTCAAATGTAAAACATAACATGAGTAACAAGTATCTCTCGAATCAAAATATAACAAGGTAAATATCTGTAGCACATAACCAGAGAATCCAAAATGGACAAGTCATTTTTAATTATTTAAGCATTTAATAATTTTTTTAAAAAAAATATTAAAATGGCACTTAAACACATAAGCAAACACAGTCATAAACATGCCTAACCACTGCTATAGGAACCTAGTCTAGTGCAGTAGAGTAATAGTGCACAGTGTAATCTTTACACACATCTTAGGGTAATTACAGAACAACATCAAGATACCAAATCGATCCTGGTAACCACTAATACAAATCTTAGTGAACCGTCTATAACGTCATAATCTCATAATCAGCCATAAGTAAGATCAAAGCAATTGATACAATAATCTAAATCCAATCACCTCAATGGTGCAGACCACTCATGGTCCTAATCATGATCCCTTCTCAAGGAGAGATCAACAAAGTTGCATTCATCCAGATGGCTTATAGAAATCAAATGGGAGAGGCACTATAATAAGTGAATCACACACATGTACATAAGTGTTTAATTGTTTAAATTATGCTAAATATTTATAAGTGTTTAATTTTGTAAATTATGTTAATATAAATATTTATTTTAAATCAACTATATTATGAAAAAAAAATTTACACTTTCCAAAACAGAAGGAGTCCATGGATTTGCAGGCCTCTCTTCATCTCTCACATTAGATGCTATACTCTCTATAGACACATGTATTGTATCCTCCTCCTTAAATACAAACTAATAATTAGAATCACCTAGGGGACCTAAACATAAATTCTTACACATAATACAAGTATGGTACACACAAACATGTGAACTACTCATCAATGAACTTGCGCCAACATCATCAACTCAATAAGACAACATTGACACAATCTTGGTGATAAATATACTACTCAATGTGTGGATGATTCTAATAGCCTTAGAAGCTATCCTCTATAATGACATCAAAATATTGCACTAGAGGAGGGTTGATACATCACTAGAGGGGACATAAGTGGCGACTTTCTTTTGTTGGGAAAATGCTCTATCCTAGGGAGATCCTCTTCCTATGCCTGTGTTGGGCCTCATGCTTCAATAGTTCACTTTGTGCCCATTTAAAAATTCAGATCATACAAATTTCTTAGGAAATAAAATGGCACCTCCATATTCTTGTGTGGTGGTTTGTCAAAAACCATCTACCAGTGGTCCCAAAAGTTAACACACGTTGCCTCATTCATGCACCATTTAATTGATGATTTGGGCTTTTGGGATTTTTTTTTTTACATCTTTAATATGTTAAAAAATAGGTCAGCTATTTCTTCCTTGGTTATGTTAAGGGCCACAACCCCCTCATAATCCACCATGTCATCAAATAGAGATACATCTCCTCGCGCCAATAAATAGAAACATTATGCTACTAAAAAAGTATCTAAATATATTCCACAATGGTATTTATTATGGATAGCATGGGGGTCAATGTATGTATATTCTTATATGAGTTTTGGAGACCCCTCAGTTGACTAAGATTGTCTTCTATCAAATCTTTGACTCAAGGATAGTTTTGTGGGGGTTGTGGATCATTTGGTGGTGGTTCTAGATTCTTTTTAGGAAGGTTGTCTTGTGGAGAAGGGTTTTAAGGTTTTTTGTTGTCATCCATACCTATTAAATTGCAAATAAATAAATAATTACAAATTAAATTCATAAATTACAATGAAAAATATGTATTTACACTAAAAAATAGAAAAGTTAATAAAAAATTAATGAAAACAACAACAAAAAAATAAATCATCTTTCCTTTGATAAAATGGTGTGATTTTATGAAAAACAAAATCAGATATCCAATTCATACCATATAGTTGAACTCTAGAGCATAAAACACAACCAAATGAATATGAAAAATAGACTTCAGGATTGTAATTTTATTTCTATTCACATGAATAAGGTACCAGCTATGCTTTAGCTTTATGATTTTCATTTGATATAAGGATAGCTAGGAAAAAAATCAATATAAATTTTGAAATGCTTTTAGACATTTGAAAACTACATTTCTTTCATATCACCACTTTTTGGCACCTCTTGATCCTACACATACCCTTACCCGTATAATTTAGCTCACTGATAGTAAGCCTTCTCCTTTTTACCAATTTCTCCTCACCTATCCACTTGCCCTATTTTTCAATAAGAATTTACCCATTTCCTTTACCTTCCTAACCTTTATGGATAGTGTATAGTTCACCTATTCATCTTCATACTTCATTTCATTGATAAGGTATGCATATTTATCTATTGTATATACTTATTTATTGATTTTTTTAACTACTTGTGCTTAACCAAAATTGTATTACCTCTCCAATGGTTTTCCAACAATGACAACCTTTTCTTCCAAAATCTTTATAAATAACCTTATTATGATTTTTCAACCAATTTTATTTATTCAATAACTTTACATAGATACACATGGACACTATAGGTCACACATGTTGAGTCTTGAATTATCCAAGCCACAATGTGCACCCCCTATCATGAACACACACTATAGTATGATTGCGCTATGACTTGAATTGTAAAAATATAAAGTGACATTTTTTTGGTCCTCCATCTTCATGCACTTGTAGAAAACACAACTCCAACTTATGAGCCTCTATAAACCAGAAAGTAGGATAGTGATACATTCATAGCACATACATGATAGCACCAAATTTGGAAGTCACCAACTTCTTATGTAGACAAATGCAAAATATTATCCCTTCATATTAGGCTTCAAATAGCCTTTCTTACATATTTTAGCTTTCCATACAAATATTAAACTTCTCTCCATCACATAGAATACTAATGTAGGAGCACCTTGGGTCTTGGAGAAATCTTGAATTAACCAAAAACATTTCTTTAATAGTAAAGTAGCACTACTACTGGATTTGTATTTTTTGTATTTTGCATCCTTGTTGTGGGTGATGTAACTAATTTTGCACAATGATTCAAAAGCTAAAGCTTTCAGGGATTGAAGAGGGCCTAGAGTACTATCTATGATTAAGAGCACAAGTCCTAATTCATTATGAGTTGGGAGATATGGCTATTTTTCTAATACATTAATTTTCTACCATTTTTTGTGATAGGTTTCTACGTGTGGCTTTTGGGATGGATGCACACTAATCCTTAATGAATCAAATTTTCTTCACTTAAGGGGTTGTAGAGAACCTAAATTAATACCTTCAATTCAAAGCACAAGTTCTAATTCAATTGGAGCTAGGAGATATCGCCATTTTCCTCAAATATCAGTTTTTGGATAGTTTTTGTGGAAACATGTGAAGTTTTTGTCCTATGTAGTTTCGTATAAGGAAATGGGATATTTTTGAGATAGGTCCATGTTCTTGGATCATTTGTGTATCTAAATATGGCTTGGTATTAAGTTTCATTCATATGTATTATATTTTTGGTTTACTCTTCTAAGGAGTACTTATAATGTAATTAAATGCTTGACTAGTCAACTTGTGGCTTAGCTGGCTATATAAGGAGCTTGCAATGGTTTAGAAAATCATTATGTAGAATATAGATCATGAGAAGATCCTAGAGAAGAAGTCAAGATGCGATCTTAGAATTGAATTCATAATTCTTTGTATATAGTCGTAACCCGAAAGGCCTCATAGACGGGCATGTTTGGATTCATTTCCTAATTATTTCAATATGGTTGCACAAAATTTGGTCTCTGTTTCTTTGTCGTCTATTTAATTTTTATGTTTCTTTCATGTGTAACTCTAAGCAGGGGATGTTCATTGGTTTGAGTTGAATTAATTCCACTTGAATCTACTCATCCCTACGTAAAATTCTAAACTAATAGAATTATTTATTAGGTTGACATTAATTCAAATAAAAAGATGACATCAATGATAACAATAAACACATATTGCCAATAGATATGATCATAAAATTTATTGATTTTGCAGAAGGAAACCGAATTCAATAATTGCAATTTAGATAGAATACAAATTTTATCAATTTTACAAATTATAAATGTTCTATTAAAGTGCAAAATCGTTAATCCATAACACTATATTCTTCATAAATCTTAAACATTCTAAACTAAATATAAATTATATTTAATTTGTTTCAAAGTTGGAAGGTATCCATTCATCAAACAATATATCTAGATTAAATATCAACTTCTAAATGTCAAACTATAGATTAATCTAATGCACATGTACATATACAAAAATGTAATATATGATAACTCAAATGTTTTACAAAAATAAATCATATGTTATTAGATCAAGATCAACATAACTTAAAAAAATATTTGGCTACATGTACTAGTCTTGAAATGACCACAAGTAAGACTATATATTATTGAGTATGATTTTATAACATTATCAAATGAAAAATTAGAATACATTACGAGATCCTCATGTTGCACTCAAGTGTTATGGATGAAACAACTTTGAAAGAAATAGGGATCTAAATTTTGATAAGCCCATTTCAATAATGCATGAAAATACCAGTACTTAAAGTATTTCAAAGAATCTAGTGCAATACTCAAGAGAAAAACATAAATCTATTAGGCATCACTTGTTGAGGAGCATGGCATTGGACAAGGAATTCAAGCTTAAATATATACCAACAAAGGAGAAAATTTTAGACATATTTACAAAACCTTTGTGCAAGGATTTTTTTGAGTGTCTTAGAGGGAAGTTAGATATTCAACCCCTTAGTAATGATCATTGAATGCATCAACATGTGCATTGGTCTAGTGAATTACATAACTATTCTTTTATGGATTAGTGCTTGGTGGCTTCCCCTTAGGGTTGGTAGATTGAGTTAGTAAGGGGAATTTTTTTGGCCCTTTTCCTTGTTGTCAAAGGGAGAGAAAAATGAGGAAGAAGAGAGAAATTTTATTTTAATAGTGAGTCATTTACTTTGATATTGATGAATGTTTCCATCAATGATAAAGAGGGATAATTTTAGAATGTGAGCTTTATGGTATGCATGTTGTTGTCATTAATAGTTGTCACTAATGTCAACATATCTAATTCTTAAAGAAGATTTGTTTATGATTTGTTATTTTTTTTTTGTATTTATTGATGTGTGAACAAATAGCTTTGGTGTATCAATAGAAGTATTCACTAAAGGATGTTATTTAATTATTTGTCCTTGTCATTGATGGTGATGGTTCTATTTAGTATGCAACATATGATGGCATTTTTTTTTTTTAGTTTGGTCCTATTTGGAGCATGTTCATTATGTTTCATGTAATGCATGATTCAAATTCATTGGTACCAAAAGAATTGAAGATTTTGTAGTGTGTTGGCATGCATGATGCATGTTGTATTGAGCAAGGTGGTCCACTTTTAATCCTCTCCAATGAAGGAATGCTTTAGTGTGACCTATTTCAAATCAATTTCAACTCCTAATTTGATTGATGGTTTCAAATAGTATAAGAAGACTAACAATTTTAGTTTTTCATATGGATGTATGATATATCTATACGAGTAACATAAAAAGTAAATTTTCCAAGGAAAAATATATATGTTGACGATCATGCAAGTTGATGCAATCATTAGAAAACTATTCTATCATTTCCATATTGCAATGTGTTTGTGACATTAACTTCAATGATGGATAAAATTATCACTTCTTATATTCTAGCTATAAGCTTGAATGTATTAGTAGTGAACCTACTTGTATTGACAACCAGTTTTTTAATTTGTAGTAGTTAACCCAATAAGTAGTGAGTAAATTGGCAATGACCAAATAGTAGTGAGAAAACTAATAGTGATCCATTTGTAAAACTCACCTCAACTGGTATTTATTTCATGAGAATTATTTTCTTTATGATTTTTTTCAATTTGGGGTTCCACGTAAATTTTAGTATTCTTTATGTTGGTGGTTATGTGCTTTTATATTTACTTGGATTATAAATATTTGATGCTTTTACTAATAGAAAAAAATTGATATAGAATATTTGTCTTAATCATTTGAATGGTCTTTCGATTTTATCAACAAAAAAAAAAGTTTTAGAAATTATTTGCAAACAATTGATTCACCCCCTCTCCCACACCCTTTTTAGTTATTTGGCACGTTCAAGACTTTGCACTACTAGCTTGATCCTTAGTGCCAAATCTTATGCTATGGCTCTGTAGGAGATGTTAAACAAAGTGATAGGATGTCATTTGAAGATGGTGTCTTTCTTTCTTTCTTTTTTTCCTTTTTCCTTTTTCCCTTTGGGAAGAAATATGACTATGCCACCATTATTAGGAGGACACTGAACTTTTCTTAGTAGTCTCCAAGTATAAATAATAAAATTACTCCTTAATGTGTTGCCACATGACAAGTGATAGAATTCCATAAGAAAACCATTGTCACTTGAAGTTTTGTAAGGAGCCATTGATAAGCGAACATTTACAACTCCTCTAATGTTAGACATTCTATCAAGATAATGCCCTTGTAATTAGTATCTATTATGTTAGGAATAAAATCTTTTGATAATATTCTTGAGATTGTTGAATATCCTGCCAACGATCATCTTGAATAAGATTTTCATAAATTTGTTCCAATACATTACAAATATTAGAAGGATACGTCTATAGGAAACTAAATTAATACTTTGTAGTATCAATTTTTTATATGTTTTTAATTGAAATATTTAAAAAATGTTTAGTGCATTTATTTCCTTCTTTGATACAATGGAATCTTGATTTGATTTTGGCCCCTTGGAATTATACAATTAAGCTTTCATAGCAACACTAGAAGATTGGACTTTAACCATTTCATCAAGAAGCTTTCTAGCCCAAACAAGTCTTCCTTGGAGGGATATTTCCTTACACATGTGTTTCCAGATTATCTTTTTTTACAAATGAGTGCAATAACTAGTACATTGTAAATAACAATAGATCACCATTCAATCCAAAACTCCCCCTCGGGTTTAGGAAGAGCATTCCAAATAATCAAAAGGACTACTATGCAAATACAATTCTTTAAATGATTAACATTGAGTTTTAAGGGTTGAGAATTGTTATTATTTAAGGTTTGATGTCACAAATATTGGGATAACAATTAGAAAGGGTAGAAGATAAGTCCACTTAAGTCCACATCTCCACCAAATCATAAAAATAAGGCAACATAGGGGATATAAAGAATCTATCTAGCCTCCTCAACTTTATGTCCTCTCTCTTTCTACAACTTGACCAATTAACCAACTATTGGATTGGTTGGAAATTTTATTTAGATTAAAATCAACTGCTCCCAAGAAGTTTCAATTATATAACCAACTATCAAATTCTTCATCCACTAAGATAAAATTTCTTAGACCAACTACAATAAAAGAAGTGTTCAACCATGTTAAAATATCCTCCCAAAATCCAATTTTTATAAGGAATATTATCAACCATCCACTTCCATAACTGTGTACATCCTCTAGCAAAGTTGGAAGATTAAATAGAACAAAATCCTATTCAAGTTGGTCATTGATAAAGACACTGGCCCAAACACAAATGTGAGAAGGGTCCTCTCCTTTACCAATGACATAAATGCAATCAAAGGAGTGATCCCAATAAAGAGTCACCTCTACCATCATAATGATTTATATGTCAAAAGGTGGCATCTCTCCAAACACTATTTAAAGAAAGCTCTAAATTTGTGATACTAAGTTTGACTTATTGAAGAAAAAGCATGTCATGTTTTCATTTAAAAACTATATCTTTTACTTTGTATAAGTAAGGAGGAGGAGAAACCCCAAAAATATTCTAGAAAACATTCTATAATCCATAATGGTCTTGGAAGAGATATCATCTTGAAACAACATGTTGAAACTATTATTTAGATTCACTTGTAAATATTTGGGCTCACAATCTCTGTATAAAGAAGAAATGGATCTAGAACAATCATGAGAGAAAGAAGTGGGGCTGGACTTACAAATGCGAGGCTAAGGGGATGAATGACAAGGAAAAGGGAAGCATCATGATTTTTAATGGAGAAGGGAGAGGGAGGAGTAGAGTGAGCTTGAGGTTGTGGACAAGCTAAAGATCAATGGGGAGGGACAAGTGGCTCTTTCCAATTAGCACAAGTAAACAAAGGAAATCCCAATGAAAAAAGCACCACAAGGCAAGATAATCCCCAAATGATGACCAAAAGTGGACCCCAAGAAAGTGCCCAGCCAAGGGGGCCACTAATAGGAAAAGCCATGAAAATGAAGATATATCTAGAGAACATAACCCCATTAATAGAACTAGTAGTAGGGATAGGGATAACATTTACCCTGCAAACTAGACCATCAATTTTCCAACCCTTGCAAACCCTAGAAATTACAAGAGCCCCATGAGCCACAACAATAGGCCCTAAGGAGAAGCACTAGCATTGAAGTCACCAAATGTAACCATCCAATCCAAGCCTATCTACATCTTCATCTCCAACAAACTCCAAATACAAGAGAGGTTACTAGAGGTAGAGATCAACAACATAACTAGACCAAAAATTCTAATTCATCCGACATGCAAAATGGGGAATAGTGGTGTCGGTAAATAATGCTTCCACTTCACAAACTCTAAAACCTTCCACACCATGCCAAGCCTAGAAAGGTATCTACAATAACATCAAGGCTATGGAGACACCATAGATAGTCCCCACCCAATAGGAAGCACAAAACCCCTAGGAAAAGTCTCCACCCAAGCCATAGACAAAATGATGTGACTTCCATGGGAGGGGAAAGTAACCATCCATGTAGCCCACAAATCCACTATAGAAAACACCAAATCTGGGAGAGCCAACAACAAGGACCTCTAGTACAAAAAACCCACTTCATCCTCTTCATCTAAGGACTCCTAAACATCTCTCGCCTCTGAGCACTAGTCTCCTCCACAAACCCTAGCAACCTATTTTGCTACTCCAAATTTCTTGCCCATTGTGTGTATTAATAATTATGGTCACATTGTTAAGTCTCTAGTATATAAAAAAAATTGAGTTCAATACTTATTTTATTTTCTACTATATGATTTACTAGCACATTTTATGATTTTTGTGGAGAGATTCTTGGAGGAGCCAAAGGTTTTCCCACCTGAGCATTATTTTAGAGTCTTTTAAATGGTGTTTAGGAGGTTAATTTTTTTCAATCACATGGTTTAGAGCATCTAGTATCAATTTAAACAAAATGTAAAGACAATAATTAAAAAACAAAATTTTAATAAGAAAAAATTAAATATATCAAGAATTAAGACACGCCTCTTGTGAGTGTTAAATACAGGCCTCTCATTCAACCACACTCTTCAACATGATCATTGTTTGTCAAGATAACATCCTAGAATGAACATGAGATTATTCATCCAACATGTCTACACAAGGCGATCTTTTTCCTTCTAACTAGACAAGGTTTTTCTATATGCTCTCAAAATTGAGAGTTCAGTAACCAGACAAAACTAGTACGAAGGATTTGAATGAATGCAAATGCACTATTAATCTTCATTTTTGAGATTTTTGTATGAAAAGATATGAATTAATCTAGATGATATTCTAATTAATCTAAGATAAATGATAAGAAAATTAAGCTAAATGAATGCATTGTAATCTAGATGATGAGGATTCAAATGAAAAATTCTTGAATGATTAATCCAATAGCGGTTTGGTACTCTTCACTTGCATCCTCCTAAATGAGAGGCTGAGGATCTCTTTTATAGAATCTTGGACCAAATCAATGATCATGATTAAACCAAGTGTATGGTTTAGATCAAATAAGAGATTGAGTCCTCCATTTTTTATGGAGTTGAATGAGATGAATTATGGGATAATATTGATCCATTCAAATATGAGCTCATAATTATTCTACTTAAATATAATAATTAGTTTCAACAATTATGATGAGGATATTTGATTGAATCAATATATTTAACTCAATTTTCATGTGAAATGAATTAGGAAAGAATATTGATTTATTTCAAAATATTAAATCATAATCTAATATCCTAATTAATGAAACAATTATGATGTAAAATCAATGTCTTTAATTCCATTTTTATGTGTATTAGCCAAAGAGGGTGGATTTAATTTAATTAAAGTGCTTAGGACTTATTATTAAATTAATTCAATTATAAGGTTAATTTAGCCAATTTCAATCAATATCTAGGAATTAAATAAAGTATGTGATTAATACAGATTAGGGATTTTCTACATTTGTACTTAGGTCAAGTAAAGATAATCAGAACCATAAATGCCTAGTATAATAGGACTTAATTGACCAAGGAATAGATTTTGTGAGATTGACCACTGAAATTTGTTTAGAGTGCCAATGTGTGAATTTAGGGTTATTACACCTCTTTGACATTATGGCACGATTGAGTTTTGTTTGCATTCTTGGAAATTCTTTGGTCACTCTCATGATCGTTGTGGGCTCAAATAACCCAATCAACCATTTAATAATTATATATAAATAAAAAAATAGGTTAGATATGGATTTTATAAACTCAATCATTGTGTTATATTAGTTTCAAGAATTGAGTTTTAATTTTAAAAAGTCATACATGTTAAGGTTTAGAATTTTAAGTTGTAACGAATTTGAGTTATTTGAATTTTTAGAACCTAAACACATTGGCTACATTTTGTTATTTGTTTGTGGCATGTGTCCACTTTTTCTTCACCATGTTGGTGCATTACCCCCATGGAGACATAGTCTCATAAGAAGTCCTTGATGAGATATCTTAGAGACTTTGATTGTGAGGCATATGCTCTTATGTTAAGCAAAAAGATATCAAAATTGAAGAGCAAGGCAATTAGTTGTATCTTACTCAACTATGGTGTTCATGTGTATAGCTAAAGCCTTTGGGATGTAGTTGTGGAGAAGGTGGTCTATAGTAGAAGTGCAATTTTTTGAGTTGAAATCTTCTATTGTTCAATTGCAACCAAGGACAAAGAGAAATGAAAAAAATGAGGGACTTAAAGTACCACCTAAATACTCTAATGAAAAATGGAATATATTTTATTATGGTACTTGATGATGAAGAGATCTCAAGTAGCTCTAATATTTTTTAAGATGAACAAGAACATTAACCTTAACTATTCAAGGGTTGACAAAGATTAGCCAACACCGAGAAAGGTTTACTTTTTCTTTTTTGGATTCCAACTACATATTTTATTTGTTTCCTAACACCAAGAAGCCTAGGAATATTAGATACTCTATGGGTATATATACATGATGGAAATTTCTAGATGGGAGCTCCATACATGAACAAATGATTGCATTGAAGAAGAATGCTACATGGGATTTGGCATCTTTTCTTCAATCAAAGAAACTCATTAGATGTAAATTGATGTCCAAGAAGAAACTTAGTCGCAGTGGTAGCACTAAGAAGCATACAACATTTCTACTTGTAGAGGGGACTTATTTGGTTAAAGGCATTTAATATGGTGAAATATTCTCTCCTACAGAGTAGATGATGTCGATTTGATTCTATTAGCACTTGCAACATTTGATAACTTGGAATTCATGTATATGGATGCAAAGATATTATTCCTTCATAGTTATTCGTAAGATAAAATTCAGATTTCATTTGAAAAGATAAATCTAGAATTTCATGTACAAGATGAAAAAGTCTTTTGAAACAATCTCCAAGAATGTAGTACAAAAAGTTATATATATATATATATATATCTTTGGGTCTAACCATTGTATGTACTACAAATATGGAAGTGGTCACATTTTCATCACAATCTTCTGTGTATGATATGTTGTTTTCTGGGAATTGTAAAAGTATGATTTTAGATTCGATGTGTGTATCACAATTTGAGATGTAAGATCTAGGTGTAGAAAGGTCTATTCTTAGGGTTGAGATGATAAAAAATAGAGCTTGCCAAAAAAATTGGATGAACCAAAGTATATTGACTCTATGGCGGAGAGATTCAATGTGACAACTTGTAGACAGTAAGTCGTTCCATCATTGTAATGGCTGAAATTCTCCATGGAGGATTAACTCAAATCTCTTGTACTGAAGCATAAAATATGACTAGAGCTCTTTACGTGAGTGATTTTTATAGCTTGATGTATGTCATGATTTGTACTAGGCCAAGCATTGTCCAAGCAATAGGAGTCTTTGTTTGGTCTATCATTAATAGCAATTTCTTATGTAATTGTTAATTGAATAACTTTATTTTGATGAATGCAATGACACATATGAGAGAAATTTTCTTAGGTAAAATTCAAATTATATTAGTATTACATAATTTCTTGCTATATTAGTATAATACTCAAACCCCTTTAATGTGGAGTGAAGTTGCTTTTAAAAGTGATTGTATTTCATAAAACTATAAATATTTTATACAAATGAAATTAAGATAAATCAATTGTTTTCATAAAAATAATTAATTAATTTTATAGATAATATTTATATGTTAAATTTAGAAGTTTTGATTCACCTATAAAACTAAATTGGCTATTTGATAAATAAAAATAGGAATCTTAATCTGAGTCAAGAACAGAAAACATTCTAGCAACTGGGCCCAACATCCCTTGTGATATCAATCACTTATTAAGAATCATTCTTGCTTTACAGTCAAACAAACTAAATATACATTTCCATATTTTAAAGAATAGAATTGAAGCACATTAGATGTTTATGAAGGCACTTACGCCACACAGGCTATTCTTGCAAATGGTCTCTTTTTTCCTACTCAATCTCTGGTCAGATTGAAAGGTGGAAGAACATATTTATTGTAGAAGACCATCTGCCTCACAAAGTGGTTGCTGAAAGCGTCTGTGAAATGTAATCCATCCCAGCTTATATACTTTTCTGGCCTGTTGCATGCCTTTCCTGTCGATTTGTCGAAACATGCTGATAATGTCTTTGTCTTGTCAAAACCTACACACACAATAACACATATGTCATTAGTCAAGGCTGTTTAAATTCATTACAAGTTCTCAAGGTTGGAAAAAAAATTCACGGAAAATATTGCACAGTAGAACATCAACATTTCAAACCACTTCTCCTAATTCATCATCAGTATAGACTAATATGCTTGAAAGTAATTAAAAGGAAAGAATTGGAATACAACCATAATGCTCGGGATGGGTGATTGCATCGATAGTGAACTGATAAATGTCCACGATTCTTATGGTGGTATCTCTCAGATCTTTCTGCAGAGATTGCAAGGTTTTATGTAACTGAGTATTGTACTCCTGTGTCACTTGATTGTGCGTTACTGAGCAGTTCGAACTCATGTCTTTTGGACTGCCATTGCCAGTGAAATTCAACAACTCTGGAAAGCAACCTGCAGGTGGAAGATTTAACACCACAAACTCCCGGGCTTCTTCAGCATACAGCTCCTACATTTCAATCATCAGGTTCATTGAATATAAGCACTTGTTTTTCAAGTGAAGAAATTGTCTCTATACTAGGTATTAATGAGAACATCCAGCCTTACCTACGAATGGTAGATGAAAAAGTTAGCCCACAAATCTATTTTGTGTGGAGTAAGCTATTTCATTTAAAAAAATTGAGCTCTCAACTTTATGAAAGTTGGTAGTGCATCAATTTTGTAATTTATATAAATAAGGTTGGTACAAATTTATGAAAATAAAACAAATTCTCAATGAGAATTAAAACTGTTAGATAATTGAAGGTGTAAATTTATGATAATAAAAGAAATTCTTTATGAAAATTAAAAACGTTAGATAATTGATAAGCAATAAGGGAAAAAAATTAAGCTGGTGAGACTATTTTCTACCTAGTTTAATACATTGGCTGAGGTTGTTATTCAATAGAATATTTCAATTAATGTTATAGCATATTTGATTCTTATTTTATGTGACCTTCTACTCTTCCAAATAAATCTAGGTAGACCACATCAATAGGACCTAAATACTTTTTAAGGTAACCTTGATTTTTCTCCCATCTTGTTGTCAGATGTCATTCACATATAACTTTTAACTATATAATTGTAAATTTAACATTTTTTATTGTAAAATGTTGTCTAACAACTCTAGTTCAGGATTTCGTGAAAGGAAACTTTTAAAAATTTCAATGGGTGTTGCTGAGATATTTGACGAGTATTTCAAATTGTGTGTTATAGTAAAATTGAAATAGGGGCTCCCACAAATCTTATGCTGTAGCTTATTTAGTTTAAACTCCAAATAAAAATTAATGATTCAAATTTATTTTTATTTTACATAGATAATTTAATACAAATTTAATTTAATTTAATTTTTATATATATTAGCCCTACCCAAATGCACCCACTTACATTTACAGACTAAAATGTAAAATCTTGTTTATAACAGCAATATTAGTTTTTTAACCTCATACAACCCACTAATTAAAAGTAAAGCACCCATAAAAGCACAGCCCTACATAAACGCATAGATTAAAAAGGGAAATCACTTGTAGAGATGAGTCAACCACTAATAAACAGCATAGAAATTTCATATTCTTACCTTTATTGCCTTTGAAATGGCCTTGAGGATTTCAAGAACTACCATGTCCATAGGAGCAGAAAGTTGAATGAATCCACTTATCATATCATTGACGCCAATGAAGATGAAATACAAACCATTTCGAAAGGCATCTGCAGAAGGAAGCTTCATATCCAAGCAACCTGCAAGCAAAAGATGCATCTATAAATAACAGCAAGTTTGAAAAGCAAAAGCACAACTTTAACAGTCCATGAATATTAAAACAGAGACTTCTACTTGCTGCAAAATCCCATGTTGAGATTAAATCATCACAATTCATGGGCATGGAAAAGAAGATTCTCAAATTAATTGTGGAAATTACCTGAAGTTGAAGCATGTCTGCCAGTTGTGGTTTTGACACTTTGCTTGAACTTTTTGAATTGATCGATCTGGAATTGCAGGGGAAAAGGAACAACACCGGTTATGTTGCAACTAGTATCACCATCATATATGTCGCAGGCTACGGCCCCAGTCATTGCAAAATTTACTCCATGTTCAAACCTTGCCTCTATGTTCTTGAAATACGGTTCCAGGAATGGCAAACCCATTGCAGAAGCTGTCAAATCACACTCTTAACTATAAAAATGACAAAAAAGATAAGATCTTTTTAAAACACCTCCACTCTGTAAGAGATTTCATTGTATTGATCTCAAATATGAGACAAAATTTAACATTTAGAAAAAGCTCAAACTAAAATCTGTTTGTAGAAGTAAAAATTATGATTATACTGATCTGAGTCAAATTTCATGAGTAGTTGTTTAATATATTCCTCATAAGAATGAATAGTTGATATCGTATTTGGTTTATCTATATGATGTTCATGAATGAAGAATTAGATCTTTTAATACTACTTAATGAAGAAATGAGAATTGCCTACCGATAAAATCTACAATAAGACGACCATCAGAAAAACGAGCAGCAGGGGCTCCAAAGAAGGTGGAGCCATATGGCAGCTTCTCTGCTGCAGATCTGAAGGGAAACGCCATTTCCACATTGCCAGTATCGCTGTAGGAGTCTCCAAACGCAAACATGGCAGAAGGCCCTGCTGCTGCTCTGCAAGGCAGTAATAACAGTACTATCCATAACAACATTATTGTTATTGTTTCTCTATTTGTCCACACAATTGGTTATTCTCCAGCTAGTAGGAAGTGGGAACCCATAAGAATTTGTTTGAATAAATTGGTTGCGGATTCCTCGGCGCATACCATGTGCCATTGACCTCACCTAAAATATTTAAATATTTCATCAACCAAAGTACAATGTAGGCCTCAAATTAGTCATTATTTCACCTAAAAATATAAATACAATGAAGAAGAAGTTATTGAGCATCATTTAACAACCATGTGAGCTGTGTTTCTTGTATGTTTACCTTTACAGAATCTGACGTTTTGCTATCATCCTAAAAAAGAAAAATTTATTGTCATTAGACGATGCGTGATCTCTGTGTTGGGAAGGGTCTATGCAGCTATCAGAATCTAAAATCATGGGAGGGATACAGTCTTTTTCTTTCTTCCAATTTTGTTTTTTCTAAAGAAGATTCTGATGGCTGAACAGACGCTGGTTTTATGTTATGATATGATGAGATTTAGACACTATTTTGAACAGGAGTAGGGAAAGTTGTGGGATGACCTTACAGTGTGGGGAAGGTCTTAAGTTCAAATCTGAATTATTCAATAAGACAAAAAAAATATTAGGGGAACTTTAGTTATTATAGTTAATTTCGTATAGCATAGATCTTGAAGTTACATTTTGATAAATTTTAAGATTGTTTTTATAAATGATTCAATTATTTATAGCTATTATTTCACCTTCTTGAAACATTGATATTATAGAAAACAATTCTTTTACAACTACAAATGTTGTAACTATTGCTGTTCAGTTCTAGCTCATCATAGAATTTATAGGTAAATGTCATAGATAACAATGTGCACAACATTGTAGAATGTGTAGACTAAGCATAAGATATAAAAGAATGTAGGTCAGAGAAATTATTAGAGGTGTGATCTTATGAATATCATTAAAAAGACTTGGGTATTATTGGACTTATTGCATTTTAATGCTTTGTTTGGTTTGACAACGTGTTTCCCCTTGATTTATATTGTGGCTTTGAGTGTTTTCTCTTGTAACCTATCTATCTTCTATTGGAGCAAAATATTTTCAATAGAGAGTCATATAAAGATAAGTTAAAATTGTCGTCAATATATTATTATGTGATTAACTTGTTTTAATTTTTAGATTTGAGTGTCTAAAACATGAAATATAATGAGTATAGTAAGTAGAATCCGTGATGCAAAGTGCAAAAACAAATCAAAGGAAAACAGTCAAGACAAATTGAGTTCAGCTTAAACAATAGTGTTTCTCAAGTAGGAGAAATGACCTTAGACCTTTAATCATATATAATCACTTTATAACTCCAATTATACCCCTCTATATCTATAAGAACACATATTGATAACTAAAAATATTGTTCATTTCTAAAAATAATAGCATTTGAAAAACAAATTATCAACTATTAAATCTCTCACTTAATATTATCTTCCATGTCAAATTATTATTGCTATTTTTTCAATCATTTATCCTTAATTCAAAAAGTGAATGAAAATTGATTAAAGATAGATGAAAAAATATATCATAAAATTTGAAGTAAATCAAAATATTGATAAATGGTGAGAACAATAGAAAAAGAGAAAAAGGAGTTGACTCAGTCATTCCAGTTGTCCGATACATCATAATTATTTCACCTATAAAAATAAATGTTCGAATCGTCCCACTCATTAATCATTAGTCTACCTACAAATAAAAATACAGTGGCAAAGAATTATCAAGCACCAGTTATGTGGTCTGTTATTTTCTTGGAGTAAGACAATAAGATTTTTCTTATATAAACATTTTTTTATGAATTGCTATTGTTGCAAGGGCACAAGCATTTAACTGGAGTGTTTAATTGTGTAGAAAGTGATATAAGTTAAGGTTTGATAATCAAGCCTATGGACTTCTTCTGGGAAGACTTCGGTTTAATTGTTTGGGCAATCCCGGAACAGATGTTTGAGTGTATTGTTATTGCCAACTGTTCCATTTTTTAAGACTTCAGTGAACCTGCCAATGCAAAGATTATTTCATAGTTGAAGACTGTTTAAGTTTGAGTTCCTTTTATCTAAAACACAGGCGGTTTGATACTTCAAATTATTTTGGTTGATCTCTTTCAAGAAGAATTTGACAAAGAGAATGATTTTTAGCTTTTTGATCTTTATCTCTTCTTTTATGTTATCAGATTGTTATTTGACAAGAATTAGTGGGTTTGTGTATTTCTCATACTGTTTTGATCAAACAGAGGCCCTTTTGCCAGATAAGGAGTGGGTTTTTGCTTCTTGTTTTAGCCTATTTATCCTTCATATATTTTATATTCAGCTTCTGCTAGGATAATTATTATTAAGATGCCATCGTGAATGGTTTCTTATTCTTCTCGCCTGTGACCTTTATTAGGCTGCTAGATTGGGTTTCTTGTCACTGATTGTCATTATTTTTCACAGCAGAGAGGAATGAGCTTGGACTTGGTATGATTTTTTCAGAGTCTATTCTGATAATTGTGGGATTGTTCTGGTCATATTAGTGGTCAATAAAGCAAAATCGAGTACATCACCCCTTCACACCCTACATAATTGATACAAATGCATTGTCAGTGTGCCTTGTATGTGGCACCAGTATGGATTGACATGGGCTGTTTAATCTTCACACACTAAGACATAATTTCTAGGTTAAAAGTGTTAAATAGTCAAAATTGACTTATTTTTCAAACTTAATTTCTTCATTAGTACATGATGTTATGATTGCATTTCTCTTCTTGTTACATTTTTATATCGACAAATAGAAAAAGTATTCAAATGCAGTGCTGATAATCATATTTTGCTATATTTTAATTTTTAAATGAATCATGGTAATAGAATTTTTTATGGGAATAACAGATTACCACTGTTGATGAGGCCAAACAGTTGCATACTCTTGTTGGACTGGGTACAAATGTAGCCTTGGTTTTCTGTGGCTGCACTGTTAAATATTTTTCCCATCTCAGGACGAACTTGGGACCAGGTGTGGATGACTGGGTTGTATCATTGAAAGGAATGATGAGCCTGGCAGTTTTGTTGGGACTTGCAATTACTGGGATTTGCTGGCGGACAAAGAAACAGGCCCTGAAGATTAACAAAATTTGTTTGTCATTTCACTTTCTCATGGACACTAACTGTCGTCTAATAAACGGTCCCATCGTCCTGAAAGTAGCACCAAGCTTCTCTTTTTGTGCACATTGTCATTACATTTACATTGGTGTATAGAGCTTGACGAGTTTGATACTCAGTGTAATACAATGTTTCCCTTTGCATTGAATGCTGATACCTTTGATATATGCAGCCAGTGGATACAGTCTGTCGATATCTTTTTAAAGTGGATTTTGATTCTGAGGTTGCTTCTTTTAACTTATTACGGTCTTTTGGTTGCTATGGATTTACAAGAGAAAAAAATCAATGCTTATATTAATGTAGTTGTTTCTTTATGTCATATTAATTGAAGTTGTAATGTAGCAAATCTACTTTGTCTAGGTAGTGTCATCTCTAATTAAGGGTGAGCTGAAAAGGAAAGGTTTACAGTTTTCTAAAGTGTGTTGTGCTGGTATCTAGAAATAATTAGAAATGTGAATTTTTGGACGCAAAACAATTTGTCGCCATCCGAATACGGTCACTAATAAGATGAAATCAGTTTTGAAGAATACTGTGAAAAAATTGGCAGAGTATGGCACTTGGGCAGATCATTGTGGAATTTATGCAATCTCTATGATGATTCTAACTAACATTCATCACTTGAAAGGCCAACTTTTTCACATCTACAATTTTGATAGCTGAGATACTCCCACACTCCGTTTCTCATATCATGAGGAAAACCATTGCAATAGTTTGTACTTCATTCATAACATTGCCAATGCTTGATGGGCATGACAAAAATTGTTTCATGCAATTTTTTAATTCATGGGAGGACTGTAGAGTTACGATAAATGACATATCATTCCATATCTCTAAGGAAGTCATTGCTCTGGTGACGGGTTTGGCCATGAAGGGTAGGGAGTGGCAGAAGGTGACAAGGGTGGCTGATGAATTGAGTTTGCAATGCTTCTTCTTGGATGGGGAGGAACCTATTTGACATAGAGGTGGTTTTATGTGGGAGAAGCTCCCTGAGCCATGGAATGAGGTATGTTTGATGTTGATGAAGTACCTAACCCTGGAAGGGAGGTATGATGTCTGTTATTATTACCACTTTCCCCTCCTCAATCATTTTTGCCACTATGATTTAATTTCTATTCCATTCTTTCTATTCAATGATTTAGAGGACATGGTTACTGATATAAAAGAAAAAATGAGAAAAGGAGTTAATTTTACCATTTTATATCAAGGGTTAATTTTTTTAATGTTTCCACCTTGCCTTGGTCCGCCCTAGGATTGTGGAAATCGATATTCTAGCTCATCCCAACCCCTGACCCCAGCTAGTCTTCCTTAGGATCATGGGTCCCAGAGCCCCTACCCCACAACCTTTGCCTAGCGGGTCCCTTGTGGATTTAAAGCCCACTCCTTTTGGGAAAAAAGGGAAAGAGAAGGAACCGAAGGAGTCAAAGGAGGAGGGGAGAGGGGGAGGAGGAGGTCAGGGAAGTTAGCTAAGTCTAATGCTAAGAGGAAACTAAAAGCATGGGCCTCACAAGAGGAGGAGATGGATTTTGAAGACACGGGTTGCCCAAAATGAAGGATGAAAGAGAAGACATCAACTTTTGGGAAAGGGAGAATGGAGGAGGAGGAAGAAGAGATCTCGAACTCTTCTCGGTTTGGCTCAGGTGAGGGGTTGAAGGAGAGAAAGGAGGTGTCACATGTTTCAATAACCATCGGGTTGGGGTCTGTGGACTTAATAAGGGACCAATTCCCTAATACGGTGGATAGGGTGCCTTCCTCCATAATGATTTCCTCCCTTGTTGTAATGTTCCCATGTTTTAGCCTTCACGTTCTCCAAAGTCTAAGTGGAGGATAAGAAAAATTAAAGTCATTCAATTAAAAATTAAAAGGTGACTTTGTATTAATAGCTTCTAGGGTATGTATTAATTATTAGAAGGACGGAAGCTGTGATTTAATTAATTATTGCCAAAGAGGAATTTCTAGGGTATGCATTAATTATTGGAAGGAGAAGCTTCTAGCTCTTGCAATTAATTAATGTTTAGTTCCTTCCAGAAGGATGAAGAAAAGGATAAATAGGGTTGAAAGTTTCATTGCTGATCATGGGATTATTGTATCGGATGATTATGAATTGCATTTGATAAGAGCTTAGATGTGTGAATCACACTCTTTTTGGGCAATAGAGGACGTTCATTCTCTGTTGTAACATTCTAGACGTCATTCCCTTAGGGTTTGGCCTTTGGAATACATCTCTTTGTAATTGATTGCAGCATTCTTAGAATTAATATAATTTCAGCAGTTGATTCAGCTTTTGGGCATTCCTGGGTGTCCATTACAGTGGTATCAGAGCTATAAGTCCTGCCATCCTATGGAGATCTTCAACATTTATGTTTGAGCATGTCACAAGGGATTTATAATTTTCACAATATCAGAGCAAGAAAAAGTAGGAGTTCGAACTCGCTTAACAAATGGGATAGTTTGTTTGAGCAGAGGGACATACAATCCAGTCATACAGACATAGAGGAGGCATTCTTTGAACAAGACAGCAACATGGGTGATTGAGATGATAGAAATACCAATTTTGACCAAGAAAATGTAATATTTAGATTACTAGGTACATTAGAGGAGGGGCAACGAATGCAACAAGAGCAAAATAGGCGAATGGATATGATGTTGCAGCTAATGGCTAGACAGATGGGCATCAATATTAATCCAGGTGATGCCAACAATGGAAACAAAAATAATAGGGGTAATGATAATGGAGGCTGAGACAACATTAATGGTAATAATGGACATGACAACAATGGAAATGAGGTTGATAACTTTAGACATGTTGCATGGCAAACTCGAACAACTAGCTTGAGACCTCTTCTACCCACCTTTCCACCCAAAGAACCAGTTCAACCAATTAATGAACCACAGATTGTAGAGTTACAAGATCAAATTAGGAGGGATTGGGAGGCCAGTGGGCTAGAGCTTCAGGCAGATATCTCTCTTAGAGATTACTTGGACTTGAGGATGAGACACATGCCCAGATCAGGAGGACAAAGTTAAAACTTTGAGTTGAGAAAGAAAGTGGGGAAACTTTCTTTACCTTATTATGATGCTTCAGGGAAGATGACCGCATGAGCTTAGGTGCAGAAGATGGATACATACTTGCAATTGAATTCTATGCCTAAAGAGGAGGCTATAAAGTATGCAGCTATTCACTTGGATGGACCAGCACATGAGTGGTGGCACCATGGCATGGTAACCTTGGGACATAATCAGATCACATCTTATGAGGAGTTCACTGAGAAGCTCATAGAGAGATTTGATACTAGGGATCCTGAATTACAGTTTAAGGAGCTGGCACAACTCAAGCAATGGGGATCAGTTGAAACATATATCAATGAGTTTTAGAGGTTAGCTAATTTGGTCACAAATATTTCAGAGAGGAGGTTAGTAGTATTGTTTATGGATGGACTCTTAGAACCCTTGCAAGGTTGGGTCAAGGGACATGACCTAGGTACGTTGCAGGAGGCCACTAAAAAGGCTCGTGACTTAGCACCTTCTTCATTTAGGAGAAAATTTCAGCACAAGGATTCTTAAATATGAAAAAGGACAAGGAGAAGGAAAAAAAACCTTTTCACAAGGATGCTCAGCCCAAAAGAGATAAGTTGGATAATGACACCTTGAATGATTTAAGAAAGAAAAAGTTATGTTTTCATTGTAGAGAGCCTTGGGATTTATCTCATAAGTGTCCTCTCAAGGCTAAGGCAAATCAAATGGAGTATTTCTTAGTAGAAGAGTCACAGTCAGAGAAAGAGGATCAACACTTAGATTCAGATGAGGATAGCACTATAGAGGAGAGCAGCATTCCTGAGGATAAGAAGTCATTAGCATGATTAACGAGGGCTCAGAAGGTAATCACATTTAAGGTCAGAGGTACTATCCAAGGGTAGAAAGTGATCTCACTCATTGACACTGGGGCTACACATAATTTTATAGATGTACAATTTGTAGCCAAGAGAGGTCTAAAGACTGAGGAGCATGCCAAATTTAGAGTTATGGTAGCTAATGGTGAAAAACTATTATGCACTCAGAAGATATCTAATCTTCACATCAAGTTTGGAGATGGCTATGAGTTGGAAGATGAGTTCTATGTGGTAGACATGGGAGACTATGATATCATCCTTGGCATGGTATGGATGGCCTCGCTAGTAGATTTCACACTTAACCTAGCAAAATTGGAGATGAAGTTTCAGCATGAGGGAAGAACTGTGGTACTTAGAGGACTTTCAGATGGGAGTTGCAGAGTAGTTTCCCTAAGGAGAATGCAAAAACTTTTTCGGCATAGTAACATAGAGTGGGTAGTAGAATGCTTCACTATGCCAACTTCATAAGAGCCACAAGTGAAGAATCATCCACTAGAGATTTAGGAGATACTTGACAGGCACATTAAGGTATTTGGGAAGATTTCACATGGGGTTCCTCCTAACAGAGGGATAGAACATGTTATTGAGCTTGAAGAGGGAGCTAAACCAGTCATGATTACTCTCTATCATCATCCCAAGAAACATAAGGATGAGATAGAGAAGGCAATTAAGGGGTTGTTGGAAATAGGGCATATCAGGCCTAGTAAGAATGGAGGCTTTGCTTCAGCAGTAGTGTTGGTAAAGAAGAAGGATGGGACAATGCGCATGTGCATTGATTATAGGGCATTAAACATGAAGACCATTAAGAACATATATCCCATCCCATGAATAGATGAGCTAATTGATGAGTTACATGGTGCATGTTTTTTTACAAAGATTGATATATGGTTAGGGTATCATCAAATCAGGATGAGGGAGAAGGACATTGAGAAGACAGCTTTTCGGTGTCACTATGGCCACTTCGAGTTTTTGGTTATGCCATTTGGGCTAACCAATGCCCTTGCTACATTCCAGAGTTGCATGAATCAGGTATTTAGGGAGCAGCTTAGGAGATTTGTTTTGATTTTCTTTGATGACATTTTAGTTTTTAGTAAGACTTGGGAGGAGCATTTACAACATCTTGAGATGGTGTTGTCTACTTTGGAAAAAGAAGCATTATATGCCAAGGAATCTAAGTGTGAGTTTGGGATGACTGAGCTACTATATCTTGGACATATTATCAGTGTAGAGGGAGTTCGGGTAGATCCTAAAAAGATTAGGGCTATTGTTGATTGGCCTACGCCAACAAATATTACACAGCTTAAGGGATTCCTTGGTCTCTGTGGATTTTATAGGAGATTTGTTAAAAGATTTTCACAGCTCGCTACACCCCTGACAGACCTTACCAGGAAAGGGGCCTTCACATGGACAAAGGTAGCTCAGAGAAGCTTTGATCATTTCAAGAAGGTGATGTCATCATGTCCAGTACTAGCTCTACCAGATTTCATGAAGCCATTTGAGCTTCATTGTGATGCATCAGGAGATGAGATCGGAGCGGTCTTGATGTAGGAGAAGCATCCCATTGTTTTTGAGAGCAGGAAGCTCTATGGAGTGGAGAGAAGCTATTCCATATATGATCGAGTGATGTTGGCTATAATGCATGCATTGGCTAAGTTTAGGTCCTACCTAGTTGGGGGAAAGTTTGTTATCAAAACCAATCATAACAACATCAAATACTTCATGAACCAACGTGATTTGAATGATAGACAACAGAAGTGGATCACGAAGTTGCAGGCTTATGACTTTGACATTGAGTTTGTCAAAGGTAAGAAGAATGTGGTTGCAAATGCCTTATCCAGGAGACCTCATATTTTTGCTCTAGTTGAGATTACAGGACTTTGGAGAAATAAGATCACAAAAGAATATGCAAGGGACACTTGGGCTTTTGGAGTAATTTCAAGCACCATACATGATGATCGCTATGTGGTGATGGATGGGTTGATAAAGCTTCAGGACATGATATATTTGATTCCTTCATCACAATTTAAGGAAGTAATACTGAAGGCATTTCATGATGCATCTACAACTGGACATCTAGGGGTCTTTAAGACCTACAAGCAGATCCGTGAAAGGTTCACATGGAAAGGGCTCAAGGATGATGTTCAGAAGTATGTCAGGGAGTGTACAATTTGCCAGCGGAATAAGGGAGAGCACACATATCCTGTAGGGTTGTTACAACCTTTTCCCATTCCAAATAAGAAATGGGAAAGTATTTCCATGGACTTCATCACTAGGTTACCATGAGTACAAGGGAAAGATTGCATCTATGTGATAGTTGACCGATTGAAGAAGTTTGCTCACTTCTTTGCTATTCCATCCACTTATATAGCAACACAGGTGGCTGATCTTTTCTTTAGAGAGATATTTAGATTACATGGGCTGCCTACCTTCATTGTTAGTGATAGGGATAGTAAATTCATGAGCACTTTTTGGCAAGAGTTCTTTAGGTTGTGTGGTACTAAACTTACAACTAGCACTAGTTATCATCCACAGACAGATGGACAGATAAAGATTGTGAATAAATGGGTGGAAGGATATCTGAGGAACTATGTGACTACACAACAGAGGGCTTGGGTCAAATGGTTACATATGGGAGAGTACTGTTATAACACCACTTATCATATGTCCATTAAGATGACTCCATTCATGGCACTGTATGGTTATGAAGCACCTAGTTTCATGGATCTAGTTTTGGGAGATAGTAGAGTGCCCAAAGAAAAAAATTTCTTGTAGGATAGTCAGGATATTTTGAGGGTGCTCAAAGAGAATATACAACAAGCCCAAAATCAACAAAAATTGTATGTTGATCAGCACCAGATAGAGCATAGTTTTGAAGTTGGGGATATGGTTTACTTGAGGCTACAACCATATAGATAGTCATCACTCAAGAAAAGTGGAGCAGAGAAGTTGAAGCCTAGGTTTTATGGCCCCTACAAAGTGCTCCGCAAGGTGGGTGAGGTTGCTTATGAGATAGAGCTTCCAGAGAATAGTCGGGTGCATAATGTGTTTCATGTGTCAAGGCTTAAGAAAGCCATCGGACAAAGAGTTGTGCCTTCAGCAGAATTACCACCATTAGATGAGGAGGGAAAGCTTGTATTAATTCTTGAGGCTAGTCTGGATACAAGGGAAAGGACTCTATGAAGTAGGTTGATTAAAAAATATTTAGTCAAATGGAAATATCTGCCAGAGGAAGATGCTACTTGGGAGAGTGAGCAGGTGCTATAGCAAACAGGACTAAGATTGCTTGAGGGCAAGCAATTTCAAGGAGGGCAAACCTGTAATGTTCTCATGTTTTAGCCTTCATGTTCTCCAAAGTCTAAGTGGAGGATAAGAAAAATTAAAGTCATTCAATTAAAAATTAAAAGGTGACTTTGTATTAATAGCTTCTAGGGTATGTATTAATTATTGGAAGGACGAAAGCTGTGATTTAATTAATTATTACCAAAGAAGAATTTCTAGGGTATGCATTAATTATTGGAAGGAGAAGCTTCTAGCTCTTGCAATTAATTAATGTTTAGTTCCTTCTAGAAGGATGAAGAAAATGATAAATAGGGCTGAAAGTTTCATTGCTGATGGGATTATTGTAGAGGATGATTATGACTTGCATTTGATAAGAGCTTGGATGTGTGAATCACACTCTTTTTGGGCAATAGAGGATGTTCATTCTCTGTTGTAACATTCTAGACGTCATTCCCTTAGGGTTTGGCCTTTGGAATACATCTCTTTGTAATTGATTGCAACATTCTTAGAATTAATATAATTTCAGCAGTTGATTAAGCTTTTGGGCATTCTTGGGTGTCCATTACACTTGTTAAGGCTTTTTCCAATGATAATGCTTAACCTCCTAGTATGTAAGCAGTTACTATGGTGCAAGCGAATGGTCTCCCTGGTGACATGTAGGAGGTCAATGTGGAGATCATGAAGAAGGCTGGCAGTGAGGTGTGGGATAGAATTCATGTGCTATAAGAGAGAATGCACCTACTGACAAAGTTCACTATCAAAGTGACATATGTCATTGCCACCACACTGAACCTGCTTAAGGACTCAAAGGGAGACTTGCCAAAGGAGGACACAAAAATGTTGTTTGACTTCCTTGCAGAAGACTGGACAAACATCCTCCTAGGGACGAAGGAGGCTAAGAAGCCTTAATGGTTCTCTTTCTTTTGTTTTTATGTTGTTACTCTACTGGTTGTTGAGCTTAAGGGGTTTAAGGTTGTCATGCCTTTGTTTATATATTTCTATAGCTTTACTAGTTTTAATATAGGCTATATGTATGCTAGGCATGCTGACACTCTTTTAATTATGGTTCTGAACCTTGTTTTTGTGTTATTAAGTGGTAGGGGGTAGTTTTGGTTGATAGTTACCTACTGGTAGTTGTCCAGTTTGATTGTATATGGGCCAACCCCCTAGTTTTGGTTGCTTTTAATTCAAAAACATTGCCAATGCTTCTATTGCACCCATTCTTTTGGACAAGGATAATCAAGGCATAAACCATTCTGACCAATGACTTATGAAATTCAATATTGATGAAAAAGCATGCAAAGATATTGGTAAAACTTCTAAAGAAGGAAGGTCCTTGAAAAATCATGATGAACCTTGGCAAAGAAAAAGTCTAAGATGGCGTATTCCATGGGGATTAGCGAAGAGAAAATAATAAAGATAAAAATTCGCTTACCAATGTTTTTCTGTGCACACAAAATGTTATGAGCAAACTTTCTACATCAACACTACAATGAAAACATTTTATATGTGTGAAACTATCAATGTAACCCTTGCACCCTTCAAACGTGCAAGTGTTATTCATTAGAGCATTCATCATCACTTGCTCGTGTGATTTTTTTCTATTATTCCACTCAATTTGTTCTTACAAAAAGTGAAGTTTTTTTAGCATGTTAATATCTTCAAAGGGATAAATAGATTGGTCAAATAAATATAACTTCTAAATTTCAGATTAGATAAGTTTACGATTATACTGTTATCTTTTAATACAAGGTGATTTTTAGTAGATTTAGTACTAAATAAATAAGTTTTAATTTAAAATTAGATAAGTTTGAGATTATAAGAATAAGTGTCATATTATAAGGTTTTCTTTTTAATCATGGACTATCTCTACCATGAGATGATAACTAATTCACTGGTAAACAATTAAATGAGAATAAATATATAAAAAGGTGAACACACAATGTATATGTGTATAAATAAATAGAGTAATCTCATTTTTTAAGAGTATGTATATTTGTAAATAGATAATGTCAAGAAACAATCCATCTTTATATAATAATTTGTTATTTATTATTTTGTATAGGTATTATGATATTCTTAAAATGTGTATAGAAAATTAAATAAAAAATTAAACAAGCATGAAAATTTCATTGTTGAACCATGTTCCATACTTAAAAATGGATGTGAATCCCAAATGATCATTATGTCAACATATGTAGCAATTACAAACATCCATGTAAAGTAAACTTTTAGAAACTTAAAATATATCTCATAAGGATTATTTAGTCCATCTAAAATAGTGGAGCCTAAAAGGATATGTTGAGTGTTGTTTGCCTCTTGTCTATGTGTTCTTTCATAAGAGAAATCCTTATGAGAAAATGTCAAACCATTGTTTTGAATATCCAAACATATGTAATTGTTAATGGCACAATATCTTTAAAAAGTGAGATATTTAGGCAAAAGCCTACAACACAACGATAACTTATGACCCTCTCATCTTGGAGGTGTCGAGTTCAAATCTACTTGACCTTAACACATAATAATAATTAGCCTGAAAAAACAATGAAAATTAGTCTTGGGTTCGATTCTACTTGAGCTTAATAAATAATAATAATTATCACAACATAGAATAATAATGAATCTTAGCTTCAACACAATGGTAAACTGTGAGCCTCATGATAAATAATCATAATAATTAAATTATCATGATCTAACCATCTCATACCAATATATTATATCTAATAATGAAAACACCAAAGTGACAAGATAATTTGTATTGTGCCAATACTCAAACTAGTATACAAAGTATGACAAGATAGATTACTAACTCATTATAAACCAAGAATAAAAATCTTCAATTACTTAGAAATAACCATCTTCTAATAGTGGTCCATAAAATGTACTAAAGAACCCTTCTATGGAATCAAGAATAGGACCTCAATACATATACACAAGAAGATCTTCCATAGTCAAATGGTTAATCCAAATAACTACTAACAAACTTCATTGGATTGTGATTGAGTCACACATGGTATTATAATAACACCATCTCCTAAATTAAGATATTCTAGGTTTAAAGACACAATTAGAATGTTAGAAGCATCAAGTAAAGCTAAGATGGACAAAAGCAAAGAAGACACAAAGACCAAGATATAATTAAGAATATATGCTCAAAACCACTAATACATCACTATCAAAATACTTAAATGTGTAACCAAGACATCATGACATTGTGATAAAACCACATGCTACAATGCCCAACAATTGACTAGTCAGGTAATCAAAACATCATTCAACCTCTCATCTCAAAGAAGAACATACTAATATGAAAATCATCATAGAGAACCTTCCAACTAATGAAGTATGCACCAACACTTAATTTAACGTAGTGGATATAGACAAATCCACATCTAAGTCATCCCATTATAGTTGAGTGAGTGACCTACCCAAAAACTAGATAACTAAATGAGGACCATATTTGATATAATGTATTGATTTCGATTTGATGCCTAGTTTGAGATGAAATATGTCATGTTTGGTGTTGATCTTAAGAAGGTCAAAATGGAAGGTATAAATAAATTAATGGTTTCTTATTTTTTAGCAAATAATAAGGAATCTTCATGGGTGGAATTCAAAACTATACGCATATTAGATGTCACCTTTGGGAATTTTACAACACTAGTTCAAAAATATTATATAATGTAGTTAAAATTATTTCATGTTTATTATTGTTGAATACTTCTACAAGGACATGCATTGCAAATATGTATTAATCCCCAAATTAGAATTGATATATTATATTGTGCAAGTTTTGGAGTATTCATGTTTTATAATAAAAATAATCCTTGTAAAGCATTATCATATAAAATTTAGTTTTCTATTTCTTTAAAATTATATTTGTATATTTTTTTATAATAAATTTGGGTTGGATTTATCTATTTTTGTAAATTATTTTATTGAAGATCATATCTCTCCCCTTTCTTTAATAGGTAATGGGTCGAGGCTTAGATTTTTTTAATTTATTTTTATTAATAAGAGGTTGAAGCCATATTAACTTGTATTTAAGGAGGGGAGTCTATGTAATTAAGTAGAGGCTTGAGTAAATTACAACCAATAGATATATCCCAATAAAAGGTGGGCGTGAGTGATCTGTGAATCTTTGTGAAACTAACTTGGACCTGTAAAATTTAAGGGAAAACCTATACAGGATTGGTTTCTAAGAAACTTGATTACATATGAAGTCTCCTCCTTAAGACTAAATCACCCAAATTATCATTATTTGACCTATGGAGGAGTATAGTGTTACCAAGGAGGGGCTTTTTTAAATCCAAGTAATTGGATGTTTGTCTTAAGATAGGGTAGGGGTCGACGATCTGTAATACTTTGAGATACAGGATTGGACTCGTAAACTTGGAGAAAATCAATTACAAATTTGGTATCCAGGAAACTTGGATAACACATACTTTATTCTTTATTGGGTTTCAAAATAGTAAAAAAACTGAATATACAAGAATCAATGTTGCTTCCAATCCATGACTACATGCACTAACATCTATTTTATTCCTATATGGATAATACGAGAAGGTAGTGATGTTACCAAGGAGGGGCTTGTTTAAATCCAGACAACTGGATCTTTTTCCCAAGACATGGTAAGGGTTTGTAATCTTTTATCCGTCAAGATGTGAATGACCTATAAACTTTAAGGGAATCCATTGCAAATTCGATGTCTAGGTAACTTCCTTTTATCCTTATGAAGTTGGTACAAGTGTTAAAGATGAATCTATCTAATTCTATTAGGCAACACTAGAATCATATATATGTGTGTGTGTTTGTTGTGTGTGTGCGCGCACGCGTGCACGTGCGTGTGTGTATATATGCATATATACGTATATGTATATATATATATGTATACATATATATATATATGTATACATGTATATATGTATATATATATATGTACATATATGTATATATGTATATATATATATGTACATATATGTATGTATATATATATCTACATATATGTATGTATATATATATATATATGTATACATATATATATATATATATATATATATATATATATATATATATATATGTATATATATATATACATATGTATACATATATATATGTATACATATATATACATATATATATGTATACATATATATATGTATACATATATATATATATGTATACATATATATATATATATATATATATATATATATGTATACATATATATACATATACATATATACATATATATACATACACACACACATATATACATACATACATACATACATATACATGCACATGTGCTCATAATCTCTTTAGATTACATCATTCTATTAAAGAAGTGAAATCATTTTTTAAAAACTCTCATTCATTACAAATTATACAATACACACACACACACACATGTGCTCATAGTCTTTTTATATTACATCATTCTATTAAAGAAGTGAAATCATTTTTCTAAAACTCTCATTCATTACAAATTACAAATTATAAGGCATTAATAAAGAATTCATGTATTATGTGTTTACATCATATTTACTTTATGTCATTATGCATTTTTATATCTACATTGTGTCTTCTTCATTTTTTCATGCATTGATAAGTGTACCTTGTGTCTTCATGCACTCATGTGTTGACTTTGTATATGCTTTATATTTTCATGCATACCTTGTACCTTCTTGACTCTAACTATGTACTTTTGTTTTCTCTCTAAGAAAAGTTATGTGTAAATAGTTTTTTCTTGAGGAGAAGTGAATTTGAGAGGGGAGGACTATGATATCCCTATTAAAAGAATTGAAATATAAGTGAATAATTAAATAATAAATAAAAGAGTAAAATATAACTAATGATATAACTATAATATTATAATATGATATAATACAGAATATTATGATTATAATTGAATCAAGTGATAATTAAAATTTTTAATATCTAAAATGATAAAATATAGTACTATATAATAAATAAATCAATAATAATAATATATAATTATACATAAAATACAACTTAGGTATAAGATAATATTAATATTAATAATTAAAAATCTTAATAAATAATAACATAAGTTTAATATTATTAATATAATAAATTAATTAAGTAAAAATACACACCTTTTTCCTATCACAATGTATATAAGAGATATATTTACATAAAAAAAAGGGATACAGAGGCAATTGCATATTAAAAGTTTAGTTGTTTAAAGAACATTAGAGAATCAAAATCAAAATGTGAAACACTAGAATGGGGAGATTACACTCACTCTTTGACAACAATGCCAAAGGTAATTATAAACTTGAATTAGAAACTTGTAAAATCTTGTAGTTGTACCTTGCATGTACAAATTACATATGCTTCATTACAATAATTTTTACAACTTTAGAAGAGTCCCTAAAGTGTGAACTGATACATCAACTCCATAAAGATATTTTAATCATCCATGAATTGATGCAACATGCATCTTTTACAAGTGAACATTAGATAGGGGAATGTCCCCTAGTTTACCTCTCAGATACAAAAATTTATCCCTAGGCAATGGATTTGTAAACATATTTGCTAATTTCTCCTTAGACTTTGCATACTCCACTCTCACTAGTTTCTCTTGAACTTGCTCTCTCAAGTAGTGATACATGATAGATATGTGCTATATTTTTGCATGTGTCACATGATTCTTTGATATGCTAATAACACTTGTATTGTCACAATATATAGTAATAGGTTGTATTACTTTCTCTTGCATACCTTCCAACAATTGTTTGATCTATGCAATATTTCAGGTAAAAGCAAAAACCTATGTTCAAATTGTTCAACTTGAATGACATAAAAATGGTATTTGTGTTTAGAATTTGAAGATGATATAAACTGATGAAATTTATGAAATTGGACGAATTTTGCAGTTATAATATTCTTAATTTTTTTGAGTAAGAATTCATTCATTTAAAAAATAAAAGTTGAAGTCCTTTTTTTAATTGGAAAAAATATAGGGTGTAGTTCTTGTTAAACAAGTTTATGAAAGTCATCCTTTTTTGCTTTGATTTGAAAATATGTTATAGATGACATGCATAGCTAGGGCACAAAAAAATGTTTTTGATTTATATTTTCTTTGTTATAAGTAATCGAGGTCAACCTTATCAAAATTCAACATATTTTCCTCATGTCAAAACTTCCCTATTAAATCTACACCTTTTTGAAAAATAAAATAAAATTACATATTATTGAAGAGGCCTCTCTCCTTTGGGGGTAAATATAAATTTTAAATTTTTTTAATATGATTTTCTATTTATTTCCTTTCTTTAGGGAGCATCTTCTCAAATGTTAAAATAAATACTTATAATATTTTAAAATTATAACATATTATGATAAATCTAGACACTATGAAATTTATTTAATGATGATATTGACTCCAATATCTATGAAAGAGTAGTTTTAATTTTTAGAAAATGTTGAATTTGGATAGAGAAATGAGATTTGAACAAAAGAGGTTTAAAGGTCCTAAAAGGTAGATTTATTATTTTACCCTTTTAAAAGTTAATTGCAACAACTACATACCCAGCTTCATTACTAGATTAAGAGATACATCTTTGTTTCTTGTTCAACCATGTCACGAATCTTTCTCCCAAAAAGAATGCTTAACCACTAGTGCTCTTTTTGTCTTCGTACTTTGTATCTAATCAACATTAGTATATAAAATCTAAGTTAAAATCACCTTCTTTCTTATACCATGATCCATAATATTTTGTCCCTATCTAAATATTCTCTTTTTTATTCCTATATACATCAATTGTTGTCATTAGTACAAACTAGACATTCGGTGAGAACATAAGACATTAGTTGGTGAATACTACCACTTAGCTATAATATATTCCCCAAGCCAAGGCATACTAGAAGTATAAGTATGGAGCAATTACAACTATGTACTATATATACCAAAAAGATAAGTGTACACCCAACAAAGATTTAACTGAGCCAAATAAGCTTAACTAAGCATATTATTACTGAATGACCACGCATCTACCAAGCATTAACATAATGTTTACTAAGCTACATAGGAAGAGTCTAAAGTATAGAATGACACAAAATTAATGTATTTTGATTCCACCAATAAGGAAATTATTTTTACACTGATTGAGAAGAATATTTGGTAAGATTTATTGGGAAAAGAGGAATAATTGTTAATAATTCCATGGTAGAATATATACAATGAAATACAAGGAAGAGGAATAAGATGATAAGGATTATTCTAAATCATAGCTCTTGATCAAATGACATATTTTAGAAGAATCTCAAGACCTAATTAGGTCATGGATAAAAAAGGTAAAATATTTCTATATAAGGACCTAAGAAGAACAATTTAAAGTTGTTGAGGTTATTGTTTCTATGTAATGTTGAGAAGGGGATTGTTGGAATACAAACACCACTGGGGGGGGGGGGGGGGGGGGGGGGTGAATCAGTGGTTTAAAATACTTTTAGAAACTTGAAACAATTACAAGTTATAAAAATTTAACACGTGAGCAAGATAGTTAATGAATAACAAAGTGACACAATATTTTAACATGGAAAACCCCTTAGGGTAAAAACCCACTTTAAATCTGAAACTTTATTGGCCTCTTGGGAAAATCTTTTAGAGATATAACTTTGGGAAGCACCAACATCCTATTTTAGAAACACCAATTTCAAGGAACACTAATCCCTTACACCTGAAGCACCAACTTCATGAATACATGAAGCAACAACTTCAAAAATAAATAAGTGAGATATAAAATTAGAGGATCATATTTGTTACAACACAAATCATGAATCACTAATTTCAACTTCTTGTTGAAAACATAATGTAGGAATACTTTTATTCTCCTTAAAACATCCAATATCTAAATATATTTTCTTTTTCCATTAAATATCTGATCAAATACTGATATGAATGAATGAAGAAGAAATATATATATATCCCTTCTTCTACCTCTAATAAACTTCTACAATGAAAATCAAATCACAAATATGAAATAAGAAACATAGAGCATTACCCTCTTCTTTGTTGTTAACAATTTGCCTGCAAATTGTTCGGTTTACAAGGAATTCCACACCAATTCTAAAACTTCTATCAAAACCACCTATTGGATGTTTTAGAGGAATGTATCCTCTACTTATAAACCAAGAAATTCAAAATTTTGGAGGCATATACATACCCCAAACTTCCATTAGACCAAAACTGCTCAAAACTGCTAAAACTATCATAACAATTTGGAAACTATTTCTGATAAACAAACTTTTTCTCTTTCCATGCATGTGTTATGCAAAAATTAAAAAATATTTATTTTAGGTAACTCCAAGACCTTTCCAAAATTTTATGATAGTTGGGGTCTATCTAATAAAAAAGCTTGTCGACTTTCTAATAGACCAAAACTATATTTTTGTATTCATTTTCAAAACCAATGTGAACATTAAGTGTTAATTGTATAACACTTAAGTATTTGTCTTGAATATGTTTTGAACAATATTGAAGGACATCAAATAAGATAATTACATGATTTTAGTCATACCATATTCTCATTATTGACATCAATGACAACAATCAAAGACCAAATACCAAGGGTTCAACAGGGATATGCTAGAGAAAGGAAGAAATAAATCTAATTCAGAGAAGAGTATCATGCAATAAAGGAAATGATAAGATACATCAGTCAAAAAAGGTGATAAGGTATTGAGTAGAAGAGAGATATGGACATCAATGTAAGTCAAGCATTCAAATAGATCGAATTCATTGTACTATTTTCTTTCCATTGTAGTAGATAAATCCATTAACAAGGTAGAATTAGTAATCTATCCAAAAATCTCTTAACTAAGTGCTCTTAATGTATCATGGTGCAAAATACTTGAGAAAGGTGGACCCTTATAGATCTTTTTATATTACTCCTAATAGAGTAAGTCACCATAATTGAAAAACACTTGTATCCCTAAGAAGACAACCTCTTGCTACAGTAGTGAAGGATTTTTAGGTGTCATCCCACCATAGTTTTCCCTTTAATAAAGGGTTTCTACATGAAAAAAATATGTGTTCCTTGTGTTATGATTTTATAGCTTATGTTTATATGCTTCTAATGAAGTAGAATAGTTATGTTTAATTTTTATTTTACTTAACAAAGTTAAGAATATGCATGTTTACTGAGTTTAGAAATCGTAACGCATGATCAAACTTTAAAGAGTATAAATAAGTTTAAAGGATATTGAGATGTAGTTATATCTTGTAGCTTGCATGTACAAATTATAACTACTTCATTACAATCACAACTCTACAATTGTCCCTAAAGTGTGAACTCGTGCATCAAATCCTCAAAGATATTCTAATCATCCATGAATTGATGCTACATGCATCTTTTCTTAGTGAACATTAGATAAGAGAATGATCCCTAGTTTGCCTCTTAGATAAAAAAATACATTCTTAGGCAATGGGTCTGTAAATATATTCGATAATCGCTCCTTAGACTTTGCATACTCCAATCTCACTAGTTTCTCTTGAACTTGCTCTCTCAAGTAGTGATACTTGATAGATATGTTCTTTGTTTTTGCATGCATCATAGAATTCTTTGATATGTTAATAACACTTGTATTGTCACAATATATAGTAACAAGTTGTATGACTTCCAATAATTTGATCTGTACAATAGTTGGGGTAAAAGCACAAACTTGTGTTACTTGTTATAAAGAAAAGGGATCCCAAAACACAAATTGTTCAACTTTAATGACATAAAAATGGTATTTGTGTTTAGTATTTGAAGATGATATAAACTGATGAAATGTTTGAAAATGAATAAAATTTACGCTTATAATATTTTTATTTTTTTGAGTAAGAATAAATTCATTTTTTTAAATTTTGAAGTCCTTTTTTTAATTGCAAAAAATATAGGACATAGTTCCTATTAAACAAGTATATGAAAGTCATTTTTCTTTGGTCTAATTAAAAAATATGTTAAATATGACATGTATAGCTAGGGCACATAAAAAAAGTTAGTTTTTGATTTATGTATTCTATGTTATAAGTACTTGAGGTCAACCTTATCAGAAAACAATAATTTTTTCCTCGAGTCAGAAATTCCCTATTGAATCTATACCCTTTTTAATAAAAAATTACATATTATTGAAGATGATTCTCTCCTCTAGGGCTAAATATAAATTACATTTAAAAAAATATTATTCGCTATTTTTTATCTTTTTTAAGGGAGCATCTTCTCAAATGTTAAATACCTACTTATAATATTTTGAAATTATAACATATTATAACTAATCTAAACACTATGAAATTTATATAATGATGATATTGACTCCAAGATCTATAAAAAGGTAATTTTAGTTTTTGAAACAAGTTGAGTTTGGATAGAGAAATGAGATTTGACCGAAATGAGCTTTGAGGTCCTAAAAAGTGACATAGATTTGTTCTTTTAACCTTTTAAAAGTTAATTGCAACAACTACATTCTCATCTTCAGTAGTAGATTAAGAGATACAACTTTATTTCTAGCTCTCTCCCAAAAAGAATGCTCCACTACTAGTGCTCTTTTTGTCATTACACTTCCTACCCAATCTACATCAGTATAAAATATTAGCTAAAAATTATTTTCTTTCTTATACCATAATCCATAATCTTTTGTCCCTCTTAAATATCTAATATTTTCTTTTGTTACTCCTATATACATCCATTTTTATCATTCGTGCGAACTAGGCTATCGATGAGAACAAAAGATATTGGTTGGAGAACATTGTCACTGAGCTATATAATATATCGCCTAACTCAAGGCAGACTAGAAGTATAACTATGGAAAAATTACAATTGAGTAATATATAAACCAAGAATACAAGTGTACACCCAAGAAAGACTTAATTGAGCCAGACAATCTTAACTAAGCACATTGTTGGTGAACATCTACCGAGAATGAACATAGTGTTTACTAAGCTACATTAGAAGAATATAAAAGTTTGAAATGATACAAAATTAATGTATTTTGATTTCACTAGGAAAGAAATAATTTTTACACTGATCAAGAAGAATATTTGGTAAGATTTCTTGGGAAATGAGGAATAATTATTTATGATTCCAAGATAGAATATCTATTAATGAAATAAAAGGAAGAGTTATAAGATGTTAAAGATGATTCTAGATCAGAGATCTTGATAAAATAGAATATTTTAGAAGATTGTTAAGCCCTAATTAGGTCATGGATCATAGAGGCAAAACATTTCTATATGAGGACCTAAGAAGCACAATTTAAGGTCGTTGAGGTTGTTGTTGCTATGTTATATTGAGAAGGGGATATGATAGAGGAATGAAGAGATAAATTTACTTTAGAGAAGAGTATTGTGCAACAAAGGAAATGATAATATACATCAGTCACAAAAGGTGATAAGGTATTGAGTAGAAGAGAGATTTGGACATCAAAGTAAGTTGCTTTCAATCAGATCATGTTCACTAATATCTTCTTACCATTGTAGTAGATAAATCCATTAACAAGGTAGATTTAACAATCTATTTTTAAATCTCTTAATTGAGTGCTCACAATGTATTGTGGTGTAAAATCTTTGAGAAAGGTGGATCCTTATAGATTTCTTAGTTTCTAGAACATTGATTTCAGATTTAAATGCATTTACATTAGTATCAAGGAAGCATCTAGAGTCATTATCTATATTGTCCTGAATCATATTTGTAACCCTAGTCAACCTATTGACTTTGATGACTTTATCACCTATGTGGAAAGTAGAAAAAGATAGGTCACACTGTAAGATTCCCCCATTGTAGCACTCCATTTCCTTAACTAATATAACCTATTATTTTCAGGAGGAATATTAACTACCAAAACACTCATAGTTAAATCATTATCAGTTTGTATGCAACTAATTTGTATGGACCATGATAGTGCATTAATAGTACCTATGATAGGGACTTCCCTTGCATCAATGGCATGACATCTACCCTATTTAGTTTCTAATTCCAAATTGAGGGACTCCATGATTTTGAAAGGCGTGACAATGTTTGAGGCTCCTGAGTCAATCATGCAATTCTTGACAGTCTTTCCACTTATAACTAGACTAAGAAAGAATGGGTCAATAATTTTTTATGTAAGATGCTGATGAATTATCCAAGTACATTTGGGTTATCTGAGATATTACTCCCCTATCTTCCTTTCCTTTTGGGGTGACTTGTACCCCTTTTCCTAATGATGAATCATTCATAATGACATTACTATTCTCAATTCCTCCCAACTAAGAGAGGGCTTTTCTTTTATGCTCTTCTTTTCTAAACATCTTAGATAGAGGAACCTTATGGTAATTTGTGACAACATAGTTATTAAATCAACATGATCATAAATGAAAGGTTTACTTGAATTATCTTTATTTTCTTGTACCCAAACAAATCCTCAACTTTTTTGACAACATCATGCTTGAGCTTATTTTCTTTTGTGTTTGTCTCGATTGCATCTACATTTTGAATTTGCATATTCTTCTTAGGTTCCCACTTCTTAGCTTTAATATCTTTGACCTTGACAACCATTTTATCTTTTCCTTTTCTATCATCATTCATTTTGTGGGTTACAACCTTGATGAAGATGTCTGAAGCTTTGTCGGCAACATTATTTACTATTTTATTGCTTAGGTTATAAGTATTACATGAACTTGAGAAATCATTTTTGTAGTCCTCTTATCAATTTCTTCCTTAGATGGTTTTCTCAAACTCATGTGTCCCACACCTGAGGTCATGTGGCGTGTTTTTTCATCAATGTTTCTTTCATCATCTGTGAAAATATGCCGATGATATACTTGATAAGCATCTCGCTAATTATTTACAACTAATTTAGATTCTTCACAATCACAAGAGGAGCTATTCAAAGTTATATCATCATGATTCTTCTCTTCCTCTCCTTCTTTGGATTGTGGTTGTTAGGATGTAGAGAATGACTGAACCACTACACAATATTTAGGAGAATGGTGGCATTACAAACCACACACTTGAGTAGTTCCTTAGCCATATTTATAGAATTCCTCTATAATGGATCTAGTGTACTCTTTCCATTTTCATTTTGCACAGGGTTATTGATAGGTTTTCCAACTTTCCACTATGTGTTGTAATGTTAATTCTACAATCTAGTTTTCCTATTGAAATTTTTATTAAACTATGGCCTTTCACAAGCATTTGGCTTGTGTACATTATTGACTAAAGGCTTCAAATTCTCTAACAAATTCAATACCTAGTCTATTTTATCTTAGGATTTTTTTTGATGCTAGGCTTGTCTCCTTCCTTCTTGTTACCCCTAGGATTGAACAACTTTGGGTCATCCCTTCTCCTAACTTCCCATATGTTCTATTATTTTCAATATTTATAGCTATCTTAAAAGCATCCCTCAATGTCCTAGGATCCTTGTCTCTTAGTATGTATGCCATTTTACTATCAAATGCATTGAATTAGGTAGTCAAATATACATTCTCATCCAACCTTATAACTTGGAATAGTTTGTACATCCCCTTCTAGAATTTGACATTGAAATCAAAAGTGGATTTTTTATTTTTTTTTGGAAAAACAGAGGTGAAAATTTATTAAGAAATAAAGAAATACAACAAGGAGCTTGATCCTGAGTAACAAGTGTAATACCCCAAAATTGGCTCATTGCCATCTTAACCAATTCTGGTTTATTTCTGATCAATCGTAAGACCTATTCTAATAGGCAATTCTCATTCTGCTACTCGCTACTTGACTTAATTGTCAAATGCAGAAAATCTAAATCTGCATTCATCATGATTATTATTTAATTCCTATAGTATTTACTCATATTAGTCACATTAAACCTATTGATTAATATTTAATTTAATTACTAAGTATTTATAATTTAATTAAATTAAATTATATCTTAAGGCTAATGTATTATGGAATTAAATTTATTTAATTTAATAAATACGCCTATCTTGATTAATTAAATGTAATTATTTAATTAAATGGGAAAGGTATTTCTAAGCAATTAAAGAAAATTATTTAATTAAATGGAGTACTTACTTCTAACTAATTAAACAAAGTTATTTAATTAAATAGGAAGCCATTCCTAATTAATTAAATGAAGTTATTTAATTGAATAAGAAAAGTGTCTCTAATTAATTAAAATATTATCTAATTAAATAGAAAATGTAATTATGAGAGCATATCTCATTTTATTAAATTAAATATCTCTCCAAAATCCTTCTTCAGTTCAAAAAGGGAAATTTCTAGTTTACTATTGATAAAAAATGAGTTAAATCAGTTAACTCCTTTTTCTACTCAAATTGAATTAGTTAACTCCTTATTTTACTCAAATTAAATCTATTAACTCCCTTTAATTTGGGAATCTCCCTTTATGACTGAACTTCACCTTTAATCCTGACCGTTGATTGAAATCGATCTCAACCGTTGATGGATTCCAGGAAAGTCTATTTAAGAGACCCTCATCTCTTCATTTTGAGAGGATGAATTTGGAGAATTTGCATCGAATTACTGCTGGAATTCATACTCACATTTGCTCATATTTTTACATACATCTTGCATTCTTAGTTTAAACTCATCTAGCTTAATAATGCATAAATTTTTAGTTTAATGTCTTTTATTTCTTAGAATAATTTCTTGCACTTCATCTAGATTACTTGCACATTCATATAGCTTAAATTGCATTCAAATCCTTCATTCTTACAGGGTCTGGTTGCTTAAACACCTCAAATTTGAGGATATCTGACAAGCAATTCCCTTTAGATAGAAGGCAACAGGTCGCTTTGTCGGCTAATTTTTGGATGAACAATCCAATGTTCATTCCGAGATGAATCCGCAAATAAAGACCATGTTGAAGTGTGTGTGTTAGCAGAGGCCACATATTCACGCATACATTTCTGGTGCCCACCATGGGGCCTAGAAATCAATTTTTCTGGCCTCTTTCTGTATTTTTTAATCATTTTTTTGTTCTTTGTCCGTACTATTCCGTACAAATTCAGGAATCTTCGTGCGAGACTGTTCATTTTTGTGCAAGGATCCAGAATCTTTGTGCAAAGATTCTTTCCGCATCACGCGAGAAAGCTCTTGGGCGTGCGAAACTTTGCGCGAAACTTGTTTCTTTGCGTGAGCAGAATATAATTTTGCGCGAAAACGTCTTCGCACAGACTATCAAGAATTTTGCGTGAAACTCTGCTGACATAGGCAATTTTTTTGCATTGATTTTCGTGTTTTCCAGTTTTTCTACTGACTGTTTACGATTTCTAGTGTTTTTGTGTTTTCTAATTTTTTTTGGACCAGCATAACAGTGATTTGCGAGACAATTGGAAAAGCATGATAAAGTCGCTAAAAATAGGTAAAATCTACTAAGTGCATTGCAAGGATCACCAGGTAACCTTCCTTAGCTGATAACACTTCATTTGGATCTAAAAAAAACATCTCTCGTGTTGAGCTTGTGTGTGTTTCCTTCCGTATTTTCATTTTACAACACATGCATAATTTGATACTAGGGTGTGATCTTCGTTAGTATTCATTTAGCAGGCTTAGGTACTAGTGATAGATTTAGATAGCTATTTTGGGTTATTGGACTCGCTAATCTGCCGGCCCCTCATTCCACCCTATGGTTTCAAGATCAACACCATGTCAGAGGCTCCACTAGGCAACCCTTTTGTGCTTTCTAGAACTCACTAGTTTCTAAGTTGTGGACTCGTGTTAGCTTGTGTGAGGGGTTAAATGTTCCACATCTTTGGACTCACCTCACATTAGTTAAAGTGTTAAGTGTACCACCTTGTTCTTTTTTGATTGCTTTTGGATAGATTTGCTTTCGAAAATTGACATCTGTACACACATAGTAATTAAGCCCCCATGAACACTATTTGTGGATCTTGAGGGAGTGGGTTCCTAGTGAAACTCCTCTCTAAGACAAATTCCTTGTAGGTGGGGAGGACACTTTGAGCATCTCGCAGATAGATGAATCTTCAACTTGTTGATTGAGGCATCCTTTCTCCGGAGAGGTTGATAGATCACTGGGAGATGATATCATAGATCTTTAAGAGATAATCTTAGTTTAGCATGTCAGATTAATCTGTCTGCTTTGATTGGGCTAAAGGTGAAAAGGTGTCAAAACCTTGAATCTAGAAGCTAAGTCCCCTTGTGGTATACTATTATGAGTTGGTCACCTTTTGAGAGGGTTAACTGTAACAGACAATCCCTCTATAGGGAAAACTGTGATGACGGAACCTCAAGCAGTAATAGCCATTTTCACCATGGTAGTGACAACCACTATATAAATGTCCTTGTGGAAGAAATCTCCATAGGTGTGGGTTGTCAGATCTCCCTAGAAGCTCTTGAAGATTAAGTTCTCAGACTATGTCAAAACCTCGGTGTGCCAGGATTGGAGGTCACCCCTGTGAGTCATAAAAGTTGCAGAGTCAAACCATTACTAAAAACCTTAGAGAGGCCAAATTTTGTTTTCTAGGGATGTATGCATGATTGCAAAACTCTTTGAAAATGTACACAAATAGCTCTCTTAGAGATTAGCACAAACTAAGTCACTTGATTGTTCATGCACAAGGTTCTTTTGCCCTTGCTCATTATTTTCAGACGTGCTTGAAATCACTTGCTTGCTGTTCTACGTGCCTATTTATCTGCCTGGTTATTGGAACGATCAAAATTTTTGTCAAAATCAGTCGCTGTTGTGAAACTGTTCTGCCCTTTCGTGCGAAATCATTTGGGTCTCGTGTGAAATCATCTGACACTCGCGCGAAGCCATTTAATCCTCGCGCGAAATTAAATTGCTATTGTGCATCTTTGCGTGATCCTATGAACATTTTCGTGTGAAATTAAACCACTATTACTGACCTTCGCATGAGACAGAAACTTCTTCGTGCGACCTATAAAAATTCTTCGCACGACCCGTAAAGGTTTTTCGCATGAAACTTTGTATCAGCATTACCAATTTGGGTCTGTTCTAGCTATCTGCGCCCTGCACACTATCCTTTTATGCGTCTGTTTATCGCTCTCTATTTGCAAACAGTCTTGAAACAACGACACTTCACTTAGCTGAAGACTTGTGTCTTATACCTTGACTAGTCTCATCTCATAAGTAATTTTGGTCCTTGTCTTAATGCTTGTCATACTTTGTATCGCACTGGTCATAATATCTGGCTGTTCTAGCCTTAAAATCAGAGCATTTGTGCCTTAGTGAACAATATTCTTGCTATTATCTTGTCCTTTTTGAGACTCAGTCTTAGTGTAGTCCTTGTCTAGGTTCTAGCTTCTTGTCCTTGCCTATGACTGTCACAACCAGAAGTGGCAACGTGTTTTATCTCGATAACCTTAGACATGGTCGTGCTAGGGGTTGTAATCGTGGTAGAGGTAGCTTACCTTTCACTACACAATCTGTATGTAGTTTGGCTAGTGAGGCGTCTTCGCGGTCTTCCTCACCTGCAAGGTCATCTCAAGTTCAACAAACATTTTCCAATTTGCAACAAATTAGGAATCCTTTTTACCAAGAGGATATTGAAATAGGTAGAGGTCCTACATTCCCAAATACAATGTATGATCCTTTCTCCATAAACCCTTTTGAAACACAACGTACAGAAACTGAACACGTTCCTATAATGACTAATTGTGAACTTGAATAGGGTAGTCATAGTCGATATCAAGAACAACCTAGGGATGACAAGGAGAAAGAGAAAGAATATGACACTGATGAGGAACAGGAAGAGGTGGAAATCCTTCCTGAACACATAGCAAAATGTCAAAGAGACAAAAACTTTCAGAAGCTCATGGGAATCCTACTCAATGAAGAGAAAGAAAAGTACTTTCTCAAACTTACCCAAGAGGGAGCTAAACTGCCCACACATTTCAATGTGGAGACCATTATCACACGTGAAGAAAAAACTGAGACCACTAAACTCCAAAAATAACTGAAAATTATGCAAGACCAATTGGCTCAGATGATGCATGAGAAAGAGAAACCCACAAAGACATACACATTGGACGCTCTTTGTTGATTCCCATTTGAAAAAAGTATAAACATGCCGCCTTTCCCACGAGGCGTAGAACTACCCAGATATGACAAGTACTTTGGTACTACTGATCCCCAAGATCACTTGCAAGAATTTGGTGCTTTGTCTATGGAGTTTATACACAATCAAATGTACCTTATGCATTTATTCCCTAGAAGCCTAGGTGGTCAGGCTTTGGAGTGGTTCTCACATTTACCTCCTAGTATCAAGATGTTTGACGAAATTGCTAATTCATTTGTTTAGCAATATTCTCATAACATTCAACATCTTGAAAATATTCAAGATCTATGCAACCTTAAACAAAAGGTTGGTGAGCCTTTTCTCACTTTCCTCCAACAGTGGAGACAGCTATATACTAATTATTCTTGTAAAATCCCAGAAATGGAGAAGCTCGACATTTTCACTGATAACCTCTTACCTGATTTCGGGTATAGAGTCCAACTACAGGGTCCACGTACCTTTGAAGACATAATTACATAGGATATCCGTATTGAAGAATTTATGGTCAAGAAAGGTGAGCTCACTCTTCAGAGAGACACAAAACAAGGTTCCACTTCCAACAAGGATAAAACCAAACATGTCAACAAGAACCGAGAAATTGTACATGATGGGGTTGTTGATAATGTCACACCAAAACCTGCTAAAGCAACATTTAATCTCACAGACTGCCTCAAAGCATCCAAAAATGCTGAGAAGCCACCCCTTAACAATAAGATTTCTGGAAACAAACCGAGAAACTCATGGGCAACACGACCCAAGCGAGAGTATACGCCTTTGGGAGAACCTTTGGATGTGGTTTACAAAACATTGCTACAACACAAGCTTATCTCACCAATGGATAACCCTCGTCCCTATGATCCACAACCAAGTCCACCATGGTGGAATGAGACCTCATTTTGTGAGTGTCACCAAAAAAAGGGACACAAAACCAGCAACTCTATAAACATGCATAATAAAGTCCAAGACATGATTGATGCTAGTGAACTTGTGGTAGATGGACATAACAAAAATTCAGACCACAAGGCATTCAAAGAGCCTTTCCTAGCTTATGAAAAAGGAGAGACTTCACAACCAGAACCCTACAATAAGGTCAACTATACGTATTCCAATGATGACAATGTCATTCACATGGTTGAACTTATAGATTCTGAATACTGCGATGTTATTACCATAAAGGGGAAGCAAGATAATAACAAACCCAAGATACCATTTGTCTTAAGAGGCCCTATTTCCAATAACATGGATAATGCATCTTCGCGACATTGTGATAACGCTATTACTCACTCTCATGCGAAGTTGTTGCTCAAAGGCCCTACACCTCCTATTTCAAATTTTGAACAACACAAGGACAAAGCCCTTGCTGGTCCATCCGGTAAAGGTGCAAAACACACAACAAACTTGACTGCAACCAGTTATAGTGTTCTAGATTAGTTGAAATGAACCAATGCTCACATTTCCATATTTGAGCTACTTAAAATCTCACCTGCCCACAGGAAAATTTTGGACAAAGCCCTCACTGAGGCAAACGTTCCTCAAGATCTTAATGTTGAGCGATTTTAATCCATGGTAGGTCACTTGACCTCACCTCATCTTACGACCTTCTCCAAGGAGGATGAAAACTCACTAAATCATCCACACAATCAGCCCCTACACATTGAGGTTATGATCCACCAGACACGTGTTTGTTGAGTACTCATTGATAATGGCATTGGCCTAAATATTGTTTCTACTGCTCTGCTTAGACAATTGGATTATTCTAAAGACTCTGTTGATCCTCGACGAAAGATCACTATTAAAGTGTACAATTAAGTAGAACGAAAGTCACTAGGTCTTGTGACTTTACCAATTTATGTTTGTCCTATTGAAAGGGATGTCACTTATCAGGTGGTTGACATTCTCTTAGCCTACAACATTCTTTTGGGATGGCCATGGATACATGAGATGTGCATTGTGCCATCCACATACCACCAATGCATTAAATTCCCATTTCATAACTTTGAAGTTACTATTCTTGCCACTACTAGCTACACCTACAATATGCTCAAAGCTACTGATTCTTTTGTCCCTGCTAACCGTGAGTCTACTGATTGTCACAACAATAAGCTGAAACAAATTGAGAAATCATTTAAATTGAAAGAAACTGGTATGGGAGAGTACCACATGGAACCAGTGCTATCATTAACATCTATTCCAGAGTCCCCTCGACATTTTGGGAGACCCTTAGAAGAAAAGAAGTCATTCATGTTGACACCTCATACCAAGTTTAATGGCTCTTTTTTCAAAGCTATAGTTCCCTTAGAAGATGAAAGTAAAAACAGAGCCATTGCTGCATGGCTTTACAAAGAAGAGGCTCCAGTAGACCTAATAGAACAAGCTCAAGAAATCACTCCTAAGAAATATGGACCTGGTCTTAAGCTTATGAAGCATTTTGGTTACAAGGGAACCAACCCTATTGGGTGCAATAAAAGTGGTTTAATAGATCCTATCAAAGCAAAAGCTCGAAGCAACAGTGACACAACTGGCCTAGGGTTTAAGAAGGTTCCTTTCCATTTGGGATCCAATAAATTCATACCCATACCTATGAGTTCATCTGAAAATGAGTCACAATTTGAGTCAGGTACTCGAGAGGAAGAATTTGATGATGAGGATTCTTACCCTCATCCTATTCCTTGTGATCTTGCTAAATTCGTTGCTGAGCCAGATGACTTTGTGCCACGTGTTAGTACTGTGGATGATACTAGTGATTTTTCTGAGGATAATGCTGAGCAACTCAAATATCATTCAGAAAAGGGAGAATCTAGTCAGTCATGCCATATCGAGTATTTTTGTAAGAATCTAGAGGCCAAAGGAGAGTATGTCCCTATCACTATTGTGGAGTTCTATAGTCTCTCACCATGTAGCACCTATTCTCAGGAATATGAATTTGAAAATCTTTTAGAAGTGACTACTAATAAAGACATTGTCCAAGTCCATGTCTATGAAAATCAAATCGAAGTGAGTGAAACGTCTAGGGTTAGGTCACGGGGGGTCTAATCCAACTAGTGTCCTAGAGTCTTCAATTACTAACGTTCGTACTCTGAGGTGTTTGAATACACCTGTGGATGAGGTTGTCATAGGTCTCAAATTGCTGGTCCACGCACTTAATGACTATACTGTGAACACAATTGAACCAGCCACTACTCTCACTCGCACATCCCGAGCTTATAGACTTGAACCCCAATGCATCTAACGAAGTCCCCACATTCCAAAATAACTATGTTCTTGCCTATTACCTAAATGCTATTGAACCTATAACATCTTCCAACAATGAGCAGAGCATTAACATGACTGAGGCCGACATCAAATATCTCAGTCACATAAATAAAAAGAAAAAATGCAAGAGGTCCGATGGTGAAAACCACATTGTGGTAGTGTCAGATCCAAAAAAAGTAAAAATAAAAGACGTATCCAAGGGTGAAAACCTCTCTAAGGCGCCCGTGGATGAGATATTTGATGTCCTTCCCAGTCACTTTCAGGAGAGATCATCAGTGTTGATAGAGCTAATGCATCCAATTAACCTAGGCACAGAAGAACATTCTCATATGATACATCTGGCGCAATCACTATCACCTAAAGAGAAGGAAAAATTCATTGCCTTTTTCAAGGAAAAGAAAATAAATTTTTCCTGGACATATTCTGACATGCCAAGATTGGATCTTGATCTTATCATGCATCACTTGTCCATAGCACCAGACATCAAACCAGTTAAACAAAAGCTTTAGAAAATGCATCCTCATGTTGCATTGCTCGTGAAAGCAGAATTGGAGAAACTTCTAAAGGCTGGTTTCATCCATGCCATTGATTATGTTGAATGGATATCCAATATTGTTCCTATTTCCAAGCACGAGAAATCTATCAAGGTTTGTACAGACTTTCATGATCTTAACTTGGCATGTCCTAAAGATGACTTTTTGCTCCCTAATATTGATATGATCGTGGACATGACGGCTGGCTATGAGATGTACTCACTTATGGATGGTTTTTCTGGATACAATTAGATAAAAATTGTGCCAGAAGATCAAGAGAAAATGACTTTCACATGTGCATGGGGAACCTTTTGTTGGAATGTGATGCCATTTGGTTCAAAGAATGCTGGTGCTACATATCAATAGGCTGTTACTACAATTTTTCATGACATGATGCATAGAACCATGGAGGACTACGTTGATGATACCTTGGTCAAAAGTGCTAAACACAATACTCATCTACAAGATTTGGGTCCCATCTTAGATCATATGGAAAAATTTAGTCTTCGGCTCAATCCTAAGAAATACGCATTTGGTGTCACATCAGGAAAATTGTTAGGATATATTGTTTCTGCAAAAGGAATCGAAATAGATCCAAAAGAAGTACAAGCAATAAGGGACATGCCACCACCTCGGAACATCAGTCAGATGAGAGGACTATAGGGAAGGCTTTAATCTATTTGTAGGTTCATTTCACAATTGGCGGATAAATCACAACCCTTCACAAAGACCTTACATAATGGTGTGAAATTTAATTGGAGCTAGGATTGTGAGCAAAGCTTAACACAAATCAAACAATATCTTGTCAATCCACCAATCCTGATGCCTCCTATGCATGGAAAGCCTTTTCTTTTATACATTTTAGCCACTGAAACATCTTTGGGAATCATGTTGGCTCAGGAAGACAATGACAACAAAGAAAGAGCTATTTATTACTTGAGCTGAACATTGGTCTCTTATGAGAAAAACTACAACATTATTAAAAAGCTTGCTTGATAGTTGTCTTTTCTTCCCAGAAATTGAGACACTACATGCCTGCCCACACTACACGGCTTGTGGCTAAAATAGATCCATTAAAGTACTTGCTCAGTAAGGCAACTCTTACAGGAAGATTGGCTAAATGGGTCATGATACTAAGTGAGTTTGACATCCAATATGTTGAAAGCAAAGCTATAAAGGGGCAGGCAATTGCAAACCAGCTGGCCAAGGCACCCATACAGAGTCTTCTACCAATAAACATTGATTTCCCAGATGAGTCAATTCTAACACTCACTCACCATACATGGGTTATGTTCTTCGATGGGTCCTTCATGCAACAAGGATCAGGTGCTGGATTACTCTTCATTACACCACAGAGATACTCATTGCCCAAAGCGTACAAGATTTTATTTCCTTGTACAAATAACATTGCTGAATATGAAGCTTTGATCAATGGTATGAAAATTGTAGCTAAATGGAGAGTAGATCAGTTGGACATCTTCGGTGACTCTTAGCTTGTCATCAACCAAGTAAATGATGTGTATCAAACAAAGGATGAAAAACTAATTCCTTACAAATGCATGGTTGATGACTTGATGAAATATTTTGTACACATCACCTTCCAACAAGTTCCACACACCGATAATAAAGTAGCTGAAGCCATGGCCACTCTGGCCTCCCTTCTACAAATTCCAAAAAATGATCTTCGACATGAGTTCTTGGTGGAAGCGTTACACTACCCAACCTATGACACACCTAATTCCAAGATGATCTGTTCTATTATAGGACAAGAATCATCCCACTACCATCACATCTATTCCTACCTTCGTAATCAAACCATTCTAGAAGGTCTGACCCGGAATGAGAAATGTTACCTAATCCGTAACGCTTCACATTATGTCATTATTACTAACGATCTATGTAGGAGAGGTCTCAACAGAACACTCCTTAGGTGTTTAGAACCTGACGAGTCCAAACACCCACTAATTGACATTCATGAAGGCATTTGCGGATCTCATTCTAATGGACTGAACTAGCTCGCAAACTCCTTTGTGCTGGTTACTATTGGCCTAAAATGGAGCAAAAAGCTGTTAAGTATGCTAGGTCCTACAAGCAGTGCCAATTACATGGGAATCTCATTCATGCTCCAGCTAGAGAGTTAATTCCCTCTACTACAACATGGCCATTTCAACAATGGGCCTTCGACTTGGTGGGGCAGATTCACCCAATCTCTTCCAATGGACATAAGCTCATTATCACCGCTATAGATTATTTCATGAAATGGGTAGAGGTAGTCCCTATCACAATTGTTGATGGCAAAACTGTAGCACTTTTTATCACAAACTACATCATCTGTAGATATGGTGTACCATCCTCAATCATTACTGACAAATGAGGACAGTTCAAAAATAAAGACCTCAAGGAACTGTGCAAGAAATTCAAGATTACACAACATTGGTCTTCCATTTATTACCCCCAAGGTAATGGCCAAGCTGAGGCATCCAATAAGGCGATCCTCAAAATTCTTCATCGCACAGTCAGTAAGTCAGGGAGAGACTAGCATCTCCAGATCAATCCAACCCTGTGGGCATATAGGACAAGCATTAGAACTCCAACGGGCACGAATCCTTTTGCGTTGGTGTATGGGGCGGATGTTGTGCTTCAAATAGAGGTTGAGATTCCTACCTTGAGAATCTCCATGAAAGGCCTTATCACTAATGATGACTGTAGGATAGCTCGGCTTCAAGAGCTTGTGTTATTGAATGAATGACGACAAGTGGCCTGTGATCATCTACGAGCATATCAACAAAGAATGGCATGAAGCTACAATAGGAGAATCAGGCCACGTGACTTCCAGCTGGGTGATCTCGTCTTGAGAGAGAACCCTAAGAATCAACAACAATGAATGCAAAAGGGAAAGTTTGAACCAAACTGTTTAGGTCCATACATCATTACTGCAGTATATGGATCTGTCGCCTATCAGCTTTCCACAACTGAAGGAGAAGTGCTTAAAGAGCCTATCAACACTCTCCACCTAAAGTAGTTTTACAGTTGATTTAATCTCAGCAAGCTCTTTGTACATATCTAAATGTCCTAAAAAAAATCTAAAAATCAGATAAAATCTCAAAAAAGAAGAAGAAGAGAAAAATACCAAAAAAAAAAAAGAAAAAAAAGAAAGAAAAGTGCCATTGGTGAAAACTTGGAAATAGGCATCATGGTAGCAAAAAAAGGAAGATCTTGCCAAGAAGGTGATAAACCTAGTAAACAGGCACCTCTTGTTCCCAAACGCCCCATCTTGCAGCGCACCTTCAGGTTCTCTTTATAGTCACTTTTATGGTTTTGCTTTCCTATTTTTCCTGCTCATGTATCCATGGATTGAGTCTTTTCATAGCTCAGGGGCATTCCCCCTTAGTGTCACTATTTTCAAGATTCTCCTCATAGAATCTCCTTCGTGATAGTCACCAGTGGTCCTCCCTACATCTACCTACTGTTGCTAGTGTCACTCTTTTTTGAGATTCTCCTCATAGAATCTCCTTCGTGATAGTCACCAATGGTCCTCACTGCGTCTACCTACTGTTGCTAGTGTTAGTCTTTTTTAAGATTCTCCTCTAGAATCTCCTCCACAACAGTCACCAGTGGTTCTCACTGCGTCTGCCTACTGTTGCCAGTGACACTCCTTTTTTTTTTTTGAGATTTTCCTCATAGAATCTCTTTCGCAATGGTCACCAGTTGTTTCAGCTGTGTTTGCCTACCTTTTCTTAGGTCATGTCTCTAGGTTCCTTTATGGAAAATCTCTTGCGTCAGTCACCAATCATCCTAGTTGTGTCTATATACTATCATTCAGTCCTTCTTAGGTTCTTCATCATGAAGATTCCTCTTTGACCTCAGTCACCAGTCATTTTGACTACGTCTGCCTACTGTTGTCACCCTACTAAAGAGATTTCTTTTGAATGTATTCTAGACATTAGCAGTTGACATCAATCCCAAAACATTGCACTCAAAAATGATATACTTGTTTGGATATGCTAAGCATTTTCTTTGTTTGCTTTGTTTTTCTTTATCATATCCCTTCGAGAAACTTGATGATGTCATCTTCGACTAGAGAAGTAATGACCGGGGGCATGATCTTTTTCTTTTCTTTCTGTTTGTGGTTTAGTTCCAATAACTTGATCTATTCCTATAAGAGGGGTGTCCACTATAAGAGCCTCCATCTCATATTGGATGGTTGTGTGTACCTCAACTCCTTTTATATTAATGCGCCAATAACGTTGGTTCTTCTCCTTGTTTGTTGGAGTGAAATCTTCATGCTATAGTACATATTGATGCTCGTCCTACTAAGTGAATGTACGAGTCACTGCGAGTATATCTAGCACACTTCTGTCTTAGGTTATGAATGCAAGGGTTGTTGCAAATAGAATGAATACTGAGTACTTAGTATAATAGAGATCTCCCGTGTGTTTGGTGTGCCTTTCATGCAAGCAACATTCAAGTCATCCTAGCGTCTATGCTTTGATGCTTATGTTAACTTGCTACATTAAAAGAGACAAATGTTTTGGTCATTCTGGCTTCTTGTGCCTCGAATGCTTACATTTAATCTCGACAACCCAATAATGTATGTTAAATTCATATTTTCATGATTGCAATGTCAGTGGGAATTGTATGACATACGAGCTTTATTTTATATCCAGTGATGATTAAGTATCAAGGCTTGGTAACCAGACCTAGAGTTGCATTTAACATAGTCTTGTATTACATAATCCATTTGCATTAGCATGCAATTCGATGGTAATTTTGTTCATATTCCACATGCATCAGATTCTTCCATCGCTGCACAAGCATTTGGTTCATCTATTCACGCTCCTCAATGGAATACCTATGACTGTAAAAAACACGCAACACTATGTAAGATGTCAGTTCATACATATGCGTTCTATCTAAGTACAACATACATCTCATTACATCAAAGTAAAAAAAAAATAGACAATGACATGTACACAGGAATACTCGGCTCAAAATCTCATATATATATATCAAAAGAATGGGTTAGTACAAAAATGGGGGCTACTCGAGCACAATCGATAAAAAATGATACATGTGGTGCTGGCACACCAATCGATATATAGCTAGGCATAAAAATCAAAAATCAAGCATAGAGCGTCTAACTCTGTCCTGAACCCTCACCTCCAAGAGGAGTAGGAGGAGTAGGGGCAGCAGCTGGCAGAGGCAGTGGTGGCATATCTGGCCTGACAAGAGGTCGTGTGCCTCCAGACTCTCGCGCGTACTAAGAGAATCGTTGAACCTGCAATGTCTCATCTGGCATGATGTTGGTGTATGCAGCATAGTAATACGCAGCCTGAGCAAACTGAAAGTGGATCTCATCCTGTGCTAGCTCTAGCCTCTGCTCTACAGTCTCTGCACGCTCCCTTTGATGATCTATCTCCCACTATCTCTTCATTAGCTGTGCATCCTGGACTGCTATTGCAATCTGCAACTCTCCCAACTGTTGGGAGGCTGCACAAACCTGCTCCCGATAACTCCATATTGCATCTTGCACCCCACTTGCTGGCTAATCTCACATATCCTCATTTAACATCTTAGGTGCCTGCTGCTATGGTGGTGCCTGTGGCTATGGTGGCACTTGCTACTATGGAGCCTCCTACTGAGGGGCCTCCTCCTCTGTCCTTTGCCTGTGGCATCAGCTCTGTCCACTCCCACTACCCCCAGCACCTAGGTCTGATCCTATTTGATGTGGGGGAATATGCATCTACTAAACCCTGTGTCAAACTTGTGATTGCTGTTGTGGCTGAACTAGAGGCTGTGGCGTTGCTTGCTACTGCTGGGGTGCCTGTCTCTTTGTCTGCACTGCCTGCCCTACCATCCCCACTGAATCTGTCATCTCGACATCTGCTATCGCTGGCAGGTAATCCCATTGAACTGTAGCTAGGCTATGGATGTCTATCATGGATCATCCTAGATCCATCTGTGCTAGCCACCCCTGCTCGATGTCCTTCTGCAACCTAGCATAGGCGCAGAACTCAGGCAAAATATCCTGTGGTCAGCCATACTGCTGCCACACTCGAGAGATCACAAATCTCTCGATAACAGATGTTGTCCTGCCCACCAATGGTCGAGAACTGAACATCCATGGTAACTCTCTGGGAGCATCATCCCAGTCCTCTGTCTCTTGCCAGGGTCACCATACAATAGACACCAGGTCATCAAGATGTATCCTCCACTGCTCTGTCTTACCCAAGTGGGCCTAGGTAATATGCCCTCGATATCTACAAATATAGGGCTCTATGGGCTTTTGGGCATCCTCAAAAATTGGCCTACATATAGGGAGATGCTCCCAGGCCCATATCTGTAGCACATATACTCTTGCTACCATGGTCTTCTTCTCGTGGAAGAAAACCTCATGCATCTCATGAAAAAGATGGGGCAACATGCACTGACCCCACCCAAATATCTCAGGTGCCTCAACCATCCTATGGAGAATGAACCCCCATCCGCACTCCAAACCATGTTGTCCTCTATCAGGACATAAGAAACATCTCAAAAATATAGCTAGCACAGATGCTAGCTTGTGTGTCAGTCCATAGGTATGCATGAGCTCATCCCAGCTAATGGCCCTCCCTCTCGGTAGCTCTCTCTCGAACACAACTGATAATGCCTCTATCCCTGCTCGAGGCACTGTATCATAGATGACCCGAGTGCCGTGGAAATGAATCCTCAGAATCCTCCAGATGTCCTCCAGAGTGATGGTCATCTCACCCATCAGAAAGTGGAAGGTGTTCATCTTCGAATGGAAACGCTCCACCAAAGTTGTGAGTAAGCCATGATTCACCATCACGGCTAGAATCTGGCAAAGAGAAGACAAACCCAATCGGGCAATGTGTGCCCAATTTGTGTCATCTAGACTCCACAATAACTCTCCATATGCTGGATAGTGTGACCTAAATGCAATGTCTCCAAAGACATCCTACACGCACAACAAAAAATGACAAAACAAACGATCAGTATCAAGTCAAAATGACGCATCAAAACGAAATAAAATGCAATTTTTAAGTGTGAAAGTCAAAACTGTCATGAAATTTCGCGTGAAATTTATGAAATCTCATGCAAAATTATACAGTTTCGCGCAAAGACATTCTTTCTTCATGTGAAGAATCATGCATTCGCATGAAAAAAGAGTTGCTCGCATGAAGAAATCAATGTCCGCGCGAGAAAAGAAGATTTCATGCAAAAATCAAATCGACTAATGTGAAGAATCTCTTTCTTCATGCGAAACCAAATGCCTCCCATGCAAAGATCCTCACCGCCACGTGCGAAGAAACAGACAGCCCTGAATCTTCGCGCAAAGAAAGAAGATCTTCGTGCGAGAAGAGATCAGTCTCATGCGAAGAAAGATTTGACCCCTAAAAAAAATGCTAAAACATGCAATAAATGACCTCAAAATACGTGAAAACAAAAGTACAAAGATGGGAAATTGATGACTCATTGGTGGTCTGTAGTTTGCTGGCTGGTTGTGTCGTCTGGAGTGCTCAAAATGATGATATCTCACATTCACTACCATGTCTCTATCAGAGCTCAAAATCACTACAAGACAAAAGCACAAATGAATTGAAAATGACCCTTTGAGCCCTTATATAGGTGTTGACCAAATTTTTCAAAGTGCTTGGATTTGAGAAAAAATCACACCCTTGGCTAAATGGACCGTTTTGGATCCATTTTCGCGATCAAATTCAAAATCTGACACACCTAAGAGCCTCAAAATGTGTTTTAAAATTTTAGGAACCAACGCGATCGAACGCTTGTGTAGCCCAAATCTTTCTGATACTTTGTGATTCTTGGAATCCTTTCAACGTTACATTCTCCATATTTTCAAAATTCATTTTGAAAATAGTCAACTTAAGTCAACTGTGGCTAAATCTGGTCAACTTTTGGTCTAACTTGGTCTTTGCAACTTAGCAATCATTTTAAATCAACCCTGAATCTTCTTTAGATCGTTATGATCTCTTCTAAATTCTATTGAATCTCAAATTTCTTCTATATCTCATTATATACATCTTCAAATCATATTTCTGGTGTGTCATCTTTTGATTTCACTCCCGAGGGGGTAGGATGATTACATCATTAAATACTTAATGATCGGGGCATCTAGTTCCCATCTTTTGTCCTTATCAATTGGGGCATCTCATCACTCGGGGCATTTTGTTCCCTTCTATCTGGCATCTTTGCCATCTATCTTATCTTTTCATCAATTGATCAACCTTATAACAACTCTTCTTAGAGTTCGATGGACAGGTATTGGGACAGTCTAAACCCCTTCTCCTGAGGATCAAGCCTCATTCTAAGGATGATTCTATGACTCATGATTGGACCTTGTTATCTTTATTTTATCAATCTTAGGTATCTAGGAGTTCTATCTGGATCCTTGAAGGTTAAGCTCCATTCTGGAGATAGTCTTCTAAATGCTTTCAATCTTAGGTATTTAATTGCTCTATCTGGATCCTTGAAGATTACGCTCTGTTCTAGAGATAGTCTTCTAAATGCTATTATTCTCGAGTATCTAGATGTTCAGTCTGGATCCTTAAAGGTTAAACTTTGTTTTGAAGAAACCTTTTAAATACTTATCAATTTCAGGTATCTAGATGTTCTTTCTAGATCCTTAAAGATTACGCTTCCTTCTGGAGATAGTCTTTTAAATGCTACCAATCTTAGGTATCTAGGTATTCTACTTGGATTCCTTGGGATTAAGCTCTGTTCTAGAGATAGTCCTTAAAAGCTTATTAATTGGTCTCTATATAATCAACTTCGGAACCAATCTCATGTTTGCATCATACTTTTTGATTATCTTCGAATTGAACATGCTACTTGCACATTCATTCAAAGAGGGGCAAAATGTAATACCCCAAAATTGGCTCATTGCCATCTTAACCAATTCTAGTCTATTTTTGATCAATCCTAAGACCTATTCTAATAGGCAATCCTCATTCTGCTACTCGCTACTTGACTTAATTTTCAAATGCAGAAAACCTAAATCTGCATTCATCATGCTTATTATTTAATTCCTATAGTATTTACTCATATTAGTCACATTAAACCTATTGATTAATATTTAATTTAATTACTAAGTATTTATACTTTAATTAAATTAAATTATATCTTAAGGCTAATGTATTATGGAATTAAATTTATTTAATTTAATAAATATGCCTATCTTGATTAATTAAATGTAATTATTTAATTAAATGGAGTACTTACTTCTAATTAACTAAACAAAGTTATTTAATTAAATAGGAAGCCATTCCTAATTAATTAAATGAAGTTATTTAATTGAATAAGAAAAGTGTCTCTAATTAATTAAAATATTATCTAATTAAATAGAAAATGTAATTATGAGAGCATATCTCATTTTATTAAATTAAATATCTCTCCAAAATCCTTCTTCAGTTCAAAAAGGGAAATTTCTAGTTTACTATTGATAAAAAATGAGTTAAATCAGTTAACTCCTTTTTCTACTCAAATTGAATTAGTTAACTCCTTATTTTACTCAAATTAAATCTATTAACTCCCTTTAATTTGGGAATCTCCCTTTATGACTGAACTTCACCTTTAATCCTGACCATTGATTGAAATCGATCTCAACCGTTGATGGATTCCAGGAAAGTCTATTTAAGAGACCCTCATCTCTTCATTTTGAGAGGATGAATTTGGAGAATTTGCATCGAATTACTGCTGGAATTCATACTCACATTTGCTCATATTTTTACATACATCTTGCATTCTTAGTTTAAACTCATCTAGCTTAATAATGCATACATTTTTAGTTTAATGTCTTTTATTTCTTAGAATAATTGCTTGCACTTCATCTAGATTACTTGCACATTCATATAGCTTAAATTGCATTCAAATCCTTCATTCTTACAGGGTCTGGTTGCTTAAACACCTCAAATCTGAGGATATCTGACAAGCAATTCCCTTTAGATAGAAGGCAATAGGTCTCTTTGCCGGCTGATTTTTGGATGAACAATCCAATGTTCATTCCGGGATGAATCCGCAAATAAAGACCATGTTGAAGTGTGTGTGTTAGCAGAGGCCACATATTCACGCATACATTTCTGGTGCCCACCATGGGGCCCAAAAATCAATTTTTCTGGCCTCTTTCTGTATTTTTTAATCATTTTTTTGTTCTCTGTCCGTACTATTCCATACAAATTTAGGAATCTTCGTGCGAGACTATTCATTTTTGCGCAAGGATCCAGAATCTTTGTGCGAAGATTCTTTCCGCATCGTGCGAGAAAGCTCTTGGGCGTGCGAAACTTTGCGCGAAACTTGTTTCTTCGCGCGAGCAGAATATTTAATTTAATTACTAAGTATTTATACTTTAATTAAATTAAATTATATCTTAAGGCTAATGTATTATGGAATTAAATTTATTTAATTTAATAAATACGCCTATCTTGATTAGTTAAATGTAATTATTTAATTAAATGGGAAAGGTATTTCTAAGCAATTAAAGAAAATTATTTAATTAAATGGAGTACTTACTTCTAATTAATTAAAAAAAGTTATTTAATTAAATAGGAAGCCATTCCTAATTAATTAAATGAAGTTATTTAATTGAATAAGAAAAGTGTCTCTAATTAATTAAAAGATTATTTAATTAAATAGAAAATGTAATTATGAGAGCATATCTCATTTTATTAAATTAAATATCTCTCCAAAAGCCTTCTTCAGTTCAAAAAGGGAAATTTCCAGTTTACTATTGATAAAAAATGAGTTAAATCAGTTAACTCCTTTTTCTACTCAAATTGAATCAGTTAACTCCTTATTTTACTCAAATTAAATCTGTTAACTCCCTTTAATTTGGGAATCTCCTTTTATGACTGAACTTCACCTTTAATCCTAACCGTTGATTGAAATCGATCTCAACTGTTGATGGATTCCACGAAAGTCTATTTAAGAGACCCTCATCTCTTCATTTTGAGAGGATGAATTTGGAGAATTTGCATCGAATTGCTACTAGAATTCATACTCACATTTGCTCATATTTTACATACATCTTGCATTCTTAGTTTAAATTCATCTAGCTTAATAATGCATACATTTTTAGTTTAATGTCTTTTATTTCTTAGAATAATTGCTTGCACTTCATGTAGATTACTTGCACATTCATATAGCTTAAATTGCATTCAAATCCTTCATTCTTATAGGGTCTGGTTGCTTAAACACCTCAAATCCGAGGATATCTGACAAGCAATTCCCTTTGGATAGAAGGCAACAGGTCACTTTGCCAGTTGATTTTCGGATGAACAATCCAATGTTCATTCTGGTATGAATTCACAAATAATGAACCGTGTTGAAGTGTGTGTGTTAGCAGAGGCCACATATTCACGCATACAACAAGTTCATCAAATTCTTGCACTATCTCAAAGGAAAGTTGCCCCCTATCCATAATATTCCAACTAGGAGCATGACTAGAAGTCCATTTGGCTAAACAATCAGCAGCTCTGTTCCATTCATAAGGAATATAAGTGAACTTAATGAACTAAAAAGAGGTAGAAAAGAGAATAATCTAATTAACAACAATGGCCAGCTACCAACTAACATCCTCAAGCTCCTGCGAGGAAAGTAAGTTCACCACCACTTGGGAATCAGACTCATAGATAGTCTTACACCATCCTCGCAAGCAACATTATTCCACAACATATAAAATAGCTCGAGCTTCCATGAGATTGTTAGTGTAATCACCCTTATGAAATAAGAAAAAGAATTTAACATCACCATAATTGCAATGAGCCACTCCCCTAATACCAATAGAGCCCGGATTCCCTTTGGAAGAACCATCAGTGTTGATTTTTAGAACTCCACAGGGAGGAGGAGTCCAATGCCCATACTGATTCACCTAACATTTCCTCTAATGCTAAGGCTACTTGGACATAGAAAGAAACCTTTGAGCTGCAGCCCCATCCTAAAGATGAAAATTGAGGCAATTACATATAGCAAGATCAACTAGATCCATACCCCCATATAGCTCACACTTCACTTGAATAGTTTCTTGAAGAGAATGTGAGATCTTCCATCAAAGATACATAAGACCATGCCAAACATATTTGAAGATTCAATGATTCCTCTCTAGCCAGATATACCAAAGCATGAACAATGGGCTAGTAATCCAATCAACATGGAGAGGAGAAGACTTGGAGGGAGCATTGTCCAAGCAGACCTAGAACTTAGGGAAAGAGGAAACATACCTACAAGAGCAACCCGAAGCACTCCACCAAAGGTGCCATAGTTGAATAGAATAGGAGCAATGGAAGAATAGATGGGAGATAGACTCCTCCCCATTACTACACAAAACACAATAAGAGGTGCCCTAAAATCCACATTTACAAAGATTATCCCACATAAGATAGTGCTTGTGAGCCACTAGCCATATGAAAAAATTGCACTTGGACCAAGAAACTTTATTCCAAACTTTTTTCCACCAAGGGACCTCTGTTAGGAAACTCAGGTGCAGAAAAAACTTCCTACACTAATCTCCTAAGAGAAGTATGGTGTAAATCATATTAAAATCTTTTACATTTACAGATTCAATATCATGTAAACAACAATATTTCAGCCAACCAAGCATAAAAAAAATATATAGAGAAAGAAACACATAACACAAAGATTTTTTGATGGGGAAAAACCTTTCAGTAAAACAACCCCACCCCTCCAGAACCTGCACAATGTATTATCTTCAACACAAGGTTACAATACACTTGCAATGCAAGTTCAATAGCAATAACAGAAGACTCCAGTAGCAACTCACAGTACCAACAACACACTTTCTCACATCCCACCTCTTCGCAACCCTAAAAATGCTTATAAAATGCACTTCACTTTAGGGCTACTCCTAAAGGTAATCGTATTAAGGTTTTACCATTCTCCGAGAAAATAGGAACCCCAAAATTTTTTTTAGGGCGATGCCCCAAACTCCACTATTGGGGTAGAGTGTACAATACTCAAATTTATTAGTTGCCACATGTCTTCACCTATCATTGAATCTTCCTAACATAGCTCTTATGTGTCATAGGAATCCATCATAACCATTTAAGGGATGATCTCCTTATACACAATTCAAGATGCTGACACATCAACATTATTTGCAAGAAATACATTTTACAAAACAAATAATAAGAATAGGAATTATCCAAGGTTGAGACACCTTATTCCTAACAACCTCGGCATCCCCAAATAATTGTCTAGTTATCTCCTGATACCTAGTAGAGACATGATATTTACCAAACAAGGTATCTCTCCAAGCCAAAACATCTAGACCAAGCAAAGAGGTACACTCTATAGAGGCCAGAATCTGAGAAAGCTCCTGACAATCCACATCTGTACCTCCAGGAGGCCAATCAAAAGAATGCTTCCATTTGTAACCAACAACAGGTCCCAATTGATAAGGAGTCTGTTAATGAGCCACTTTATCCCATCCAATGGCATGAAAAGAGTCACAAAGAGTCTGAAGATGAGGGTGCATGGATAATATGGATGGGAATCCATCCCAAGCATCAGACCAAAACAAAGCCTCGGAACCTCCCTTACATATAAAAAATAGACCCCTCTTGACTAACACCACACTTGTCTTCAAAGTATGCCAAACCATTGAGCCATGACGTTTAAGAGGAAGTGTAGAAATAGAGCAAGGATCAAGATAATGAAAATATTTATGAGTGATAATATGAGCCCAAAGTTGATGTTTTCTAGAGCACCATTGCCAATAAAGTTTAGTGGCCAATGCTTGACTACTCAAGAGAGTTGATTGAAGATCAAGACCACCCTCCTTTTTAGGCCTACAAATAGTCTCCCAAATAATCAAGATCTATTTAGTACTATGCAAATTACCACTCCAAATGAATTATCAAGAAAAAGCATCTAACTCCTTGAGAAAGTAAATAGGACCAGCTTGAACCATGCTTCTATAAGTAGGAAGAGCTTGGATAACAGATTCAAGAAGAGTAACTTTAGTAGTAGTAGAAAGAAATCTATGATTCCAATGATTTACCTTATCCTAAAGCTTGGTAATAAAATTTTGCTAGAAGATATGTGGCTTTCTAGAAACAAAAACAAGAATGCTAAGATAAGTCAAAGGAAGTGGCCCAATCTGAAACTGCAAGATACCAGCAATCCTGTGCTGAATAGAATTAGGAGTGTTAAAAAAGTAAATGGAAGATTTGTGCTCATTAAATTTTTGGACTAAAGTTTCCAAATAAATGTCCATAGTATGTCAAAAGGCTTTATCTTCCTTGATCCTAGCAAGAACTGCAAGAGCAGAATCATCAACAAATTAAAGATGGGAAAGAGAAGGTAAACCATTACTCCACCACCACCCCTAAATAGAATTTTGGGACACCTGATACTTAATGAATCTACCCAAGCCCTCAGCCATGATGATGAATAGATATGGAGAGAGAGGATCACCCTAGAAGAGGTCTCTAGAGACACCAAATAGCTAAGAAGGTTGACCATTAAGAAGAGCAAAAAAAGAGGTAGAAGTAACACAACTCATAGTCCAACTCACCAAGTTAGAGCTAAATCCAAAAGAAAGAAAAATACCCCTTAGGAAACTCCATTTAACTCTATCTTAGGCCTTAACCATATCTGTTAGGATAAACCACGAACAGAAATAAAAACTACATGCAAATATAACCAATAACAAAAAATAATAAAACACACAGAAATAAACACAAGGCACCAAGATTTAATGTGGTTCACCCAATCCATGGGCTACGTCCACCAAACAGCAAGTTCGATCTTATTACAATCCAGTGATTACAACCTGATTACAATCCATAATCCCTTACAGCTCAATACCACCGCAAGAACCAATTTCGTATCACAACATTATAAAAAATACCCAACCCTAAGCTCTTTTATACAAGTATTAAATCGCTTTAGGGTTATAACATGTCGGCCATATGTCAGCCATAATATGTCGGCTACCATGTCGGCTACTACCCAAAAAAAAATTTTGATGCCCCGAACCCCACTATTTATGAAGTATGTACAGTACTTTCCTGATTAGTCACCATAATCTAACAATCTCCCACTTGGGGACTGATCAAGCTCCACACTAAACAACAATCTCCCACTTGGAGACTGATCCTGTAGCAATACCACTACCACATGGGGCTCCCACTGGATCAAACCATACTGGACTCTACTGTTCTTTTATTCATGTTCAGTCTAAAAGACCAACCGAAGCTGAAGAGGAGTTCAACTTCTCCCTTGTTACAACCTTTGTCAACATATCGGCTGGATTGTCATTGGTATGTATCTTCTCCAACTTTAACTGTCCATCCTCCAAAATTGATCGAATGAAATAGTACCGCAACTGTATGTGTTTGGTCTTAGAATGTAGAGCTGAATTCTTAGCAAGATGAATGGCACTCTGACTATCTGTGAACAAATAATTATCCTTCTGAGGATGTCCCAATTCTTCCAAGAAGAACTGAAGCCATATCATCTCTTTGGCTGCCTCTGTAGCAGCAACATACTCTGCCTCTGTAGTGGAGAGAGCATTAATCTTCTGTAACCTAGAAACCCAGCTCACGGCTGCCCCACCAACAGTAAAGACATAACCTATAGTACTCCACCTGGTATCAATATCCCCAACCAAATATAAGTCAACATAGCCCTATAAATCAGTAGTAGAGCCCCCAAAGTGTAAACACTTATTGGATGTTCCTCTCAAATATCTAAGAATCCACTTGACAACATTCCAATGCTCAAATCCTGGATGACTCATATACCTGCTAACGACTCCCACTACATGTGCAATATCTGGCCTAGTGCATACCATAGCATACATCAAACTTCCTACAGCTGAAGCATAGGGTACCTTGGACATCATATCCTCCTCTTCCTGTGTCTTGGGACACATCTCCTTAGTCAATTTCAAATGACTAGGTAAATGTGTGCTAACAGCTTTAGCATTCTCCATAGAGAAACGTTGCAACACCTTCTCAACATAATCAGCTTGAGATAGCGTCAATGTTTTGTTCTTCCTATCTCTGCAAATCTTCATACCAAGGATTTGTTTTGTTGCCCCCAAATCCTTCATAGCAAATGCATGTGCTAATTGGCGTTTCAGCCCCTTAATATGATCCATGTTAGACCCAGCTACAAGCATATCATCAACATATAAACATAAAATAATGTAGCTATCATCATCCAACCTCTTAAAATAAACACAGTAATCTGAATGACACCTATTATATCCATGCTCATGCATAAAACTATCAAATTTCAGATACCATTGCCAAGGTGCTTACTTCAAGCCATATAAACTTTTCTTCAATTTGCACACTAAGTTCTTCTTACCTTTGACCTCAAAACCCTGTGGCTGAGCCATATATATTTCTTCTTCCAAATCACCATGAAGAAAGGTTGTTTTAACATCCATCTGCTCTAGATGCAAATCTTCAGTAGCCACAAGACTTAAAATAGTACGAATAGAAGTCATTTTAACAACAGGAGAAAATATCTCATCAAAATCAATTCCCTTTTTCTGTTCAAATCCTTTTACAACTAACCTGGCCTTAAATCTTTTCTTACCTCCTTCCTCTTCTTTCAACCTGTAAACCCATTTATTCTATAAAGCCTTTTTACTTGCAGGCAACTTGCACAAATCCCATGTCTTATTTTTCAGCAAAGAGTCCATTTCATCTTTCATTGCAGACTCCCACTGAATCTTAGTATCCACCTGTACAGCTTCATCATAACTTTCAGGTTCACCAGCATCAGTAAGTAAAATAGAATACAAAGAGGGAGAAAACCTTTGTGGAGGTCTAATTTGCCTTGTTGACCGTCTAACATTCATTAGTGTGTGTGGTATTTGTTGTTGTAGTTGTTGCACATCATGAGGAATGGCTGGAACATTAGCTTTTGGAGTATCATCCAACACTACATAATCATCTTCTTTCTTCTCATGTTGCTGCAACAGATCTTTGTACAACACTTTCTCATTGAATATGACATCCCGACTTCTAATACTTTTAAGATTTTCAAAATCCCAAAGCTTATAACCAAATTCATTAATGCCATATCCAACAAAGACACATTTCTTTGATTTAGCTTCTAGCTTGGTTCTATTTTCAGAGTCTATATGAGCAAAAGCTTCACAGCCGAAGGTCTTGAGAAAAGAATAACTCACCTTCTTACCAGTCCATGCTTCCTCTGGAATACCATAGCCCAAAGGAGTAGAGGGACCTCTATTAATCAAATATACTGCAGTATTGACAACCTCCACCCACATGTGTAAGGGCAACCCAACATGCAACCTCATGCTCCTTGCGCGCTCCATTATAGTCCTGTTCATGCGTTCAGCCACTCCATTTTCCTATGGAGTCCTTGGAACAGTTTTTTGTCTATGAATACCATTAGTGGAGCAATAATCTTCAAATTCATGACTGCAATACTCACCACCATTATCAGATCTGAGACATTTTAATTTCTTACCAGTCTCATTTTCAACCAAGCATTTCCATTTCTTAAAAGTTTGAAATACATCAGATTTGTGTCTAAGGAAATAAACCCATACTTTTCTAGTTGCATCATCAATAAATGTAACATAATAATGAGAGCCACCAAGGGAAGATGCTTGGGCTGGTCCCCATACATCTGTATGCACAAGCTCTAATTTCTCCTTTTTGTTTTCCTTCCCTGTCTTTACAAAACTCACTCTCTTTTGTTTTCCATACACACAACTTTCATAGAAATTCATATTCACACATTTTAGACCTGGTAAAACTTTCCTTGAATGAAGTAATTTCATACCTTTCTCACTCATGTGCCCAAGTCTATTGTGCCACAGTGCTGTATCAGAATCTACAGCAGCTATTTGTTCTCCCTGCTCAACTGCAGTAATTGTTCTTGAATATTCATTTTTCTCTGAAACAATCAAAGTAGAAAGAACAATATGACCTATACAAAGATATAAGGTGCCTACTTTCACACCTTTTGCTACTACAAGGGAACCTTTTGAAACCTTCCAATTTTTATCATTAAAAGTAACTACACAACCCTCATCACCAAGTTGCCCCGCTGAAATTAAATTTCTACTTAGTTTTGGAACATGTCTTACCTCATGTAGTAGCCAATGATTCCCATTCTGCAACTTAATCTTAATTTTTCCCTTTCCAACAATCTGATAGGGTTCATTATCCCCCAAATAAACAAGCCCAAAATCCCCTTGGACATAATCAATGAAATAACCTCTATGAGGTGTAGCATGAAATGAAGCACCAAAATCTAAAACCCATGAATCATCAACACTCTCTAAAGACAGAAGCAAAGCATCCTCTTCGGATTTGTTACTTACCACATTTGCCTCCTTGTCTCCATTTGATTTATCTCCTTCATTTTTCTTTCGATTCCAGCAATCTTTCTTTTTGTGCCCTGGTTTCCCACAGTACCAGTAATCATTTGGTCCTCTCGATTGAGACCTCCTCCCCTTTGACTTTCCTCTTGATTTCCCACGATTTCTAGAGTTACTTCCTCTTTCAGTCATTCTGCCCCTACTTTGTGCATTTAAAGCACTTCCTGATGTAGATCCACCTGAGGATTTTCTATGAGTTTCCTCACTTAAAATAACACCGATCACATCATATTTTAGGGTACTAGATCCAGGAACAGAATTACTCACCGCCATTACCAAGCCATTCCAGCTTTTAGGCAAAGAACACAAAATCAAGAGAGCCCTAATTTCTTCATCAAAATTGATACCCATAGAAGATAATTGACTAGTAATAGTATTAAACTCATTTAAATGATCTGCAACAGATCCACCTTTTGCCATTTTCATATTAAATAAACGCTTCATGAGAAATACCTTATTTGAAGCGGAGGGCTTTTCATACAATGTTGCTAGGGTTTTCATCAAATCTTCTGTCATCTTTGCTTTTGTAATATTAAATGCCACCGATGGTGCCAAGCATAACCGAATGCTTCCGAGTGCCTTTCTTTCCAAAAGATCCCATTCAGCCTTTGACATAGTTCCCTGATTCTTGACTTTTCCTTCCAACGGATTCCATAAATCCTTCTGATATAAATAGTCTTCCATTTGCATCTTCCATAACTGGAAGTTCTGCCCATTAAAACTGTCAACCCTCAACTTACCCTCATCTGCCATCGCTCCCACTCAACTGTGAGACTCCCACTTAATTGTGAGACTTTCCTACAGAGGATAACTGAAAGACAACCTTGCTCTGATACCACTTGTTAGGATAAACCACGGACAGAAATAAAAACTACATGCAAATATAACCAATAACAAAAAATAATAGAACACACAGAAATGAACACAAGGCACCAAGATTTAACATGGTTCACCCAATCCCTAGGCTACGTGCACCAAACAACAAGTCCGATCTTATTACAATCCAGTGATTACAACCTGATTACAATCTGTAATCCCTTACAGCTCAATACCACAACAAGAACCAATTTCGTATCACAACATTATAAAAAATACCCAACCCTAAGCCCTTTTATACAAGTATTAAACCGCTTTAGGGTTATAACTATTTATGAAGTATGTACAGTACTTTCCTGATCAGTCACCACAATCTAACAATATCCAACTTAACAAAAATTTCTCTCTCCCTTGAAGTAGCCATAGAGTGAATAGCCTCAGTAGCAATAACTACCCCATCCAAAATTTGTCTTCCAGCAACAAAACCACCTTGTTCTTCTGAGGTAATAATGGGAAGCCACTTTTTAATTCTCTCAGCAATCAACTTAGTAATAAATTTATAAACCACATTACATAAGGAAATTGGTCTAAAAAACTCCAATTGATTAGCACCCTCTCTCTTAGGAATAAGAGTCAAGAAAGTAGAATTCAAAGCCCGAAGCATTTGCTTGCTAGAATAGAATTCCTTAACCACCTCCAACAAATCATGATTAATGATGTCCCAAAATTCTTGAAAGATCTCAATTTGAAAGCCATCGGGACCAGGAGCCTTCCCCTTAGACATGCCAAAGACCACCTCCTCCAGCTCTTCCAAAGATATTGGATGCATGAGATAATCATTCATTTCCTGAGTGATAAGGGAAGGAATACAAGACAAAACAATATTTTCTTCATTATCAGTAGGAGGAGAGTTAGAGAAGAGGGTAGAAAAGTTTAAGAGCGAATAGGGAAATCCGAATTCCAAGAAATTTTCATATCAAAGCATGCTTGGTCCAATATTCAATGTCCTCCATTATAGCCACTAGAGGAAAAACCAGAACAGGGCAATCATGGCTACACGAAAAACAACCATTAATTTTTTTCAATTTGGAGCACTCCCCTAAATAAAATGATTCAAACCTCATTGCATGCACAGTTGGAGAAGAACCATCTATTCTAACCAACACAGAAGAAATCCCAGGCCCTACCATGCAAACAATAAAAATCCCAATCCAAAATAGACTATAGAATATTTCAGTGGATTTATTTTGATTCTTCTTAATATTGTTAAATTCATTCAAGACAAAGCTGAAATTAGTGTTGTCTCCATATTATTCCTTGAAACACTTCTCCAAATCGCCCTATGAAACAATACTCTCATCATGGAGTCTCCTAAACCAATCTCTAGCGCCATCTGTGAGTCAATGCATAAATAGTTTCATAACCATGTCTTCATGTTCCACCTCATAGTCATTAAACATGTCAATGAACTTTCTAATGTGTTTCTCACCACTAATGATGTTATTTCCAGGGAATTTTTTCACTTTATCACTTAAATCAATTGGTATAGGATGGGGAAACTAGGGACACCTACAAAAAACATTTTCTCATATCTTTCCATGTATTTGGGTCTTTTATAAGATCTTAAGATATTGGAGAAACTAGGTCCAACAACTTGGGTTTGCAAAGAGGTTTATCCTTGTTGTGCTATAGTTAGCTCACCAATTGTGGTGGAAGAAGAAGTTGGTACTGACTAGGAAATTCTTGGATTACTTATCACAAGACCACATATGAGGATAAAAGACATACCTTGTGAAGTCTATTTTTTCCTTACTATTAGATCGAAGGTGGATTTTAGGAATTGTAGTTTTCTTTTCATTTTTGTTGCTTGAGCATCATTTTCAAACTTCTCCAATTCCATTGTGAGATCTTCTCTTTCCTTGTTAGCCCTTTCTAGTTCTATATCAATTTTGGAGATACTAGAACTCTTAGGAGAAACAAAATGTTCATTGATCTAAATAACAACAACCTTTTTCTTTACTTTATCAAGATTTCTAGTATTGAGATATACTACATTATCTTCAAGGAGTTTATAAGGTTGGACTTGGGAAATCATAGGTCCTTCCTTCTCGCACAAATTACATTCTTGATCTTGAACCCTAGACCTCATTTATTGAATATCTCCATACATATTTGAACATAGGGTTGAAGATTTCTCCTCCAACTTCCTATTTTTCTCTTTAAGCACCTCCATTATTTTGAGTAGAGTTTCCCTTTCTATAAGGGAATTCATGGTGATTAATTCCTTCTCCTTTTCAAAATTTATTCATTTAGCATCCTCCTCTACAACCTTTTTCCTAAATACTTGAATTTTAGACAGTAATTCCTAAGGATTTGTTGAGGTAGCCTCTGAATCTATAGGGTCACTAAGATCAATACAACTCCTCTCCACAAATGGAATTTTCCCAATATTTTTCCTATTATCTGGGGTGTTCTTATATTTATAGTGTTGATCTACTTCTTTAGACATATTTGGTCTAAGAGATGTATCTCCAATAAAAGAGACAATCTTATCCTAGTATAATCTCTCCTCAAGGAAAGGAGTAGTGAATAATTCACCTAGAAGTCATATATTCTTAGATTTAGAGTTCAAAGAGAAGGAATCCCTTTCTATTACATGTTGATACATAGAATGACTTATTACATTATCTCGAGGTTTCCATGTGGCCATAATCTCCTTTCTTCCTAGGTAGGCTTTTTCTACCCTCTCAAGGAAGCTCTATGTATAAAGGGATTTATGGATTCAATTTTGCATAGTTTCTTTTAATTCTCCTCTTATTAGCCATTTGAATGAATATTTAAAAAAATACTAGCTAGTAAAACTTTTGATTGAGTCACCACCCACTATGGGAAAATACTTAAATATGACAAAAAATGAGAAAATGCCACACTAATAATATTTTTTAATATAGATATAACACATGGACCCAATAGAAATTAAATTCACTATCATGATACCTTTTGGGAAAAAGGTTGCTCCAGATATAAAATAGATGGTTCCTGAATAACCTTTTCGAAACCAAAGAATATATTATGTCACAAGGACAAGACACTACTTTGACACACAACCTATCACCATTTGAAACAAAATCCATGTCATGTGTCTCCCCAATAGAGTCATCATTTTTTTTCTCTTGATTTGACAATATTTTAACTACCATTTGTAAGTGCAAATTATACCTTTTAGACAACCAAAAACCATAATGGGTATTCCAAAAGAAACTAAATAGGACCCACAATTAAGACTATGTTAGTTTTCTTCCCTTTGAACTCTACAAAATTCAGGCAGGTATACCTTGGAATTCATAAGACTTCCACATTTTTATCATTTTTTGAGATGAATTCCAAAATAATGATTGAATGCCTATGATTCTTCTAATTTAAGGACCGAAAAAGGGATGCAACATGACAAACTCCTCAAAATCTAATACACCTTAAATCAAGAGTAGAATTTTCTTCCAATATTACAACAATTGAATTTAAAAATTATTTGATTAATTTTGAACTATATAATCCATCTAGGTTATGCCAATTTTGACATATGATCAGTGTCTTATCCATTGGGCTATTATCACAAAACATTGATACTTGAGTTTAGATTTATCCTTCACTTTATGAAAAGGAAAACAACACTCAATCTAAAATCTCATTCTTATCATAATCTTCTTTTGATAACCTTCAATTCTTCAAATTCACATCAAACATTTACAAATCCATTAGATTATCAACAACATATGAAGTTAGATATAATCCTAAATGGATCATAACTGGAATTTAATAGACATTTTCATCAAATTTCAAAAAATAAAAAAACAACACAAGAAGGGAAAAGATATTGATTGAGTAACTAACCAACAAATGCCTTTGTATTATCTTCTTTGAAAAATATACAATTTACTATCAATTTTTGTGAGAAAATGTAGACAGATTCAATAGTCTAACTTTTTACTTCCATTAATGAAATTTCTAAGACAAAAGATTATATAGCTATTGACTAACTCCAAAATATGAAAGTATAAATTCATTTTAAAATGAAAACTTAGACACTTCTCTTGCCTTGGAACTCACTTGTATAGGGTGAGTTACAACAAACTTTAGGCATAGAGATTGTTACACATGTCAACATCTAATATGACACATAAACTTTACAAAAATGCTTACAACAAGAAAAACCTCATAATAGGTTAATGCAATAGTTATGAAGTCACATGATCCCTTATTCCTTTCTTTGTATTTTATCTTTTCCTGGGATATTCTCATGCTATTACTTTGTTGGTGCGGAATCTTTTGGATCTAATGGTATGTACTTCTTCATCCACTCTTCAAACTCATCATCTTGTGGCCATGCATGTCCCAAGATTTGATCTATCACCTCCTTATAAGGAATATATTCAACCATGGCTTGGGTGACTTCCTTTTCAAAAATTTCATAGAAATCTTCTAAACTAATAAGTTTGGACATGCATTCTTGAAAAAGGGACATGCCCACGTCCTCTACTATCTTCTTAACTAAAATATTCATTTCAGTTATTGCCTCATCCCTCTAGTTAGAAAAATATTTGATGAATCTATCAATATTCAACATTGGTGAAAATCTATCATTTTATTTTCAATTACCTCTGCTAAAACTGAAAAATTCTTCAAAGATTTAAAAATTGTTACTATAGCGATACCATTGGGAGGAGGGTTGGGATAAACGCTCACAGATATCTTAATCTTCCTTGTCTTTTCCAACCTCCCTATCCATTTATGATATATAGGTTTTACCATTTTTCTATCATCTTCAATTTTAATACTAATGGCTAAATAGAGAATTTTACATACTTCATGAATTCTAAACAACTTTGAGTTATTTCTTTCAAGCAAAAACATGAGTGCAATTCTAACTATTACTTCCTTATTATAATCAGACTCACTTTGCTTTCTTTCAAATTGCATCTAAAGGTCTATAACCTCCTTTATCAAGGCATCATCATCCCTCACCATTTTTGATGGAGTTGGCCTAGGGGGTGTTGGGATAACTGTTGGAATAAAACAAACCATTGTCAATTGTCTTGATGTAGTAGCCTCCTTATTAGTTTATTATTTTGTTTCTAGTTTTGTAATCCTCTTCTCTAGTGAATTGATCATGTCTTGCAAGTCAACATTATCCTTAGTTCTTTATTCACATGCTACATAAACATGATTGTATTTTTCTTGCAACATCTCATAATTCTTTTTTGATGCTCATGCCACGCTATGGACATATTCCATATGTTCTTGTAAATTCATGGTTGATTGGGTAAGTCTGGCATTGCTAATCCTATGCAAAACCATATTACCCTTAATTCCACTATCTTCACCACTTGTTCAACCTGGGTGGGGAGAAGAAATAGACCAAGTAGCCATTACAACAAAGTCTTCACTATAGTACATAACAAAAGTAGACATTTCTTCTCCTTTTTTGAGCCTTTTCAATCTCATATCATTCATGATAAAATCAAAAGGAATCTATAATGTTTAAGTTTGGTAGCAACTGTATCCTATATTCCTTCACAATCTTTCTCCCTTCCTCTAGACTAATAGCATCACATTTTATCATCATTTCTCTTTCCACCTCTTTTCTAATGTCATCAAGATTATCATCCATATTTTTCCTCCTCTTTTCACCTATCATCATGTGACAATACTCCTTGAAATAATACCATGATAGTTGTTTCAAGGGGTTTGATTTGACAAATTCATCATCAAAGACATCCACATTACATGATTTTGTTCTAAGTTCCCTTGCAAACAATCCCTTTATCTTCTAAATGGTGACATCTTAAATTGGTGCTCTAGGAACTTGGACCTTTTCTCCAGCAACATCTTTCTCAGGAACATATATGTATTCCTCTTCTTCATCATTGTCGTCATCATAATTTAAATTTATTTCCCTTAATTTCTCGAATCCATGAGTATGCTCTATCGAACTATTGATGTCTCCCCTTTATGAATCTCTCCCTCTCTTTCTTCACATACATTTTCAATATACCCTTCACATGAAGGAACTATAGGATTTGGTATGGGGGATCCAGGGGATGGAGATCTTCTTTTTGAGTTATTTTGTATTATAGCTTCCATATCTAGAATTTAAACCATGTTCAGATCAACATGCTTTTCTCTAAATCTTCTTCCCTAATACATCCTCATGCCCTCTAGATTTCTGTCTATTTTAGTATCATGGGCTTGTGTTTCCCCTCTAGTTATCTTTTATCCCTTTCTTTCCTTTTGGATTATATCAATGGAGAACAATAATATATTCAAACTCTCTTCATTATCAACAATAGTTAGTTTTATTTTTCTTCCCTCCCCAACTTCTCAGTCATGGTGTCATATATACTTTTAAAAGTTTCCAAAAGTATCCTCATTCTTTATTCTAGACTCTTACAGTCTAAGAGTGGGTCATATTTGGGATCCTTCTCCCATACCTCCTCTAAAATCTCTTCATACACACACCAATAAGATTTCTTCCTATTTTGAACCATTGTATCTTCTTCATTTCTGATGATATCCTCAAGGTAGTCAAATTCATGCTTAGCCCTTGGTGCCTTGTTGATCTTAGACATTTATCATTCATAGAAATCCTCAATGTCATTCATCCTTTTAGAACTCACACTCATATTGAAAGGTCTCAATAATTGAATCAAATTATTTCTTCCATCATTGATGATAGCAAAATGATAAAAAAATGTTAGCTCTGGAAAGAATGTCCTCTTTTTGGCTTTCTCTCGAGGGAAATTAATGTCTTGCAAGATTGCAATCTGCCCCATGATCTCTAGGAAACCAATTCTTAATAAAATATATTTTGGAAGCACAAAAGGCCCTCCAAGAAACCATACACTCTGATGACTTTAGTGAATGGATAAAATGAATGTCTCCCCATTGATGACATATCTTTGGCACTAAATTAGAGTCAATAGTTCTCAAGAAAATTTTTAAAGGTTGAGGAAATCTATCAATCACTTGTAAAATTTGTCTCCTCAAAATGGTCCCAAATTGGTTTTGAAGTAACAAAAAACTTCAGCCTTCACAATCTATTGATAAAATGATGGACCACAATTGGACATCTAATATCTCCCCATCTCTTTGAAATTCCTAGTCCATCTCTTTTGCAAAGTAATCCTTATTATGAAAAAGGAGCATATGCATCAATATTGAATACCATCTAAAATTAGCAAACTCTCCCCTTTTTAGACTTATCAATCCCTCATTGATGTTTCTCTCTAAATTTCTTGGGAAATCATAGATCAAAAGGGTCCCCATACTTCTATATTCTAAAGAATGTCCACATTATTGTCTTTCTAAAGTTACTTCTATTTTCCAATTCTAAAACTTGGTATAGAGAAGTGTATGTGTTGAGCAAAGCATCATTACAATGTTCACAATTTCCTATTGTGTATGAAATGGACAATGGAGAAAATTTGACTCCATCTACTTCTTTTAGGAAAGAGATTATCATACTCCATTGCACATCTTTTCCTACATTGTAAAAAGCCTCTTTAGACATCTAAAAATCTATAACATTAGTTACCTCTTCAACAAGATAAAGACCAAAAGATTCACTAATTGAGTCAAAAATTATTTTTAACACAACATCTCCCTTTCTATCCCCAATTTCAAGTGACGGAGGATCATATTTATCTACCAATTCTAGCAATAGGTCAACATCTTGAAAGACAATAGGCATTGCTAATTTTCCTAATTCATATTTGTTGGAAATATAAGAGGAGTAAGTAAGAGGAGAGGGGTCAATTAGTTACCAAAAAATAAATCCTAGATCCCTTAAATGTTAATACAAAACATAAACTCTTCTGAAACTATTGTCACTCGGTTAACATACAAGCACTCAGTTAACATAAAAATATGCTATAACTCAACAAGCACTGTAATATCAACTGTTACTCAACAACTATTGAACATGAAGATCTTAAGATATTAACTATGATTAACCTTAACTAAATTAGTTGCATACACATAAAAGAAGTAGAATGAACACAAGTGACACTGAGATTTAGCGTTGAAACCCAATCTAGGAAAAACCACCAATTACAAGTAGTTACTGATTTTCACTCTTCTAAAGTGAGCCCTATTAGGAGCCAACCTAGTAAAAGGTTAAAAAACATACTGTTAGGTGTGACCCTAGAAAATTTAATTCACCCTATTAGGAGTAGCCTTGTTAGAGGTCTTTAGACACTTCATTCTAGAAATGTTGCCTTGTTAGAGGATTTAGAAAATAGTTGTTAAGCCAACTCTATTAAGAGATTTGATACACTAGTACAATGGTTAGAAAGTAACAATGATATGACCTAATTGCTGATGCAACTATATTGCTGATTTCAGATCTCAATTCTAGCTCGAATGCTCTATCCTTCTCGATCAGATTAATCTTTGCCGCCCAACAAAAATATTCTTCTTATCCTTCCAATTCGCTTCCTCTACGCATCTTCTTATCTTCCACACATTTTCACACTCATTCAATCCTCAAATTGACCTTATACTTATATCATATACATTTTCCATCTGACTTGAACACAACTTAGAATAATTAATATTAATCTCCTCAATCGACTAGAACCAACAAATAAATCCATTAGAATCAATATGCCAAAATAAGAAAATCCTTTGTTAGTAGACCCTACTCGGTAGATACTAACACTAGAATGATTTTCCTATGTTAACTAATTGAACTCGATTAGCATTGTATCTTTACAAACTTCCTTTGGTAAGTTAGTGATCTCGGTTAACACTAGTTCCATCCAACTTTCCTTTGTTAACCAAGTGAGCTCAGTTAACACTCAACTTCTATGAACCTCTGTTAGACACTAGAGTGGACTTGGTAGACACTGCCTTCTAAACTTGGAAAACACTAGAATGCTTGGAAAACACAAGAAATTGTCTTCATTGTCCGATTGAGCTTGACATACATTGACTAGTAAAGATATGACATCAAAGACAATATGCAATTGATCAAAAATTTTCAACAATCTCCCTCTTTGGAATTGATGGCAACACATATCATAATACAACAAAATTTCAAAGAAAAATAAAGGAAAGTATCCTTAGTTTTATTATGATTCAAATCCATGAGAACTCCCTCTATCAGTGTGAACTTTGTCTAACTTCAATTTCTCCCCCTGTCAAAAAAATCTTGTCTTTAACATCTTATTCTAATAGAAAACTCTCCCTCTTTGATATTAGACCAAGTTATTCCTCTTAGACAAAAGAGAAATGCAATTTTTCTTCTTACTTGTCCAAGAAACTTGTCTCTTACCAAGAAAGAACACTCCATCACTGGCATTCTTCTTGTCATCAACACTTCTTGTCCAATCTACATTAGTAAAGGCTTGCAAATAAAAATTGCATCCCTTTTTGTACAATAATACATAGTCTTTAGTACCCTTTAGATACCTCATGATTCTCTTTATTTCCATCATATGATTTTTTTAAAGATTAGCTCAAAATTTTGCCACTATACCAACTGCAAGAGCAAGACTAGGCCTAGTATGTAGAACATACTAAAGTTTTTCAATCACTGACCTATATGTGTTTTCATCTACCTCCTTGGAATAATAATTTTTGGAAAGCTTATGTATAGTATACATAGGTGTTCCAACTAGTCTTGAATCCTCCATTCCAAACTTTTTTAGTATCTCCTTGATATACTTAGATTGAGTAATGTAGAAAACATCTTTCTTTTGTTGAATTTGCAAGACAATAAAGAATTTTATTTTTCCAAACATTGACATCTCAAATTCCTTATTCATTTCCTTTGAAAAAACTTTGCATACATTATCATTTCCAGTAAAAAATGTATCATCCACAAAGATATTTGCCAATACAATCTTCTTGTCTAGTCTTTCTTTGGTGTATAGTTGATTGTTATCACTTGTTCTTTGAAAACCAATCTTAATTAAATAGTTATGAAGTATTTGATACCAAGCTCCAAGAGCTTTCTTGAGACTATACAATGATTTATGTAGTTTACAAACCATATCCTTTTTGCTAGGATCTACAAAACCTTCAAGTTGTTCTATGTAAACTTCTTCTTCTAGAATTCCATTCTGAAATGCGTATTTCACATCCATCTGATACACTTCAAATCCTTATATTTAGCATAAGCAAGTAGATTCTTAACACCTTCTAATCTTCCAACAAGAGAAAAAGTCTCACCATAATCAATACCTTCTTCTTGAGAATAAACTTTACATACTAACCTTGCTTTATTTCTTGAAACTTCTTCATTTTCATTTAGCTTATTTTTAAATGTGCACTTTGTGCCAATTACATTCTTATCCTTGGTTCTAGGAACAAGAGTCCAAGTCTTATTGCTTTCTATATGTTCTATCTCTTTATTTATTTCTTAAATCCAACTTTCATTATCCAAAGAATTTTTAAATATTCTAGGTTCAAATTCAATAAGCAAACAGGTACCTTTCAATTTTTTCCTTGTCATTGTACTATCTGACTTGTTTGAAAATGATCTTATCAGGTTCATGGCCCCTTCTAAGATATCTTTCTAATATAGGTACTTTGGATTTAGAACTTGTTCCACTTACCTCACCATGATCTTTTGCATCATGCTTGGGTCCCACTATGTATGACTCCATTCCTTTAGATTTAGAATTGGGTTGCACTTGTTGCAACTTGGTAACATTTGACTACAACTTGAGTTCTTTAGAGTGTGATTCAGGTTGCAGTTTCTGCAACTCATGTACTTCTAGAGATTTTGGGGACTCAAGAAGCGAGTCTACTAACTTCCAATTGGATTAGGCAATGTATCAAGTTCAAAGTAAATAAACTCTTTGTAATCTTCAAGTTCTTTGTTGCTCTCTTCTTCACTCTTATGAAAAATCATCAATATTCACATGTGCACTTTCTATGATCATATGAGTAGTTAGATTCAAGCATTTATATACTTTACTTCTACAGGAATATCCTAGGAATATGCCTTCACCACTTTTGACATTAAATTTACCTTTCCTAGTCTCCTTCAAAATATAACATTTTCTACCAAATAATTTCAAGTAACTTACATTAGGTTTGTAGACATACCATAGTTCATAAGGAGTCTAATTTGAGTCTTTATTTAGCTATACTATGTTCAAGGTATGAACTGCTATACTAATTGCTTCTTTAGACAATTTTATTGCAACATTATTTTCTATCATCAGGTTTCTTGCACAATGTGTGATTAATCTGTTCCTTCTTTTAGTTATACCATTCTGCTGAGGTGTACCAAGGGATGATAATTGTCTTTTGTTTCCTCTTTCAATGCATAATTCATTGAATTCATTATAAATGAATTCACCTCCCCAATCTCAAACATTTTGGCTTCTTTCATGTTTCCTTTTCAAGTCTTGCTAGATACCACTTGAACTTTTAGAAAGCTTCAAAATTATCTTTCAGATACTTTAATTTCACCATCCTAGAATAATCATCAACAAAAAAAATAAAGTACTTATCTCTACTATCACTCTCAATGCCAATAGGTCCACAAAGGTCTATATGAACCAGCTCCAAGACTTCTTTAGAATGATAGTTCTTGCTCTTGAAACTTGTCTCTCCCATCTTACCAATTTGACAATTTTTGCATAGGCCCATATTAGTTTCCTCGGACTAGGAATACCTCTTAGCCTTTCTTTTTTTATTATCTTGACTAGGTTATCAAAGTTCACATGACATAACCTTTTATGCCGTAACCATTTTTCTTCTACTTGAGCAATGAAACACAAACTTTCACTAAGATCTAGGTAGAATAAGTTACCTTTTGATTGCTTGCCAGACCCAACCAGATTTCCTTTTCTATCTAGCATCTTGCCCTTCCCACTCATGAATTCTACCTTGAATCCAATGTTGTTCAACTATGTCACACTTAGTAGATTATGTTTCAATTCTTCAACCCAATAAGCATTATCACATCTGAGTTCATTGGTTAGAGAAATACAACATTTTCCTTTTATGCAACATGGTTCATTATTTCCAAATCTTACACTTCCACCATCATAGTGTTCCATCATAGTTACTTGTTGTTCCTCTTTTCATCTTTTTCTTCTCAATTTGGACACCTTGTAGCAATGCGACCAACTTCTTTATAAGAAAAATAGATTGGATGAATTTTACCTTTGTACTTTGCTTTGCCTTTGGGATATCTTATTGCAAGTAGTTATTCAATGGCTTTAAGATAACTATTAGAACAATCTTCCTCTTCATTTTCAATTTTTTTTCCTTTAGACTTTGTAACTTTCTTGTTGAGTGACAACTTGACTTGAAATGTAGACTCAAGATTACTAGAACTAGGAACATAATTATCATAGTTATCTAGCTGAAATGCTATCAACCTTCCAACTAGAGCATCCAAGGTTATCTTATTATTTTGATCACATCTCATCTCTTGAATAGTTGAAACTCTAATTGCATATATAGGAAGAAGGGTTCTAAGTACCTTCCTTACCAGTGTCACATCATCGATTTTCCCTCTAGAGATTTTGATTGCACTAAAACTAGCTTTTGATTTGTCAACATATTTTGCAATATTTTCATCTTCCCTCATCTTCATCCAATAAAACTAACCTCTCAAGCTTTCTACCTTGGCTCTTCTCACATTATCATCACCTCTATGGATATCTTTTAGTTTGGTCCACATGTCATGAGCAATAGAACACCCTTTGACCTCATCAAATTTAGCATAGTTAAGAGTGGATGCAATGTCAATCATCATAATATTATGATTCTTCTTTTTAGAAATCTCCTCCATAGTCATTGTTCTAGTAGGAGCTTTATACTAAACATTCAAATATTTCAAACCTGAATCACTTATGGTTGTGAGATGTAGTTTCATTAGTTCCTTTCATGCCTCAAAGTTATCTTTGTTCCACTTAGGAATCTCTTTTCTGTAAGACATCCTAATCTTTGGTTTAGGTCCTTGAAACCTTCTTTACAAGAACCAAAAGCTTTGATACCAATTGTTTGAACTTAGTTAACATACAAGAACTCAGTTAACACTAACAATATGTTGTAACTCAACAAGCACTATAATATCAATTTTTTCTCGAAAAATATTGAACATGTAGTTCTTAAGATATTAGTTATCATTAACCTTAATTAACCTAGTTACATACACATAAAATAAATAGCATAAACACAAGTGACACCAAGATTTAACATGGAAACCTAATCTGGGAAAAACCACCAATTGCAACTTGTTACTATTTTTTACTTTTCTAAAGTGAGCCCTGTTAGGAGCCAACCTGGTTAAAGGTCAAACATAGATTGTTAGGTGTGGCCCTGTTAGAGTATTTATTTCACCCTATTAGGAGTGGCCTTGTTAGAGGTCTTTAGATACTTCAATTTAGAAATACCACCTTGTTAGAGGATTTGGCAAATAGCTATTAAGCCAACTCTGTTAAGAGATTTGATACATTGCTACAATGGTTAGAAAGTAACAATGATATGACCTAATTTCTGATGCAATTGTATTGCTGATTTCATATCTCAATTCTAGCTCGAATACTTGATCCTTCCTAATCAGATTAATCTTTTCTGCCTAACAAGGATATTTTTCTTATCCTTCTAATTTTCTTCCTCTAAGAATCTTCTTATTTTTCACACATTCTCACACTCATTCAATCCTCAACTTGACCTTATACTTATATCATATACATTGTCAAGTCAACTTGAATGCAACTTAGAATAATTTATAATCATCTCTTTAGTCGTCTAGAACCAATAAACAAATCCATTAGACTCAATATTCCAAAACAAGAAAAACCTCTATTAGCCAAACCTGCTCGGTAGATACTAACATTGCAATTATTTCCTTGTGTTAACCATGTGAATTCAGTAAACATAGAATCTTTGAAAATGTCCTTTGGTAACCAAGTGAGCTCAGTTAACACTAGTTCCATCCAACTTTCCTTTGTTAACCAAGTGAGCTCAGTCAACACTCAACTTCTACAAACTTCTCTTTGACACCCAAGTGAACTTGGTAGACACTATCTTCTAAACTTGGAAAACACTAGAATGCTTGGTAAAGACATGAAATTATCTCATCACCCAAGTGAGCTTGACATACATTGATTAGTAATGATATGACATTTTGTGTAACATCAAAGACAATATAAAATTGATCAATTGTTTTGAAAAATCTCTCTTTTTGGCATTGATGGCAACAAAACATGGCATAATACAATGAAATTTCAAAGCAAAATAAAGTAAGGAAAATATCCTTCATTTCATTCTAATTCTTATCCATGAGAAATCCCTCTATTAGTGTGAACTCCCTCTAACTTTAGTCTCTGCCTTTGTTAGCAAACTCTTCTATCTTTAACATCTTCTTCTAATAGAAAACTCTCCCTCTTTGACATCAGAACAAGATCTTCCTCTTTGACATCTTCAAACAAAATTGATTTGATATGATAGCTAACTTCTCCCTCTTTGAAATCTTATACCAAAGACAATATTTAGTGAATATTAATGTACCTAATATATAGATTCATATGCAATCTTCCCTTTCATTATTGCATGAACTTGACTGATCTTCAACATGCTCTAGTTGATGCATCACTAAATGTTGTTTAGTGAGCTTTAGATAGGGGAATAACCCCTAACTTACCTCTTTGATGCAAGAATGTATCCTTAGGTAATGGCTTGGTGAATATGTCTATAATTTCCAAGCTCACCTTTTTGTCTTGCACCAATTCTCTTAGAAAATGATATCTTATTGTAATGTTCTTAGTTTTGGTATGCATCATAGGGTTCTTTGATATATTAATTGCACTTGTAATACCACAAAAGATAACCATTGGATCCTTGATTTCTACCTTCATACATGCTAATAATTTCTTGAACCAAACAACATTGGAACAATTAACTATTGCTACAACATACTCTGCCTCTACTATAGACTGAGAAATGCAATTTATCTTCTTAATTGTCCAAGGCACTAGTGTCTTAGCAAGAATGAATGCTCCACCATTGGTGCTCTTCCTATCATCTACACTTCCTACCCAATTTTCATTAGCGAAGGCTTTCAAATCCAAATTGCCTCCCTTTTTGTGCCATAATCCATAATCTTTAGTACCCTTTAGATACTTCATGATTCTCTTTATTTCCATCATATTATTTTCTTTATGATTAGTTAAAAATCTCAGCACCATACTAACTACAGGAGCAACATTTGACCTAGTATGTACAACATACTGATGTTTTTCAATCATTGATCTATATGTGGTCTAATCTACCTACTTGGAATCGTCATTTTTGGAAAGCTTATGCCAATTAAACATAGGTGTTCCAACTGGTCATGAATCCTCCATTCCAAACATTTTCAGTATCTCCTTGATATACATAGATTGAGTAATGTAGATACCATCTTTGTTTTGTTGAATCTATGTTACCCAGATATTTTACTACAAGAGTTAGTTAAACTAATTTTGGAGAGAGAGGTTAATTACCACTTATTCAAAACTACCTCTCTATGTACTTTTCTCTCTCCATGTACTAAAACTTTTCTCTTTCCCCATAATAAAACTTTTCTCTCTCTCATACTACATCCATCTCTCACTACATACTCAAACCACCTCTCTCTATGTACTAAATTTTTTTGCCCTAATCCTAACTCAAACCTTTGAACATGAAATCCAATAACCACCTGTTGGGAATGAGAGATAATAAAAGGGATGGAAGAGATATGGGAAAGATATGTTGCCATTGAATTCAAAGGGACACGTTTTGGTGAGCCTGGTTTGATAATGCAAAAAGACAAGGAATATGTGTCTAGTTCATGCTAAACCAAATCTTATCTTGCTAGGTTGGGATGCTTTGAAATTAGTGTCCACCCTATTTAATAGAACACTAAGAATAAGGAAGCTATCATCTGTGTGAGACTAGATTTATCATTGTTTGACGAGATATCATGGCAATGTTAAGGAACATATGAGTGTCATTGTATCTTGATAAAAACCTAGATTGATATTATCAAACCATAGAAATAAAAGTTTGGATATGGTGTGGTGTTGTCACATTGAAAGCCATGGAATTACGTGAATTGTAAAAGTTGAGAATGGTAACAGGTAGAGCAAATAATGTTCCAAGGAGACATGTCATCTATTTGACATAATTCCTTTTTAGTGCATGTGATCTATTTGGTTCATACCTTGCATCCCGTCTCCAACCAACGTCCTATTGCAATGGCATATTTGGAAATGATAGATTCCATGTTGTGACATGACATATGAGATAAGAGTCTAGGAAAGAAGGAGATAAACCAATGAAATATTATCACACTTCATAATGGTTGTGCATATGCAATGGTGTATTCAAGAGTGTGCAAGTTGCTGATGTAGAAAGTGATCACTTGAAACAATAAATCATTGCTGAGTGACAAATCAAGCCACTAGTATGAGATCATTACCAAGTGGATATGCATCATAGGTTGTTGTGAATAGACCATAGGAATCACCAAGTAGTGGTTGTGGGTATGGGTGTATGATAAAGATATGTATATATACTGGCTATGAAGTTCTTAACGAAATACTCCAACTTCAAACTATGACATTGATGGTCCCGATCATCATATATAAGATCACAATCCATCTAATTCTTCTAGCTTGCAAGTAGAGGAGATCAATAAAGTACCTGATCTGCTTCAGTATCTTCTCTTCACCCTTCAATCCACAAGCCAAGTGGGAATTGAAAATTGTACATTCTTGTTTGTTTTAATATAATTCAATGAGATCACGTAAAAGCATGGTTGTGCTTATAAGATGAGCAAAGAAAAAATATGAAAAATAGGTAACAAGGGAACTGTTTGACATAATACACATGACACAACATTAGAACCATCAAGAAATATGATGGAGGCATAAGAAAATGGCAATGCACATTGTGTACTCAAGCAAGGTTAATACACCAATCATCACCTTTGTTCCATATCTTGGCATCCCATTATCTCAAAGTTTTTGGGAAGCTTATTAGTTCACTAATAATAAGAGCTTGATAGAAAATTCTTATCTATGGATGTCTGCATACATATAGAGAATGAAGTAACATGCACCACACAAGGAGACTTGTAGAAGAACAAAATGCCCATAGTGGTAAGAAATTTAGAAGAAATAATAGGTGAGATCTTATGAGTCAAAAATCACTTGTCCTTCCCAATGCAATCTACAAGGTACTGACATAGTAGATATTACTGCATGATGGTGTTGGAGCACTAGAAGAAAATGGAGCCAACAATTATGGTTATTTCATTGCGTCTTAATGTCTCCTAAATGTGAGATGAAATGAAATGAGAAATGGTGTGTCTAGATTGGTGCTAGAAGAAGCATTATAAATATTTATGAAAGTGTCCCTTGACATGTGCTTAACACATGACTGAGGCTACTATTTATCAAAGCTAAAATGATAATTGTTAGACAAAAATACTTATGTTTTGAGATACAATTACATCGAGAAAAGGAGGTTTGTGATACTTTTGTGGATGAACTTTGTCATTTTATAGAAGTTCAAAAGTAGTGAATCATAAACATATTATGACTTCCTTTAGAAGTCATCTTGACTGGTTAAATGATGGTGAAATATTGATACCATTTATAAATTGGTCATTGAAAGTGTAGAATTCCAAAGGCATTTGAAGAAATTGGAGGAAAGATTAGCTAGTCAATCATGAATTATAAATATCAAAGGCCTGATTATGCTCATTCTCCCATATGATGCACATAGATGAAGTTTTACATGGTGTCGCATATCAGAGAGGCCATTGAAGATGCTAGACTTGAAGCCATGTTAATTGAAATTGATGGTGGTCATGTGTGAGCATGTCATGTGACCCTCAATAGAGTATAAGAGAAATGGTATAACAAACCAATTATTTGACATAATGCTTTGAGAGGGGAGAGTACCTTGAATAGCTCAGTGGAGTGTATTAATTTTGGTGAGAGGTGTTTGGAAAACATCAAATTGGTGTGTGTCCATTATTCATCTAACGATTGTTGGATATATATAATTTGAAAAGATACACTTTGAATGGAGAAATGGAGGTCACAACCTACTAAATGAAATTCTAAGAAGTAAAGTTGGGATAATTTTATGTTGAAAAGTGACATGTGTCACTTATTGTAACCAAAGTTAGGATGTTGTGCATCGACTTTGCAAAAGGTTGGAATTGGTTGTGAAATGCATTCCCAATGTCTAAATCCTATTTTTTTGAGTATTTACAAACCCGAGAAGGTAGTTATGCCATAATAGATTATAAATTCATAAATCTCAATGTAATAGGGGACTTTTTTGGAATTTGGAATAAGGGAACAACTTATATTTTTGATGAGTAGAATTTTTTTGGAAAGTATGTATAGAGGTTGTCTTTTTAATCAGCTTCTTCTCATGTTCTTAGTGCAAGGAAATAAAAGAATGTACATTTGTATTCTCTTTTCTTCAAAGTCTAAACTATTTAGGTTTTGATTCTAGTTGTAATTAATGTTTTCATGGCATGGTGTATATGTGTGTGAATTATTTAATCATCACTAAGCTAATACTAACCTTCAAGTATTGTTCTTGATCATTCTTATTGGTGATTTAAGTTATTCGAGAAAGCTGTGAAGTTGTGTGGTGCATTCATGATCAATAGCATTCTCTCTATCTTTAAAGTTTTAATTAATTTATATTGAAAAATCAAATACACCCATCAAATGAGGGAGATTCCCCTCTCAAATGTAGAGGAAGACTATAATCTAGTAATGATCAGTTTCAATCTCTTCAACTATTGGCACAATTGTACTATTCATAGGGTGAAAAGGGTCAGTTTCAAAAGTAACTGTCACAGCGACAAATTTGTTTACCAACAATATAAAAGCCAACAAAGAATTTGATTTCTCCAAATATTGATATCTCAAATTCCTTACTCATTTCCTCTGAAAATAACTTGCATGAATCATCATTTCGAGTAAAAAAATGTATCATCCACAAAGATTTATGCCAATACAATCTTCCTGTCTGGTCCTTCTTTGATGTATAGGTTTCTTTTATCATTTTTCATTGGAAACCAATCTTCATCAAATAGTTATGATGTTTTTCATACCAAGCTCTGGGATCTTGCTTGAGACTATACAATGCTTTGTGCAGTTTACAAACCATATCCTTTTTGCTAGGATCTGGAAAACCTTTGGGTTGTTATATGTAAACTTCTTCTTCTATAATTCCATTCAAGAATGTAGATTTCAAATCCATATGATATGCTTTAAATCCTTTATATGTAGCATAAGAAAGTAGAGTCCTAACATCTTCTAATCTTGCAACAAGAGAAAAAGTTTCACCATAATTAATACCTTCTTAAGAATAACCAAGTGCATACTAACCTTTTTTCCTTCCTGAAAATTATCCATATTCATTTGGCTTATTTCTAAACACCCATTTTGTGCCAATTACATTCTTATTCTTGGGTCTAGGAACAAGAGTCCAACTCTTATTCCTTTCTATCTATTCTATCTCTTCATTTGTTGCTTCAATTCAAATTTCATTATCCAAAGCATCTTTAACTATTCTTGGTTCAAATTTAGTAAACAAACATGTACCTTTCAATTTGTTCCTTTTCATTGTACCAAATGACTTGTCTACAATGATTTGTTTAGGTGCATGGTACCTTCTGACATATCTTGCTAATATAGGTACTTTGGATTTAGAACTTGTTCAACTTGCCTCACCATGATCTTTTGCATCATGCTCGAGTCCCACTGTTTATGACTTGGGTCCTTTAGATTCAAACTCAGGTTGTACTAACTACAATGCAGTAGCCTTTGATTATAAATCAGGTCCTTTAGACTATGAATTAGGTTATAGTGGCTGAAACTCAAATGCTTTTGGAGATTTTGGGGACTCAGGAGGTGAAGTTTGCTAAGTTCCAATTGGATTAGGCAATGTATAAGATTCAAAGTAAATAAAATTTCTGTAATCTTTAGGTTCATTACTACTCTCTTCTTCACTCTTTTCTACAAACTCATCAATCTTCACATGTGTACTTTCTATGATCTTATGAGTAGTTAGATTCAAACATTTGTATACTTTACTTTTGCTAGAGTATCCTAGGAATATGCCTTCATCACTTTTGACATCAAATTTACCTTTCCTATTCTCCTTCAAAATATAACATTTTCTACCAAATAATTTCACGTAACTTACATTAGGTTTGTAGCCATACCATAGTTCATAAGGAGTTTGATTTGAGTCTTTCTTTAGTTGTACTCTGTTCAAGGTATGAACTATTGTACTGATTGCTTCTTTCCACTATTTTATTGTGACATTCTTTTCTATCATCAGGGTTCTTGCATAGTCCATGATTGATTTGTTTCTTCTTTTAGCTATACCATCTATGAAGGTGTACCAGGGGCTGATACTTATCTTTTGATTCCTCTTTCAATGCAAAATTCATTGAATTTACTTGCTCTATTTGATCTCAAACATTTAAGCTTTTTTTTTTGTTTCCTACTGAACTCTTGCCAAATACCACTTGAACTTTTGGAAAGCTTCAAACTTATCTTTTCGATACATTATTGTCATCATCCTAGAATAATCATTAAAAAATAAAATAAAGTACTTATCTCCACCGTCACTCTCAACTCCAATAGGTCCACAAAGTTCTGTATGAACCATCTCCAATACTTCTTCAAAATAATAGTTCTTTCTCTTGAAACTTGTCTTGTCCTTTTATGCAACATGGTTCATTATTTCCAAATCTTACACTTCCACTATCATAGTGTTCCATATGTTAAAACTCTATTTTATCATTTGTCTTATGATGAGAACAACTACTATCAATAATCCATGTATCATTATTGCTAACATGAGAACTAAGTGTCATTTTTCTTCTTCATCATCAGATTCATCTTTTACAACAATATAGACCATTTTATCATCACCACTACAATTTGAATCTTTAGCCATGAAACAAGACTTCTTACCTTTGTATTTGTAGGTCTTGAAATCCTTCTTTCCTTTGTTCTTTTTGTTCTTATTTTCATTTTTTTCTTCTTGGTTTAGAGACCTTGTAGCAATGTGACCAACTTCTTCATGAGAAAAATAGATTAGATGAATTTTACCTTTGTACTTTCCTTTTCCTTTGGGATATCTTCTTTTAAGAAGTGCTTTAATGGCTTCAAGATCACTATCAAAACTATCTTCCTATTTACTTTTAGATTGTTTAACTTTAGACTTTGTAGCTTTCTTCTTGAATAACAACATGGCTTCAAATGAAGACTCAAGATTTCTAGAACTAGGAACATATTTATCATAGTTATCTAGCTCAAATGTTGTCAACATTCCCACTAGAGCATCCAAGGTTATCTTATTATTTTGATCATATCTCATCTCTTGAATAACTGGCACTCTAATTGCATAGATAGGAAGAAGGTTTTTGAGTACCTTTCTTACCACTATCACATCATCAATTTTCCCTCCAAAGGATTTGATTGCACTAACATTATCTTTGATTTTGTCAACATATTTTGCAATGTTTTCATCTTCCCTCGTCAAGATTTTTCCTTTGGATCTTCTCACATTATCATCACCTCCACAGATATCTTTTAGTTTGGTCCACATTTCATGAGCAATATCAAACCCTTTAACCTCATCAAATTCAACATAGTTAAGAGTGGATGCAATGCCAATCATCATAATGTTATGATTCTTCTTTTCAACAATTTCCTCCATAGTCATTGTTTGAGTAGGAGCTTTATACCAAGAATTCAAATATTTTAGACTTGGATCATTGATGGTTGCTATATGTAGCTTCATTAGTTCCTTCCATGCCTCAATTTTATCTTTGTTCAACTTGGGAATCTCTCTTCTGTAAGACATCCTGATCTTTAGCTTAGGTCTTTGAAACCTTCTTTGCAAGCACCAAAAGATCTGATATCAATTTTTGTAAGTATAAAAGGAGTATCTGAGAGGGGAGGGGTGAATCAGTTACTACAAAATAAATCCTAGTTCCCTTAGATGTCAATACAAAACATAAACTCTTTTGAAACTATTGTTACTCAGTTAACATACACTACTAAATTTGGACCTAATTTTTGACACTCGTCCATCAAAATTTTGACTCCAAAATGTTGAAAACTACTATCACTAAACTAGAGTAAAAAATACAACACACAAGGTGGGTGTTGATATATCAATGAAAAAATTCGTAAAAAAAAAATCCATCATTGTCACATGGTAGCGTCAGACAACTAGTTCAGAACAACAAACTATTGATAACCATGTGAGATGGCTTGACAAGTATTCCACATCATCGACGATAGGATGCATCAAATTATCGACAACCTCAAGAGATGTTTTGATGGGTTTTTCATACTCTCAATTGAAAGATGCATCAAAATAGAGATGACTTGTAGAGACATTTTAACAGGTTTCTTATACCATCGATGACAAAAAAAATCAAAATAGTGATAGTAGTCAAAGTTTAAAAAATAAAATACAACAACAAGTAAAATTCTATAAAATAATTGACATTCATATAATTTCTTCCCAAGAGGATGTATTAGACATCATTAGTTATGCATGGCTTGTATCTTTAGTTTAAGGACATTGGTTTTTCCATTTACAAAGAAATGCTATTGATAAACAAAAGATTGCACGAAGAAGAGTTGCAACCAAAAATCACACTCCATTGTGAACTATTAAAGAAGAATGGTAATCACACCAAAGAATCATTTATTGCTTAGACTTTCTTATACATCCAATATGGTGAGTTTTGAACACATTTTCAATGTAGCATGTCAATCATCAATATATGTGAATAATGCACATATTGACAATAAATTACAAGATTGAAATAGAGAACTATGACAACATAAGTTCATTTATGTCAGAGCATATCAAGGAGGGATTTGAATATGAGAGTACTTTTAAAAATGATAGTGGCAAGTTACTTCGTAGGGTCATTCCATCACAAATAATCAAATATTTTCATGACATACAACATGACCATTGTGGCAAACAAAAAATAAACATCATTATATATCATTGTCACTAGTTATGACAATAACTACAATAAAGTAAAGATGCACACTTTTTGCATACTAACAAAGGAATTCTTCTTTCTTCACAACTTGTACAATTATTGATCTTTTTCTCTCAATATAGACATGACTTTTTCTATGAAAATTTTTAAGGAGCTTGGAGAGAATAGGGATCTCAGGGTTTCTTTTTTATTTTTGGAAAAATAAGGATGATAATAAATTAAAACCTGGAAGAAACTCTTGCTATCAACTAAATAAACTCTATGGTCTATGGTGCCTAATTCTCTCATACCCCTCCAATCTTAGAGTCATCTTTCATCCTACGATCTACATTCATTCACCTTCATTTGACTTTTACAAATTCATAGCTCATACTTGTAGAGAGTCTCATAAGATATTGACATTAACAAAGATAGTGTAAGAAACTTGAAGCTAGTAAACTTAGAAGATTAATATATCTTAATATTGACAATAAAATACTTTCTCCTCCTTGGTGGACAAGTTTTATACATAATCTCTTGCAAGAGTAGCTCCATGTTTGTATACAACTCATAGAGAAAGCAACATGTTGTCCATTTCTACTAGAGAAGCAATTGGTAATCAACAAAAAATCATAATCTATATACAACTTATAGGGAATAAAACATGTTGTTATTCATAGTACTTATGCTAAGGCCATTTTAAGGTGTTCACCTAGAACTTTCTATGTTCACCCACTAAAAGTTAGTACCATGTTGAAGACTTCAATGTTTGAGCATCCTCATGATCTACAATAATGACAATAATGCATGTGAGAGTCAATAATGACATGATACAAAAATAAATTGTAACTAAAATGCTTTTAATGGGTTTAGTTTTAGCTTCACTTGGTTTTGATAATCCTTTCATATTATGTACTTAACAAGGCCAACCACATGAAGGTGGAAGCTCATTTGGCCTTCACCCCCCATAATCACTCTAAATTTTCCATTAACAATTAAGTAAATATTTCATTCATTCACTTTAGAAGTATATAATTGAATCATTATAATCACATAACATACATTAACATGGCATACAATTAATTAATACATATAAACATTCATCAATCATTTGTGAACAGATCAATCATTATATTCACATAACATTCATTAACACAACATATAATTCATTAATACCTATAAACATTCATCAATAATATATGAACGCGTCAGTCATTAGAATCACATAATAGTATTCAATAACATGACATAAAATTCATTAGCATTCATAAAAATCCATCAACATTCATCATCAATAAGAAACATTCATAAAAATCCATTAATAAGCAACATTCATAAATATCCATCAACACATTCATCATCAAACAAGATTTTTAACATTCATTTCTTCTTTTCTTTTTTTCTTTTTTTGAAGATAAAGGCTAATAGGCACATCCTGAGTATCTTTGACATCCTATGGCTCTTGTGGTTCTGATCTTATGACATGAGGCTTCCTCTTCTTTTATCAAGGAGAAGGTTGATGTGCCCCTGTAATAAGAAATAAATGGGTTTAATTCTAAACTTTGTTTTAATGTTATAAGTATTTTATTAATCAAAAGAACATAATAGGGATTTTTCTTTATCTAATAGTGCCACATCATCTACTATCATATTCTATTCAACCCCAACCTCAACATGCTCAACACTAACATCATGCTCTGCATACTCAAAAATTATCACATAAAGGTTACACCAATTGCAATTTAAGATTTTAAATTTTATTAATAATTACATGATTAATTTTCAATAGAAAATAAATATATACCTGCATCATTGTGATGCACATTGAGGTCTTCATCATGTGTAGGATCAGTGCCTTCTTCATCATGAGTAAGATCTATGCCAGGATTAGTAGGCTACAATAAAATGCCATGCACACATTGTTATCATTGTTCAAAATTAACATCAAATAGATTATTTGTCATGAAGTTATGAATTAGTGTTATTATTCATTTGTCTTATTTACCGATGTGTCAACTACTACACCATAATCTTCTACACCTACTTGGCCACTAGAGTTTGTGTGATGGTGGGAAACCACTACTTTATAGCCTTCCTTGAAGCCAATTTGTTTGTCCTATTTTTGTGCGCACTATATTAAATTCAATGGCTTGCATTTTTTGCATAATATCATCAATAATTAATGTGTTTCTTAGTTGTAATTTTATATAAACAAATTGATATGAAATTTCATTTACTGCTTCTTACAAGGCATGAGGGAATTTTCGTATATCCACCAGAGCCAAGATGGTTTTGACCAACCTTCTCTTTCCTAGCTTGTGTTACCTTCAATGTGTCCTACAACTTGTATATGCAAACTTTCAAATATATTAGATTATGTAAATCCAAAAATGAATTAAACCTGTAAATTGTAAATAAAAAAAGTAATGGCTCAACTATCCTCTCTTAGTATGAAATCACCATGGTGTGATTCCATGCCTTAATTATTGGCTATGATACATGATCTTTCTCTCCCATGTTATATTCTAGAACTGCTATGAAACTTCAGCCATTGTTTACTTTTCTCAATGAATCTATTAATTTTTCCTTCACTCCATACATTTGAATACAACAATGTTCCTAAAACACACTTACGGGTCATGTGAAAAGGAATAGAAAATGATCAAGAACCTCCTTGGGATGTTGGAGAAGTTCTAGGATAGGTATTTCTATCACCATAATATTTTATAACTCCAAATGTCTCCAAATCCTTGTATTTGCATATGTTCATCATGACACTTCTGTTAGGAAAATGCTCTAACCTTCTTATAAATAACATGTAATGGAAAAATGCCTCACTGCTTACTGTTAGACAATAAATACTATGCAAATTTAGAATGAAGAATACATTAATTGTATGATTCTCACTGTATGGGGATTAGGGAAGGTTTTTATTATTTCTTGGTTGTATTGATAGTTATCTTATAGGTTTAAATCATAACTATTTCTCCTTTTGAAGAGTTGACCATGAATCAACATGTTAACCATTGTTGCAAGAAAAAATAGTGAATCAACATTCTTTAAAAAAAAAAAGTGACAGAGGCCTGGTTATGGTGTGTATGTATGTTTGAAATTTGTTATGCATTCATGAGATGTTGAAGATTCTCTTGGAAGGATGGAATAGATGAGAGGCTAAAGTTTATGAGACACATACCTATTTTTTTCTAAGTGGTGGGTTAATTCCTTTATCCCTCAGTCTCTTTTCTTTTGCATCTTCAATGATTCCATTCTACTCCAGCTATGGTACCATAGGAGGACACTCATATTTTGGGTTGAGATTTAGAGCCCTTTTCTACTAGTCTCTCACAGTCTTTAGATATTTGCAAACTTTTTATAGAAGGTGGGCTCTATTCAAAATATTTTGACAAAAGAACTCCTCCATAGTTTTTATGAGATGATCTTTTAATTCAGGGGCTTTCTTAATCCATCTTTTAACAAAAAACAAATTGTTATATAAAAAAATAGTTCAAGGATGAACAAAAAAATGTAGCAACCAATTATATCAAGCTACGTACCTTTTACGTAATGTGGGCCCAAATATCTTAAATGTTAAATCATGAAAAGTTTCATTAAAAAAATTATTTCTTGCAAAATCATCACCACATCATTAGTTGAAAATGAGTTATAAATAAGTAAACTACAAATACACTCTAAATAATTACAATTTTAAAGTACCTAGAAGATTAGACAATTTTAAGGGAATCTTGTCTTTCTTGGCCATCAATAATGATGCCTCCAATGATCTAGTACAAGTAACATGGGCTACTCAAAGAAATATTGGTAAATTATTAGCAATACCAGTATGAGTTCTATCATTAGCATGAAAAGGTGTACCTGTCATATAACAAAGTTAATCAATGTCAGAATATAATCAAATGATCAATCAAGTAAAAATATTATCATATTTAACACATAAGAAAATGTAGCAAAAGATGAATTTACCATCTCTAGTTGCAGCAGGTGTGGATGTTTGCATGCTCCTTGTTGTTGATCTTGCAATCAACAATCTTAGAGTACTAGCTAGCCTTGTGGAAGTAGGCATATGGAAATCATCAACACCTAAAAAAAATCATATATATATACAATGTATTTTTCATGTCCCCAATTTTCCTCTAATATAATTTAATAATAAAAAAAAATAAAAAATGGCATTGCTATCGAGAGAAACTCTCCACCCATGAATCATTCCAAATAAATATTATCATGTCAAGGGCAAGTATTATACCACTATAAGCAGAACTAGTTCTATAGCAATATATCAGGAGTAGAAATTCATCATATCACAATAAGAAATATTTGAAAGATAATTACATATGTTTAAGGATTAAAATCAGACACAGTGATAACATCATTGAGAACACTTGCAAGTTTTCATCAACAAATGAAGAATAGAAAATGCATCACTATGAGTGAGATTAATTATAATGAGAGTAGGAATAGAGTGTAGCATTCTTACATTGTCATATTAGAGACAACTACCAATCTCATTAGTTGCATAGTTTAATTTAAAGATCATCCTTGCATAATTGTTATCAGCCATATAAAAAACAACATAGATAATATTAACATTGTTGCATTGGACTAAGTGTAGATATATAGACCAAAATCATCTTACATATACCTAATTGTTATACCAGAGATAGAAGTGACATTGCTCTCATCTATCATATCAATTGTATAACATAAGAACAATCATTTAAAAGTGGTACCATAGTCTATTTTTCTTACATCAATCATTATCAATTTTGAGTGTTATTTGAGACTTTAAGGAAAGAAGTCTCTTGCAATTGAGTTTTGTAAGTTATTTGTACCTATTTCCCACATTTTAATAAAAGGATAAAATACATCAAGGAAATTATCAATGAGGAGAAACACATATATTAGATGCATATATAGAAAGTTTCAGAGGCATATTTTATGACAATGAAAATAGAATCATATCAGAGGAAATGATAGAAAGTCTAAGACCAACTATTGTGTACACCACATTTATTAGAATCATATCATCACAAGCTCATGGACATGGAATTGGTCAAGAGAATATACATTTAAGACTTTATGTCATAAAAGTTCAACAATTATAATTAGAAAAGATATATGATTTTTCTTCATATAGCTAAGATAATATATTAGGAATGAGTATAATTATAGAGTATGGATAATGAATTGTATCAATCTTAACTATCGAAGAAAGAATACAAGTGGTTAAGTAAAGGAGTAGAGTGAACATGAAAATATTAATATAAAACTATCAATAATAATCATGAAGATGTTGGTCTCAGATTGGTTTTGACAATTGAGTGTCAACACACTTAACAAATTTCTAAGTTGATGTCAAGTATAATATAGATGTTGAGCTATAGTATGTCCTGAGCTAGAGATTCAATAGGTGTTGAGTGAACTTCAGGTGTCGAGCAAGTTTCAAGTGCTAAGTGATAAGTGATACCAAGTCACTATAGGTGTTGAGAAAAGTATAAATGCCAAGTGAGACATAATTACTATAGGAGTCATGCAACACAAAAATCCTATCTATTGAGTATCAACAATCAGTAAGTATTGAGTAACACATAATCAACATATGAGTTTGTGCCTTTAGAAACTTAGATGTAAAACATTTTTGAGTTGACTTGGGATGAATCTCAAAGGATCTAAAAGATAAGATCAAATCTTTTACATTCCCTATGTAATTAGTATGCAGCCTGTAAGGAAACTTGGCAACAAAGAATATAACCGTTTCCACATAACCCATAATAGATCTGAAATAAATACGAAATTAATCCTCCACATGCAAGAGATTAGATAACATACCCACAAAATGTGACACAAGATATACCTTGGGAAACCCTCATTGAGGGAAAAACCCAGCCTCCAAAAGCATCCAGCACCATATATTATTCAGCAAAAAATACCATTGCCATACAACCATGGAAGCCTTCATGGCCATAGCCACAACCGAGCAAACTATGTGAACAAGCATGAATCCACACATCCCATGCCATGCTTTCAACCTTCACAAATGCTCCCTTGGCTAACCTGTCAAGCCTTGTCCCGCTCAACTCTTGCCTTTTGTCTTCTCCTTGTCACTTTCTCTCTTTCTATACAACAACTACCCTTGTGGCTGCTTATATAGTAGCAAGTCCCACAAAACCACTAAGTGGTATTACATAAAACTATGTGCTAAAACCATGTGCTACCTAACCCACTGACCCCACATTTAATATTGGGCATTTAATTCTTTTTCCCCAATATTAAATAATTACATGAAATATTTTCATAATGTTACAATACAACTCATCAAGAATATTCCATGAGAATCTTTACATGTTGCACGTCCATCTAGGTACAACATTACATAATAAAATAAAATAATAAAATAACAATATTATGCAATGTGTGCAACACCCATTATCTCAACACAGCCAATTAGAAAAATGGAGAAGCATGCAACCAATGGGAAAAGTGTAAAGATCTAAGTGGGAAAAGAAGGCTGAATATCGATCATAGATTCATACCTAACCCTAAGTCTTCAAAGCCTTTATAAGGAGGTCAAAACCCCATAATTCATGCATGAGAGAGAGTTGTATGGGAGAATGCTAGCAAAATTTAGAAGGGTGTAAAGACTTAGAGGAAGAGAAACACTATAGAATCAAGTTGATTAGAATAGAGCATTAGCACTATAAACCAAGACATATCAGATTAGGAATGAACAATACAAATTAAGTAGAACAAGGATCTAGAATTAGCAATATAAGATTGTAATTCATCAAGTCAACACATTCTAATACTTTCTAGCCACTGTATTAGGAATGAAAACTCTATGGAGATAGGTTGGTTTAATAGCCATGTTGTAAACCTTTAACGAGGTGATAAATCCTTTAATAGGGTAATACTCCAAGTGAGTGTTTGTAAATCCTCTAACTAGGTCACTTTTAACAGAGTATAAAGCCTTTAACAAGGCAAGCCTTTCATGGGGCAAACCACTGGAAGTGGTCAAACTTCGTAACCTTAATCAATTACATACTACTGCAGTGATAATTTGTGGGTTTCATCCCCACCCCAGTTTTACCTTCTCATTTTGGAGGGTTTCTGGGTGACCAAAATCTTGTGTTATCTATTTTCATGCATGTTTTTAGTTTTATGTTTATTAGATGAGTTAAATGCATGATATTAATCTATGTTAGAAGTTTTAGAGGGTAAATATTTTTACTTCTGATTCAACCCCCCCCCAGAAGTAAATCTTCCCACTTGTAAATTCCAACAATTGGTATCAAAGCCTAGTTCTCACAAGGAGAAGCCTTACAGCTTGGAGAAAAATATCTAGAAATGGAAGTCTAAAAACTTGGGAAGATCATAGAAAATTAAGTGATTGATGTACAACTCATTCTATATAATTTGGAAGAAGCTAGAGAAGAATTGAGAAAATCCTTAAGGAGAAGAAGAGAGATTGCCATAGCTAAGAATGATACAAAATCAAGGAGATTGACACCTCAATAGTATTTGGAAATGGATATTTCAAAGAGTTTGATGCAGCAATAATAGATCTAATGGAGAAGAATAGAGCCCAAGTAGAAGAGATTAGAACTCTCAAGCTTGAACAAGAATCACAAGCCATGAGGGTTTGTGAAGTGACTGAATAGAAGAAAAGAACCATTGAAGATAAGGCTATGCTAGAAGATGACAAGAGAAATCTTGCTAATAGGTTGGAAGAAAATTCAATTGAACTTGCAAGAATTTCCATGATGCAACTAGACACCCTAAGTCAAATGATGAATGCACATTATGAACTAAATGTTAAGGACATTGAGATATCCACACTGAAGATACAAAATGAAAAATTGCAAAATGACTTGAAAAGAGAAAGGGAGATTGTAGAGAGCTTCAATAAACCTAATGAGGCTATCAAGTACTTTGAACAGTTATTGTAACACCCCGCCAGGGGATCCAAAAGAATAAACCTAAAGTTTTACTAAATTTTCTAAACTTTTTTTTTTTTGAAGTAAGAAAGTATAACATACACATCAAACACATAGTAGCAGAAGCAATAACATGTAATCATTAACAAACTTACATAACGGGTTACATTCCTTAAGGATCCCAAGATGTTGACTCACATTTAAATTTAATTAATTCTAAGTCTATCAACTACCATATCCGCATGAAAGAATAATTAGAAAGTCCAAAGTCCATTTAATATACATTTGTTTCGAATGCCTCTTGGAAAATTAATTCAGAATGCTCATTCATCTACTATACATGTCACAGGGTATGAAAGGCTTAAAAGAATATACATATGTAAAATTAGAAATACATCATCCTCTTCAGATCCATGATATGAACAATAAAATAAATGAAATCATCCACCATACAAATTACATCCATACATCAATAATGATAAAACATCCATTATAAAATCTAACCATCCGTCATGATGATCCATGAACAAAATGAAGGTAAATGCCAACCAAGAAAGCTCCAACCATGATGAATATGGATTGATCTCAATGGTAAGAGTAAAAAGCACTACCACCCAACCACGTGGTACCTAAATGGCCCACTCCCACTACACTAAGGAGATAGTCTCAAGTCCTAAACGGTATATCAAAACACAAAACACAAATACTCTCTAAGTCCAAGAAATCCTAGAAATATACTAACTCAAAGGTTCCAACACATAGATTGACGTCTAGACCTAGAGGCACACAAAGACATGTAGGAAACCTACTATGTAAGTGGAAAAGTTTCATCACATGAATCATGTTGGAAGTTACCTGAGCAATCCATTAGGAATCTTGGGTCCCCAATGATCTTGCGGCCACTAGTATCCTCTCATACTAATGAGGCATACTATTGAATGCAAGGTCGTAACCAAGCATTCTCTCAACTCCCATCCTAATCTGTACTAGCACTCGAGGCATGGGTGAGAACATACAATTAATCTTATTAGGTTCATTTACGTTAGTATTTAGTGTAATTTTATCACTTATTAAAAAATTTACAATGAGTCATCCCCAAAGCCACTTCGGGTCTCCCATCCCCCATTGCAAGCCACTTCCCGACACTACACATAGATAACCTACCCTAGGCTCATGAAATCACAAATCATGAAGTCACCTTAGTCCTATACAAGTGACTGAAAAGAATCAAAAGATAATCCACAATATTCACATTAGTTCTCCATGAATAACTAGAAAGCATCAAATGATAAGTCTCAATATCCATCGATTCTCAACGAGCAACCAAAAAGCATCCCAAAAACAATATTGATCAAAGACTCCAAAATGGTCAAGTCAAACATGTCACAACATGACATCATCAAGAACAAATTATCTAAAACATCTCAGTCCTCTCAAGGTGACTGGAAAGAAAATCAAATATAACTGATCGATGACTCAAAAATGGTTATGTCAGGTATCTCATAGACATACACCTCAGCTTCACACAAGGAAACTGGAAAGCAATAACAACCATTAAATACATGCATCATAGAGCATACTAAACACATCACCAGGGTTGGGTTTAAAAAGATCGAGACCAAATCATCATAACATCACATTCACAAAACCCCCAAGCCTCTGGTAACAACCTAGGATTGGTCAATGCTAGGACAACCCGAAACCCCAAAACATAAACAATACATAGAATACATTATAGTCACACAGTTGAGTGAAAAGTAATATTTTAGTTTCTTCATTTTCAATATATATTTCAAGTGGATGAAATTTCTAGTTTAATATATGTTCCAAATAGGTATGATTCATTGTTTACCCCTACTAGTAACCCATTCATCTCTTCAAGTAAAAGATAAAGTTACCCCAATCGTATTAAGTCAATTTTCTAGAAATAATCAAAGGACAAATAATTATTAAAATAATAATGATTGTTCTTTCAATAAAATAACTTTGATTTTATTTAAGTCAATATCATTATTTTCAAGGTAAATCTAAATTCCACTAAGTGTTCTCATATATTAATTAAAATTAATTAAATTTCATTTAATTAAACTAATTAATAAAATAAAATGATCTTACTCTTTTATTAATAATTAAAGCAATAAATATTACTAAATTTATTAATTAAAAATATAATTATTAATAAAACATTATTAATAAATAACAAACATTATAAACTTTATAACTTAAAAAAAAAAACTTTTATTAAAAAAACTCACCGTTTTAAAGTGGTTGTCATGCGTGGCAGGCCTGTTGTCACAGGGCCTGCGACAGCTCGCTAATGCAGTCCCTATGCTAGCAGACTGCTAGCAGCTTTTAAGCCAAAAGGGGGGTTGGGGGGTTCATGGCCCCCCACCTCCCAAACTTATATAATTTTTAATTTTTTAAATTTATATTATTAAATTTTATTTAAAGTTTAATACAAATTTAATATATCCTCTTTTCCAAAATGTATTTTAAATTTAAATTTTACTAAAAATTAATAAAATTAAATTGATACATATTTATAATAAAAATTAAATTGATACATATTTATAATAAAATTTAAATTTATACATATTTATTTATTTATCATTATTATTATTATTTAATATCATTTACGAGTATAATCTGATAAATGAATTACTATCAACCATTTAATTTTCCCATTAAAAAATTTTCTTCTCTTTCAGATCCTTCCCAAATTTAACTTCTCAATTCATTTTGATTCAAACCCAAATCTTGATTTAACTTCCAAAATTCCTTCTACCTACGGATGAGGTTTTCAATTTGATTTATTTTTCTTTCAATTATATCATACAGATGATATTCGTAGATTCAAAAAAGAGAACGAAAGATTCACACAACAAGATTCAGAGAATCATTCTCATCAATCACGAAGAAGATAGGATTATCTCATAATCATAATTCTAACTGGGTGAACATAATTCAAGAACCTACCTGGTTCTGATGCTAAAATCACAATGCCTAGAAGATTCGCTTCTATCCAAGAACCTCTCTCCAATAGTTTTCCAAAATTTCCCTTCAATAATTCGCTTCCAAAATATGCATCCAAATCGCTCTCCAAAATTCTTGTCCACAAATTTCTGTGTCATCAAAATGAACCTTCAATTGGTAATAAGGACTTTTCTCCTCAAATGGGGGCACTAATTGTGCGTCCACCTGAGAGGACTTCTTGCTCACAAGACTCAACTCGAAATTAACTTTTATTAATCTTTCTTTTATATTTTCATGTATGTTAAGTGAATTATTAAAGTACTTTTATTTATGAGATCTATTAGATTTCCACAATCCATGCTAATGTGCTATCAAATTTCTGGATTTGATTGTGTATAATTTTTTTACATCAACGTTTCAGATCATACTACATGATCCATCATCAGGATGCTAGAGAGAAAAGAAAACATGAAAAAATCTAATTTAATTTAATTTTCACTTGACTTCTATTTTTAATTAATTTATTACTTTAATCTCATGCACACTTTATGAAATTAAAATAACATTATTATTTTCACTTATTTTATCTTTTTAATTAATTTCTTTTATAGTCAACTCATGCACGCATCATGCGATCTAGAATCTTTTAATAATTTAATATCCTTTTTCACTTTTAATTCATTTTAGAAACTTAATTGATAAAATATTTATTAATTCAATTAATAATAATATTTAGCATTTATTTAAAAATGAACTCTAAATATATTTTTATTAAATTAACTAAATATTATCACGTTCTAAATTTATCATTAAACTTTTATCTTCAAATTTAATTCTTTTTTTTTATATTTAATTAATTTCTCAATTACTTAAATACAATTAAATACTAAAGTATCATAATAATTTCCATTAAATTAAATCATTAATTAAATCTTTTTTTTATAATTTTGAATTAAACTTAATTAATAGAAAATCATTAAGGACCCATTAACAACGTAGGAAAACCCATCATAGAAGAACACATAAAAAATCAACTAAAGGGTTATAATCACAAATTAACATCATTCGGTGCATTCAGAGGGTACTCAACTTGGATACTTGTCCTAATTATCAATTAGGACAAATGGCTAAAGGGTTTAGGATTTGGACTTAAGATTTATCTCCCCTCTCTTACTATTGAGATAATGCAATAGGGTGCACCCATCTTAGAAATTCTGGGAAGTCGATACTCGGTACCTACAACCTACATAAAATCCATGCATGTATAGACACAATATTCTAAGCTAAACAGGCAATGGCAGGAAGTGGTGCATCGTGTAGATCCCGACTAGCAGGTGGCTACGACTCCCTTCCTTAACCATATAAAAAATGGCATACATAAAGAAAAAAAACACACGCACCATACACATGTAGTACAGGGTAAGCATCCATAAGAAACCACATGTGATAATAAACCATCTAACTAATCATCATCGATAACTGAAAACACTAAATAATCATCATACATACATGAAATATAGAGTACCAAGTAATCTCATCATTTAATAAACTAATTGTAAATCAATTTCTAATAATTTCCAAATAATAGTACTAATCATCAAACATAAAATTGGCCTAAAAGAGTTTGACAATGATAGCAAAAAATGTAACTTAGGGGTAAGCACTATGTCCACCCCCCTAGACTTAGGCTTACTCCTAGAAGCCTACAAGAAAAATAAAGCTAAGGATTCACTGTGTGGGTCCCCTTAGACCCTTTCCCATTGCAGGAGGATATGATTCCACTAAGTACACTCTCTAGGCTCTACCCATGTCACCAACTATAGGTTCATAAGCTGTGGTTCCCTGCCTAAGAATTGTGGTTTCCTTTGAGCACAATGAGACTATTTGTGTCCATGTTTTCCACATGTGAAACACTCTCCATTGAAGCTCCTCTGAACTCTAGCTAAAAACTACCCCCACTAGGATAAAACTGAACACTCTAAGATGGCCAATCATACTAATTGAGCTTGTTGCGATGAGCCTTGTGATAGTTCCTAGCATTGGAACCACCACCACCACTCTGTGCTGGAAGATAAATTCCTTCCTATTGTTGATTACCCCCAAGAGGAGGTTTCTTGATGCCACCTATTCCTTGACTACCCTTCGACCTTGATCCTAAAGGTGCTCCTAAAAAACCCCCATGTCTTAAGTTCACACTCTGCTCTACAAGGACGGCTTGATGTATCGCATCCTTGAGGGTTTTAGTTTCAAACACCTCAACACCCTCAATAAAATAGTTGTTCAAATATCTGATGAAATGTTGTGCCAACTGCATTGGGTTGTCACTAAATCTCAAAAAGGGCATGAGCTCATAGAACTTGCACTCATACTCTACAACGGTCATAGTGTATTGTCTCAGGTTATGGAACTCATCTACTCTATGTTGCTTCCATTCCTCTGGTAGGAATCACTCATAGAAGTTCTCTAAGAATAACTCCCATGTGACACTATTCATGGTTAAGCCCAACTTCTTTTCCTCGATTGTCCACCAAGTGGCCCTAAAGAACTCCAAGTTGGTGATAGCAAACCTCGCTTTGACATTATTGTCAAAGTCCTGCATAGCAAAAATCTTGTCAAGGGCAATAAGTCACTGCTCAACTACATATCCAGAACCCTACCCATTAAAGGGATTGACCTTGGACTTCTAGAGATCCTTCATCTGAGCAGATACTATGGACCTCAGTCGATCCCTTAGAGGGCTCCTAGACCTAGGTCTATGCTCATGTCCTTCTCGATGTGCTCTATCCTGATTAGGAATAGGAGGTAGGTGATCAATGATGGTTCACATCATTTGCCTCATACCAACCTCCTTTGAGTTAGTATGCTCCTCTCTATGGTTCTCTTCTTGATGCTTGCTAACATGCTCTTCCCTATTCTCTTCTTGATTAAGGTCTTCATGGATAGAATCATGGACACTGATAGCTTTGCCTTGTCCATGGCCCCTACCACGACCTCTAATGGAAGATCTCATCCTAGATACCATCCTACAACAAGATACAAGATACTATAATAACCATAAAACATACTACTAAGAAGCATAGATAAAAGATACATGTTTTGCAAATAGAATAGTTTCAATTTTCAGTTTGCCTATAATTTTGGTTTAAGTATAATTTCAGTTTTGAAGTCTAAGTGTTGAAGTATGAAAAATATATACAACTAAAGTTTAAAGTTTTTTTTTTTAGTTCAACAAGTTTAACACTAGCGACATTCCAATATACCCAGAGATCCCAATGTAGAAACTTAGACTCTGATACTAGATGTAATGCCCCGCCAAGGGATCCAAAAGAATAAACCTAAAGTTTTACTAAGTTTGCTAAAAAAAATTTTTTTGAAGTAAGAAAGTATAACATACACATCAAACACATAGCAACGGAAGCAATAACATGTAATCATTAACAAACTTACATAACAGGTTACATTCCTTAATGATCCCAAGATGTTGAGTCACATTTAAATTTAATTAATTCTAAGTCTATCAACTACCATATCCACATGAAAGAATAATTAGAAAGTCTAAAGTCTACTTAATATAAATTTGTTCCGAATGCCTCTTGGAAAATTAATTCAGAATGCTCATTCATCCATTGTACATGTCACAGGGTATGAAAGGCTTAAAAGAATATACATATGTAAAAATAGAAATACATCATCCTCTTCAGATCCATGATATGAACCATAAAAGAAATTAAATCATCCACCATACAAATTACATCGATACATCAATAATGATAAAACATCCATCATAAAATCTAACCATCCATCATAACGATCCATGAACAGAATGAAGGTAAATGCCAACCAATAAAGCTCCAGCCACGATGATCATACTTATGATCATACTTGAAGAAAGATCATACTTATGATCTAGTTGAGCTTCAATTGCAACAATTGATGGAAAACCTTGGAGCAGTAAGGAAGACTAAGATTGCACAGTGCAAATTTGGATCAACTCTAGTTTGCATATTTTTCTATGTACAAAATACATTCCCATCTATTGGCATTGTAGGATGGAAGATAAACAGGTTAGTTGCTATTCAGATAAATGAATACATTGAAAAAATGGGAGAAAACTTTGAGACATTGATGACTAGTTATTTTGAAGACTTTAAGAATTCTATGAAGTAAAGGATGTAGATACCTATCTCTTTAGTTGAGAAACATTACAATGATATATCTTTTCTTGTAGACATTGATTACACATATGTATAGGCTTTTATACCTAGGGTAAGATGGCTAAGACCCTTAAGTTATGAGGTCAATGTTGATGAAGCCTCAACAACCATCATTATACTTCTAGCAGAGGAAGTTGATAAAAAGGAAAAAAATCTTTGGAAACTATGATGTAATGAAGTCAAAGGTAGAAATGGAATTGAAGACAACCTCTACATTGAAGAAGAAGAACAAATTAGTGAAGCAAATTAAGGCTAAATGTGGTGAAGGTGCTGAAGAGGAAGAAGAGAAAGGAGATGAAGAGGATGAAGAGTAAGAACAAGAGAAAACCCAAGGCATGGGAGAGGATAAAGAAGAAGAAGAAATAGAGGGTGTCAAGGGAGAAGAAGCCGAGCAATCAACAACATATGCCCAGCCAAAGAAGAGAAAGGCTAAGGCACAACCTATGACCAAGGCAAAGAAAATTGCAAAGCAGAGCCTAGCCAAGACAAGTGCACCTACTACCAGAGCCACCACATGTGCCACAACACAGAAGGTAAAGGAGAAGTCCAAACAAGTAGAAGAAGGTAGTCAAGTGTAGAAGAAATAGAGAAGAAGATATGTTGCACAACATGACTCAAATGAAGAAAAGACCAAATTATATGATTTGAGTCAATTCAATGTGGTAAGTCACAAATCACTTTCTGATATTAAAAATGTGTGTGATAATGTTAGAGATAATGCATACTTATTCAGTTTAAAGAATATTGGTTTTGAAAAACTTGGAAGAGAGGAGAAGAATTTAGTAGAAGAGGCAGTGTGTCCAATGATATTTAAATTCAATATAACACTCCACTTGAGTTTGAAAACACTATACCAAAGGGCCTATATGAGATTTGTGGAACAAAAGTGGCATTATTGTTTAAATTTGGAGAAATAGATTAGAGAATCAACACTATCCCAGGTAATGCCAGAATTAACAAAAGGGTAGATTGCCAAGGCAAACAAGAAATATGGAGGAAGGTTTACACCAAAGTATAGAGCATTGAACATTCTTCAAAATAACATTGAAGATGTTGAAATGAAATCCACACAAATGTGGAAATTGAACTATGAATTAACTACTATGAAACAAGAAGAAGAGGACCCCTTTGAAGGTAGGAATGATGACAAGGAAGAAGACGAAAAAGAAGATAGCAAGGAAGAAAGAAATACAACTAAGGAGACTAAAAAGATGGATATTGACATGGCCATAGCTGAACAACATCAAGAGGAACAGAGTGTGCAAGATACACAAATGACAAGTGCCAGTCCCCCTCATGACACAAGTGTAACTGCATAAACCATAATTGTCAAAGATGTCCCTGATGCATCAGCTTAGAACATCAATCCATTAATTGTAGAAGATTTGAAAAAGATTCTAGACCAATCTACACTACAAGCACAATTATGTGGAAATTCTATTTTGATTAGTGTAGAAGAACTTCAAAAGGTAGTAATTGAGGTTACAAGGGATAAGGTGAATCCACAAGAACCACCTTATACCATCCCTTCAATACAACCTTTAACTCAAACAATAGTAGATACATCTAATAAGGTTGATACTAAAGTTGATAAAGTTGAATAGAAACAAACTATAGAAGAAGAAAAAGAGACAACAACAAAGAAACTAGGACAGATAGATTCATCTGTACCTGAAGCACAAACAAAAGATAAAATTCTAGTCATTTTCATAGATCAAGATAATCCTGAAGAGTAGGAGCAATCAACTAAGGTAAAGAAGCAAGAGGCCATTCAAGCATTGGTAACTCTACTAAAATTTGGCTCTTCACCTACAAAAGCTCTTTAGAAGCTGAGAATGGAAGCTATACCCATGCAAATCTTAGTGCCAAGCTCAAGCTCTTCTAAAGTTGAAAAGGTAACTTGCTATGGTGATATCACTTTAGATGAAGAGACAATGATTCCTAAATTTGACTATGCAAAAATGACATTAGAGAAAATAGGTATTTTGCAACAAGCATTAGAGAAGAAGAAGCATCAAGAAATGCTAAGGAGAGAATATAGGTAGAAGCAAGCTCTTCAAGACCTTAAAGACATCTTTTTAGATGCATTTAGCTTGCCTACTCTTGAAGAAACCAAGCCACTACTAGAACAACTGTTAGATATTTTGGAAAAGGTTAATAATGAAGACTTGGATACTACTACTAAACTTTTAGAATGACTTGAAAGAAAGTTTCAAGGAAAAGTAAATGAGAAGATATCTAGTGAAATAGCACTAACCAAAGTTACATTGGCAACCAAGGTTGAGGATGTGAAGAAGGTACTTGAGAATATATTCTCATTATATACCAAATTGTGTGACCTCACACTCTTCACCCAAGATATTAAACACAAAATTCTGAGCCTAGAGAGGAATCTAAACATATCAAGTACACAACTGTTAGAGTAATTATTTTGTTTCACTTATTAATTAGATCATCTTGATTTAGTTAATTAAGTGGTTTATTACTCTAGTTCTTTAGGTTGCTTTTAGGTGCATATAATTAATATTGTATATTAATTATAATGCACAAACCTAGTTAGAGTTTCGTGATTCCTTTTATAAGGATTCACCTCTTTGTATTTTTTCATTCACTTATTGGATTAATATAGAGATTGCTCTTTACATGTCCATAAGATGTCTTTGGCCTTTTGGCCTCCATGATTTTTCCTTGCTTCTGTTATTTTCTTTTTCCATGTGACAGGGTTATGCATGCAAGTGTTCTTGGGAGATTAATTTTTCACCTAATCTAACATGGTATCAGAGCCATCTTGTTGCTCATTGTTCGTGTTTTGTTGAAGTGTTTCAGAAGTAGGAGTTTTTCAAGGGTTTCAAAAGCTTTTTATGTGGATTTAGGGGGGACCTTTGTTTCTAGTCACATTGGGCTCAAATGGACATCATCGTTGCGCTCAGAGTGCCCAAAAACCCCAGAATCCATATAAAATTTGTCCAATTTGGACAATGTTGGACTGAGAGGAAAAAAATAATTATCGTACAGGGTCGTACGACCTCTATACATAGTACAAGGCAGAAATTATCAAAAAAAATTGCAAAAAAAATAAAATTGTGGCAATTTTTAGCTGTGGCGGTTAATTAACCACAGGAGCTGCTAGCAGTCACCGCTGATGGACACCGCGAGCGGTTACTATTGGTGGTCTACTAGTGGCCCGCAGCGGCTCTGCTGGTGGCCACCAGCGTAGCTCCACCCCACAATAGCCCACCACTCTCCCATCACCCAGTCGCCACTCCACCGGCGGTGGAGAGGATTTTTTGTTTTTTATTTTTTTATTAAAAAAAAAAATTTTCATGCATTTTCAGAGGCCTTGTCAGTTTTTCTTTCGTAACTTGAGCATACGGACGTATTTTTTCGATCCAAAAAATGTGTTGGAAAGCTAGTTTTGAGATGAAGATGATGGTGCAAGTTTTTTTGAGTTTTGATGTAGTTTGGTTGCCTATTTTGGCAGTCAAAGTTGGATGTTCTATTTTTCACTCTGGGAGGCGTATCTTGAGCATCCAGACTCTTTTTTGGGCTCGCCAAATATTGTTGGAAAGCTAGTTCTATGAGTTATCTAGTTGTAGAGGTCTTTTATCTAGATTTTTCTCTAGGTTCTTTCTCCTCCGATTTTTGCACTTTCGCACTGTTGTGGATTACTTGGATTCTACAAGTCCTAGGATCTCTTCTTCTGTTCTTTTGGGCTCACTCTTTTTTCTGACTTTTGAGCATTGTATGCTTCTCTTCTATTGCATTTTTTTTCTGTAAACACACTTAGATAAAGTGCCTGCTTTTGCATATCAGGGATCTTGTACACCTTATGTTTGTTTGTACTCGCACTCAGTTATAAAGTGCCATGGGGGGTCATGATGTTTTTCCATTTTGTGCTCATCCACCTTTGTCAAGAGAATGTTTCTTCCATGAAATTAGCCCATGCTATGTGTCGGTGACACCGCCCTTTATCCTATGCTTGTACTTCTATTGCACTGTTGGTGTTTCTGATTCTTCTTTTGGCAAATGTTTCTAGCATTGCATTTTAGTGCTCTTGTCACCCCTCTCCATGTTCATCATTATGGGGGAGGGGGGTTGTCCTCTTGGCTCTATTGCTTTCTTGGTTCGGTTGAGTGACCTATGTATTCAGTTTTTGTTCCTATGTACTAGGCGGATGCAGTGGCTAGGCATCTATGCATTTCAGTGACATGGTTCATCTACTATATAGACACTCATTCATTCCTACTTTTGGAGGTCATCTCTTCGATTGATCAACTCTTCAGACTTTGTCTTCTCTACTTGGTCATGCATTATTTCAATAGGGGTTCCAGCAGTTTCTTCTGATAGTGTTTGCAGCTTCATGCTTCAGAGATGCTTCATGCTCTTTCTTGTTCCTTTATTTTCTATCTCTTTTTGGAGAGGGGTTTTTCCCATTGGGTTTTCTCCTTTGTCTCCAGTTTATAGAGATTTCTTTGTATTGGGTACCTGATCAGGTCTTCTTGTCAAGACCCATTTTCTTGCTTTCATAGCTTTGCTAGGTTAGCTTCCTCCTAAGCTTTGCTTAAGGGGGGGTCTTAGAGTAATTATTTTGTTTCACTTATTAATTAGATCATCTTGATTTAGTTAATTAAGTGGTTTATTACTCTAGTTCTTAAGCTTTCTTTTAGGTGCATATAGTTAATATTTTATATTAATTATAATGCGCAAACCTAGTTAAGGTTTCGTGATTCCTTTTATAAGGATTCACCTCTTTTTATTTTTTCATTCACTTATTGGATCAATATAGAGATTGCTCTTTGCATGTCCATAAGATGTCTCTAGCCTTTTGGCCTCCATGATTTTTTCTTGCTTCTGTTCTTTGCTTTTTCCACGTGACAAGGTTATGCATGCAAGTGTTCTTGGAAGATTAGTTTTTCACTTAATCTAACAAGCCACTACTAGAAAAACTGTTAGATATCAAATATTGTGGAAAAGGTTAATAATGAAGACTTGGATACTACTACTAAACTTTTAGAATTACTTGAAAGAAAGTTTCAAGGAAAAGTAAATGAGAAGATATCTAGTGAAATAGCACTAACCCAAGTTACATTGGCAACCAAGGTTGAGGATGTGAAGAAGGTACTTGAGAATATATTCTCACTGTACACCAAATTGTGTGACCTCACACTCTTCACCCAAGATATTAGACACAAAATTATGAGCCTAGAGAGGAATCTAAACATATCAAGTACACAACTACCTTAGAACCCAGCTCAGAGTGAGAAGCATTTTCATGCATTGCTTCAATCATAGAGTCAATTAAATATATTAACAATAGAAGAGGCTAACATAAGAGCCAAATCAAAAAATATTCAGGCCTCCCTCAAGCCACACATGGAAATCCTGCACAAGGAACTAGGTTTTGTAGAAACTCTACTGAAGAAAGATCCAAATTTTTCTACTCTAGATGACCTAGTACACCTTGTAGCAAAGCTAGCTATGCAACTCAAGTCATTGGATGTTGCATGTGAAAAAAGGGATGTAGCTCTTAAAATCATCATGGAAGTCCATTAATCCTTTTTGGACAAATATACTATAAGTGTATGGCCCATTTGACATAAGTGTCAAAAAGGGGGAGATAAAATATAAGGGAAAATATCCTATGAGGGAGACATCAAATAGGGAGAGCAAAAAAACACAAAGATTTTGGAAGCATAAATAGTATAAGTGCATTGAAGTCAAATAGTATCAATAGAGACAAACCTACTCAGAATTGAGACATATTTTTTATATAGAATAGACATATTAACTCAAGGGGAGTTATACATTTTTGGAGTTATAGCTTATCACAAAATTTTGAAAATTTTGAAGTTTTGTATATAAGCCAAGTCATGGATGTGTTATGCTTGAGAAGATTAGATTCATTATGTATATTCAAGTGCTTTGACACTCATGTCAAAGGTGGAGATTGTTGATCTCATATTGGTTTTGACAATTGAGTGTCAACACACTTAAGATATTTACTTAGTTCATGCCAAACTAGTAATGCATGCCAAGTACAATATGTAAATATTAGACCATGCCAAGTTGCAATGAGTGCCAAGTCACTCATGTGCTGAGTCACTCAGGTGCCAAGCAGATAGACCATGTCAAGTGATTCAAGTGTTGAGTAAATAATAGATGCCAAGTAGTTCAACTGCCAAGTCAAAAGCAGAATTATAGTATATGTCAAACATCAATAACGTCATATGCCAAGTAACAAAGATTGGACATATTTTTTTGTAATGGAACAAACAACTATGTAAAGCATTTTTTAGCTGACCTAAGGATAGATTATGATCTTTTGAAGATAAAGATGAATCTATATGTGAATTTTCTATGTAATTACATGAAACCAATCAAGAAATAGGAAGGTTTAAGTGGAAAAATGGATGAATCAAATTCATAGATTCATACCTAACCCTAAACCACCAAAGTCTTTTTAAGGAAGATGAAGCCCTAAACTTAAAAAAATTACAAGAAGGTAACAAGGGGTGAATGATTGAATTTGAGAAGAAAACAAGATTGTTTATAGAGCATTCAAAGTGATTTAGCAGTGAGAATGAATTGTAAAATCAATTAAAGAAGAAAAAATGATGGAGAAGGATACAACATTGTTATATATGATCATGAAGGATCAAGAAGGACATTGTGCAAGATCTATGCTGAGACATTCTAGCAGGTGATTTTAGTTAAATCTCTTAGGAAAAGTAGTCCTAACAGGATTTTCCAAATCCTTTAATAGGGTGGCATTCCAAGTGAATGACCTAAAGTTATTTAACCAAGCACACTTCTAACAGGGTGTTGAAATCCTCTAACAAGGTGGGACTTAATAATCTTTGTAAGCCTTTAATAGGGTAGGCCTTTTATAGAGCAGATCATGATTCATGGTCAAACCATTGTAACCTTAATTGGCTACACTTTACAACTATAGTAGTAAAGATTTTTGGGTGTTATCCCCACCCCAATTTTACCTTCTCATTTGGAGGGATTTTGGGTAATCATATATAGTGTTGTGTGCTTTATTACTTACATGTTTTAGATGCATTTACTTTACATGTTACTTCAGTTTATATATTGAATGCATCTAATGAATGGTGAAAGTTTTATGGATCAAAGTTTAAACTCCTGATTCACCCCCCTGTCCCTCACCCCCCACCCCCCCTGCCCCCCCTCTAAAGTTTACCTTTCCTACTTGTAATTTCAAAATAATATGCATTGGGACATGAAGTATAATGATGATTGTACTTATTTCAAGGTTATATGTCAAAATTGGAAATTTTATCATGTTTTGTGGGTGGTTTTCCTTTCAAACTTTGATTTTGGAATTTATCTATTAATAGAAAGTTGCATTTTGATTTTTTCTAATCTTGAAGAAAGTTGAACAAGTTTCACCCTGGGTTGAGCTTTAAAAAGGTGGGAGTCAGAGAATTGTGAGTTTTGGAAAAAAAGAACCATACGTTTGATAGAAGTTAGATAAGGGTGGTATGGTGCCTTATATGACTAGAATGGTGAATGTAAATCTAGAGACTATAGAGGCACCTATAATGGTTGGGATGTGGGCACAGTGACTCTTGTTGGGTAGTGTCTCAAAATGGATATCGATATTATGGTCATGATAACAGGTTTCAAATGCAAAGGTACAAATTTGTACCTTAACAAAGAAATTGTAGAGGAAGCAGTTAGTAAATTCCCTAAGGCTAAGGATAGGGCTCTTGTTAGAGAATGGGTGGAGTGGAGTGGAGTGGAGGGGGGGGAGGGGTGTGGTTGCTTCTTCCATTAACAAATTGTGGAACCTTGTTCTTAAAGTTGTAATCTAGTATGTGACTTGGGATTGGAGGTATGATAGAGCTCATAATTATCATTATGTCGTTCTTAATCATGTTTAACATAAAATTAGGGTTTGTTTCCAATTTTCTCTGTCTTGTTTTCTTTCTCATAGTTACAAGGAATACAAGATGAAACCTAACAAACCCATTCTTCATGAATGATTGATGCAATTGATTTTTGAGTTTATGATGGATCATGTGAAGGAAGATCTCCCTTTTCCTATTTCACTTAAAAAAAGAAAAAAGCCATAAAACCCTAGTTAGTAGAAAAGGTAAAGACAAGAGATTAATGGTTGAGATGGGAGAAGTGAAAAGGGAGTCAACTAAAAGAAATAAGAATAGTGTGAACTATAAGGAAATGGAGTTTGAATCTGAAGAGGCTAGTGATGAAAATGCCAAAAGCCTAGAAATAGGGGAGAAAGAAGAGAGTGATTTCTTTGGTGATTCGGTGGAAAAATAATGAGGCCGCTAAGTACTTGTCCCTCCCTTGTTTTTATTCATTCTAAGAATGTGAAGGCTGGTTTCCAAAAGAAGGGGGAGAGGGGAGGCAACAATATGGAAACAAGTAAATAAGATGAGGGAGTTCAAAATGTGGAGACAGGTGGATGATTATAATAAATTGGCCTCATGCTATAAATCTTTTCAGGAAAATGTGATTCATGATGTGTACAACAAGACTGCGAATTCCCCTCTCAATGTGACCCTAGAAGAGTCTGAGGAGAAGAATGAGGAAAATAGAGAGAGAGGCAGTTCCCTATTCCCAATATTGTGTATGTGGATGAGGTCCATGTTAAATTATTGGATGGAGACCTAAAAGACATATTGATATTTAGCCACCACTAGGTATGCTCCAAATGGAAAAAGCAATTTCTATGTACACTTTCAGAATGGAGCAATGGACCTTCAATTGCATTAAAAATATCACCATCAATTACAAAGCCCTAAATGCAAAAATGAAGGAAATTGAGAACAAGCTCAATATGGAGGCAAGGAGTGGTAATATTGGTAATGACGTGGAGGAAAAGATATAAGGAAGGGTATACAAAATTGAGAATTTGGAAAGAAACACCCCTATTCTAATAAAAAATTGCCAAAAGTTGTTGGAAGCCTCAGTGGAAAATATGAATAAAATTGTTGGAATTGTAGATATGAATAAGGAAAACATCATGGTCTTGGATTTGGCCAAGGCTAATGGTACGAAAGAGACACTAGGTAAGAAGAGAACCAAATTTTCTACTAGGAAGTTAAAGGCCAAGACTAGTGAATAGATTAAAGAGGACGTCAAAGTGCTCATCAAGAAGATTAAGGAAATGGAGGACTAGATGGCATTTGATCTAGCATAATGTTGGATTGGTTTTTTGTCCCTTGGTTTTTGGCTTCTTTGTGTCTATATGCATAGATTAGTCATGTATTTTTATGCTAGTTCTAGTCTTTGTCTATCTAATGGTCTTTTTATGGGTAGTTGGTTGTATAGCAGTCCTGGTTGTATGTTCCAACATTGTTTTCATTATTAAACTTTAACTCTTATTTTATAAAGACCATTGGGGTTTTGAGTCCCTTGTAAAAGGCTTGTTTTAACCCTTAATCAAAAACTATTGGTACAAATATATATATATATGTGTGTGTGTGTGTGTGTGTGTGTGTGTGTGTGTGTGTGTGTGTGTGTGTGTGTGTGTGTGTGTGTGTGTGTGTGTGTGTGTGTGTGTGTGTGTGTGTGTGTGTGTGTGTGTGTGTGTGTATGTATGTATGTATGTATGTATGTATATATAAATCCTCCCAGGGATTATCCAACTCATTACAATGCAATGCACCTAATTAAACCCAAAATTAGAATAAGATGTACATAGTGTATAAGAAATTACACTTTTTCATACCATTCTTAATTATTTTTTCTTATTTTAGACAACTTAGATAAAATATAAAATATGCACTAAATACGAAATGAATCATGAGGAGTATTACATTACTTATGACACTGATTTCTTAGTAGTAAACAAAGAAAATATTTGACTAGGATTAAATGTGTCTGCGAGAGAGAGATTGTATAAACTTATTAATTGGACCATTTAGAGGTTATATAAATCTAAATTTGTTGTATTTTTAACACAATTGAATAGAAACACCAAATGAAAAGAATGGTTTCTATATTCCATATTAGTTAGGTAACTCAATACTTACCTCAACTATACATCATATAGTGTCTCTTGTGTTTACATTTTTTTCATGGTTATTTTGACAATAGAGACACTTTGATTATTATTATTTATTTATTTGGGTGATGAGATGCTTCAGTGGATATAAATGATTTTTATCACTAGTAGAATAGATGTTAGGAGGTAGGTGATGTTGTTATTAAGTTTCATTATATATCCATAATAATGCTAGTGATGTGGAATGAAGCTCTACAATGCCACCTAGACTATTTTATATCCAAGCTTGGACTATGGTTCATATTTCATCAAACTGATAATATTGGATTCATTACTAGTGTTCATTTTGTGTTGTGGATGACCATATTTTACCTTAAATAGATATATCCTCATATGATTGAAAATAGTTATTAGAATGTATTAATTTAAGTTCTTTAATCATGTGATTATGTATTGTATCACACAACTTTTATATATTGTTTTCCATTAAGTTCTAGTACAAAGTTGGAATGGATACATACTCACTTCCTTGCAAGATCTGCATGGTGTCACATTCTCCTTCAATGAATATTCATGTCCATTTGTTCTTTGGCTATTTATATATTGAACATTTTCACTTGATGTTTTCTTATCAACTAAATATGTGCTAGGTATATACACTCTTATTAAAGTATTTGAGTTTATTCTTCTAACCATGGGAATGACATCACGAGTTAATGACTTTGTGAATTCATGTTGAGATAATGTTATCATTGTGTGGGTGATGTATATATCTTATTAATATTATTAACCCTCTAGCTATTATTCTAACTCAATATTTATAATGCATTATGTGATTAGACCATGAGCATGCATGTGCATTAGGGATTTCATTGAACATTGGAGAACTATTAAATAATTCATTATTTTATTTTATTTACCAACTATTTTTTTCTTAGTTGTATTTGAAATGCCTCGAATTGATGTATTTAATTTGTTAAAGCTACCAATTACTGTGTTAAATGATTTAACACTCTAATCTATAAGTCACTTATTTTCTAGGTAAAATTGAGGTTTAACATGTCCTTTTTGTTTATAGAGTTGTAAAATTGGAGAATTTTCTCCAAAACCCTCTTCAAGGATTTCATTGATTTCTTTGTTAAAGGAGATCATCTTAGTGGATCATTGCAATTATATGTTCATTGGATTCATAGAGGGGTTTTCTATTTTTATTGTGATTTTCATCATAATTAGAGGTATCTCCATTAAATTGTTGCATTTCCTAATTCCAAGATTTGGTGAGAGGTAGATCTATTCTATTTATAATGTTTTATCTCATTTGATCACATTTCCCTAATTTCTACATGATTAGAGCTTAGGAAACAATGCTTCTCTTTGTTTTCATGTGATTTCATATCCTAATTGGTAGGGTATAAATGTTTTTGAAATTATGAGCAGCCAAAACAAGGGGGTTGGCCCATTACAAACAAGCTAGACAACTACCAGTAGATAACCATCATAACATAACTAACCCCTAATGCTTTTAAAGAAAAATAGAAGTTTATACTATAATAATTATAGCTACTATAGGCTTTAAACAAAATTCTTGTTAACAAGCTAAAGCCACTCAACAAAAACAAAGGTGTGACAGCCTTAAAATCAAAAAAAAATTTAAACCAGCCGATTAATAGCATGCAAAAATAAAAGAAGGGGGGATCCCTTAAGATTTCTTGACCTCCTTCCTCCCCAGAAGGACATTCACCCAATCTTCTGCTAGGAAGTCAAAAAGCAGCTTTGAGTCCTCCCTAGGCAGAGGCAATATAAGAATAATAGGGTGGTAGTAGTACCAAAGCAAGGATAGGCAGGTGCGGAGCCACCATCTCGTCTAGATCCAACCAGTAACACCTAATCTAGATCCACGAGTAGCATATAAATAAGCAGCATACCTTTGCATGCACCAGCTCAGCATCCTTCAACAGACATAGAGTGGTAGCCGCCGCATGAGTGACTGTAATCGTAAACTTGTTTAACAGTCCCATTCTTTCCTCCAACACTTGGATTCTCTTCCACGACTCATTACCTACCTTATCTAAATTGCCCAGATGTTCGTCCCTACCAACCTAAGTATCTTGCACATCAAGGGGTTAGTGGCCTTTTTAGAACCTTATTTAATAGGGAAGGAGATCATAATAGGGGAAGGCATCATGTCCACTATATCGAGGAATTGATCTTTAGTTAAGTCCACACACTCGAGTACAACCATCGTTGAGACATGCAACACCACCTTATTCTCCTTGTCATTACTTGAGATCGACCTAGAGGAATCAGAAATCTCCTCTTCAACCTCCTCCATACCTCCCACTCCAAAGTTAATAGGTTTCTCCTTCATTTTTCTTTTGTGGTAGCCCGAATCCTCAGAATCTGATTCCTCCTCCTATGAGGCTCCCTTGCTTAACTTCATCTTAGCATGAGACTTAGCCAACCTCCCTAACCTCCCTCCTTCCTTCAATTTCACCTGCATTTTCTCCTTACCTTTTCTTTTTTTCCCACTGGGGGAGGGATTCACTGGGGACCCATTGGGAGAGGGCTGGGGGGTGAGGGCTCTAAGACCTATAATCCTAAGGGGGGCCATTTGGAGCCTGGGGTTTGAGTGAATAGGAATATCAAGTTCCACAATCCTAGGGGGGACCAAGGCAAGGTGAAATTGGTACAACCTAAAAATTAAACCCTGGTGAAGAATAGTAAAATTAACCCCCCTTCTCATTTTATCTTTCACATAAACAATAGTATCCTCAAGATCATACAATAGGAAGAAGGGAAGTGAAAGAAAATCACGGTGTCTGAAATGATTAAGAAGAGGAAAATGGTAGTAGTAGTAGACTCCATACCTTCCTTCTAGGGTAAGATATTTCATCAGAATTAGACAAACCTCATTCCATGGGTCAGACAGTTTTTCCCTCATGAAACCCCCTTTGTGCCGAACTAGTTCCTCTCCTTCCTAAAAGAAATGTTGCAGACTTGTTTCATTAGTCACCTATGTCACCTTCGACCATTTTCTTCCCCTCATTTCCATGCCCGTCACCATAGCAATCACCTCCTCCAAAACATGAAATGAGATACCACTAATTGTTACTTTGCGATTCTCCCATGAGTTAACAAATTGCATAGAACAATTCTCATCTTGGCCATTGAGAGTCTCCATGAAGGGGACAAAAATGCCCTCCCTCAAAATGTACCAGACCAAGGACTTCCTCACACTATCATCAATCATAGCCAGTTCAATGCACATTAGGTCACCTCCCATCTTTGTAATTTTTTTCTCTCCTCTCTCTCTCTATTCAAATCCTAGTCCTTAAAAAATACTTCACTCTTAGAAAGATAAACCCTTAAACAGAGATGATAAATACAATTAATAGTAATAATGGAAATTGCCAAATTAATGGTAGGGTATAATAGTGTGGTTAATTAATTTAAAATGTAATTTTTGGTATTTTCATGTTGTTAAATTTTGTTCACTTTCCTAGAATAGTATTCTTACCGAGTTTTTGGAAGTTTGAGTATATTTTACAAGTGTGTTTTTAATTTCATTGAATTCCAAAATGTTTAGTTTTAGGGCATTTTTCTCGTACCTAATTTCATGTCCCACCTAGATTTAGGATGAGATTTTATAGCATGATTTTGGATGATAGAAATGTATATAATCCATTTTTACATCCATGTCATGTTTTTACTTTGTGGCCTTTGGATTCATTGATGAATCTTTGCACCTACAAAGTGTCTAGTTGAGCGTGTTCTCATAATTTTATCTTTTGATTGGATTTCTTGAATCCAACCTTTGCTTATTGTATATGATTAATTTATGTTGGAGTTTATTACAATCTCCCATGAGCATGTGAGATTTCCTATGGAACTATCTTGCTAGACTTGAACTATCATATGTAAGCCACTTGAGTGTTGGATCATTTGGAAATTCCACACACACATAGTGGTTTCTGATGGGTACCTTAGTTTGGAAGGAGAACACAAGATAACATGAAGAAATTTTGATAAATTGATAACCAAATAAATACATGGGTAATAAAAGTGAATAGAAGAATACAAATCAATTATGCAATAGTCCAGCATCCCGAGGGAGTTGGTGCAAGGGTGGTGTATTTGTATAGTATCCAATATTCTAAGTTAGCTAGTTTGAAGACATAGTATGTGGTCTCTCGAAGAATTTGATTTAACATACAACTACTTCCCAACTAATACTGATGCTAATAATGTTTGAAGGTTAGATAATTGAGATATGGAAGGTATGTAGGAAAGTTGGATTATGATTATGTTGTCATTGATGTCAATCCTATTGACTTACTAATATATTTAAGTTGTAAAATCATTTGAATAATGAGATGTTAAGTGAAGAAATGATTGAGTAAAGATAAAAGAAGAAATAAAGAAGAGATGCTAAGCATGTGAGCTTATATGAGAAATTGATGAATTAGTATTTGACAAAGTAATATTTGTTTGATTTTTTTACATGATTTAATGATGTGTTAAGATGATGCACACATATGTTACATTGATTGATAATAAAGAAATAAAGTTGTGAAGTGAAAAGACAAGGAATTAGTGTGTGCTACAAAGATGAAAATGTTGGTGAATAAGAAAAGGTTATTGTTTAGTGTAATGCTTACCAAACATATATTATTATACCAAGGATGTGTGTATATCAAGTAAGCAAGTTTTAGTGAGATAATAGTACTAACTAAGTGAACAAAGTTAACCAAGCTAATTAGGTTATTTAGTAAAGGAATAATACAAGCCAGTCAAGATGAATAGTTTTGGTAAAATAAATTGTGGGATGACATTGAGTGAGAATCTAGATTGTTCTAGAATATTCTAAGGAAAATAGTTTGTTAGTGAAATCCATATGTGAAATTGGTTAGGTTAGAGCATATGGAGAAGATTTAAGGAAAGGTTCATGATCCAAGAAAAGTTCAAGTTCCAAGGTAAATCACTGCTGGCATGATTATAAAGCTTGCAAATGTGTAGGAATCAGGGACAAGCAAGTTTCGAGATAGCGCACAAATCAATCTCCCAACTCCTTCTTGCACAAACAAACTCTTACTCAACCACATATTTGCTCTCACTCAAGACAAAATAACATATTTTCACACCACAAATGAGTGTTAGAAACCAAGATATGCCTTTCACATTCACTTTTTAGAGTTAAGGAACTCAAAAAATTATAAAATTTGTAAATAAAAAGAACCTATTTTCCATCCGTGGGGCCTAGATCCACATAGTCTACTGACCTAAGTCATGCCAGTTTGCCTAGGTTCAATTTGGTTTGGGACTAGTTTGAACTAGGGGGCAATAAATTGATCCTTGGTCGAATTTATGTCAAATAATATTTGAACCAGGGATCGGTTCGAATCCCGGCCTAGTCCAAAGGGCATACCAGCAAACAATGATAACTGAGCTTATTAATAATAGCTGTTATTAATTTATACTTATCTTCAAAAATTATTTGTACTATTTTTTTAATTCAAAAACTAAGTAAACTTTAAAACAATTGAATTTTTTTAATATAAACATTCAAATATTACAGTTTTCGCAAAATTAATTTACACACTAAATTACAATTCGAACAAGTTAAAATAATTTTTTATCATAATAAGATGAGCAACTTGATTTTTGTTAAACGTTGGACGATACTTTTCGCCAACGATAAATGACAATATCAAGGAGGTGACAGTTAGGAGAATAATAGACTGTCGGCGAGTTCTTCCCAGTTGACATGAAAACAAACAGATACATACATCTGCTTGCAAACGAAATTTAGCGGAAGAATCGAAGAGACCCTTGCTATGTAAAGCCCGGACGAGTTGCAATAAATGAGAGCACCTTGCATTGAATTTCACATTCGATTCATGCTCGGAAAGAGAGCGTAGAAAGCAAGATACTTTTTGACAAGATGAAAGTAAGCAGTAGTATTCCTCGTCTGCTGTTAGTTTGCTTGATTTTCAGTTTATTCTGTCAGTATGCCACTTGTGCAGAGTATGCCTCAAATTACATTATTGGTATGGATAAATCTGCCATGCCCACTGAATTCTCCACCCACGAGCAATGGTACAAATCTGTGGTATCCTCTGTCAAATCTTTGCCCGGCCCCCTGAAAGAGGATAATTTCTATCACTACACTTATGATACGGTCATGCAAGGCTTCAGCGCCAGGCTGACCCAGTCGGAGCTGGACACGCTGGAGGAGATGCCCGGCCATGTTATGTCGTTTCCCGACCCAGTGGGACAATTCCATACCACCCATTCAACCGAATTCCTCCGGCTCAGTCCAACTGCTGGTCTGTTGCCGGCATCTCGATTTGGGCAAGACGTTATCGTGGCGATGATGGACAGCGGAGTGTGGCCGGAGAGCGAGAGCTTCAACGACCACGGAATGGAAGCAGTGCCTGCCAGATGGAAGGGTACTTGCGAGAACGGAACGGCTTTTGACCCTTCACTCTCATGCAACAGAAAGCTCATCGGCGCGCGCTCTTTCAAGAAAGGGGCAGTGGCAATGTACGGGCCAATTGACACGTCTAATGACTACGACTCTGTGAGGGACTTTTACGGGCACGGTACCCATACGTCGTCAACAGCGAGGGGCAACTACGTGAGCAATGTCAGCTTCCACAGTTACGCCCCTGGCATAGCGCGTGGTGTGGCTCCGGCCGCGCGAGTGGCAATGTACAAAATCGGTTGGTCGATTGGGGTTGCGGGCTCTGACGTGCTTGCCGGCATGGAGAGTGCCATTAATGACGGGGCTGATGTTCTCTCTCTTTCTCTCGGCTTCGACCCATCACCTTATTTTAATGATGTTATGGCATTGGGAGCCTTCGCCGCCATCAAGAAAGGAGTTGTTGTTGTTTGCTCTGCGGGGAACGACGGCCCATCGCGCCAAAGTGTAGCGAACGGCGCACCGTGGATATTGACAGTGGGAGCGAGCACCATCGACCGAGGATATGAGGCTACGTTGAAGCTGGGTGATGGATCCGTTGTATTGGGGTCCTCCTCTTATTATTCTGATACGACAAATGGCAACTTCAAGATATCAAGTGCACCGCTCGCCTACGACGTCGGAGATAGCGCGTGCACGAGAAGTCTTGTCCCTGAGAAAGTGAATGGGACGGTCGTGCTATGCACCAACGTCAGCTCTGATATCCTTGATGCTGCAGAATCTGCTGGAGCCCTTGCACTACTCATGGTAACAGATCAACCGAACTATTTAGCTGCATATCCATCTAAAGAGTTCCCTATTTTGTTTTTCAATGCTCTTGATGGGGCGTCCTTGCCAAATATTCTTCTTCAGCGGCGAATCCTGTGGTGGAAGTTGATTTCGGCGTGACCGTCTTGGGGATTAAGCCCGCACCAGTGATGGCTCATTTTTCATCTAGAGGCCCGAATATTCAAGACCCCAACATACTCAAGCCGGACATTACAGCGCCCGGGGTGAGTATCTTAGCGGCCTGGGCAGCAGAAACCCCGAGGGACATTTATGTTATGAAATCTGGGACGTCCATGTCGTGTCCGCATGTAGCCGGTGTGAGCGCTCTGCTGAAAGCGGTTCATAGTGATTGGAATCCTGCGGCAATCAGATCTGCAATGATGACTACTTCCTACACGCTAGACAACACCAACAACACTATTACTGATGGTGATGACGGGCAAACAGCCACTCCACTGGATTTTGGTGCAGGCAATGTTGATCCTAATAATGCCGTTGACCCTGGGCTTGTCTATGACATTGGTGCCGAGGACTACATAAACTATTTGTGCACTCTCAATTACACCACCCAGCAAATTCAATTAATCGCCGGTGTGCCCATTTCATGTCCGAGCAGTCTTGACTCGGGTTCTGATGGTCTAAACTATCCTACCTTCACTGCAGTATTCGAAAAGAATGCCACATCATCTTACTCTGCCACATTTAAAAGAACATTGACGAATGTGGGAGAGGGCACATCGTATTATAAGGCAGTCGTTGACGTGTCAAACGGATTCAAGGTAGAGGTAAATCCTTCCAGCCTTCAATTTACTGAGAAATTCCAAAAGCAGAATTTTACTCTAACGATGGAGGTCGAGTCAAGTGTAGATGTTGTTTACGGATTTATAAGTTGGATCGATCAGATAGGTCATGTAGTGAAAAGCCCTGTCGTTGCTCTCTTTGAATAAGAAGCAATGTTGCAATGCTTCTCGGATGCCTAAAATAAAATTTCAAACCCTACAAGAGCATCCAAATTCTAGCAGTTTCCAGTTCCCTTTAATAAATATCTCATAGATTCTCATTGTTATAAGTAGGTATTTTAACTGGCACTTACCATAATTATTGTTAAATTTCATCAAGTTCAATAAACAGTTTATTATTATCGGATTCTTTTTCTTTTACACTTTTTTTTGGGTTTCACAAATATGATTGGGTGATTCAATTTTGCATGATGTCATTTTATACAAAGTATCTGATATATAGGCTTTCTTGTCACTGATGATCTAGGTGTTGGCCTAGAATTTGTTGGAAGTGTACTTACATAACAAGGAATGAAAAGTCTACTCTAGAGTCTTTCTAGAATGTTCTTGGTCCAAAGGATTGACTCTTCTTCTAGTAGTAAATTATAAAAAAGAGAAGTTCAATAATAAATAATTTTGTATTGTCAGTTTGTTTTTCTTTTACATTTTTTTTGGTTTGAAACATATGATTGGGTGATTTCAATTTTGCATAGTGTCATTGTATACAAAATATCAGATATATTTGTTTTCTTGTCATAAATAACAAACCAAGTCATTTCAAATTTTTGGGTGTTGGCTTAGAATTTGTTGGAAGTGTAATAACATAATAGGTAATGAAAAATATATTGTACAATCTTTCTAAAAGGTTCTTGCTCTAAAGTATTGGCTCTTCTTCTAGTAGTCAATTATAGAGAAGAGAAGGTGGTGATTTGTTATTAATTATTTTTGTCCAGGTCTATATTTTGGTTGATCTATCATTAATATATTATGTTGTTGGTCCAAAATATGTTTTGGCCCCTTTTCTTGTTTTGGAATTCACTAATGGATTGGCTACACACACTACTCTCTTGTGTGGATGGCTTGTGTTTGGATATGTTCTAGTTCAATGTTATTCCATGTTGACAAGTAGTTATGTATATGGTTTTTCAAGTCCCACATTCAAATTTGATCAATAAGTAGATGGTCTTAAAAAAATGCTTATCCAAATGCATAGATAAGGTGAGACTCCCAAAAATCAATATTTTAAATATACATAATATGGGCCAAAATAAAGAATTATGATCTACTTATCGACACACATTAATGATTTCAATTCAAACTATATGTATATGTATATGTTTATGTGTGTGTCTATACACACACATGGATATATAGATTGATAGATAGACGTTTAGTGTACTGATTCTCATTTTTGTTTCTCTTATTTAATTTTTTCATGTATTAAAATCTTTGTGTTATTGTGTTGATTTTATGATCTATAAATGTTCATTCTATTATATGATTAATTTTACTAGTTATTTATGAAACTAAAAAATTTAGGCTTCTCAGCCTTCAATGTGTGTTCACCGGAAATCAATACAAGTTACATATGGAACTTCCCTCATTTCCAAGTTTTATGCTTCAGTTAATACATTGACAATATTATGGCATAGCAAATTGATTCAAATCTAATTTTCATGTATTGATTTAGAGAAACTTAAAAATAAAATAAACAAAGTATCCCAATAGAAGTTTTCAAGAACATATTTTTTACTATAAAATGTATCAAAAAACATTAATGTTTGAAATAATATGTATCCATAACATTTTAATTAAGAGAACATAGCCAAATAAAATAATAAAAACTATGAAAAATAAAGGAAGAAATATAAAGTCAATTTGTGATATTTTCCATTAATACTTGTGTATAATGAATTAAATTTTAAATTTATTTGAATGGTTAGAAGAAATTGCATTAATTTCCATCAATAAAGAAATAAATATTTTAGCAAGTTTTATTAAATTCAACATAGAAGAAGAAGTCACAAGAACATTGAATGCAATGATTTCGTGAAAAATGTATTATTAATTGTACTTTACAAACAAAAGACTTCCCTCTTCAACAACTAGTACTAGAGTCCCACCTATATTTTGAAGAGTTAAGAATTATGATTGGTGATATCACACCATTTCCTAACTTGGTATCCCATGTTTATCAAACCAAGAGAGGATTTATAGAATTCAACAACTCTTTTTCAATAACTTTCATCACATATTTAGGATTGAGACTCATAAGAATATTCTCCAAAGTTGGCTTTTTATAAAAGTAAACTTGTAATTAAGTGAACTAAATCTCTAAATAATTTTTCTCTCACTAAAGAGATCAATTTTAAGTTGGATGAATTTTACTTTTGTTGTCACTACATAAAGTCAATTTGTGTCATTTTCTTTTGAAATAAACTAATAGTTGTTGCAAGTACATGCTCAATGTTAAAATATCTAAAGTCATGATTCACATACTCCCCATTATCTGTGTATCATCTAGATAGAGAGTCAAAAGATTACTTCTTTAAAAATATCATAAGCAATAGAAATGAATCAAAGACATCAAACATGTACTTTAGAAAGTACACCCATATACACCTACATAAGTCATCAATGAATGTGAGTACATATCGATCCCCTAAAAATGAATGACTAAGGAAGGACATGAGATAATTATGGACCAATACCAATGGTGTATAGCACATGTGGCTCTTCCTAGAGGAAAAGGATCCTAGTGATGCTTGCTAAGAACAAGGTTGTGCCAAACACTATTTGCGGAAGAAACCTATGGTAATCCAATAGAAGTTCCTATCTACTCATCTATTGTACATATCTGTAGTCAATGTGGAAAAAATTATCATGTCAAAGTCTACTCATTGAGTCTGCATGTGAAAATAGAAAAATATCTAAGCTTTATAAACTCTCAAAGTCAACAAATCTGTATAAGTGAGTCTTAGAATCAATAATCCTAGTAGAAAGCTAGGATCGTGGAGGTCTCAAAAAACCACATAATATCATGAGAAGCCAACTATTTTACCAAAGCCAAAATTGAAAATATGATAAATAGATAGGAGGTTCATAGAAATACAAGGAACCAAAAGAACATCCTAAAGAGAACCACCATCCAATGAAATAGAACTAGAATGTGCAACTAAAAGCTATGCAAAGTCACCAATTGTAAATGATGAAGTGTCACTATGGGAATGTGAGGTGATCAAATCATGTTAGTGTGTCATATAGTGTGAAATACTAGAATCACTAATCAATGAAGTGGTAGAAGAAAAATCTCTTGCAATAGAAGCATGTTTTTTTCATGTGGAAGGTGGATGTGGCTTTGTAGAAGTAATGCAATGCTACTACATGGCCTCCTCCAAAGCCTCTAAATGTTTCCAACACCAAGAAACTGGATGTTCTTCCTTCCCACAAAAATAGCAAGTATCAACTATATACTTCTTAGTGTTGGAGGAAGATTCACTTAGCTTGGAAGATTTCATTATTTTGGAGTCAGATCTCATGAATCTAATTTTGGAGGTGGCTTGGAGGAACTCTCACTATAAACCATATCTTTGGAGGGTCCTAGCAAGAGGACAAGACATAGTTCGAGGAAGAAATTCATGATTGTTGCTGCTTCTTTGGCTGTTAACTCCATCCAGGATATGACTATGATTGGTAAGGAGGTAGTTAAGATGATCACGAAACTGCAATAGTTTCTTTGGGTCTTCTTTTCTAGTTGAGTTCCTGTTCATGTCCTTTTTTCTAGTTGTTACATTTGGTTCCTATGTTTGGTCCTATTTTCTGGTTTTTAGTTTAAAACTGTATTGGAGGTTCAAGGTCCTTGTAAAACATGGGTACTTTATCTAGACTATGTAAGTGGTTTCAGGTCCCTGTAAAACCTAATTTTGGTGCTGCTTCTAGTAGGTTTAAGGACTCTTTTCCTAATGCCTATCTTGTTTTTTCCTTTTTGAGGATGTGAAAGGGTTTTGGGGTCCCTTCAAAACCTAGTTTTACCGTAATCTAAAACTCTCACTATAAACTAGATCTAGTTTTTTTCTTTGGTTTCTACCTTTTCTTCTCTTTTGATGTCTAACAAACTAATGATTGCCTCTTTAGTCCTGCTATAGAGTCCAACTATGTAAGATTGACATTCTTTGTAGTCAAACAATCACAAAAAACTACAAATGTGGGCATGATGAATATAGGACCTAATGCATCCATTTCGGAATGAAAAGTACTTGACAATTTTTTAAATTTCCCACAAAGCTTTGCCAAAATTAGGTAAATACACTTTGTATTAGTCTTTATCTTTAAACAATTGTGTAGCAATGATCTCTATTATTTAAGCCCGATCACAACATCCTTAATAAAGGGAAAAGAATTAGGTACAAGTTAAGTAAGTTTATGCATAATATAAAGTTCCCTAAATCATTAATGCTACCACATAAATCATATTTCTCAAGGACTATTACACCCTTCAAGATGAAATAAAAAACTATTTGAAACATGTAAGGAAATCAAATCTCATCCCTCTTATGTCTACATTGCATAACCTCAAATCTCCATGTTAGTACTAGTTAAACTACATCTAAATAGGATCACAAGCCCTTAGATCTATGATGTTGAGTCATGATGGCTTTCCATGTGTAGTAGTTCCAAGGTGTAAGAAGGTCATGAGAGGAATTTCTATCACCCATTTTGGAGTGTTGAAATTGGGATAGCTCTTATTTTATAAAGAAAATGATAGAAATAATGAAAATACACCCTGTTCTAATATGGAACCTAATCAAACTCAGAGGTTTATTTGGCATGGTTTTCTCCACATATCATTTCTACAAGGGTTTGGGGGCAGTGCCTCTATGGGGACTTGGGGCAATGCCCTAGGTGCACTCCCTATCGCAGTATAGGGTAGAGTCAAGGGGCAACACCCCTACAGGGGTTTTCGAGGGCAACACCCCCATAGTAAAAAAATGGCCTTACATTGTAAAAGGCATTGGCTGCTATTTTTCCTATTGGATGACTTATTCTTTCCCTAATTTTGTATACAGAAAAAGCTTGTATAAAAAAGGCTTAGGTTTAGAGATTTCATAATGTAATGGTGATATTGTAGATTCTTGCGGCAGTATTGAGCTATAAGGGATTGTAACTTCTAATCATTGGATAACAATAATATTGGACTTGTTGTTGGTGGACATAGCCTAGGGATTGGGTGAACCACATCTATGTTCTCTTTTATGTGATCTACTATTTTTTGGTATTGGTTATATTTGCACGTAACTGTTGTTTGCAAAGTTATGTATTAAGAAATGTAGCGTTGAAGACCTAGTTTATAAATATAAAAATAAAATTCATGTTAATCTAGTACCTAGCTAATAAATTTTTATTTTCACTAGGTACTTCCAAAACCTATCATTAAAAAGTCACATTTTTGGAACTTCCATGCTTGTGTATGATAAACATAGCTTGTCCTTAATGGACTTATTCTTTGAGTCCTTTTTGGATGTTATATTTAATACACATCATATTTATGTATATGTTCTCTCCTACTTTTGGATGATGGATGATGTAGTATGATCTAAAATGTTGATGTTATAAGCTATTACACTATCTATCCTGGAAAAGAAAATAGTGTACATCAATATGGATTGCATAAATCAGATAGACTTAACATATAATATTGATGAACATATTATTTTGTATTTTTTTTTGAATTTTTTTTTTTCTAATATTTTTGAATTGGGGATGGCTTCTATTTTGAAAGCATACAACAAACATAAGTTGACGTAAAATCTTAATTATTCAAAATTTTCTTTTTTCAAAGTGTAAATAATTATCTTTCATTCGATGTCATAGATTTTTATGACTAAAATTAGAGTTATTACAAAATAATAAAATATGTTATTTCATACTTATGCACTTATTTAATAATAAATAATAAAATATATTATTTCATACTTATGCTCTTATTTTATGTTTATGCAATCATGCATATAATATTTCATAATTAAATGGGGAACAAATTGCTAGAAATTATCTTCCACCAAAAGTTGGTTGCATTTGTAATTCTACTAGAAGTTTACTCAACTTCTTCTACTTGCTCATTTTATGCTAGTTTCTAAATTAAAAAAATGTGCTCTCTCTCTCTCTCTCTCTCTCTCTCTCTCTCTCTCTCTCTCTCTCTCTCTCTCTCTATGTGTGTGTGTGTGTGTGTGTGTGTGTGTGTGTGTGTGTGCGTGCGTGCGTGCGCGCGCACGCGCATGTGTGTGTATTCATTGTTCCTCTCCATCTCTTTATATATCTCTCCTCATCTATTATTGTCTTCATCTTTATTTCCATTTCTCATCCCAAACCATTTATATTATTCCATATCCCTATCTCTATATATCTATATCTCACTATTGCCCCTTTTGTCTCTACCTTTCAATAGCTCTCTCTTCCTATCTATTTATATCATAGTCTTTATGTCTTATTGACTATATCTCTTTAATTTTATCTCTCCATACCCCTTTCTATCTTTTTATGCATGCCACTACCTATATCACTTTCTATTCATCCCTCATTTTCCTTTTCTCTCATTTTCACCCTTTCCTATCTTTATCTCTCTATATGATGTAGGAGTATCCTAAGTTGCCTTGTTATCCTATTCATTTTTTTATTTAGTGTTGAGTTATAGTTAGTGTCAAGTTCCACTAGGTGTTGAGAGTTGCAGTCATTGCTAAGTTGTTCAGTGTTGGTCGAGTTGCCAGCATTGACCAAATGCTTTGGTGGCCAAGTATTTCTTCATGTATTGAGTGAACCTGATGTTTGTTGATCCTCATTTCCTTCTTTGACCAAGTTTTTCTATGATTGCTTCTTAGTTTGAGTTTACTTGTTTATTTAATTTGGATCATGAAATTATTATAAGGATCTTGTCTTGGGATGTGTGTAGAATGTTTTAAGGTTGGCCTTCTATTATGTAATGATCTAGAATCTTCTATAAGTTTTTTTTGAAAGTATAAATAAGGGTGTTTAGGCTTAGGTTACGTATCGCTTAGAGACTATTAGGTGGAGTGAGGGAAGTTGAGGAAGCTGGAAGTTCAAATCAAGTATCTATAAAAATTCTAACTCTACAAATTTGTAAATTTTGTTGGCCATAAGCTAGAAGGCCTTATAGCCAAGAATGTATGCAACTAATCAAATGAATTCATAAAGTATTTATTATTCTCTCTCTTCTTGGGATTGTTCTCTCTGGTGCTTTCTTCTGTTGCATTTTCCTAGCAAGGTGATTGGATAGTTAGGTGTGCCTCTAGTCCTAGCTATTTTATCCTCCTTACATCTGGTGGTATCACAGCTTGAGTTTCATCCTTGAAGAGATTGGATCATGTAGAACTTAGATTGATTTGGTTTTAGGGTGGAAAATCTATGGATTTGATATATAACTTGTAGAGAGTTACAATCTTGTAGGAACCTATTTGTCAAGATGGTTCAAGGAAGAGGAAATGTTGACACTATTATTATGGATATGTTGAGACACATTGCATCAAGATTAGATATTATGGAGATAGCCCAAAGGAGAGGAGTGAATCTTGATGATGTGAGTGATGATAAAGAAATGACACCAAACTCTAATCCATAACATGAAGAAGATTAAGATGAGGAAAGAGTGTTGAGATTTTTGACTAGGGAACCTTTAAAGCCTGTTATGAAAGTTGTTCCTTATGATGGAAAATTGGACACCAATGTTGTGTTGGATTGGATCTCTGATATGGAGAAGTTTTTTGAGGTTTGAAAGCACTCATGATAATAGGAAGGTGAAGATTTCAAAAACTAGGTTGAAAGGTCATGCCTCACTATGGTGGGAAACATTATAAATTGATAGACAAAGAAGGGGAAAGAAGAAGACCAAGACCTGGTTGAAAATGGTGAACAAGGTGAAGAATAAGTTTCTTCCTATTGATTACAAAGTGAAAGTTAGGTTGTTAAGAAAGATGAAAAATTTGAGACAAAAGGACATGTTTATGAATGAGTATACTAAGGAGTTCTATTTATTGGACATCAGATCTAGACATTTAGATGACAAGGTTGAGAAAGTTACAAAGTTTCTAAATGGATTGAGATCTAGAATTTAAATTGAGATAATTATCATGGAATTGGAAAGTGTAGAAGATGTATATCAATATGCATTGAAAGATGAGGAGATCTTGATAAAGAAGAATGAACAAAGATAGAAAGGTAGAGGTGGTAGATTCCAAAGAGGTACATGTAGATCCTATGGAGAAAGTAGAAAATCTAATAATTCTATGCAAGATAAGGAAAAATCTAAATGGAAAAGTAATGATAAAGGAAAGACTAAATGGAAAGGTGGTAGTTCTTGCCAAGAAGTACTAGTTCTTACCAAGGAAGAGGTAATTTATATCTAGATGTGGTTTTTGTGGTAATTGTTTCATATGTGGTAAAGAAGGGCATAGATCCTTTAAGTGTAGGTACTTTAGTGAAAATGAACAAGGTAATAGAAATGATGTGATTCAAGGAGATCTTGATGGTTCACCTTGTGGAACTGAAGTTGGAGAAAACCTGATGGTAAGGAGAGCTTTGTGTAATAAGATAGGTTGTTCAAGAACCCATCCCGAGAAGAAGTGTTTTTAGGACTACATGTAAGATGGTGTAGTGCCTACCCCTAAGTCGCATTTCTGTCATCCTTGCCAAACTCTTTTAGGCCAATTTATGTTTGATGATTAGTATTATTATTTTAGAGATTATCAGATGTTGTTTTACACTCAGTTTATTATATGATGAGATTACTTGGTACTCTATATTTCATGCATGTATGATGATTATTTAGATGGTTTACTATCACATGTTCTTTCTTATGGATACTTACCCCATACTACATGTGTATGGTGTGCGTGTTTTTTTTATTTATGTATGGTGTTTCTGATGTGGTTAAGGAAGGGAGGCGTAGTCACCTGCTAGTCGGGATCTACACGATGCACCACTTCCTGCAATTGTCTGTTTAGCTTAGAATATTGTGTTTGTACATGCGTGGATTTTATGTAGGTTGCAGGTACCGGGTATCAACTTCTCTGAATTGCCAGGATGAGCGTACCCTATCGCATTATCTCAATGGTAAGAGAGAGGAGATAAACTCTTTAAGTCCAAATCCTAAACCCTTTAGCCAATTGTCCTAATTGATAAGTAGGACAATTACCTAAGTTAAGTACCCTCCGAATGCATCAAATGATGTAATTTCATGATTATAACCCTTTTTGTTTAATTTGGTATGTGTTTTTCTATGATGGGTTTTCGTATGTTGCTTTATGAGTCCTTGGTGTATTTTCTATTAATTAAGTCTGATTAAAAAGATTTAATTTAATGGAGAATTAATATGATATCTTTAATATTTAATTAATTGAGAAATTAATTAAATAAAAGAATTAAATTTGGAGATTAAAGTTCAAAGATAAATTTAGAACAGGATAATATTTATTTAATTTAATAATAATATATTGGAGTTCATTTTTAAATAAATGCTAAATATTATTGTTAATTAAATTAATTAAATATGTTATCAATTAAGTTTCTAAAATTAATTTAAAAAGTTGAAAGACATTAAATTATTAAAGGATTTTAGATCGCATGATCTAAGCATGAGTTTAAATTTGAGTAATAAATTAAAAGATTAAATAATAGAAATTAATAATGTTATTTTAATTTCATAAAGTGCACATAAGATTAAAGTAATAAATTAATTCAAAATAGAAGTCAAGTGGAATATTAAATAAAGTTATTTTATAATTCAACTTAATGTGCATGAAAGATGAATGCAAAATAAAAGAAAAGATAATAAAGGTTAATTTGGGAGTTAACTGAGTGGTGCAAAGAGTCTTCTCGGGTGAACGCACAATTAGTGCCCCGATTTGAGGAGAAAACTTCTTATCACAACTTTGGGGGTTCATTTTTGGAGACACACGAATTTGGACGGGAATTTTTGGGAGACTACTTTTGGAAACGAATTTCAGAAGGTTGATACCAAGAAAGTTTTCCAGAAGAAGGTTATTGAGAGGAGCGAATTCTCTTACAATTCCTGGAGATTGCATAATAGCATCAGGATCAGGTAGGGTCTTGTGTTTTTGTTTATCAATTAAATACGCAATTATCTTTCCTGTCTTCTTCGTGTCTGGGGTTTGTAAATCTGAATTTTCTGTGATGAAAGTTTTAAGCTTTCAATATTGTGAATTTATTAATTGTTCGTCAATAATTTCTATATCCATGGAGACTGAAAGAATTATTAGAACCCTTGTTTTCTTGATTTAGAAATTAAGATTTATTTGGGTAAGGGTTTTGAATGTAAAATTGAAAGTTCTAATTTTTTTTTTTAAATATATATATATATATATATATATATATATATATATATATATATATATTTTCCTTCAAGGATATTGTCGTAATAAAAATTAAATAAAACTAAATTTAAAATAAACATTATTTATTTTATATATATATTTATTGTTTTAATAAAATTAAATAAATCTAATTTAAAATAAAATTAATTTATTTTATACATTTATTAAAATCGAAATTGGAGATTGTTTAGAATATAAAAAAAAATAAAAAAATAAAAATATATTATGTATTTGGAGTGGGGCGGGGCCACCACTTCCCACGCCCCACACTCCCACACTGCCGTAGCAGGTGGTACTGCTGTGCAGCAGCAGCAGTACGAAGTACTGCTGCCTGCAGTCGCAGGTGGATGGCAGGTCGACGGGCCTTTAAACACGCCATATTTTATTTTAAAAAAATGAATGAATTACGATTTACTTTTATAAATCGATTTTTTTTGTAAAACGTTTTAAATAAAATTATTTTATTTAATATTATTATTATTTTATTTAAAATTTATTAAATTTTAAATTATATTGAAATTTTATTATTATTTATTAATAATTTTATAAATAAATAAATTATTAATAAATATAATATGATTTTTTATGTATCACTAATTAATCTTATTTAAAGTTTGACTTAATTAAGATTAATTAAATAAAAAATTTGTTTAAGCAAGCTTAATACTATAACACCGATTGTAATGGAAGCGTAGATTATTATAATCAATTAGTATTATTAAAAAAAAATTATTATTACCTTAGATTATTTTAGGACTTTGTCTTAAAATCAATTAGGGGTAATTAGGTGTTTCATTTGGAGATAGGAACGGGATAATTTGTAAAGGTGAACTATGGATTCTATCTGTTTAAAACTTACGTTCAACTGGAAACTAAAACATAAACCTTACCTTAACTCAATAATATACTTTCAAATCCAATCTCTGAGACTTTGATGTTTTCTTTGTGCTTTGAGTGTTATGAGGTTGGTTTAGTGTTGACCAGTTTAGGTTGTTACCAGAGGCTCGGGGTTGTGAATGTGATGTCATGATGATTTGGTCTCGATCTTTCTTAACCCGACCATGGTAATGTGATGAAGTGCTCTATGATATGATTGTGTTTACTGTTTGTTATTGCTTTCTAGTTTCCTTGTGTGAAGCTGAGGTGTATGTATTTGAGATACCTGACTTAACCATTTTCGAGTCTCGATCAGCTATATTTGATAACCATTTTTGAGTCTCGATCAGTTATACTTGGATTGCTTTTCGGTCGCTTGAGAGGACTGAAGTGTTTATTATGTTCTTGATGATATCATGTTTTGACTTGACCATTTTGGAGTCTTCGATCAGTATTGTAATTTACTATTGGGATACTTTCTGGTTGCTCATTGGAGAACCATTGGATTTTGTGATTTATCATTGATGCCTTCAGTTGCTGATAGAAAACTGTCGTGGTCATATGATTATTATTTGGTGCTTATCTGTTGCTCATGAAGAACTGATGTAATTTTGTGGCTTATCTTTTATGATATTTTTCAGTTGTTTGTATAGGACTGAGGTGATTTTATTATGATTCTTTGATTCGTGATTTCATGAACCTAGGGTAGGTTATCTATGTGTAGTGTCGAGAAGTGGCTTGCAATGGGGATCGAGGCCCTAAGAGGCTGCCTGGAGTAACCCATTGTAAGTTGTTTTAATAAGTGAAAACATTTACACTAAATGAGAGAAAATGAACCTAACAAGATAATTGTATGTTCTCTCCCGTGCCTTGAGTGCTAGTACAAACTAGGATGGGGTAGAGAGAATGCTTGGTTACGACCTTGCATTCCGTAGTATGCCTCGTCAGTGCGAGAGGATACTAGTGGCCGCAGGGATCAGTAGGGACCCGGGATTCCTAAGGGATTGCTCGGGTAACTTCTACATGACTTTTGCGATGACACTTTCCCACTTGCATATTAGGTTTCCTACGTGTCTTCTGGTACCTCTGGGTTTAGATGTCGATCTTTTTAGGAACCCTTGAGTTAGCATACTTTTAGGATTTCCCAGACTTAGTGTAGTGCCTACCCCTAGTTCGAATTTCTGTTATCATTGTCAAATTCTTTTAGGTTGATTTTATGCATTGATTAGTTTAGAGATATTGGATTTACAATATTATGATATTATTTCATGTCTTGAATTACAAATGCATCAGTTATTATTGCTTAGTTGATTTCATTCATGTGTTGTTAATGGTATTTTGATGATCCTAGTTAGTAAATGTGGTTTCCTTCATAAAAATGTTAACATGATGTCTTTAATGATGATTATGTTGTATTGATAGAGATGCATTATTATATGTACGCATTTGATATTAGACTTATGATTTTTACGATACTTACCCCATACTTGCATGTGTATGGTGCGCGTGTTTATTTTATCTTTCTGTCTGACGTGTTTGATGTGGTTAAGGGAGGGAGTCATAGTCACCTGCTAGTCGGGATCTACACGATGAACCACTCCCCGCCATTGTCTGTTTAGTTTAGATATAATTATATACATGTACATGCTCATCTTTTATGCAGGATGCAGGTACCGGGCATCGACTTCCCTGAATTGCCAGGATGAGCGTGCCCTATTACAAATACTCAAATGGTGAGAATGGGAAGATAATGATCAGGTCCAATCCTAGCCATAAGCCTATAATACTTGTCCTGCAAGGAGGACTCGTAACAGACTGTCTACCCTTTTTAAACCTGTGAGTATTTTATGCGTATATTGTTTTGTGAGTCTTTGATGTATTTTCTATTAATTAAGTCTAATTAATAGATTAAATTAATAATTTAATTTAATGAAGAATTATTATGACTTTTTGAATATTTAATTATATTTAATTAATTGAGAAATTAATTAAATATAAAGAATTGAATTGGAAGATAAAAGTTTTAAGATTAAATTTTAGAACATGATAATATTAATTTAATTTAATAATAATATATTTAGAGTTCATTTTTAAATAAATGCTAAATATTATTCTTATTTAAGTTAATAAATATTTATCAAATTAAACGTTCAAAATATATTAAAAAGGAAAAAGATATTAATTTATGGAAAAGATTTAAGTTCGCATGAATGAGTTTTAAATATAAGAGATTAATTTAAAAGATAAAATATGTGAACTTGATTAAGATATTTTATTAAGTGCGCATGAGATTAAAGTTATTAATTTATTAAAGTAAATTAAAGTGGAAAGTTAAATAAAGTAATTTAATAATTCACTTAAAGTGCATGAAGGAATAATAAAAGAATATTTTAATTTAAAAAGGAAATTAATTGTGCATGAATGAATTAATTAAATGAGAGAGAATTAAATATTGGAGATAAAAGTTAAAGTTTAAATTTAGAACGTGATTATATTTATTTAATTTAATAATAATATATTTAGAGTGCATTTTTAAATAAATGCTAAATATTATTGTTATTTAAGTTAATAAATATTTTTATCAATTAAGTTTCTAAAAATGAAATTAAAAGTGAAAAGATATTTAATTATCATAAAGATTATAGTTCGCATGATTTATGCATGAGTTGGAAATAAAAGAAATTAATTGAAAAGATTAAACATGTGAAATTAATAAAGATATTTAATCGCATTAAGTGGGAATGAGATTTATAAGTTATAAATTGATTAAAATAGAAGTTGAGTGGAAATTAAATAAAGAGATTTAATAATCCATTTAACGTGCATGAAAATATGAAAGATAAGATAAATAAAGGTTGATTTTAGAGTTAACAAGATTGATCAAGAGACCTCTCGGGTAAACGCACAATTAGTGCCCCGATTGTAGGAAGAGAACTCCTTATCAAATTTGAGGGTTCATTTTTCAAGGGGGATTTTTGGAGGCAAGTTTGAGAACACACACAGGTTTTGGAGAGCAACTCAGAGGGTTTGCGAAAGAAAGGAATTTCTCGTGGCTTGAAGGATTTTGTGTAGGAATTTTCATCTTATTGTCAAAGTTTAGCATCAGTACGAGGTAGGGTTTGAAACCCCGTGAATGCATTTTCAATTTGGAAAATATATCTGTGTGCTCCGTGTTTGTTTGGGTGGTTGAAATTCTGTTTATCGTCTTGATTGTTGTCCAAATCTGATTGATTGAAATTAGTCTTTCATTATTCATATTTATGAAGAAAATCGTAGAGAAAATTAATTTAAATCACGTAGGGTTTGAAAGAAAGGTAAATTCTAATTTAGAAAGAAAAATTTTGATCATTGCCATATTCGTCCTATCAGATTTAGATGGCAACTGTTTATATTATATATATATATAATAAATTAAAGAAAAATGTAAAACAAAATTATTTATTGTTAAATATATATATATATATATATATATAAAATAAAAGTTTTTGTTGATTATTTTTATTAACTATGGAGTTAATATAAATAAATTGAAATTGTTTAAAAAAAATTAAATAAATTAATAATGGGCGAAATATATTGTTGGGTTTTGTTTTGTTTTTTTTTAAAAAATAATATAATGCAGGGTGGGGATATTACCACCCACCCCCCCCCCCCGTACCTACTACCGGCTTTAATAAGCCGCGGCAACTGGTACCTCTGTTGCCGCAAGTACCAGGCCGACGGACCTTTAAATACGCCTAAATAATATATGTTTCATTTTGTTTTAATAAAATTTAATACATTTTAAAATTTATTTAATTTAAAATTGTAATAAATTTACATTATAAAATATATGCGATTTAATAAATATGAATGTTATTTAATATATATCAAAATTATTAAATGTTTTAAAGTTATTAAGTTTATTAAGTGTTAAATAATAAATGCTAGATGATAATTATAGCGTTGTTTATTATTATTATTGTCTAAATAATAATTAATAAAATAAATACTTAAGGAATTTAATAATGATTAATTAAAAGTTTTAATTAATTTATATTATTATGTATTTGGAAGATAAGATAAAAGATTACTAAGTTTTGATAATATTTAACTAGAATACTTAATTAAACTATTATTAAAATAAATTAGAATCATAAACTGTATATTAATATGAATATGTTGTGTAATTATTAATTAATTTAATTAAGATTAATTAATGATGAAGGACATTCAATTAAGTTCTAAGCTTATATAATTTTATTAATATTGAGTTTTATAAAATTATAAGCTTCTTATTCTAAGATCAATAAGTATTATTTAATAACAAATAATTACCTTTGATAATTTTGAAAGAATTGACTTAAAAATGAATAGAGATAATTGTGCAATTTATAGGAATATAAGAATGGGTTAAATTACAGGGGTAAACGATGAATCTTATCTACTTGAAGCTTGCACTACAAACATGAACTAGAAACTTTATTGTTTAACTCAACTTTGTATTTTCAAATCAAACCCAACTGTGAGATTGTCTTGTTTTCTATGTGATGTTTATGCCTTTGGATTTTGGAGTCAATTAGGTGTTGACCAATCTAGGATGAACACCAAAGGTTTTGTGAGATTTCTTGGATACTATTTATGGGACTAGATGTTGTGATGTGTTTTGTGATTCATATTGGAGATTATATCTATGAGGTTTATCTTGTGGAGAAATTATGTGTACTTGGGTGGGAGAACCATCTTGTTATTAGGTTGCCTATTAAGTAACCGAGCTTGATCTTTATGGATGTTGTGGTATGGGACACAACTATGTTTTTATGTGCTTAGGAGAGGTTGTCTAGGTACGTGACTTGGGAGTGGCTTGCATAGGGGTCCGGGACCCAAAGTGGTCAGTGCCAGGGTAACCTAATGCAAGTTATGTAATAAGTGATAATCTAGTAATTAAAATTTATGGGGGGGAAACGCACTAAAAAGATAAGTTAGGGATTTTGATCTACCCATACCTTGAGTGCTTGTATAGACTAAGGATGGGAATGAGATGAGTGCCTCATCTTCTTGAGAGGGCTTTCTAGTTTTCCATATGCGTGATGTTGAGGGTCCGGTGTTCAGAGTAACCAGTCCTGGGTAACTCAACACTTGAGGGTCTGGGATCTATTAAGAGATCAGTCCAGGGTAACTCAAGCAGCCATGTGATGACACTCCCTAGTATGTAGCCTGAGTCTCCTCTGTAGATTTTGTGTATCTCTGGTGGTGTATCTATTGCCGGATGTGTTATTATGGCTAATTATTTTCATTGATGAAGATTGGTGTTTCATGGATGTTGTACTTTTGACATGTGGCTTTTGACTTGAGGTGATTATCTTTCGTTGACTTTGTCTTATGACCTTGTTATTTTGTTCATACTTGGTTTGTGAATGATGTTTGGTTATGTGGTATCGATACTGGATTGAGTGTTCTTACTTTTGGATTATTTTATCTTCTTGAGTAGTATGTGTTACCTTTGAGGTAGTTTTGGCTATTAGGGGTACCTTGCCTAGGAATGTTTTATGTTTGATTAGCCGTATGTGGATCGTTCATTATCTTCCCTACACGGTGGGAGTGGAAACCTGACTAGGTAACCACGCGGTCGGGAGGTAGTGCCTTCTTACCATTTGGGTCCCCCTTCACATCGCCAGCTGTTGGATGTTTGTTGCTGAAGATGTACCTTTATCATTCTTATTTCTTATCTTAGAGACTTCTTTTCAGATGATGTATATATGTTATCACGTATTCTGATGTATTGTATCTTTTCTCACATACCCTGTGACATGTGCAGTGGATGTTATTGATTGGATGTACTTTCATTGTATTGTTTATACTTATGCATTTGCTTATGCGATTATGTATCTGTTATTTCTTTATGATCTTGAGACATTGTACTTGGAAACTTAAACTAATTAATTTAAAAATTATTAAATGTGACTCAACATAAAGGAATCCTCAAGGAATTGAAACTATATCTGTAATTGCAAATGTGTATTTTTTGTGTATGTTCATATTGCTTCCGCATTAATGTTATCTTGATGTTGTTTAAACTTCAAAAAAAAAAATATAGTTCAGTAAACATTGTAACATGTTAGGTTTATTTCTCTTGGGTTCCCGAGCTGGGCGTTACACTTAAAGAGTACTTGTGTTTTGTGTTTTGATACCTTGTTTGGGACTTGAGACCATCTCCTCAGTGCGGTGGGAGTGGACCATTTAGGTTCCACGCGGTCAGGTGGTAGTGCTTTTACTCTTACCGTTGAGATCCGTTCCGTGGTCACTGTGACTGAAGTTTTCGTGATTGGCATTTACTTTCACTATGTTCTTGGATTATTATGATGGATAGTTAGATTTTATGATAGATGTTTTATCATTATGGATGTATGGATGTATCATGTATAGTGAATAGTTTCATATATTTTTACGGTACTTTGTATCATGGATTCGTGGAGGTTGATGCATTTCTATTTTTACATATGTATATTCTTTTAAAGCCTTTCTTACCCTGTGACTTGTATAGTGGATGATTGAGCATTCCAAATTAATTTGCCAAGAGGCATTCAGAACAAATGTATAATATGGACATGGGACTTCTGATTATTCTTTCATATGTATGTGATAGTTGTTAGACTTAGAATTTAATTAAATTTAAACGTGACTCAACGTCTTGGGATCCTTAAGAAATGTAACTTGTGATATATGTTTGTCGATGATTACATGTTATTTCTTCCGCTACTATGTGTTTGATGTGTATGTTATACATTCTTACTTTTAAAAAAAAAAAAAAGTTTAGCAAACTTAGTGAAACTTTAGGTTAATTCTTTTGGATCCCTTGGCGGGGCATTACAGATGGTAGGAAAATATTGTAATGTGATTGTTGACAGTGGTAGTTTAGAGAATTTGGCATTAGAAGAGATGGTTACAAAGTTGTAGTTGTAGAGGTTGAGATACACCAAACCCTATAATGTTTCACGGGTGAAGGATTAGCATAAATTGTTGGTAAGTGAGCACTGTGTTGTGAAATTCAACATTGAAAACTATTTTGATGAAGTTTTGTGTGATATTATGCCTATGGATTGTTGTCATATTCTATTGGGTAGACCTTGGCAGTACGATATGCAAGTTGTGCATGATGGTAGATTAAATCAATATACACTTTTGGTGAATGGAGAAAAGAAAATATTAGGGCAATCTATAAGAAAGCCCCTCCAAAAAAAGAAATAAAACATTGGTGAATCTTTCATTGTTTTGAAATAAAAATCTATTTACGAATCTTTCAATTTTTTTATTTTAAATATTATTTATATTGGTGATTATTTTGGAATCATAATTTGTGTATAGGAAATATTGGTGAATCTCAATAATAATAGAAATTTGATTAATCACCATAGAATATTACAAATGAAAATGGAATATTTTTTAACTCATGGGTTATTATGAAGATCATTACATTATATTTTAAATCAGTAGTGAAAACTAAATATTGGTGATATATCCCTTAAGTAACTAATATTTATAATAATTATTGGTGAATTAATTTTAATTTCTCCAATAATATATAATATTTAGGTGAATCAAATCAAATCATATATCAAATATTATGGTAAATCTTTGAGCATAATTTTTTTAATAAAATAAATTATTGAGCGATTTTAAATATTTTAAAGATAAAATTTATAAAAATATGGTGATTTAGGTTGCATTAAATCTTAAATTATTATACAAATTACCAACCAAATATTTCTGAAATTAGCCAATTTATGAATATTAGCCACTAAAAAATACCTTAGAAAATATTGTTTCCTTCGATTGAAGCTCTTGATGAAGTGAATTATACTACTATTAGAGTTTGCATGGTTAATGGAAAACAATTTGAGGAGATTAAAGAGAACCAAGTCTATTTTGCTATAATTCCTATAGGGTTGATTTTTCCTAGTAAAGAATAAGTGACAAAATATAGTATTTGACTGAACAACATATAAAGGTCAAGTAAAAAAATATAGTAGAGGCCAAGTGAAAACATAAACTAATAGATTTCCCCAAGTACCATCAGAAATTGAAAAATTGTTGAATGAATACAAGGATATTGTTGTTGAAGATATACATAATGGCTTACTACTAGTAACAAGTATAATTCATTAAGACTAGTAGAGGAAACTTATCATGCCTCTAGTAGCTAATGATGGGTGCTCTCGACATTTTTGAATTGGCTAGTTCTTAGCTAGGCAGGAAACTGGTAGGGGAGAACTTGGTAGGAGGTACTAACCTTGGAGGAAAAATAGGGTGTATAGAGAAGAATCTGGCAAAAGATGATGGGACAGAAAGAATTTTTTTAGATAATGCAAAATTTGGAAAGACTATGTTTGAAGTAGGTACCACTAGTTGTGGGGTTCGGGACCCCTCCTTGGATTCTTTTGCATTTCATGTGCATGGGCAGGTTTTCAAAAAGGAAAAGAATCCTTTGGATAATGTGGAGGTTAATATTGAGAAGAATTCAGAAGGGTCAAAATTAGGGTTTTCAAATCAAAAGACATGGTCTTCCTTGTTTGGCAGAAAGCTTAGTGGAAAATCATCCTTCCTCCCGGTGACTTCTAATCCTGTTGGGAGAAAGGCGAGTTTCAAATTTTTATCCCGGATCCTATAGTTGATTTTTTTTTGTCTTCCATGGAATTCACTCTTGTGGGTAAATTTTTGGGGACTAGACCAGATTTAGACTCTTTGAAAAAAATGATTAAATGGAAATGGGTTATCCATGGTGATGTTGATATAGCTCCTATGTTGAATGGATTCTTCTCTTTTATTTTCAATTGTAAGGAATACATGAATATGGTTCTATGTGGAGGCCCGTGGTCATTTGGAAAAAGCTCTCTCACTATTAAAAAATGGGAGCTGAATATGGATTTATCAGATGCTTTTTTCTTAACCACTCCGATCTAGGCAAGACTCCTTGGCCTTCCTTTAGAATTTTGGCATGAAGATATTTTTAAAGGAATTTCTAGTTCATTTGGTGAACTAGTGGCTTTAGATAATGCTATGGCTTCAAGATCTAAACTTCAAAGTGCTAGACTATATGTTAAAGTGGCAAATTTGAATCATCTTCCATAAAAGGTGGAATTAGTCTCAAACTTAGGAAAAAGAATACAGGAAATTATTTATGAAGATCTTCCAAATTCCTACTATGCCTGTAAAAAATTGGGTCATTTGGTCAAAAACTATCCTAATAAAAGTAAGAATCTTCCAAACATTGAAAAGGAAGTGAAGAAGACTAAAGTTTAGAAGAAAGTGTGGAAACCTAAAGTCGCTCACAAAGAGAAGCAAGAGAAACTAGATTTAGTTTCTTAAGATGAAGTGACTATAAAAGAAAGTGAGAATATTGAAAAAAAAGGATTTTGTGATGCCTGAGTAGAATAAAGAAGATATTGTGGATTTAACAAAACAAATGGTTATTTATCAAAAGATGGATGAAAGATGGGAAGATCTAGTTAAGATGGATGTTCTAGAAGAAGGGGAAATCTAGTCTGATTCTGGAAATATGATGGAGAAGGGAGAATCCCAAAATACCCATGCGACTAATTATCAGAAATCTGACTCAATGCCTCAAGAGATGCCTACTTGTAAAGATAGTTTTCCCTTTAGGAACGATCTTGATATTGAAGAAACAAAGGAGGAAGGGAATGATCCAAAACATAAATCGAATCAAAGGAAAAAGGCTGAAAAGAAGACTAATACAGCCCCCAAGGGAGTGTAGACAAGAAGTAGTAAAGTGGACCAGCAAGATAAGGTTAAACAAAATGTTGGTACTCTAGATAAACCTGGAAGAAGACCCTCTAGGAAAACTAGAGAAATGGAAAGCATGCAGAATATTGTTTATGGTAGACATGCAACTATTCTGGATTTTACCCCTAACAAATAGAAATGAAAATTATTACTTGGAATATTAGGGGTTTGAACAGTATCCATGAACTTGATGTTTTTAGGAATCTTGTTAGAGAGCAGAATTGAGATTTTCTTCTTTTACAAGAAACAAAGATGGAAAAAGAGAAAGTTGAACAAATTAAATCTTTTAAAGATTACTGTTTAAAAGCTAGCAATTTAGAAGGAGCTTCAGGGGGAACTTTGATGTTATGGAAGAAGAATTATTACTTAGGAACTATTTTGAATGCTAGTAAACATCTTATGGTGATTAAAATTACTAGTATTGATCACAATGAGGAGTGGTATATTGTCAATATGTACCCTCCCAATACTAAGAACCTTAGAAAAAAGGTATGGGATACTCTCTCATATATAAAAAGTAATGACTATTTTTGGCAATGGATCATTATGGGAGATTTTAATGTTCCTCTTTATGAACATGAAAAAAAAGGGAGGAAATGTGAGTTAGTTGTAAGGAAGATTGGATCTCATGGATTTTATTAATAAGGAGGGTTTAATGGATATGGATCTTCATAGAATTCAATATACCTAGAGCAATAAGAGAATTGGAAACGATTGTATTTACGCTTGTCTTGATAGAGTTATTATCTCACCTGATTGGACTAAAGAGTTTATCTGTCAGCTAGGAGCTTTTTAGAAAATTGGGTCAGATCATTTCCCTCTGATATTTACTACTGCAAAGATTAATAGTAAGAAAAACTTCCCTTTTAGATTTGAAAAAATGTGGATGCAACACCCATAGTTTGAAAGTAAACTGGCTGAATGGTGGAACATAGATGTTGAAGGTACTGCTCTTTATAGAGTAGCCTCTAAGCTTAGAAATGTTAAAAAGAAGGTTAAAATATGGAATAAATATTGTTTTGTAACATTTTTGAGAATAAAATAGGTATAAAGGAAGAACTTCAAACCATTCAGGATAACATATAGAAGGAAGGATATACTCCTGACCTTGTTACTAAAGAAAACAAAAAGTTGGCCCAATATCATGATATTATCACTAAAGAAGAAATCTATTGACGACAAATATCCAAATTGATATGGCTGAATGAAGGAGATAAAAATGCAAGATTTTTCCATCTTCCTACTCTAAAGCACAAAGCCAAAACTCATATATTTCACACCTTAAAAAGGGAGATTTGAAGATTTCTGAGGATAAGGATATTATGGAAGAAATGGCATCCTTTTTCTCTTCTTTAATGACTACTAATCCTAACATTAATCCTCTTCACCAAGCTAATCTTCTAAAGGTGATCCACCTTTAGTTACGAGGGAGGAAAATAAATTTTTAGGATCTATTCCCAAGGAAGAAGAAATCTTTAAATCTGTGTGTTCCCTAGGAGGAGACAAAGCACCTGGTCCAGATGGATTTCCCATGTTCTTTTTCTAGAAGTCATGGAGACTAGTTGGAAAAGATGTGTGTGATGTTGTGAAGGAATTTTTTGGAGCAAAAAAAATGCTAAAGGAAATCAATTCCACATTCCTTTGTCTAATTCCCAAAAAGATTGGGGCTAATTCTCCAAACTAGTTTAGACCGATTAGTCTATGTAATTCCTTCTACAAGATTATTTCAAAAGTTCTTACTTCTAGGTTGCTCCTTGTGCTTCCATCTCTTATTGCTAGTCAAAAAAATGGCTTCATCCCAGGTAGACAAATTCTTAATTTGGTTATTGTGGCTCATGAGAATATTCATTCTTTGTCTTGCTCTAATAATCAGGGGTTTATTATAAAAGTTGATAATGCTAAAGCCTATGATAGAGTTGAATGGGTCTTCCTTGCTAAAACTTTACAAGCCTTTGGTTTTGATCATAAGGTTGTTGGAGTTATTTATCAGTTGATCTCAACTTCATCCATAGCTATCCTAATCAATGGAAGTTCTTCTCATTTTTTTAATCCTTCTAGAGGTCTGAGATAGGGAGACCCCTTATCCCCCATACTCTTTGTTATTATGGCTGATTGTTTGGGGAGATATATAGGGGATTTGGTTCAAAAAGGAGTTATTAAAGGACTGCAGCCTTCTTCTCAACTCCTAACTTGTTCTCATGGTCAGTTTGTAGAGGATACCATTTTCATGGGTAAATCTAAAGTTAATGAAGCTAGAAACCTTAAGCAAGCCCTTAATTTGTACTCTTCTACCTCAGGTCAATTGATAAATTGGAATAAAAGTGTTGTGTTTTTTTATTAATACCCCTATCCCGAGATAGAACAACATTGCTAAAATTCTAGGGTGCTCAATAGGTTCTTTTCCCTCTATTTATTTGGGTCTCCCTCTAGGTCCAAAGGTTCCTGATTCCTTCTAGGAAGATCTCATTAAGAAATTTAATAAGAAGTTGGTGGGCTGAAAAGGTAATCTTTTGAGTCAAGCAGGTAAAATTACTCTTCTTAAAGCTTGTCTTCAAAGTATCCCTACTTATGCTTTGAGTCTTTTTAGAATTCCAATGAAATTTGCAGGTACTATTGAAAAAATTCAGAGGAATTTTTTATGGACTGGTACTAAGGAAAAGAAGAGAATGACTCTAATTGCATGGGATCAAATTTTTAAGCCTATCAGATATGGTGGATTGGGAATCAAGTCTATAAGAAGCATGAAAAAAACTCTTTTGGAAAAACAAGGATGGAGAACTTATCATGATGATAAGGAATGTAGTACTATATGGAAACGTAAATACCTTTTTAATGCTAACTCTTTAGCTGATTTCTTTTCATCTCTTGATGCACTTTCTCCATATGCTATATGGGGAGCTATTCAAGGAACAAAGAACATTCTAGGTAAGGGTTGTTCCTAGAAAATTGGAAATGGGAAAAAAGTGAGATTTTGGGAAGATGTTTGGTTATTGGACCATCCTCTAATTGATGACTTTCAAGACACCACTTGCATTGATAGATGTAAGACAATCTATGGCACTTTAGTGGAACATTACTGACATGACAATACTTGGGTGAACTTGATTGATGTTGACTAAGGTTTTAACAATAGACAGTTAAGTTTGAATGCTTTTTCTCTATATCCTAACCATGAGTATGAGATGATATGGAATGTTGATTCTAGTGGTTAGTTTAAAGTATCTTCTTTGTTTACTTCTAAAGAGAAAGGTATTCAACCTTTAAGGTCTCAAGCCTGGATAAAGGGTCTCTTACCTAAAATAAAAATCTTCTATTGGATATTACTTCAAAACAAAATTCTCACTCAAGATAACCTACAAAAAAGAGGTATTAATGTAGTAAATAGATGGACTTTATGTAAAGATGGATTTGAAGATAGAAATCACTTGTTCTTGAATTGCTCTTATAGTCAACAAGTGTGGAATGTTGTTCTCATCTACTAGAATGTAACTTGGATCCATCAAAATAATGTTGAACTTTTTTTTTAAAGTTGGAGGTGTCCTTCTAAGGATCCTAATGTGGATTTCCTATGGAAAACTACTCTACCCCATCTCTGGTGGGGCATCTGGAAAGAAAGAAATAACAAAATCTTTAGAAACAAAGAATTTCCATTATGGGTGCTTGGACAAAATATTGTTAGAGCCATAAAGGAAAATTGCAAGTCTAAGAGGAAAAGTGATCAAACTTTTCAAATTTATACTCCGATGCAATCATAAGGTTCTCATTTGAAAATAGATAACCCAAGATTGATGACCAAATGGAAGGCTCCTCCTATTAGATAGATCAAAGGAAACTTTGATGGTGCTGCTAAGGGTAATCCGAGTAGAACAAGGTGTGGAGGAGTCTTAAGAGATCATACAGGTAATATAATTGATGTCATTGCAATTCCAATAGGTAATTCAAATAGCCACATAGTAGAGGCTACTACTACTTTATATACTATAAGGTTAGTAGTTGAAACTGGTCGTCCTCATCTCTGGTTGGAAGGTGACTCATTAAATATTATAAATATGCTTAATAATAAAAATTCAATCACTTGGTCGATTGAGGAAAGTGTTATGGAGATTAAAACTTTAATAAATAAATTTGAAAAAGTGATTATATCCCACACTTACCACGAAGGTAATGGGGTGGCTGATTGGGTTGCCAACTATGCAGTCCAAATGGGATATAAGATGACGCAGAATGGTGACCTCAAGAAAAATGTGGATCTCAAAGCCCTCATTAATTATGATGCTACTCATGCGATGGTGGGAAATATTTGCTAAGATTAGAAAATTAATTATTTTTTGAAGTGGGCCTATGATTGTCAGTGTTCCTTCCCTGAGGAAGTACATTTATGTGATAGACATCCTAGCAATGCACCTATCAGGCGCAACGTGGGTTTTATTTGTTTTAATGAATAAATAATATATGTTTAACTCTCATGCTTTCCACCTTCTACTAAATTTGGTTTGGTATAGTATTTTGAGTTCTTTGGAAATGGGACGAGAGCCATGAAAATAGGAACCCCCAAAATGTAAGGCATGGAAGGACAAAGAGGATGTATGGAAGATTTTGCAAAAGGGGAAGGTGACTAATTTTCTAGAGTGTCTTCATGGATTTAAACCTCATGTTACCATGGCCTTCTTCAAAAATTGGATAGAGGATAGGGTTTCTTTGCATGGCATCACTATGTAATTGACAGAGAATTTCATATCAAAGATAACATGCTTACCTATGGAAGGCATTAAGTTCAGCAAACAAATGAGCATTTCAAATGCTACATTCAAGAAGTTTTCCAAAATAGAAGTAGAGGAGAAAAACCTAGAGATCATCCACTAAAACCTACTCTAGGAAGAGTAAGGGTGATGAGACTATTAAGGGTAAGAAGAGGAGTCTAAAACATGAAACCCAACAATCCTCAGCATAATGTGGAAGAGGCCACTGAATTTGAGAACCTATAAAATAATGAGGAGAAAAACCTAGAGGAAGAGGAAAACATGAATGAGGGAGACTTTAGTTCCAATTTGGAAGGCTACCTGGATAGCAAGGAAAAAAATGGGAAGGAGCACAAGGAACAGAATAGTGAGAAGAAAAAAAAGATGGGTAATGTTGGTGATGAGGGAAACCAGAGTGACCATTCAAAGGAAGTAAGGGATAATAAAGAGTAAATGGAGCAGGCTAAGGAGGATCTTGTAAATACAAGGGAGGAGGAATAGACTAAAAAGGTTGTTTCTCCTACCAAAGAAGATGTGGAGAAGGATAAAAATGACTCACCTGATAGGGATACTATGCTCTCCTTTTTGCACACTGTAAAACTAAAATTTGATACCATGCTGCAAGTTGACTCATGGATGTATAACAAGTTGATGAGTCTCAAAAGAAAAATGGAAAATATGCGAAAAAATCAAGATATGGACTGAGTTAAGCTTAGTCAGATGGAAATCTAGGTGGGAAACATACCAAAAAAATTGAAGGACTATGAACAAAACCTTTGGCTACTTATCAAGGAAAGTGGAAATAAAATGGAATAGGTTACCTCTAGTATCTGCGTTGTTTTTGTGAGTCTAGGAAAGCGTACCAATGAAGAAATTATGTCGCCAAGGGGTCTTAGTAAGAGAACGAGGTAGAGTTCTAGGAAGAGGGTTGTGGAGGCTGGTGGTGGATGGGTCGTTGATTCCATCCAAGCTACTGTGGAGATTGGTAAAGAAGTGGTCAAAATGATCAAAGAGCTACAATAGTAGCTTTTACTAGTCTTTGGTCTCTGGTTTTTGTTCTTGTCCTAGTTTTATTTATTGGTCTTGGTAAATAGTTTCTATTTTTGGTAGTGATATCTAGTTTTTATCAGTGGTTTAAACTAGGTTCCAGGTCCTTGTAAAACCTAGGTTTGATTCTTGGATATTTTCTATGGTTTCAAGTCCCTGTAAAACTTGATTTTGATTTTGTTTAAAAGAAGGTTTTAGGTCCTTGTAAAACCTAGTTGTGCTTCATGTTTCATCTTTTCTACTTTTGTTAAAGGGTTTTGGGTTCCCTTCAAAACCTATTTTTATTGTAATCTAAAAACAAGTATAAGTCATTTCGTGGATCTAATTCCTAGTGGACCTAGTTTTCCAAATAAAGCACCATATAGATTGACACCCAATAAGAGTGAAGAAATTAATAGACAAGTGCAAGATTTTTTGTAGAAAGGTTTGATCAAAGAAAGCTTGAGTGATGTAGGGGCATCCAAGGTTCAAGGCTATTGACTCAAATGTGGGTTTTAGTCGAGATTTGGTTCAGGGGGTTATAACTTTTGACTCAAATGTGGGTTTTGCCTAAAACTTTATAGGCAATTGTGTGAGGAGTTATTTGAATTCTTGATCAATATAATTTTGATAGGTGGCCATTTTGACATTTTTTTTGGGAGCCTCAAATATCATCTTGGCCTACGAAATTATTTTTTTGTGATTTTTCCAATCTTTTTAGAAAGCTATTTTTGTAATAAATCTAAAATCATTATTTTGATTTTGTTGATTAGTTTGAAATTCATCTTGCCTTAGTTGGGGGATTTTCTTAGGAAAAATTAGGATTCATAGGATTGGTTTTGAAAATTACCAAAAATGGAAAAATCTATTTTTTCCAAAAATCTGCCAAATATGATCATTTTTGAAATTGTAATAATTAGTCATTTTCTTTCAAGAGGCAAAGCAGAGTTGGAAAATTTTAATGAAGAATTATGACATTCTAAAACTTCTTTGTTGTGTCATTTTCTGATTTATTGTTTGAAGGGTTTGGGTTACATCATTGAGTCCATGTATTGTACCTACTATATTGGCATGTAAGAAAAATGAAGAATGGAAAATGTGTATTGATTCTAGAGAAATTAATAAAATAAAAATGGAATATAGGTTTCCTATGTTGAGGATGGGTGATATAATGGATTGTTTGAGTCGAGCAAAGTATTTTACAAAGATTTAATTGAAGAGTGTTTTGTTAGAATATATAGTCCACTGATATAACTGAGAGGGTCAGGGTGAATCTATTATAAAACTATCATCACAAACAATACTCTTAAACAAATATAACCATGTGAGTAATATAAATTGAAACCATTACAAAGTACTCATAAACAATTAACACTAGATATGTTAACTAGGGAAACCCTTGATCAGAATGAAAACTTTGGTGGGTATGGTACCCACAAGATGATGTAATAATATAAATATTCCTTGTTAGAGGATAGACCCTATTAGGAGTCTATTAAAACATTTAGCACATATGAGTCCCTGTTAAGAAACTTTGAATCCTTGTTAGGAGTTGTAGAAGACAACTAGACCCACTGCCCAAATAACTTCAAGGTTAAGATCAAAGAACCCACTATTCAAATGATCTCTATATTATTCCCTCTAGAATAATAGAATTGTAATATACTTCCTTCCTCTATCTCTGTCCTATCATGGAGACTTCTACTTCTTTATATCTTGTGAGTAGATCTCATAGTGCACATCCAATTATCCCTTGGATCGCTTACATGCATTCAGTAAGCATTTTGCTTCTTCTTACACTACGCACTAATACTTTCCATTCCACTTGATCCTATAAATCCAAGTCTATTCACAAACATGGAGCACATCTTTCCTTTGTACCATATATTCATAATAATTCTTTGTGTTGGCCTTGAGGTTTTCCCAATTAATTAAAATAAGATAATTAATTAATGCACAATTACAACAACATTATCGGCTCACAATCTATACAAAACTTTACATGTGTAAACCACATCATTTGCACTGTTTGGTATCACCATATGATCATCCTCTATTACTATTATTTTCATATCACCTTCATTACATCTCAGATGAAAGATAGTGATAGATCATCAAAACTCTTTTTTCCAATGCTTTGTTCTTGCATGACTTCTAGTAAAATAGATGTAACTTTTATACAATATTGAATCAAACTTAGTCCTTTGAACTACATCATTAGGACAACCTCAAGAACATATCCTCCACTGCACATCATCTAAAACTTCCTTAGCTCCTATGCATACTAAGATTACTGACTACTATTCTTCTTGTCTTAATAGAATTACTATTGCATTGACATCAATGAAAAATATAGCCATGAATACATCATATCAATATTATTCAATGCTTAGGATACTCCCTCAATATAGTATCATCAGCATTCATGTTAACAATATACCCGTTTGGCATTGATGGAAACATAGATGAAAAATATCCAAGTTCCAAGGATACCAAACTATACTTTGTTATTGTCTTCTTCTCAAATCCTCTTCATCAATTTGAGATCTTTTGAAATGTTGTATTTTTCTTCTTATTCTTTTAGGATCGATAATAGTTGTTCATAATATAAAAAAATTACAATACTTTTTGGTTGTATCTGTGCACTTACACATCCTTTTGTGCACTTACATGAATCTTTCTAAATCTCCTTAAAGAGATAAATCTCCCCCATTTTCATCTCAATAGGTGCTTCTCTTCTTATGTATGTTCACTTAATATGTTTTTCATGTACATTCTCTCCCCCATTGACATCAATGTCAAAGGTGTCAATCACAATACCAATTACTAATCAGCTATTCAAATCATCAATCAGCTTGAATGTCCAAAGACATAGTTCAATACCAAATACCTAGAGTCCTTCATGACTTAGTACATATCAAATACTCCCCCATATAGGAAGCATCAACATTTAGTCTAATCTAACCATAGTGCTTTTTACCACTGTACCGATGCACTCCTTTCATCAACTACTCTAAAGTAGGTAGGGGCCTAACCCCTAACATACCTCATAGGTACTCAAAAGTATCTTTAGGGAAAGGATTTGTAAAGATATTTGCAATATGATCTTTAGTGCTTACATACTCCAACCTTATTTCTTTCTCTATTACCTTTTCTCTCAAAACTTGATACTTTATGGATATGTGCTTTGTCTTAGAATTCAATACTAGACTCTTTTCCATACTATACTTGTGTTATCACAATAAATGATAATAGGTTCTATAAACTCAATTCCAATATCCTTTAGCATTTATTTCATCCACATAGCTTGATTATCGTTATTTGTTGTTGCCACATACTCTGCCTCATATGTACTCTGATATATACAATCTTGTTTATTGCTCAACCAAGAAACCAATCTTCCTCCAAGAAAGAATGCTCCACCACTAGTGCTCTTTCTATCATCCATAATGCCTACCCAATCTAGATCGGTATATGCATACAATGTGAAATCACTTGATCTATCATATCATATTCCATAATTAGATGTACCCTTCAAATATTTGAATATCATCTTTACTGTTGCATAATGATACTCTATTGGATCATCTTGAAATCTTACTACAATCCTAACTACATTAGCTATATCTATTTTGGTTTGAGTAAGATAGTGAAATCCTCCAATCATAGATCTATTCTTGTTATGCTCATTCATCTTATTTTTGAATACCCATTTGGTTCCTATCACATTCTTTAGTAATTACATACACCAACCTTATTTCTTTCTCTGTTACCTTTTCTATCAAAACTTGATACTTTATGGATATGTGCTTTGTCTTAGAATGCAATACTAGACTCTTTTCCATACTATACTTGTGTTATCACAATAAATGATAATAGGTTCTATAAACTCAATTCCAATATCCTTTAGCATTTGTTTCACCCACATGGCTTGATTATAGTTATTTGTTGTTGCAACATACTTTGCCTCATCTGTACTTTGAGATATACAATCATGTTTCTTGCTCAACCAAGAAACCAATCTTCCTCCAAGAAAGAATGCTCCACCATCGGTGCTCTTTCTATCATCTATAATGCCTACCCAATCTAGATCAGTATATGCATACAATATGAAATCACTTGATCTATCATAGCATATTCCATAATTAGATTTACCCTTCAAATATTTGAATATCATCTTTACTATTGCATAATGATACTCTTTTGGATCATCTTGAAATCTTACTACAATCCTAACTGCATTAGCTATATCTAGTTTGGTTTGAGTAAGATAGTACAATCCTCCAATCATAGATCTATTCTTCTTATGCTCGTTCATCTTATTTTGAATACCCATTTGGTTCCTATCACATTCTTTAGTGCTTACATACTCCAACCTTATTTCTTTCTCTATTACCTTTTCTATCAAACTTGATACTTTATGGATATGTGCTTTGTCTTAGAATGCAATACTAGACTCTTTTCCATACTATGCTTGTGTTATCACAATAAATGATAATAGGTTCTATAAACTCAGTTCCAATATCCTTCAACATTTGTTTCATCCACATGACTTGATTATAGTTATTTTTTGTTGCAACATACTTTGCCTCATCTGTACTCTGAGATATACAATCATGTTTCTTGCTCAACCAAGAAACCAATCTTCCTCCAAGAAAGAATGCTCCACCACTAGTGCTCTTTCTGTCATCTATACTACCTACCCAATCTGCATCACTATATGCACATAATGTGAGATCACTTGATCTATCATACCATATTCCATAATCAGATATACCCTTCAAATATTTGAATATCTTTTTTATTGTTGTATAATGATACTCTTTTGGATCATCTTGAAATCTTTCTACATTCCTAACTACATTGGCTATATCTAGTTTGGTTTGAGTAAGATATTTCAATACTCCAATCATAGATCTATTCTTCTTATGCTCATTCATTTTAGTTTTGAATACCCATTTGGTTCCTATCACATTCTTGTCTTTAGGCCTAGAAACTAATTCCCATGTTTCATTCTTTACAATCTAATATAGTTATTCTTTCATAACTTGCATCCAATGATCATCCTTACATGCCCCATCTGTGCTCTTAGGTTCCACTTGAGAAATTGGACACAATTCTTCATTTACTCTATTCCTTGTCATTACACCTTTATCCTTGCTCCCAATTATTTTCTCCAAAGGGTGATTCTTTTTCATCTTTATGTTGGAAGTAGGAGTTGACATTTCAACTCTGATCTCTTCCCTATGTTTAGATCTTTGTTCTTCTCTATGCTCAACAGATACTTCATTCTACAAATCATTGTTAGTCTCAAAAAGAACTTTAGAAATTTATCTAAAAAATCTAGAACTATCCTCCTCTTCATTAGAATTATAATCTACCATCTTTTCTTTAGTACCAAACTTTTCATCAATCCTTACATTTGTGCACTCAACTATTGTCTTAGTTCTATATCTGAAACATCTATATGCTTTTCTTTTCAATGAGTAACCAAGAAACATACCTTCATTGCTTCTGGGATCAAACTTACCTATATCATCATCTCTCTTTATGTAACACTTATTTCCAAATTATCATAAATACTTGACTAATGGTGAGTGACCAAACCATAAGTAATAGGGTGACTTGATCATACCTTTTATGATCTATACTTTGTTCAAAGTATATACTACAGTGTTAAATACTTCTCTCCTAAATGTCTTTGAGACATCATTCTCAAATAACATCACTCATGTTGCTTCTACTATTGACTTTTTCCATCTTTCAGCAATCCCATTCTATTTAGGTGTTATAGGTGAAGATAACTATCTTTTGATTTCATTCTCTTCACAGAACTCTCTAGAAGTGAACTCTCCTCCTCTATCTAATCTTAAACACTTAATCTTAACACAAGATTAATTTTCAACTCTATTCATGGATATCTTAAATTTCTCAAAAGCTTCAAACTTCTCTTTAAGAAATGCTACCCACATCATCCTAGTGAAATCATCAACAAAAATCATAAAGTATCTTTCAACATAGAGTCCTCTAGTTCTTGTAGGACCACTCAAATTTATGTGAACAATCTCTAGTTTCTTTGTAGTAGAGAATTTCTTGTTAGGAAAAGACACTTTCCTCTACTTAGCCAAAATACATTCCTTGGAGACAACATTAATAGGCTTAATAATCTTAGGCACATCTCTCACTGCAAATGTTCTTCTAACTTTCACAATATTATCAAAGTTTATATGAAAAAACCTTCTATACCATAACCAACTATTATCAACCTTTGCAACTAAACATGTTATTTTAGTAGGATTCAACTAAAATACATTACCTCTAGATCTGATTCCAGTTCCAATCAGCTTACCATCCTTGTCTTTAATAATACAAGTTTTCTTTATGAACTGCAATAGATATCCCTTGTCTACCATTGTCAAACACTTAACAGATTATGTTTCAAACCATCAATAAAGTAAACATAATTAGCGTTAGTTTCAACATCAAGAGTAATAGATCCAATCTCTATAACATGCAGGTTGAATTGTTATCAACTCTAACAATACCTCCTTTATGATTTATGAACTTAACAAATTTGTTCATATCACCAGTCATGTGATGTGAATATCCACTATCAATTATGCAATTTGATTTCTTCTCAACTTATGTAACTAGAGCTCTCTCTTCTCTACCAAGGTTATCTTCCTTAATAGCAACAAATCCTAATTCATCATCACTTTCACTTTGATCCTTTTCATTATATTCTTCATCCTCATTAGAATATAAACAATTACCATCCTTATCTCTTCTAGGCTTAAAGTTTCCTCAAAAAAAAATTTCTCTTTTAGCAAATTTAGATGCATAATAACCATATTCATCACAAGTCCAACACTTAAATATTTTCTTACCATCTTTCTTTCTTCTTACCAGAAGGGATATTCCTTCTTAAGTATTCTTATGTTCTTCATATATGCTATTACTAGAAAAATCTCCTCTTACACTTTTACTTCTTGAGAGATTAGGCCAAATGTGCATAGCACTGAAAGCTACCTCAACTCTGGCTAATTCTCCAAACTATCTCATTTCTTCTTCTACAAATTCTAATCTCCCAAGAAAAGTTTCCTTTGTGAAATCTTTGTTGTAGGGCATTACTATACGAATCATTTGAGTTGTTTGCTTGAATGGTGTTGATAAACTTTTAAATATCTTCAATTTAACCTCATCATCATCTTTAATTCCACTAAGAGATCAAATGCCTATGACAATTTCTGATATTCTTCCTACATAATTTCTTCAATGGATTCATCTTCCATCATCTTAGCATCTTAACATGTGCAAATCCAACTTTTTAGTTTCATGATCATCACCTTCAAAAGTAACTTCTAATGCTTTCCAAATTTCATGAGAAGTTTCAAATGTCTTTACCTAATTATATTCATTTTCTATAAGAGTTGACAAGAAGGCTTCTTTGGCTCTCATGTTACACATGAACATATCTCTTTCTCCCTCACTACATTCCTCTATCTTTGATTCTTCAACAATTTCCTTCTTATCTTTTGTCAAAAGCCAATAACCCAGACCCATGCACAACAGATGAGTCTTTATCTTTTCTTTCCAACTATTATAGTTGACCCCATCAAATCTTCGACTATCTTTCTTGAATATATTCTCCATTGATCTTTACAAATAGTACTCTTAAACAAACTTAGCCATGTGAGTAATATAAACTAAAACGACAACAAAGTACTCATATACAATTAACACCAGATATGTTAACTAGGGAAAACCTTGATTAGAGGGAAAACCCCAATGGGGATGGTACCCACAAGATGATGTACTAATATAAATATTCCTTGTTAGAGGATAGACCCTGTTAGGAGTCTGTTACAACATTTAGTACATATGAGTCCATGTTAGGAGACTTTGAATCCCTATTAGGAGATTCCAACCCTATTAGGAGTTGTGGAAGACAATTGGACCCACTGCCCAAACAACTTCAAGGTTAAGATAAAAGAGCCCACTGTCCAAATGATCGTTGTATTATTCCTTGTAGAATAATAGAACTATAATATACAACCTTCCTCTATCTCTATCCTATCAACTAGACTTTTTCTTCTTTAGATCTTGTAATCAGATCTTATACTACACATCCAATGATCCCTTGGATCATTTACACACATTTAGTAAGCATTCTACTCCATCTCACACTATACACTAATCCTTCATAGTCCACTTGATCGTCTAATCCAAGACACATTAAAAATAAGGAAAAAAAGCTCTCCTTTATACCTTATCTTCATAATAATTCCTTGAGTCAACCTTGAGGCTCTCCCAATTAATTAAAATAAGATAATTAATTAATTCACAATTATAATAGCATTGTTAGCTCATAGTCTATTCAAAGAGATTGTTAGATTGCATGAATTTCCCAGAAGTATTATCTCTAATAGAGACAATAAGTTTTTTTGTTATTTTTGGAGTACTTTTTGGAAGAAGATGGATATTAAGTTGAATTTTGGTTCTACATTCCATCCATAGATACATGGAAAGAAAAATGTTGTAAATAAAAGTTTGGGCACTATTGAAATGTTCACTTGGAGATAAACCAAGTAATTGAGACATGGTTTTGGCACAAGCCAAGTTTGCATATAATAATTTTGTAAATTGGAGTATAGGGAAAAAACCTTTTGAGATTGTTACTAGAATGCAAACTAGAGGTATATCAAATTTGAGGGATATTGTTGGTGAAAAGAAGAGAAGTACTAAAGGGGAAGTATTTGGTGATCTTTTATGAAGTCTTTGCACAACGAATTGAAGATGAAGTTGGAACTAAGTAATTAGAAGTATAAAGAGAATGCTAATAAGTCTAGAGAACATCATTTTTTTAAGTTAGTGACGAGGTGATGGTTCATTTGAAGAAAGACATATTTCCTATTGGAACATTTAGTAAGTTGAAAATGAAGGATTTTGGACCTTATAAAGTCTTGACGAAGTTTGGAAATGGTTATGATTATGAAGTTGATTTACCTAATGCCATGGATATATATCTTCTATAATCACTTTTTTTTTTTTTTTTTATAAGTATTATGAGTCAGATGATGACGTTCTTGCACTTGATGATTATCCTAATTTATTGAAGAGGTTGGGAAGATATTGAACCAGAAAGTTGGGAAAAGCACAAGAGTAAAAGATTTATATGAAGATTTGGTGAAGTGGAAGAACTAAGTAGTTCAAGATGTTACATGAATTTCTAAATCTAAGTTGCATTCAACTTAGGTTGTGACACTTGCATAATTTAGGAGAACCATTTCTTTCAACCCAGTTGTCTAATGCAGGAGCATCTTGGGTTATCTTGTTATCCTACTCATTTTTTTCATTGTACCTATTAGTACCAAGTTGTAGTTAGTGTCAAGTTCCAATGGGTGTTGAGCTATAGTTGTTGCTAGGATGTTCAATGTTGGCCAAGTTGCCAGTATTGACCATGTGATTTGGTAGTTAAGTGTTCCTTCATGTACTGAGTGAACCTAATTTTTGTTGATGCTTAGTTCCTTCTTTGACTAACTTTGTCTATGATTGGTTCTTAGTTTGAGCTGACTTGTGTATTTAATTTGGATTGTGAATTTAATGTATGGATATTGTCTTGGGATGTGTGTATGTTGTTTTACGATTAACCTTCAATATTTTAATGATCTAGAATCTTCTGTAAGCCATTTTGGCAAGTATAAAGAAAGGTTTTTAGGCTTAAGATAAGTATAACTTAGAGATTCTTAGGAGGAGTGAGATAAGTTGAGGAAGTTGAAAGTCTAAATTAATGATCTACGACAATTCTAATTCTAGAATTTCATAAATATTGTTGGTTATAACCTAGAAGGCCTTCTAGTTGAGAATGTATGCAGATAATTTGATAAATTGATAAATTATCTATTGTTCTCTCTCTCTCCTTGGTGTTGTTCTTTGTGTTGTTTTCTTCCAATATGTTTACTTAGCAAGATGATTGGATATTTAGGTGTGCCTCTGGCCCTAGCTTTTTGATCCCTTGAGTCACCATAGCTTGTCTATTTCACATTCTTTTTCTCTAACTCCTTAAACCCTTTATGTCTATCTCCTTATGTCTCTCCCCCCCCTTATCTATGAATATCTTACTATATACCCCAATCTTATTCACACCATATCTCCTACTATATATCTCCATTACTCTATTTCACTCTTTCTCTCCTCCCCCTCTCTATCTCTTTCCAACTATATCTACCTACATATAATTTTCTATCTCTATTTATTTCCATTTCCTCTCTTTCCTTATATATATACACCCTAAAATGGTTGCCTAGACTATGGGACCCCATTATTCAATTTATGAAACTTCTTGAATCAATAGTTTGCAATATTTTATTAAATCAATTCAAATCAATTTCTTTGATCAAATTGTAATTGATTCAATTATTTCAACATTTTTTAAGGTTCAATCATTTTATCCCAAGTCTTATTTAATTAAAAGAAAACCTCTCTTTTAATTAAATAATTAATCCATATTTAATTAATTAAGAGAAAAAGCCCTCTTTTAATTTAGTTAAATTTTTCCTATTTAATTAAAAGAACTTGCTCCCTTTTAATTAAATAAAATGTCAGTTGAAAAAGGAAATGAAATAAATAAAAATTAAATAATTTTTTTTTCCTCTACACTTAAATGCACATATCTCTAAGTGGAATTCCTCTTTTTCCTCTTTTTCCTCTTTCCACTTTCTTCTCAAACACTCCTCTTTTCTCATTGGTGAAATTTTTTCTCACATGGATCAAACTCTATTATCCCATATTGGTTGTGAGAAGCCTCTCATGTCCACATTTTCCTTTATAAGGAGCCCTCTCCTTCTCATTTTCATATAGAGCAATATAGAGAGACATAGAGAAAGAGATAGAGAGAGATGTAAGAAAGATATATAGAGCAATAGAGAGAGATATAGAGAAAATAGCTCGTTGCTATAGTATTGTTATGCTACAAGTCTAGAGAGTGATTTTGGAGATGAAGTTTGAGCCTTAGGATTTGGACATTGGAGCTTCATTGAAACTTCTCTCTTCTTATCTTATTCTCTCTTGCATCCATGGCTTCCATCATGAGGTTTCATCCTTGCATTTTCATATTATCTTAGAGTCATATTTGTTTCCATAGATTAATATTGTATTGTTATTTTCTTTCACAGATTAGATTTTTTTTTTTGCATTGGTTTGCATTGTTATCATTTAGATTAGCTTGCATCTTCATTTGCATTCATATTTTGATCCTTGAATCTCTTATTTTATGGTGTACTTACATGGGCATGAACTAGGTCAAACTAAGTGCCTCCATTACAAACCCTTGCACTCCATGAATAGAGAGCTATGAGCTACCATTCAAGACCTCATTCTTGAGAAATCTTGGACATAATGAATCATAGAAGTGTACTTAAATTTTAGGCATACATTTTTTATGCCCACCATGGGGCAACCCACCTTTACTTGCTAGTTTTAGATTTTTTGGAGTTAACCCCCCTATGCAGATTTGTTTGGAGATAAAAAACCCTAGATCGAAAAGATTTGATTGTATCTCCTAAAAATTTTGATGTTTTCTATAGAAATTGTTTTTGTAGGGTGATGACATATCAGAGAAGCTTTAGTCCAATTTTAAGATTTTTCTAAAGTATTTTCAATTTTTTACAATTTTTTCTTGATTTCTCATGAAAAATCATTTTAGGGCACAAATTAAGAATTTTTTGGAAATGTTTACATTTTTTGAAAGCTCTCTAAATTCTAAATAGAGTTGGTTCTTCTTATTTTTATTTTAGAGATCATAGTAGGGCTCAATAATTTGATTTGCAAAAACTGGTCTATTTTGACAAAATGGCTCTCTACGACACAAATGAAAAGATCTTTTCAAAATTTTGACATTTTTGGAAAGCTGTCTGATTTTTTATAGGGGTCCCATTTCTATGTTTAAGGTTTTGGATTTGAATTCATATAGATAGGTCCAATCTTGTTGACTAGGTCAAAAATCAATATTCAAAAAAGGGCATTTAATGAATAGCTTGCATTTAATTTTCATATGGACCAATGCATGATGTGAGCTTTCATTTGGATTATTTTCTGGTTATTATCGCCCTTAAAAATTAGATTTTTAGATCTAACCCTATTTTTTCATAAGTTGGATATATATTTCATATCTTGTGTTTTCTTGTTTTGCTTGTTGCTTTGTTCATTGTGAGCAAGCATTCAAGTGTAAACAAAAGGTACACCAGAGAAAAGACACATTGCAAGGATTACCAAACTTTTTTTGGATCTCTATAAAATTTGGATTTGGAAGTAAAATAAACCCTCTCATGTGTTTGGCTTGAGTGCTTTTACATGCTTTCATAGATTCACACTTCATTTGGTGCTCTAAAATTGGATCTAGATTTACTTTCACGCATATGTGTTTCACATAGTAATTAGGCCCTATGAACACTTTTTATGGAGTTCTTAAGGGAATGTGCTTCATTCGCTTTCCTTACATGCAAAGCTCTTCTCGAGGATAGATCCCTTTGTTGGTAGGCAAGGATATTTGTTATTATCTCACTATGCCTCTTAGATTTGTCCTCAACATCCATTAGTACTTTTTCTTTTGAGATTGGTGGTGTTTTTTTTGGATTTTCCAATAATTTGGTGAGGTGATTTTGAATTAGCATGTCAAAGAATCTTGTTGCTATGTTTGGGTAAGGTGAAGAGGCTAGAGGAGTATGCTTTGTTCCCTTTTGGGCACATTAGAAACTTGGAACCCTTGAATCCAAACCAAGTCCCCATGTGGTACAACTTTGTGAGGCTTCCTTTATTAGAGAGGGTTAACTGTAGTGAACATTCCCTTTATTGGGTCAACCACGTGGACGAAACCTCAAGCAATAATAGCCATTTTTGACACAGTAGTAGGAACCACTATATAAATATCCTTGTGAGGGCTATCCTCATAGGTGTATTCTTTTGTTGGGTTGTCAGATCTCCTCAATATCTTTGATTGGTTAGATTCTCAGAATATGTTAAAACCTTGGTGTGCTAGGATTGGATTTCACCCACTCTAGATTGCAAAAGCTTTAGAGTTGAACATTACTAAGAACCATAATGCTGCCAAATTTTCTTTTCTAAGATTATGTCCATGATTGGAAAACATTTTGAGAACATACGCAATGGTGGTTTTAGGGATTAGACTAATACTAAGACACTATTCTTGTTTATTTGCAAGGTTGCTTTGCCCCTTGCTCATTGTTTGAAGATGTTTGCTTGAAATCCCTAATTCTTGTCTTGTGTGCCTAGTTTACTATTCAAAATTTATCACACCTAGTTGGATATTTAAAATAAATAAAATCTAAGTTCCTGAATCGAGACTTTATGATCAAACTACTTTTCTATCCTGTTATTTCTAGTCTCCCTAGGTTGATTTGGTTTAAATTAGGCTACTTACCCCATTGTTAAAAACTTGTTTGCACCTTGGGTTATTGTGTTTTGACCTCTCAAATTAGTAATCTTTGATTTCACAAGTGACCTTTTTTGGAGTTAGTGAGTTAGAGACCATCCTTATTGAGAAAGATATACCTTTAGATTCTTTGATATTATGCTTGGAGAGTCTTAGTAATTTCTTATCCATCCACTTTCATAAAAATTTAATTTTAATTATTGATAATTTGGATAAATCATCCTCCTAGTCCATATGTGCTAGGGTATTAATCCAAAGTTGTGCGCACCTCTGTGGTAGTGTTGATTTATGCCTATTGCAAAATTCTATCTCATCACATCTCTTTTGGACAAGTGAGTACTTCTACTATCCTAGTTTGGTACCAACATTTCTTAGGGTTATCCTATCACCTAGTACCTTTTCTTCCATGCTGGTTACAACAAGATATCTGGTAGATCAAGGAAAGTGACCTGAAGTCATCTTTAAATAATTACCTTTAGTTCAAACTCATCAAAGACATAAGGGAAAAGAGAATGTGTTTGTTCAATCACCTAAGAATATTCCACAAGCTTTGTTTGACCCTAGTAGTGACCTTATTGATTTGAGTACACCTTTAGCATCACCTCACTTAGATATGGATATGGATATTTACAATGGCTCCACAAAAGAAGAATCAAAGTGGTGAATACTATCTTGACCTCTTGATCGGTGGTCCCACTCATGAAAATAGACCAATTTCAGCCCATATTGAGGATAGATATTTGGATGCATACCAAAGGGCTGAGAAAGGTAAGCATTATGCATATCAAGAAGAGAAATCACAATATGATGATTGAATTAGTGAGCCTTCTACCACTCATGTGAATGCAACATTTACTGGTAACTGGTTTAGATAGTCAAGACTATGTACACCACTCATGACACCTTTAGGTTATGTGAGTGGTAGACTTAAAGTACTTGAGCATAAAAGAAAAGCCCTTCTAGAATAACATGCTAAGAAGAAAGAACAATTTAGATGCCTAGTTGAAGAAAGGCAAGTTATTATTGAGATGGAAAGGAAATCCCATCAAGAAGCACAAGACCTTCTCATGGCTTTGTAACTTGACAATCAATTCAATAATGTGCACATTGGTGGTGGAAACAACTCTCCTCCATCTATCCCTCCTAAGACTTCATGAACTGAAAGACACTCAAGAACATCTTCTCGATCTCCTAGCCCTAGAGGAAGGAGAGCTTTAAGACATGATTATTATAGGATACCAAAACCTCCTAGAGTTTCAAGACAACCTTCACAACAAGCTCATCATGGTTCATGATATGGAGGTGGTAGCTCAAACTTTGACTGTAATGTTTATGATTTTATGGCTATGCAACTAGACCCACATTTTCAGCAACATATGGAAGCATATATGGACCAAAATAGAGATAAATGCTTTCAAAATTTAATCAACAAGGATGATCCCTCTATGAAAGAAGAAATTGACCAATTGAAGAAATAATTGAAACAAATATCGGCACCCAAGAGTTCTTTCTCACTTCATTCAATTTGTCCTAATCCTTTTGATAAGTGTTGACATGAAATATTTTCCTAGAAAAATTGAGATCCCCCAATATGAAAAATATGATGGAAATTGGGATCTAAATGATCATGTGCATCAGTTCTATACTATGATTTCTGAGTTTCATCATGAGGACTCATATCTTATGAGATTATTTTTGAAGTCTTAAGGGTCAAGCAATGGAATGGTTTACCAATATAACTTTGCATACAATCTTTCACAATCTGTCTCGCTATTGGACTTATATCACACAAATAAAAATCAAGGAGAATCCTTTGTTACTTTCTTACAAAGATGGAGACTACAATGCTCTCACTATTCTAGGAATATTCCTAAGAAAGAAAAGATTGAAATCCTCATTAGTAACATGGTTCCTAAGATGCACAACAAATTTAAGAAGATGGTTTTTGAGTCCTTTGATACCATGGTTGAAGCTACATTTAGAATTGAGGATGTTTTGAGAGAGAAAGGTATTTTGACAAAAAATGGAAACAACAACAATAATGGTTAGAATAACAATAGCAAGAAGGATAAAGCAAAGAACACATATTGGAATAAGAAAAAACAAGTGCTTAATGATGGAGTTTTTGATTCCTTTAAGCCTAAAGACCAAGCTATTCTCCATTTGGCTAGTGCCAATCAACAAAATAACAAGCCAAGATATCAAGAAAGGCCTAAAGGGGAGAAACATAACTTTACACAATTGGGTGAGTCATATGAAGAGATATTCACAAACCTTCTTGCTCATAATCTTGTGTGCCCTTATGATGACAAATTTTTTAGCATACCTAAAGTCAAGCCATGGTAGTTAGATGAGAAGGCCTATTTCAAACTTCACAATGGCATTGGACACAGTATTGAAAACTATGGGAGATTTAAGAATATTGTTCAAGATCTTATTGAGACTAGAAAACTTGAAATAGATGGATTAAATATCAATGCTGATCACATAGCATTCAAAGAGATTTTTCCCAAGTATGAGAAAGGGGAAGCTTCCCAACCTAAGAATGGCAAGGCTACAATCAATTACACTTATGAAAGTGTAGAAAATGTTGTCAATATGCTTGAGGTTGTAGAAGAAAGTGTCAACATGATGGAAGATAAAGATCCCAATGGTTATGATTTAAATTTGAACTCTCCTATCGTTGGTGAAAAATCTATTTTGGTTCTAAGGGGTGCTCACTCAAGAGAGTCATCTCAAGGTCCCCTTGTCATTAGAGGACCCATTCAAACTAGTCAAGTAAACCTAAGCAAGTGTCTTCCCAAAGTCTCAATGTTGTTACACGAAGTCAAGGTCACTTTTTCATCAAAGGACCTAGTTCAAACCAACCAGGTAATCCAAAACAAGTGCAATCCAAGTATGTTCCTTCAAGACTAATGGTCAATTCTAGGTCAATTTATAAGCTTGTTGATCAATTACAAAGAACCCCCACTCAAATTTTGATCTTTGATCTTTTAGAGTTATCTCTGAGACACAAACAAGTCCTTGAGGATGCTTTGTGCATGGAAAATCTCCCCAAAAATTTAGATGTCAATCAATTCCAGAACATGGTTAATCATATTACTAGCCCTCATTACCTTTCCTTTTCAAAGGAAGATGACAAATATTTGATCCATCTACACAATCTTGCCCTTCATATTGAGGTCATGATCCATAGGACCTATGTTAGGCATGTGTTGATAAATGGGGGTTATTGGGCTTAATATTTTTTCTTTGAGTCCTTTAAAGGCATTAGGTTATTCTGAACAAGTTATTGATACTAGAAGGAATATTATTATCAAAGCCTATGATAAGGTAGAGAGAATTTTGAAAGGGTTGGCCATCCTTCTTGTTAGGGTTGGTCCTATTAAAAAAGATATTTTATTGCAAATAGTTGATGTTGGACCCCTTGCATACAATATTTTACTTGGTAGACCATGGATTCATGATATGCAAGCAGTCTCATCTACCTATCATCAGTGTGTTATGTTCCCTTACAATGGAATAGAAATTTTTATACCTAGGAATAGTATTTTGTCTATTAACTTGATTTCAGCAAGTACTCATGTTCCTCTCAATAGAGAAGTAGATGATTTTGATGCAACTTTAGCTAAATATAAAGACAAGTTCAAATCCATAGACCTTGGCATAGGAGGATATCAAGTCAAATCCTTTGCAATATAAAAAATTTCACCTAGGTCTTATGGTAAACCTTCATAAGAGATGAAACCTTCCTCTCCAGCTATGACATTATTTGACACATTTGTACAGTTGTTAGTACCTATTAAAGATGAGAAAGAAGATGTGGCTATTAGAGATTAGATTTATAAAGAAGAGAAATATATGCACAATGAGAACTTCACTCCCTCTTCTAAACCTTATGGAAGAGGACATACTTTTGTCAAGAAGATGGGCTATCCTAGACATGGCCCTCTTAGTAATACATTAGATCCTAGATCCAAACCCCTTGATCATGGTCTTTTTAGACACAAGTCTAAGAAGCTAGTTGGCCTAGTATATGCAAATCACAATAATATTTCTCTTATCCTTGGTAAGTCAAATAGTGAAGAAGAACAAGATTAAATACCTAATTTGGAAAATCAACAAGATATGTGTGAAGATTGGGTCCATTCTACTAATCTCCTTTGGGGAGATTCAAATAGTCCAGTATCTCATGAGACAGTTGCCAATTTAGAACAAGAGAGTGTGACCCTTGATGATATTGAGGCTTCCACGTCTAGATATCCCAAGCCTTAATGTTGTAAGCATCCTAGTCAAGATTCAAAAATACATTCTAATGAGTATGAATGGGACTCTCTCTTGGAGCCTTCTACAATTGATATGGATATTGACATTGTTCATACATATAGTTCTCAAACCGAGTTAGTAAATGATTCATGTATAGGATTAGATGATTTGAACTCACATGTTACCTTAGTGGATGATTCTTTGCTTGTTAGGATGAATCCCAATTTGGGTAGTTTAGGAAGTTACTTGATAGACTCTGACTCTTCGGTCACCAAAGATATCATTCATATTCACAACTTTGAGCCAATCATTAATTTACCCCTTGTTCATCTTGATTTGATTCATTGGTCCCGACATAATCACAAACTTGATATTTTAATGTTTCAAAATGATTATGAGATAGCTTTCTATTTGAATATTATTGAACTTGTAGTCTCTTCCACCAATGAATTGGCTATTAACATGATAGAGCTAGACATCAAGTGCCTTAGTTGCAAAATAAAGAGAAAATAAAATAAAAAGAATAGGAGTTTTGACAGATAAAACCACTATGTGGCAGTGTTAGAACCAAAAAATGTAAAAAGAAAGGAAGTATTCAATGGTGAAAACATCTCTGAGGCACCTAAGGATGAGGTGTTTGATCATCTCCCTAGATTTATTTTCAATATTGATCTTCAGTGCATATTGAACCAACACAAGCAGTCAATTTGGGTATAGATGAAGCTCCACAAATGGTACATTTGGCTCAATCTTTTTCATCACGAGAAAAAGAATCCTACACTAAGTTCTTACAATAAAAGAAGATCAATTTTGCATGGAATTATTTAGATATTCCAAGGATGGACATTAATCTTATTATGCAACACTTATACATAGCTCTAAGTTTTAAACTAGTTAAGCAAAAATTGAGAAAGATGCATCCTCACATTGCTTTCTTAGTCAAGGCAGAATTAGAGAAACTCCTTGGTGCAAAATTAATAAGAGCTATTGACTATTTTGAATGGATATCAAACATTGTACCAGTTTCAAAACATGACAAAAATATTTGAGTTTTCACATATTTTAGAGATGTTAATAGAGCATGCCCAAAGGATGATTTTACATTTCCTAATATAGACATGATAGTGGATATGATTGCAGTTTATGTGATTTAATCCTTAATAGACGGTTTTTCCAGATATAATCATATTAACATAGCTCTTGAAGATCAAGAAAAGACTACATTCACTTGTGCATGGGGTGCCTATTGTTGGAACGTTATGCCTTTTGGATTAGAAAATGTAGGAGCCACCTATCAACAAGCTATGCCAACTATTTTTCATGATATGATGCATAAAAACATACAAGATTATGTGGATGACACCTTGGCCAAGTCTAAGAAAAGAGATACACACTTAACTGATTTAGAAACCATTCTATATGGCATGGAACAATTTCAACTAAGGTTAAATCCTAAAAAGTGTGCATGGCGTCACCTCTAGAAAATTACTAGGATTCATCATTTCAGTATAAAGGAATAGAGGTGGACCCTAAAAAAGTTCAAGCAATCATGGATATGCCACATCCTAAAAAAATTAGTTAAATGAGGAGTCTTCAAGGGCATCTTCAATCTATAAGGAGGTTCATTTCATAGTTGGCAGATAGAGCTTAACCTTTCAATAAGAACTTACATAAAGGAGTCAAATGTGTATGGCATGAAGAGTGTCAAAAGTGCATAGATAAAATCAAGAAATACTTGGCCAATCCTCCTATTTTAATGCCTTCTATCCTAGAGGGACCACTTATTCTATACATTTCAGTGACATAGTCTTCCTTGGGGGCATTATTAGCTCAATTGGATGAACATGGGAAAGAAAGAACAATATACTACATTAGTCATACTCTTGTTTCATATGAGGTTAATTGCACTAGTATTGAGAAAGCTTTTCTCACAGTTGTGTTTGCTTCCCAAAAGTTGCGACATTAAATGCTTACACACACTACACACCTCATAGCAAAAATTGATCCACTTAAGTATTTGCTAGGTAAGGCTGCCCTCACAAGTAGACTTGCCAAATGGATGATTATCCTTTCAGAGTTAGACATAGAGTACATTGAGCGTAAAGCAATCAAAGGGCAAGACATAGCAGATCATTTGGATGATTTCACACTAGAAGATAATGCACCTATTCAAGTTGATTTCCCAGATGAGAACCTCATGTATATGACTAAAAGAACATGGAAGATGTTCTTTGATGGGTTCTTTATGAAAAATGGTTCCAGAGCTTGTGTGTTGTTTGTTTCTCCTCATGGGTACATGATTCCTAAATATTACAAGTTATTATTTCCATGTACAAATAACATTGCTAAGTATGAAGCTTTAACAAATAGACTTAAGATGGCTATAGAATGGAGAATTATAGAGTTACATTTCTATGGGGATTTACAGCTGATAATAAACCAAGTCAATGACAATTATTTAACAAAAATGAGAAATTGGTACCTTACAAATAAATTGTTGATTCCTTGAGATGCTACTTCACATTTTTCTCATTTTAGCAAATCCCTAGAGTATAAAACAAAGCAACTGATGCTATGGCTACACTTACTTCACTTCTTCAATTAGAGCAACATGAATCAAGATTTGAATTCCTAGTGGAAGAGCTACATCACCCTATCTATGATTCCCAAGAAAGTCATGTTATTTGTACCCTTGTTGGTCATGAGTCACTTGTTATGGTGCCATTTATTCATACCTTCATAATGGCATCATAATTGAAACCTTTAATCGATTTGAACACATAAATCTTATTCAAAATTCCTCTCACCATTCCCTTATCTCTAGAGATTTGTATAGGAGGGTTCTAGATGTAACACTTCTTAGATTCTTAGAAAAGGAAGAATTTGATCAAGCATTAGTTAGGATCCATGAGAGCATCTATGGAGGACATTCCAATGGTCTTTCCATGGCTCAACGGTTGTTTAGGGTGGAATACTATTGGTCTATAATGTAGATTGATGCAATAGCTTTTGCAAAGTCATGTAAAAAGTTTTAAAAACATGGTAACCTGATACATGCTTTGGGTAGGGAACTCATTCCTTCTATCTCTCATTGGCCATTTCAGCATTGGGCCTTTGATCTTGTTAGGCAGATTCATCCCAACTCATTATGTGGACACAAGTTTATTATTACAGCTACTGATTACTTCGCTAAATGGGTAGAAGTTGTCCCACTTTCTGTTGCCTCAGGCAAGATAGTTTCTCTATTTATTCTTAATCATATTATGTGTAGATATAGAGTTCCTTTCAAGATTATCACTAAAACCATAGGCCAATTTTAAAATATAGACCGTAAACAACTTTGTAAGAAAATCTTAAGATAAAAAAATATTGGTCCTCCATTTACTTCCCACAAGGAAATCAAGCAAAAGCATCAAATAAAACCATTCTCAAAATCTTATAGAGAATAGTTCATAAGAATGGTAGGGATTGGCACTTACAAATAAATCTAGCCTTATGGGCCTATAGAATGAGTATTTTTACTCCTATTGGGGCCACTCCTTTTGCCCTTACATATGGTGTTAAAGTAGTTTTACCTTTAGAGGTTGAGATTCCTTAACTCAAAGTTTCCCTCAAAGGCCTAGTTACAAATGAAGACTACCATGCCATGAGAATTCTAGAACTTCTAGTTGAGAAACACCAAGCATCATTTGACCATATGAGGGTCTATCAAAAGCACATGTCAAAAGCATTCAACAAAGAGGTTCACCCTAGAGAATTCTAGGTGGAAGATCTGGTCCTACATGAAAATCCTAAAAATCAATAGAATAGAGATCAGAGGGTAAATTTAAACCTAATTGGTTTGGACCTTACATTATTACAACAACTTTTGGGTCTGGTGCCTATTTACTATCTACAACAGAGGGAGAGTAGCTCCCTGATCCTATCAATGTCTTTCACTTGAAGAAGTTCTAACCATGATGCCCATTCTATTTCGGGCAATCTTTGTACATATTTATTGATTCTGAACAATCCAAAAATAAATGATATATTTCAAAAATCTAAAAAAATGATATATTGTAAAACTTCTAAAAATTGGAAAATGTCCTAAAAAATGATCATCTTAGTAATAAGTACTTTGATGTATCTCCAAAAAAATTATATATTCCAAAAAAAACCAAAAAATAAATAAAATATATCCAAGTGGTGAAAACTTGGAAACGGGTGCTACTTGAGGCCTTTGCACTCCTATTTCTTAGCACGTGTCCTTGACACTTGGCCTTTCTCCACAATGCCTTGTCCTTGTTGCCTTCATTTGGGATTGGTCTTTATCTAGGGGGCATAACTAAGTTAGCTTTGGTCTCTTGGCTATGTTAGTCTTTAGGACACCTCACAAATGGTGTTTTTTAACACCACCCCAACTATATTTTTCAATACAACTCTTGACATTGAGTATTTTGCAACACTTATCAGTTTGGTCTTACCTAGTTTCATCATGTGATCTCACATGCCTACAAGCATTCGATCCTTATCCTCAAAACTCAGTATCAATTAACACACTTAAATTTTTTAACACAAAAACTTAATGCTTGACCTATGTCATGATCTTTTCTTTGTGTGCTAACTATTATTGATTTTTGTTGAGTGTCCTTGTCTAATAAGTCTCTCTGGGATGCATAGCTAGAGGATTTGGGTCATGGGAAATGTTTTTATTTTTTTTCTACTTGTGGGTATGGTCTTGAAACTCTAGAGTGTCTCTTGTTGTTCTCTTGAAACACTTAGGAGATTTGAGGCATCATCCTTGACTATTTTTTCGTAATTGTTCTTCCAGTCATCCTAGCATCTATGCCTTGATGTGAGCATTTTTTTGCTAGATTAAATTGGGTAATCTACCATCAAAACATCCTAACCTTTATGTCTTTGATGCTTATGTTAGAATATTTTCATATTCCAATCTGATATAAATCATATTCATATCTTCATACTTCTCCTTATGACTAGTGATGATTGTGTGATGTTATGATGTCTGTTAATAATGGCCCACTGATGAAAATAAGTTCTTTTACATTCTCTAATGAATGATGAACAAAAAATCCTATGTTATATTTTCTCTTTTGCAAGTACAACTTTGCATTTTCTTGTAGCTTACATTATTAGACTTCATGTTAGCTTGCATTTTTAGGTTGCATTATGAGTTTGAGAGTGTTTTCCCTTCATCTTTCTTATGGACCTTTAATCAACTATGGTCATGTTTTGATCATCATTTCCTTATCTTCTTTTGTGATCTCAATTGAAATTTCTATCTTAAACAGTTGATTGATTTTGGGGTATTCTATTTCTTGAGGAAAATTTTCTTTTCTTCTTTCTGTTTCTTTCCAAATCTTCCAAATTTATACCTTCCATTCACTTTCACCCCACTTCTCTTCTTCTATTTCACCTTTGGGGCATAATATTTCATGCTTGATGATCTACCTTGGTTCTGTAATTCTTATATCTTTCATCTTTCATCTTACATCAAGAACTTTATTTTTTCTTTCTCCTCTATCTCATTTTGATTTTTGATCACAAGGGGGAAATATCTATCAAATTTAATCTTTGATTTAGTTTTATCAATTTTATCCTTGAATTTTTAAAGTAAAAAATTATTTGTATTCTTTGTAATGTGTTCCCGAATCAACCACACATCTAGGTTGTTTTGTGATCCAAAATCGATCTCACACTTCAATTTCTTTCTTTGGCTACATGTGTTCCCAAATCAATCACACATTAGTCAAAGAGGGACAAATGTATGCACCCTAAAATGGTCACCTAGATTATGGGCCCCCATTATTCAATTTATCAAATTTCCTAAATCAATGGTTTGCAATATTTTATAAAATCATTTCAAATCAATTTCTTTGATCAAATTGTAATTAATTCAATTATTTCAACATTTCCTAAGGTTTGATCATTTTATCCTAAGTCTTATTTAATTAAAAGAAAAATTCTCTTTTAATTAAATAATCAATCCACATTTAATTAATTAAGAGAAAAACCCCCTTTTAATTTAATTAAATATTTCCTATTTAATTAAAAGAATTTGTTCCCTTTCAATTAAATAAAATCCCACTTGAAAAAGGAAATAAAATAAATAAAAATTAAATAAATTCTTTTTTTCCTCTACACTTCAATGCACATATCTCTAAGTGGGATTCCTCTTTTACCTCTTTCCACTTTCTTCTCAAACACTCCTCTTTTCTCATTGGTGGAATTTTGTCTCACATGGATCAAACTCTATTATTCTATATTGGTTGTGAGAAGCCTCTCACCTGCATAGTTTCCTTTATAAGGAGACCTCTCCTCATTTTCATATAGAGAAATAGAGAGAGAGAGAGAGAGAGAGAGAGAGAGAGAGAGAGAGAGAGAGAGAGATGTAGAGAAAGATATATAGAGCAATAGAGAGAGATATAGAGAAAATGGCTCATTGTTATAGTATTTTATGCTACAGGTTTAGAAAGCAATTTTGGAGAAGGAGTTTGAGCCTTAGGATTTGGACATTGGAGCTTCATTGCAACTTCTCTCTTCTTGTCTTATTCTCTCTTGCATCCATGGCTTCCATCATGAGGTTTCATCCTTGCATTTTTATATTATCTTAGAGTCATATTTGTTTCCATTGATTAATATTGCATTGTTATTTCTTGTCTTATTCTCTCTTTCATCTATGGCTTCCATCATGAGGTTTCATCCTTGAATTTTCATATTATCTTAGATTCATATTTATTTCCATAGATTAATATTGCATTGTTATTTTCTTTCATAGATTAGATTTTCTTTCTTGCATTACTTTGCATTGTTATCATTTAGATCAGCTTGCATCTTCATTTGCATTCATATTTTGATCCTTGAATCTCTCATTTTATGGTGTACTTGCATGGTTACGAACTAGGTCAAATTGATGGCCTCCATTACAAACCCTTGCACTCCATGAATAGAGAGCTATGAGCCGCCATTTGAGACCTAATTCTTGAGCTATCTTGGATATAATGACTCATAAAAGTGTGCTCATATTTTAGGCATACAATCAATCAATATATATTTATATTTATATTTATATATTTTTTTATCTCTCTCTATCCTTTTCCCTATTTATCTTCCTCTCTACCTATTTCTCAACCTTTTTTCCATCATTATCTCCCTTCCTTCATTATATCACCCCTTTTAACTATCTATTTCACCCTTAATATCTCCCCCTCTCTTCTCATTTGATATATATCCCTTCCTCCCTCATTTACCTATACCCCTCCATCTCTCTCTCAATAACTCACCCCCTCTCCCTCTATTCAAGCTATTTTTCCTAACATTTCTCTCTTTTTATATTCCCATATATATATGTACGTCAATTTTTAAATGGCCTATTAATTAACCTAATATATTATATAATTGTATGAAAAATGTAGAATTATTTTTTCCTAATTGACCTTTGGTACATTTTTGGCACACTTTTTTATCCTACCCATCACACACCAAGATAAATTTCATGTTTTAATTATATATAATGATTAATATGTTGGAAATCTGATTGAAAAGCTCATTGTTGTTGAAGATCAAAGAGGGAGATTGTTGTAAATGAATGTTTTCAATCATTTTTTTGTCATTGATGTCAAACTTGCTATTTGTAGGAATGTCATTTGTTTATAAGATCCAAGTACTATCACTTAGTTGATTGATGAAGAGGATTTGATCAACAATATGTAACAAGAGGACCTAAGGGAAAGGTTGAGTTATGATGTTGTAATGAAGTGCAAGGATTAGTTAAGACAATGGTTAAGTAATGTATTGATGACATACTCAAAGATACAGAGGTTGGCCACACATAGAAACATTGGAGGAAGAAGTTGTAACAAGGTTGATTGCAAAGCTTAAACTAAGATCTTTAGTACGTGTCAAGAAAGTTAGTTGAAGCTAAGAAAATTCTTAGTAGGAGTTGAGTAACAAGAAAATTCTAGTGTATGTCAAGTGATCTTCATGTGTCGAGTGGAGATCAGGTCCCGAGCATCAGGAAATTTTTAGTTGGTGCCGAGTGATCTTCATGTGCTGAGTAATCTTCAGGTGCTGAGCATCAGGAAAAATACAATTGATGCCGAGTAACAAAATATGTGCCGAGCACCAGTATTTCAATAGTGTCGAGCTGCTGCATTATTTCAAATAATGAAGATTCACCAAATCTAAGCTGATTTCCTAGTTACATTGAATTTTGTGAATGAGTTGGAGGATAAGGATGATGAGTTGTTGGCATAGAATCCTATGTAAATTATTTTTGGGTGAATTCTAAAGAATTATTCAAGAAATTTCTAGAGGAAATAGAATATGGGTTAGATGCAATGAATCCTACCTAATCCATATGAATTGAAATTGAAAATGGAAGAATCGAGCAGGAAAAGGGACTCCAAGACTTCTATTTTTAAATACAAATATTTAAAAATTGTTTAAGATATTATTTAAACTTCATTAATAATTATATTTAAGTATTTAGATTACTTTTAGAATAATTAAATATAATTAAATATAATTATTTAAAATATTTTTAGAATTTATAATTATAATTTTTAGTGGATGACCCTCAAATATGAATTTATAATTTATATGTTTTACAAATATTTTCATTTTTAGTGAATTCATTTTTCTGAAATTACGTAAACTTGAAATTGTTTAAGACATTTGAGGGTCATCCACTAAAAATTAAAATATTTGTAAAACATATAAATTATAGTACTCTCAATCTACTTTTTAATCTACTAAAGTTTTTACAAAATGGATAAGATTAGGTGGGTCAAACCCTGCACACACAAAAAGTAGTTGCTAGTTCTTTTAGAAAACATAACATTTTTTTTGCACGTGCAGCACAAAAGACCAAGTTATATTTAGTAGCTTGCATATCCCTTTGGTAGGATGATTGTTAAGAGTCATATCTAGAATTTGTGTATTTTTTGTAATTTTATGATGAGTATTTTTTCAATTATGAATTATTGAACTGACAACATCCTAAAATTTTGGTACCTATTCGTGTGTTGAGCATAACTTGCATCAAAATAATTGAAAATTAAAACTTTTTTTAAAGTGTATATAATTTATTTTGAATTTGGTTAAGTATATAAAAAGTTATTAAAAAATTAGTAGACATATGTCTGTGAGGAATGTCAAGGCATTGGTAAAAGTAATTAAAGTTTAAAATGTTAATGTTGTCAAAAACAAAAAAAAATTGTATGGCTTGAAAGCTAAGAAGACATGTAAGATTATGGTGGTGATTTTAGAGATACCCACTTCACCATTATAAAACCTAATGAAGGAAAAGAAGAGAATTCATCTTAGGAGATGAAAAAATCTCAAAAGGAAAAAAATGGAGAGAAAATAGTCTCCCAAGTATCTAGGTCATTTTCCTAGGCTATCACCAAGCCATAACTCGATCGGGGTTTTGGGATTCAAATAACCCAATCAGATTATAAAAATAAAAAATGCATTCATAACTTGATCGAGTTTTTTATTACTACTTCACAAGGTTAGATTGAGGGAGGGAGTGAGGGGGAGAGAGAGAGATCGGGTTATGTATTCTAATAACAAAGTGTCTATCATTTCCTCCAATAATTGTCTCCATCTCATCCTCTCTCTAAATCACTCCCTCTCTCTCATTTTTTCTCTTTATCCTATCCCCATCTCTCTTCTCCTATCCCCTTCTCTCTCACTCTTTATCTCTCTCTATCCTCTCTCTCTCTCCTCTCTCTCTCTCTCTCACACATACACACAAACATTCACATCCTCTTTCTCTCATATCTCTCTCACACACACATTAATATCCCCTCTCTCTCACTCTTTATATCATATCCTCTAATTCTTCTATCCATCCCATTCTCTCTCTCTCTCTCTCTCTCTCTCTCTCTCTCTCTCTCTCTCTCTCTCTCTCTCTCTCTCTCACACACACACACACACACACACACACACATACCCTTATCTCTCACTCACTCTCTCTACCTCTCTCACACTCTTTCTATATCATATCCCTAATCTCTCCTCTAATCTCTCTCTCCCTCCCTCCTTCTCTCTCTATTAGTGTAAATAATTAATTATTATTACCCTTTACTTAAGTTTACTTAGGTTAAATGGATTATCATATAAACACCTAGGAATATGTATAGTCATATGAGTTTTCTTGTTGACAAAAAAGGAGTTTGCATATTCATCTGAGTTGTCATGTTGACAACATAGTTGTTTGCACTCCAATTTAGCACATGGTGTCTACAACATCTCTTTACAAGATACACCTATGTAAACTTATCCTCTCATCATCGCACAAAATCTTGTGCTTAATGGAGGATAATCCACTCTTGGTGGACATGTGCTTAGTTGTGAGGCTTATCACTTTGCTGAATCCTAGTCATTCTAGATGCCTTTATATACATGAACTTCTAGTGTTTATTCATATGATATTCATTCTCATTATTATTACAATCATCGATTATTGGTCCATATTGTACTAGTTCTTGAGCTTCTTGATCTTGGTGTCATTTTTCCCTAAGGCAAATTCTTACATGGTATTAGAGTTGAGGGAGCTTCATTTCATAACCATTGGAGACCATTTTTGCTTCACCTCTCAAAGGGCCATGATTTAGTTCTAGAGTATCTATAGTTATTGGGAGTGTCTAAAGCTAAAGAGGACTTTACCATTGCGTTTGGAGTGTGATTTGGAGAATTTTGACTATAAATTTGCCTACCCTAGGCCATAGTCAAATCTGAAGCAAATTATTTTGCAAACTAAAACTTGAAGTCAAGATTTGTGAAATTGGTATGATCTCTTCAAAACTGTGCATTTATTTTTTTAGATCTATACATTTTCATTTGCTTCTCCTTTTGGATCTGCAATTTTTTTTGGATTTGCATTTTTTTTTTTGGAAAACTTTTGGCCATCTAGCTAGTAGGGGACCAATTTTATTGTAGGAAGGCCAGGTCTTCAAACCCTAGCCATCTACAGTTTGACACAGTCTATGACTATGGTTAGCACATCACACATGGCAATCAACATTCATTGTAGTTTGTAAGTTATTTTTCATAGTGTGTGTTGTGAGTTTTAAACATATAAAAGTTTTGAAGCATGGTGCATGTGGTATTAATATCCCACACTACCGCTAATCACTCAACTAACTACATTGCCAGTGCCCAATTTGATGACCCCTCTACTACTCCCTAGTGCCACCAATTGCTCTCTACCACCAACATCAAACTGCTCCCACTGGTGACCACTACTCCCATCAGTAACCCACCTTTGATTGTTGGCTTACCACTGCTATAGCTGCCATGTCTTCTTCCATGGTGACACAGACACATTAGCATCCAATTCTAGGAACAAGTAACCTACCATGAAGACCACCAAGTCAGTAACACTTGATTGTCACATCATTCTATGACTTTGACACATCATCTGACCATATCGCCACATCAGTCGGTCAGGCCCTTTTCTTCTAACGTCATCCATAGATGAGCCTAAATTTGATGGTCATTTGACCATCACAAGTAGGCCATATTGCACTATCATGATGGTCATTTGGATGTCAAATTTAACCTAGAAATTTCTTGAAATTATCAAGGTAGCCCCTCACCATATGTAGTTTTGATTTGAAAATCCAACTTTGGGAGGCCATATCTCAATCATCTAGATTCCAAATCAGGTACAATTTCTTTTAATTTGGGCTAGAATTTCTTGAACTTTTTAGTGGTGCTATTATTTTCTAGTTTTGGTGCATGAACATGTCAAAAAATTAGTTTTTGGTGACTAAACTTGTCTAATCCTAGATTTTGCAACTTCAAATGCTCTATACGGGCTCATCTAGACACATATTCAAGTTCTATTTTTTTTGAAAGTGTATGATTTTTTGTCTACTTTCTAGATCTATAATAATATTATAGGTTTTTGTGGACAAAAATACCACTTTTAGAAATAGGTATTTTTTTTTTGCATTGTATTGCTTTGATCAAACTTAAAAATTGATGTATATCTGAGCTACATTGCTAAGTACCAGATTTGAACTCCAAGAGAAGGTTGTAAACATCAAAATCAAAAGCCCACTTAGGCCCTAAATTTTCAAGTGGATATTGTAAACACACTAAGTATAAAGTGCCCAAAGCATTCATTTGGGGGCTTCTTTGATTGAGTGAAAAGGTGGGGTATGTCTCGTGTTCTTTCATCTCCTTGATATTGTGCTCTTTCTTTTGCATTATGGGTTATTTTTCTAAGTTAACACCACATAATTATGCTACTTAGAAAGAAAAGATAAAGGAACCATTAGTTGAAAAAGGTTTACTACTTTATGTAATTGGTGTAGCAAAGAAACCTAATGATGATGATAATGAGTCTCGTAAAGAAGACTGGGCATCAAAACAAGAAATGGCCATAGGAACTTTGTTAAATAATATCTCAAATCCTATCAAATCACATTAGGAACATTAAAAATCCAATAGAAGTTTGGGATAAACTTGAAGCATTGTATGGGATAGTAGATGAAGATATGGCCTACACCATTGAGGACAATCTTCTAAATTTTGATCCTAGGAATTTTGATACCATAAAAGATTATCTTACCCAAGTAGACAGGTATAGGGAACAACTTAAGGATTGTGGTGAACCCATCAAGAATGGAAAGTTGATCAAACATGCAATGACTCATCTTCCTCCTAAACATGCTACTTTTATTTCAAGTTATAATACTCACAAGTTAACAATGGGAAGTGTCTTTATTGTGCCTTCATTTGAGTCATTTTTAGGAATGTTGGTCTTAGAACATGAAAAGTTAGTGAGTATGGTAATTCTCCTATCTTCCAAGACCAAAGCCTAGGTAGCTAATCAAGGGAATCAAGGTGTTAAAAATTCAAACAAGAAGAAAAAGAAATGGAAGGCTAAGCCACAAGATGACACACAACAATCTTCCTCTACACATCAATCTTCCTCCACACAACAATCTTCCTCACAAAAACATAAGTCTTTTTCCAAAAATAATAAGAAGGGGGACAACTTCAACAAAAGTGAGAAGAAAACTTGTGCCTATTGTAAGAATAATGGTCATGATGAACATAAGTGTAAGGATAAGAAAATTTATGAGTTGCTAAACTTAATGAGAAAACATAAAATTGATGTGCCAAATGCCTATAAGGATAAGGGATCTTCATCCACTTCAAAGGGTAAGGGATAAACTTTGGTAGCAAGTACAAACAATTTTGATGAATGGGTTCTTGATTCAAGAGCTACACATCATATGGGTGCTTCAAGAGAGAATTTTTCCTCCTTAAAACCATCACATGTACCTTACATCTATGTGGGAAATGACACACAAGTGCAAGTTGAAGGAAAAGGAATTTTGAGTTAGACAATGGAGTTTTGAAGGATGTTCCTCATGTTTCCAACCTTAGCACCAACCTTTTGTCAATCTACCAAATAACTCACTATGGATGTGGCAATAGAGTGGAGTTCCTTCTTGATTTAGTTGTGGTGAAAAATCTAAAGGATGATCCTATGGTGGCAATTAGAAAGGCTAATCGTGATACAAGACTTTATTCTTTTTCTCATTTTGTGCCTAAGTCCACTTCCCTTGCCTTGTTGACCCACTCAAATTCACAAAGTAAACTATGGCATGAGAAGTTTCCACATCTCAATTACCACTACCTTCAACAACTTAGCAACAAGGATATGATCATAGGTCTACCTCAAGTCAAGTGTTCAGAGGATGTATGTATAGGTTGTGAAGCAAAAAAGCATCCTAAAGAGAAGTCTTGGAGAGCTACTGTTATTCTTGAATTGGTTCATAGTGATGTAGCTAGCCCATTTCCAATGCCATCATTTGGAAAATCTCACTATGTTCTCATCTTCATTGATGACTTTTCATGCTACACTTGGGTCTTCTTTCTTTCTCATAAGAGTGAAGTGTTTGATAAGTTTATCACCTTCAAAGCTTAAGTTGAGAAGCAATCATCGAAAACCATCAAGATTCTTCAAATAGATAATGGAAGGGAATATGTGAACTCAAGGCTTATAGAATTTTGTACTCATGAGGGTATTGATCTTCAACATTTAGTTGCATACACTCCACAACAAAATGGTGTTGCTAAAAGGAAAAATAGAATTGTTAACAAGATAACCACTTGTATGCTACAACATAAGTCTCTAGATCAAGTTTTTTGGGAAAAAGCTAGGTGTTGTGAAAATTACATCAAAAATAGAAGTCCCCTTAAGTTCTTGGATGTAATTACACCTTTTGAGGCTTGGTGTGGAAGAAAACCAAGTATAAAAAACTTTAAAGTTTTTGGGTGTCTAGCATGGGCAAGGATACCTCCACAAAAATAGAAGGCATTGGAACCTCAAATTAAACCTTGTATATTTTTTGGATATCCTAACCATCTTAAGGCATACAAACTCATGGATCTAGAGGCACGTGAAATTTTCTTTGAGAGGAGTGTTCACTTTTAAGAAACTTGTCCAAGTTTGGCTCATTCAACTCCTTCTTCCTCCTTCATGGAAAGTGATGATAGTGATGATAGTGACTTGGAAGATGATATTCCTTCAACTTTGATTGACAGGAAACCACCTTTGTAGGGTCCACAAATAGTTTAGGATATTCCTTCTTCTTCCACTAGACCTTGTTGGGCACAACAAACTCTTGATTCAATAGGTTCATTGGTCAGGAATCCTTCAGATACTAGGAGGACAAGGGCACAACACAAATCATTTTCACATGCATATATTTCCATTTCTTTTGATCCACAATTATTTAAGGAAGCATTAGGGATTCTTGAATGGCACAAGGACATGGAGGAAGAATATAACTCTTTAATGAAAGAAAACACTTGGGACTTAGTTCCTCTTCCTAAGGGAAGAAACTTGGTTCGGTGTAAGTGGATCTATCAGACCAAGTTTGTAGTGGATGGAAGTGTGGATAATTATAAGGCTAGACTTGTTGCCAAAGGTTTCTCACAAGTTCTTGGTATTGACTATACTGAGACCTTTGCATCAGTAGCTAAGATGAACTCCATTTGTTTGACACTAGCTATTGTTGCAACTTAGAGCTGGGTTATTCATCAAATGGATGTGAAGATTGCATTCTTGAATGGTGATCTTTATGAGGAGATTTATATTGAGCAGCCATAGAGTTTCATTCAAGATTCTACTTTTGTTTGCAAGTTGAAAAAGTCTATCTATGGCCTTAAGCAAGCTCCTAGGGCTTGGTATGCCAATATGGATTCCTTCCTACTTTCAACAGGATTCATCAAGTGTCATTCAAATTCAAATGTCTATGTTATTTAGAGGGATGACTCACACTTGATACTCATGCTTTATGTAGATGACTTGATCATTATAGGAAGTACTTTATCCATCATTTCCAATGTCAAGACTTCTTTGTAGGATAGATTTGCTATGAAAGACTTGGGTTTACAACATTATTTCCTTGGTATTGAGATCACATATTCTTCAGCTAGGATCACACTTTCTCAACCCAAGTATGCTCTTGATTTACTTTCTCTCTTTTGCATGAATGATTGTAAGCTTACTCCTACTCCCTTTCTTTTACGTGCTAAGTTAGAGTCCAAGTGTTCCACTCCACTTGTTGATGCTACATTTTACATAAAGTTAGTTGGTTGGGAGTCTCATTTACTTGACTCATACATGCTATGACATAGCTTTTACAGTTGGCATGGTTTCTCACTTCATGAAAGAGCCACACAAGATTCATTAGAAGGCCACCAAATGCATCTTGCACTACATACAAGGTACACATACACATGGGATACACTATGCAACAGGTACTAGACTTTAGTTGGTTGGATATACAGACTTAGCCTATGTAGGCAATCTTGATTCTCACAAGTATACTTCAAGTTACATGTTTTATCTTGGTTTTGACCCCATTTGTTGGTAGAGTAAGAAGCAAAATAATATTTCTCTTTCTTTCACTGAGGCTGAGTATCAAGAGAACTTTACTATAGCTACAAAGGCCATATGGCTATGACATATCTTGAAGGAGTTTGGGTTTGAATTTCCATAATCTACAGTCATTCATTGTGATAATTAGAGTGCTATTGAGATCTCAAAACATCCAGTTCAACATCATCAGACCAAACATATTGAGGTTCATATGCACTAAATCAAAGAGCTGATACATGAGTAGGTCATTGCATTGTTGTATTGTCCTATAGAAAAGCAGATTGTAGATATCTTCACCAAGTCCTTCACTGAGATCAAGAATCTTCATTTGCAAGATCTCTTGGGGATGTAGGATATTTCACCAAGAGGGTCACATGACTCTTCTCTTCTTTATTGTACTTATCTCTCTTTTTGGAGGGGTTTTCCCATGAGGTTTTCCCTCTTTCACCATTTTTAGAGAGATTGTATAGAATCACATTATATGTAAAGCATTGCATTTGTAAATGGGTACCTAACATGGCCTAGTAGCTGGGACCCATCATGCATTTTCATCATAGCTTTTGTGAGCTTAAGTGCATTCCCCTAAGTTGCACTTAAGGGGGGGTGTTAGTGTAAATAATTAATTATTATTATACTTTACTTAAGTTTACTAGGTTAAAAGCATTATCATATAGACACCTAGGAATATGCATAGGCATATGAGTTATCTTGTTGACAACATAGGAGTTTGCATATTCACTTGAGTTGTCATGTTGACAACACAGTTGTTTGCACTCCAATTTAGCACATGGTTTCTAAAACATCTCTTTATGAGATATACCTATGTAAACTTATTCTCATCATCGTACAAAATCCTATGCTCAATGGAGGGCAATCCACTCTTGGTGGACATGTGCTTAGTTGTGAGGCTTATCACTTTGTTGACTCCTTGTCATTCTAGATGCCTTTATATATAGGCACTTCTAGTGTGCATTCATATGATATTCATTCTCATTATTATTATTATGATCATCCATTATTGGTCCATATTGTGCTAGTGCTTGAGCTTCTTTATTTTGGTTTCATTTTTCCCTAAGGCAAGTTCTTACACACTCTCTCTCATCCCCCTCTTTCTCTCTCTCTTTATATCACATCTAAGCTAATTATTCTATACAAATTATCCTCTCTCTCTCTCTCTCTCTCTCTCTCTCTCTCTCTCTCTCTCTCTCTCTCTCTCTCTCTCTCTCTTTTTCCTATCCCCCCTCTCTCTCTCATTCTCTCTTTCCTATCCCCCCTTTATTTCTACTATCTCCTTCTATCCCTTTCTCTCATTCTCTCCATCTCTCTCACTATTTTTATGATATCCCCTAATCTTTCTATCTCTCTCTCTCTCTCTCTCTCTCACACACACACACACATATCCCCTCTCTCTCTTTCTCCTATCCCCTTCTCTCTCACTCATTCTCTCCATCTCTCTCATACTCTTTCTATATCATATCCCTAATCTCTCTCTCTCTCTCTCTCCCATCTTCTTCTCTCTCACTCATTCTCTCCACCTCTTTCTCACTCTTTCTATCATATCCCCTAATCTCTCTCTCACTATTTCTATCATATCCCCTACTCTCTCTCTATCATATCCTCTAATTCTTCTTCTCTCTCTCTCTCTCTCTCTCTCTCTCTCTCTCTCTCTCTCTCTCTCCCCTATTCGCTTCTCTCCCTCTCTCTCAATCTATCCATCTCTATCTATTTCTATGTATCTCTCTCACTCTTTCTATCATATCCTCTAATCTCCCATAATCTCTCTCTCTCTCTCTCTCATCCCATAATCTCTCCCTCTCTCTCTCTCCATCCCTCAGATCCCAAGTATCCTCTCTCTCTCTCTCTCCCATCCCATAATCTCTCCCTCTCTCTCTCTCCATCCCTCATATCCCAAGTATCCTCTCTCTCTCTCTCACCCTCATTACCTCTCTATCTCTCTTATTCACTCTCCCTCTTCATATCCCCTTCTATCTCTTTAACCTATCCTCACTTTCTCTCTCTCATTCTCTTAATCACTCCCTCCCTCCTTCAATCTACCTTTGTGTAGTAGTAAACCATAACCCAATCATATTTTTAATAAACCAATCATGTTATACAAAACTCAATTGGGTTATTTTTCCATATGAACAATGCAATTAGAGCTCAATGACTTGATCAAGTTATACAAAACCTCATTGGGTTATTGAAAACTATAAATAAAATAACATGTTAGCAGTTATTATGTTTTTTTAGTGTGGTCTATGCCAGATTCTATTGTTGTTCACATATATTTGTATACCAAGTATACAAATTTAATTTTTTTAATTCTTGGAAATGCTAAATTTAATATTTTTCATGTGCCAATATCTAATTTTATGTTAGTATCTTATGATTGAGCATAAAATAATCATGTTAGTATCATATTATTTATTTCATTCATGTTATTGTTTGTAGGGTAATTTTCATTTACAATCATGGGAAAGAACAAGAGAGGAATGATCAAAAAATGAGAGGCAGAAAAGGCAAAAATGAGGGAGTGTATGAGGAGATTACGTGAAGGTACATCATCAAATGCCTCCAATGTAAGTGATGAAAATATACCTATTGATATTAATGTCAAAAATGCACCTAATTTGACAAATGGAAAATATTCAACATACCCCCATTGAAATGATTATGACAAATACACTTACACCACCTGATGCTCCTAATGTCACATCTCAAGTTGAAATGATGAATGTACATGATGTAAGTAATGAAAATATAGAACATGCACTTATATCAACATATCCTAGAATAATTCATAGAAAACCAAAGTTTCTAATTGACATTGATGAAAATATTTTATAGCCAATGCATGATAAAGTGTCAGAAAGAAATTGTAGGAGAATTGTTCAAAAGATTTGGAATAACTATTTTGAAAATTTAAATCAAAGTGGAAGATGCCAAATTTTTCTTGAAATGGTTAAAAATCTGAAATTTAGAGAGACAATGATAATTTTTTTGTTAAGAATATCTGAAAATAGTAGTGAAAGAACCATTGTTAGAAATCTCTTTGATGCATACAAATCCATTGGTTCAAAAGAACATAATAATTGTGCTAATACAACTTGATGGGTCCTCAAATCAACCATAATGGGAAAGTAAATGGAAAAAAATTGTATGGTAAGAAAAAAAAGTAAATCATTAAGGATAATTAGAACTATGTTAGTCAAAGCCTTTGTGAGGTGAGAGAAAATTCAGAATTGTAATGAGACTTCTTATTGGTAATTGCAAGGTAGACTCCCATGTAAAGAAAATTTTATTGTTGATGCACTAAGAACATTGATAGAAAACTTTTGGCATGACAACACAAGTGCCCCACCAAACCAAAAATTTGTTGTCATAAGAAGAATTGGAAAAACAAACTATGAGCCACATGGTAAACATTTTTTCGATACGACTCAAACACAATTTTATGAAATGTTTCTTCAAAGATTTTCTCAAATTAAAATCAGCGAAAGGATTTTTGAGATGACAAAACCACTCTACGTTGAGATAAATAATGCATGCACTATATGTTCTAGGGTTCATGTTGAGTTTTCTATGCATTATTATGTTTATCATTATATATGTTGTACTCTGCATACTAACAAAATATTGCAAGAATGTGGTCTACAATTAAATCCTAAGTCACCAAGAGAACTTATTGCAAGTGTAATATGTAAACAAGATGATGGGTGCATTTATTATAAGACCATGTGTTTGAAAGGTTTCTGGCCTCAATGTGGTAGTTTGCAAAAGTTGCATAGATGTCTACATCTAGATACCACACATGAAATTGGTAAGACACTAGTTTCTCTTGGAAAGGACAAATCAGTTATATATGGTGTTAAAGATGGAAAAGAATTAAAGAGGTGTAAATTAGTGAAAAATGATGCATGTGTAGCTGATTTTATGAAATTATTTCAAGATAAAATAGTTTATGACTACATAGGTCATACACATAGAGCTAGATGGTTAGATGAGCAATTCAAGTTGTGTAAGAACACTTTTCCCTTGGGTACAATTGTGTCGGTTGTTGACTTTGCTGAAAACTATACACTAAATCCTCAAAATGAAGTGCAACCAATGTATTACAACTCTATACAATTAGTGTCAATTTTTGTACACATAGCATTCATTCATGCACATGATAGAACAAAGGATGATAGAAAATTATTAAGAGGGTAACACTTCTATATTAGTGATGATTGAGCTCATTCATTAGATTTTGTGCAAGGATGTTTTAGAGTTTTCTATGACAATTTAAGGGAAAGAGATGAAAGATACAATCAACACATTATATGGTCAGACAATTACACTGCACAACTCAAGAATGCAAGGATATTCTATTGGTTGACTAGGATGCATGTGACAAGTGGAGTGCAAAATTTTTTGAATTTCATTGAGGTGAGACATGGAAAAGGAGAGCATGATGGTTCTAGAGCATGTGTGAAAAGAGCCCTTAGTAGAGAAGAATTAAAGTACGAAGGTGATGCAATATTAGAAAATGTTGAAACAATTGTCCAATGGTGAAATTCTATGATGGGAATAGGTAATATAGGTAATTATATGGCTTCTAGATATTTTTGGTTGATAAATGAACCTAACATTGAAAATTTGCAAGATTGTTGTACACTTATAGGATCAAGTGAGATGCATTCATTTCAAAGTTCAAATGCAATGTCACTAGGTATTGATACTAGAAATCTTGGATGGTTTTTCTCTTCCTATATGCATCATCTATGGGATGAATGTGAATCAAAAGAGTGGGTTTCCAATGGTATTGTAGACCTTTGCATCCAATTGATTCATATCAACTTCCTACATCACTACAACTCAACAAGGTTGAAGCATCAATAGATTTTGAACATGTATCTGACCTAGGTGAACTAGGTGTTAAGTTATCAATTTAATACTTGTTTAAAATAAATTAATTTCAATTTTTCCATTAATTTTTCCTTCTATATAATTTAGGTCATATATATGTGGCTATTGATATGATAATAATGATGAAGGAACATATTACTTTCTATGTCAGTGTATTGAGCCCAAAAATAAATTGATAGTTGCAGTTAATGATAGTGAGGATATTGAGTACCCAATAGGATCCATCATTGTGATAGGCACATGGCTTAGTAGGTAGTATATTTTTGTCCCAGGCTACCTTGAATATCTATTTAAATCAATTTTTCATGTATAATGTATTAAAATTTTGACATTAAATTATCTTTACAATTAAATGTAGGTACCCTATCAAGAAATCTACCATGTGGTTATTTGAAGATTTTGAGACACACAAACATATTCTTCATTACTCTAACCTTATTGTTGCAACAAATATTCAATTGATACCATATTGCGGTAGGCCTCTTAACAAGAACTTGTGGAAAGTATGTGAATATGATCACGAGGCAATACTTGATACAATAAGGGTATCTAGAAGGTTCCCTTGATTGATTGTGTGCTATATAGCTAAATCATTCTACATAAGGTATAATAATTTGAAAATTTTGTATATATGTTATGCAAAATGTTGCAACTTTGCAATAAAGTACATATGTAGATGTCATATTTTGTATATATAAAAGAGAAGACATGTAACATGTGCATCTTTGTATGTCATATTTTTGTATAAAAATCTGATAAGAGATGTCTTATGTGCATATTTACATGCCAAATTTTGTCTATAAAAAAGAGAAAACATCTAGCATATGCATATTTTAATGCCATATTACGTATAAAAATTCAAAAAGAGATGTTACATATCCATATCTAGATGCCAAATTTTGTATATAAAAAAGAGAAAACATGTAACATGTGCATATTTGTATGCCATATAATCATTTTATATGGGTTTGATGATATCCTTCAAAAAATATTTAATTATTTTCAACTTATGTGGATTTAGTTAAAATTCCTACGATGTATTAAGTAACCTAATACCTTAGTTGCGCATCCCTAATAACTTTTAACCTATTCAACAACTTTTGGTTCATTTAGAAACTTTTTACCAACTTTGGACCTAATCAGCAATTTTGGCTTTTCCTAGCAATCCATGGCTATTCCATTAGCTCTGGTTGGTTAGGTTTATGCTAGGGCCAACCTCATTTCAGCCACAACATCCCTCTAATAGTATCAACCATATTGAATGGAAGCATCCCTAAGCATCTCTAAGCTCATGCAAGGTATTGACAAACTATCAAATGCTATGGAATCATGTCATCTAGACCTACAACAACCTATCTCATTTTTTAGAGATTTGACTTTGTTTGGATTTGACATTCATATCTTGCTTATTGCTAAAAGTTTCAATGTTGCTTAATTAAAATGAGCAAGTTTATGCATATTTCAAACCGTTGGTCCTAGGATCAAATTGTCTACTCCATTAGCTCCAGCTGGTTAAGTTTAGGCTAAGACCAACCTCATTTTAGCTACAACATCCCTCCAATGGTATTGATCACATTGAATGGAAGCATTCCTAAGGGTCTTTAACCATCATCGACCTATGATCTTTGATCGAGCATTTCTTTGAGCTCATGCAAGGTATTTATGAACTATTAGGTGCTACAGTATCACATTATCCAGGCCTACAACAACATATCTCAGTTTTTAGAGATTCAACTTTATTTGGATTTTGCATCCGTATCTCACCTATTGCCAAAAGTTGCAATGTTGCTCAATTAAAATGAGCAAGGTTGTGTATATTTCAAACTTTTGATCCTAGGATCAAATCATCTGCTCTATTAGCTCTGGTTGGTTAGGTCTAGGATAGGACCAACCTCATTTTAGCCACAACATCCCTCCAATGGAATCAACCACACTAAATGAAAGCTTCCCTGAGGGTCTCTAGGTACCATTTGGCTATGATCTTTGATCAAGAATCTCTCTAAGCTTGTGTAAGGTATTGATGAACTATTAGGTGCTAAAAGATCATCCTATCTAGGCCTACAACAACCTATCTCATTTTTTAGAGATTCAGCTTTGTTTGGATTTGGCATCCGTATCTTGCCTATTGCCAAAGTTGCAATGTTGCTTAGTTAAAATCAGCAAGGTTGTGTATATCTTAGACCATTGGTCCTAGGATAAAGTTGTCTACTTTGTTAACTCTGATTGGTTGGGTTTAGTCTAGAACCAACCTCATTTTAGCCACAACATCTCTCTAATAGTATTGACTACATTGAATGGAAGTGTCCCTAATAATCTCTATGCAACATCAGGCTACGATCTTTGACTTCAACATAAGTGACGTATAAATACATCTTATAATGAATTTGATAAAAATGTTACATTTTCTGTATAAAATAATGAACATTCATGTGTTGGATTAATTGCAAGAAAGTAAGCTTAAATACAAGTTTGTATTCTCACATTGAACAAGTTGGATGGAAATCCAAGTTTAATGTATATCAAAATGAACAATATATTATGTCATATCAATCATATAGCTACAAAAAGATGTTATGTCTCATCAATACAATACAAAAGTCAAATACCTAACAAATGTTGAATGCGTACAATAGAAATCACATATTACCTTATAATAGTAGGGAAATGACATGACACCCAACATGAGGTCCCTACAATAATAGATGATTAGTTGCTTCCATTGCAAGGGTAGTTCATGTACACAGTACAAATATCAAACATATATGATACAAAAGTTGAATACCCGACAAATGTCGAATGTGTACAATATAAATATCAAATGTACACCAAAAATCAAATATATGTCAATATCATGTGATGACCATAACTACATATGTATATCAATATCAATATCTATGATTGTGCAGAATTATCAAAATTGAGCCTCTTTGATGAAGTTTGTAGCTTGCCAAGTGTCTAGAAAAGAAAAATTAGAATACACTATTTAATATCTTATCTATAAGTAATATGAAAATAACTAGAAATTGGGTTCTAAATTGTGGATAGTTGAGCTGTTCATTACCTCATCCCTTTCTCCCATAGTTGGATTGAATGATAGTGATAATGGGCTCCTTTTTTGATGGGTGGGACTCCTCACAAAATGATGAGGTAGAGTGATGATGGGAGACACAAGTAATGATGAATAAATTCTCATGAGAGGCAGAACCTATATGATAAGTGGTAAAATGTTAGCATTATAGAGTGACATTAGGGATTATAAATAGAGTATAAAAAAAAAAAAATGTACTATGGCCTGAGCTAGATCTCCCATGCTAGTAGGAGGTATAAGCATTGATGAATTAATGTTGGTATGACACACAACCTATATGATAAACAATAAAATGTTAGCATTATAGAGTGGCATTAAGGATTAAAAATAGAGTATAAAAAATGTGTTGCAACCTAAGCTAGATCTCCTATGCTAGCAGGAGGTACGAGTACTGATGAGTCAATGATAGTATGAGGCACAACCTGTATGATAAGAGATAAAATGTTAGCATTATAGAGTGGCATTAGGGATTACAAATAGAGTAAAATAACCAAAAAAATGTACTATAGCCTGAGATAGATCTCTTGTTCTAGTAGGAGGTACAAGCACTGATGAATCAATGTTGGCACGAGGCACAACCTAGATGGTGATCATTAAAATGTTAGAATTTTATTATAGGCATTACATATTTCTATCACAGACACAAGAAATCCAAATTGAGACTGCAAAAGTGCTTCAACTAAGACTCTAAATGCATACCTCTAGCCTTTTTTGTATTTGACCCCATCTTTGACACTTGGGAGTCCTAACAAAATGAAATGGGAAAGGATTTGCATGAAGTCTCAAAGAGTGTTGTAATAGGTAAAAGATAAATAACACATGTTAATAAGAAAAATTGTTGATAATTATTATAAAACTAAAAAAAACCATGTACTCATTTGTAAATGCAACTATTTAAAATGTATATACAAAAAATTCATACTATAACCTAAAATTTATGTGAAGGAAAATATGAAATTTTACCTCTTCCATTGCCTCAACATTGATAGTCTTAGGAGCATTCATCAACTCTAGAAAACTAAATTGTTTCAAAATATACTCAAAAAACAAGTCAACATGTATTAATCAATACTGAATACATGTATATACATTCATTCATAATAAATTTCAAAATATAAAGTTGACTTGTATATAATACCTTCTTTGTTTTGGTGTTCTTGTTAATTTTTTCCCTTTCCTCCAGACCTTGAGCTTTTTAGAGTACCCTAAAGAAGAAACAAATATAACATAAGAGGAATCAATAAGACACATCATTAGTTCAACTCAAATCATGAACTTGATAGGTGTGCAAGCTATGATACTGCATAGCTCTCAAGGCCAAATTCAATGATAGAAAGTGTGGCATCATCAATTTGAGAAATTTCAGCCCCCAACAAGCTCTATAAAATAGTGAAGAGTATTGTTATAAATATGAGATAATGTTGTAAATGGCAAGAAGGCACAATAGCAACAAGAACATCATAGGAGGGAAAGGAGACAAAAGGACTTGAAGGATGATATTGGAAGGATAGTACAAGGTGTAGAAATTGAAAATAAAGAGACTTAGAAGGAAAAGAGAGATGCAAGTGAACTTTTGGCACCTTATCAAGAAATAAAAGTGGAGATCCATGGTCTCCATACTCTTGCAAGACACCATATGTGATATGGAAGTACTTCAATGTAGATGGTTATATGGAGGATGAACTCACATGAGGTTAATTAGGTGGAGTTTGAGTATGCTAGGAGCAAGATATGCATATGGGAATTGGATGGATTTGATGAATTTGGGAGGGTTTCAATGATGGTAGGAGATGGAAAGGTATTATTGTACTTTTAAGAATTAAGATACCAATTAAGAAACAATATTCCAAATCCAATATATTATTTTACTTTTAATAATATTTAAAAAAATTTACCTTAGGTGTTCTTGCTCCTAGCCTTACACCTCTAGTAGAACAAGTACTATGTGGTGTTCTCCTACCACTTGCCACACCTTGCATTACACATTGTTTGAACATATCAATCTAAAGTGCTCTATAAAATTTTAAAAATATTTAATTTTAGTATATTTCTAGGTGACTAAATAATATAATTTTAAATCTCATGAGGTTCATTAGATGGGGTTTTGGTAATGCTGGGAGAAAGAGATGTGGATGAGAAAGTAATTTGACTTCTCACCAAGGATGAACTCACAATATAACTTTCTCAAAAAATATAGAGGCACATCATAATTATTACATGGTTTTAGGTCAAATACCATATACCGCCTATGCAAAAAACATAATCTCATCCTAGCGTGAGTGCACCAATGAATAGGAAATTTTTTGGTTGTGTGTAATAGGGAGTTGCCGAATATAGGATCGATGAAAAGAGAAGATATAGTACTATTTTTTATGTCTTTATCTTTCACTTGCTAATATGATAACCCATCAACATAAAATGCATGACACCTATCCCTCCATGTACCCCATTTTGTATCCTCCCTAGATACCTAATTTTTATTTTGGGTCTTTTCTTCAAGTGTATTCACTAGGGTTGAGTAGTGATCAAGTGTAGATGACTGCAATATATTTGACCATTTGGGTAATGTTAGCACTATATTGTGAGAGCTAGTTTATGAGATCCTCTTGTGTATTAGTTAAAGGATGTAATTGTATGTGCAAAGGGTTTATAGGAGGTGATGGTTGTTAAATAGAAACATTGATTGTAGGGTTTTGTGGTTGTGTCACTATAGGTGGACGGTTTTGTGGTTGTGTCACAAGGTGCATAGTGTATTTTGTGGTTGTATCATGATAGGTGGAGGGTTTGATTATGTAGGAGGTGGTCTTTCTTCTCTCCTTTATTTTCTTATATTCCTTGATGCATCTATATTAAAAAAAAATTTTAAAAATTACAAAACCAAATTATAAAATTTGATAAAAAATACATAAATGAGGAATAGAATGAAGACTTGCCTTGTTTGTGGGGTGTCACAGATGGAGATGCAATCGAAAATTGGTTTCTATGGTAAACCTGATTGGGTTTTTGTGTTAGCATTATAGAATCCATGTTGTTGCTATCATTTGAGGGTATAAAATGCCCTCAAACGAGGACAATTGTAAAAATATATAATTTACAAAACCCAATCAAGTTTTGTAAAGTATAATGGCTAGGCTTGGATACCAATCATAGCTAACATTTCACTTTTAAACAATCTGATTGGGTTATTGAAAATTTTGCTCTCTTTTTTTTTTGGGGGGGGGGGAAGAGTTCGTTTTGACTATAATGACTTAAAAACGCCTTTTTTTAACACATTATCTTAGTTTCTCAAATCAAGACTATTTTCATATAATATAAAAACTTATAACTTAGTAGGTACAAAATTTAATTAGGCTATTTTAGCTTCAACTTAAATTGAGATTTATAGTTTGGCTAAATTTTAATGATGCAAATCCCTCAATGATTCTATGTACTCTTCCCTTGAATTTTTTTTTTTACAAAAATAAATAGTTTAAAACTAGAAAAATTAAATACTCTCTATTTGTACTTCATAGATTAACATGACTTTTAAAGTAGATAAAAATTAATTATTAGAATAAATTAGAGTTAGTTAAATATTATTCACTTAAAAATTGTTATTCAAAGCTATTATATGAAAGTCACATTGATATGTTCAATAGAATAAAATAGCCAACATTTTAGTGAATTCAAAAGATTTCTTATAGAAAAGATAGGAATATAATATTTGTCTTTGTAGTATCTATTGTTATGTAGTATTTGATGTGTTCTAATATGTCTTTGTTTGATTTCAATCTACTCAACATATACTAGATCAACCACTTCATCATTTGTCTCTTCAACAACTCAAAGATGTCGAGTTGGAGATTAAAAATTTTGAGCTATTTTAGGGTAAGCCTCAACCACCACATTTTACTAACCTCATAATCATCTTTGAAATCTACCCAAAAATATTCTATCTAAGGAATGTGAGAGAAAGACAAACACATCTCAAAATATTTCAAGGAAAAATCCTAGCTATCATAACTAGGACATAGGGAGTAGAATTAGAGGTTCACCGTCTTAAGTTCAACCTCTAGACTTAGGGAATCCTAGAGATATTTGCACGTGTAATATCTATCTTCTATAGGAAAGGAGTAGCCAGAGCCTTTCTAGGCTTTACAAATTTTCTCCACTTTTGCCAACAACCTACATATTTCAATCAATACATAGTAGTCTAGACAATGGTGGGGTAGCCTCAAACATTTTCCTTCATACCCTGTTATCCTTAAATATGTTAATTTTAGAAACTGGGTGAAGAAACTACCAAAGATGTTGAGTAGCAGAGTTGCTTCCTCGGACAACCTCCTATTCTCCCTCCCTTGCAGCTCAAACACTAGTTTGGTAAGAAAAGTATCTTGAACACTTTTGAAACCTTCTAGTTTTTTGTCCTTCTACAATAGGGGGTAGTACTCATAGATGGACATGTTTTGGTTCCACAACTGATGAGAAGGAGTTTCCATTCTCCACTACAAGACAAAATCTAAAACGTATATGATGACATATAAAAGCTAGAGGTTTTGGACACTTGGGAAAGCTCCTCTTGTAATCTTACTGCCATAATATCAATCCAATCAATGAATTTATCTTTTCCCAAAATGGTTTGGATTAAAAATTATAACCAATGCTCCCAATGAAAAGTATGTGGGTTTCCTTTTTCTTTATTTAACAAGGTTATGATATCCTTAATCTCTAGAATCATATGTTCTCTAGTTATGAGGCATGGGAGATGGGAATCGCCTCTTTTTGGTTTGAGTAGCCAACCATTAGCAATTATATTATTGTAACCATTAGTATTAGTGGTGAACAATGAATTGTGTCTACTAATAGTCCAATCCTCATAAACTTCGCACAAAGGAATTTTGAATGTGCCCATCACAACAACATTGTTCACATATACTAGGGCTCCTCCACTATAGGTGTGGATACACTTCTTAGTATCATCATACCTATCTCATCATGCTGGGACAAGTTCTAGGAAAGTGATGGCTTCATGGAAACTAGAGGCTTGCAAAGACAATCTTTCTAAGACTTTTTTGGATATAGACCCAGGTTTTGAATTGGAGAATCTAGCTACTAATTTCCTAATTTCCTCATTAATGAGGAATGTATCCTCAATTTAAGGTAGGAAAATACTTATATCAGGTTTATTCTCTTTTTTTTCAGGTAATTTGGGGTGCAAAGCAGCCATGAACAATTGGGATTGAGTAGCCACAAGCAGAGAAAAAACATAAAGAAAATACATGGACAAGAGTTTAATCTACATGGAAAGAAACAACATTCAATAGAAAAGAAATGGAGGACTCACCACATTGTTTGCATGAAATTTCTGTTGGTAATGGGGCCTAACATGATCTTCTTGTATCTCTAGACAAAACAAAATTATTACCTAAAAAAATAATGGAAAAAGTAATGAAATAAAATAACCTCTTTAATGCATGTGACTTGGAGAAAAATACATGTGGATGGATGAGAGTACAAGTGAGGTGATAGGGTACTTTCCATCATTAAATGTTCCCTTCAATTTCATACATACTAAATCTTGTCTTACCATCATCACCATTAATCACCAACTACTATATGTCTTTTCCATGGGTTTCAGGAAAGAAAAATCATCTTTTGCACTATCACTTACTCGGACATGTATCTCTATTGAGGCAAGATTTAGGCCCATGAACCATAAACCTTTGAACTAATAATAAAAATTCAATGTTCAAGTTTTTTGGTCATAATATATATTGGAACTAATGTGCATAAGATGAAAATATTTTAAAACTATCGATTGAACTAATGAACTTGAACATAAATGTTCAATTTTCAACTTTACTAATAAGCAAAAAGGTTTGAATGGTCAACATGCATTATAAGCTTAGAATGACTTGAGGCTATGAACCCATGAACTCATGAACCTTGAACATTGAACATATATGTTCAGATTTCATGTTCGGCCTTAAGTTCAAGTAAGAAAGGTTATATTTAAAAAGAATGGATTTCAAATGCTTCAAACTAGTGAACTTTGGAACCTTTTGGTTCATGCTCAAGACTTATTTCTATAATGTAGGTTTCACTTTGATATGTGACAAATGGATATAGATGTGGACCATACATGGGTATTAGTTGGCTTTGACTAGGTATTTAGACATATCTAGTTTTGCACTATGAGTAATAACCTAGAGTAAAATTGAGCTAAGATAGAATGAGAAATAAAAGGCTATGTTAAGAGACAAAAAAATTCTATATACACTTCAAATGACAAAAAATGATAACATTTCAAATCCCACCCATTGTAGGATAGGGGCATTTTGGTTCCATCTAAATACCTTAGATTGACACAATTATCTTCAAGAACTTTTCTATTCTCAAAAGGGCCCTTCCAAAGTGATTCAAACTTCCCATGTGATCCTTTAGGTTGTCTCCTTTTGTCCCATAACAATACATTGTCATCATCTATGAAATTTTGGGATCTCGCCTCATAATCAATTTTTTTGACTCATACTTCATGAGTGGTTATGTTATCTACTTCCTTTTCTCTTTCCTCTTTTATCTTCATGAGGTGAAAAATACTCTTTTCTAAAGCATCTTGGAATAATTCATCTTCAATGAATTTTTGAAGTTTGATAGCTGCCAGTTCAAGAGGTAGGGATAATTGAGCTTCGATGCCATACACCATCTCAAAAGGAGACATACCAGTCACTCTTTTAGGAAGTGTTTGGTTCACCCATAACACTTCAAAAAGTGTTTTGTACTAGTGTTTAACATTTTCACTCACCATCTTTTTCATAATAGAGACTAGATTCTTATTTCAAGACTTGTCTTGACTGTTTCCTTGTAGAAAATAATCTGATGAATCAGAGAGATGAATTCCATTGTCATAGAAAAAAAATTGCAATTCTCTTGAAGAAAAACTCTGAGGATTATTTATTACTAGCTTCTCTAGGACCTTGAACCTAACTAAGATATTTTCCATCAAAAATTTGTTCACCACCTCAGAAGATATTTTCTTTATTAGTGTCGCTTCAACCCATTTAGTAAAATAGTCATTGGTAGTTAGGATGTGAGTATGACCTAGACTAGAGGTTGGGTTGAGGGGTCCTTTGAAGTCCAACCCCCATTGTTTGAAGGGATCTTTTATAATCATAGGCCTTAACAAAAGTGATACCAACTCAGGTTTACCAAAAAATAACTTGCATTTACACCTGCCCACCCACTTATAAGCATCTGCAAACATGCCAAGAAAATAACACCCACTTCTCAATATCTTAAAAGTTGTGATGGTAGAGGAAAAGTGTTTGCCACAAGCCTTATCATGGAAAGAATGAAGGATTTTCTCTTGTTGATCCTTATCTATACATCTCGAAAACATGCCATCTAGATCCCCCTTATAGAGAACATCATCAACAATTAGATACTTTTTAGGTTTTAACTTCAAATTACTTCTTTCCTTGCTAGTGAGATGTTTAGAACATTCACCATAAGTAAGATAATAGGTGATATTTGGAAACTAGTTGTCCTTCAGACCTACTAGTAGTACAAATGATTTTGTTTCAACAATTTCTTCTTTATTGTCTTCCATCAATTAATACAAGCATTTTCCTCTTGCTAGTTTTGTTGGCTTGATTTACAAATCAAACTTTTGAACCTTCAAAACCCAATATGCTCTGTTGTTCACAACCACCTCCTATTGGGTAAGAATAAATTTTAGAGCCTTGTTTGGAACAAAGACCATGGAGTGAGAATATAAAATATAATATTGAAAGTGTTTTACTACTTTTACTACTGAAAAGGCTTGTTTCTTCATGAGTGAATACTTTAACACATGATTTTTCAATAGAACATGCATAAAATATATTGGGACTTTAGAACCTTCTACATCATTCTACAATAGAAGGAAAAACATGGTATGCTCACCAACATAGTAGTGCATAACAAAATCTTTCTAGTATTCAGGGTGAGCAAGAACTGGGGCATTTATAGTGGTGATCTTTCTCTTGTCAAAAGCATTCCTAGCCTTACCACTCCATTTAAACATTAGCTTCTCACTAAGAAAAATTGTAATAGGCCTAGTGATTTTGGAAAAATTGGGCACAAACTGCCTCAAGAAATCGATCTAGCTAAAGAAGGACTGAATATCATCACAATTAGAAGGGAGACATAATTTCTAGATTGCTTGAACTCATTCAGGGTTTATTCTTATTCCATCTTTCAACACAAGGTGGCCGATAAATTTTCCCTCAATGATGCGAAATATGGATTTCTTTGGATTGAGGGGCAAGCCATGCTCCCTGCATCTTTGGAGAACTAGCTTCAAGTCATGTAAATTATTTTTCCTTCTCCTCAAGAAGACTACAATATCATCTAGGCATATGACTATTATCTTGTTCAATAAATTCCTGAAAGATGAGTTCATATCCCTCTAAAATGTGGCACCTTTGTTGATAAGTTTGAATGACATTCTACTATAAGAAAAGGTTCCCCAAGGGGTAGTGTAGGTGGTCTTGTGTTGATATTTTGGGGCCACATTGGTCTAATTATATCCTAAGAACCCCTCAAGCATGGCATCATCTCTAAACAAGCTACCATTTGCAAGATATGATCAATATGGGGCAAAACAAAATTGTCTTTCAGGCTAGCTTGGTTCAAGTTCCTAAAATCTACACAAATTATAAATTCTCTATTTTTCTTTTAGATAGGAACTATATTGGCTACCCATGTAGAGTTATGGATTGGGTATATTATACATGTCTTTAGTATTTTGTACACTTCTTTAAAATTCACACCAGCTACCCTAGGGTTATAGTTCCTCAATTTTTGATGGAAGGGACTCATGCTTGGTTTTAAAGGGACTTGATATTTGAACTTCCCTTACTAAAAGTCCTTCAATTCTTTGTAGGACCATGTGCACACATCTCTAAACTCCTTTATTAATTTCAAGAATCTACTTCTTTCAGATATGTTGCAACACTTGCCAAAGTTAACCAACTTTAGATTGTCTTCAGTACCAATATTAATCTTCTTCTATTGTCATGAAAGCTCCTCTCTTTCATTGGAATTTTTATTAAAATAATAGTCCCTTTTGTAAAATAATATTTGTAGGGTTACAAAAGCCTACGAAATGAGATTTTTCTTAGCCAGTTTAGCTCCCTACCCTTTTTGTTCCAATGTTGTCATCCTCATGAAATACCCTAGAGATAGTCATGTCTCACATTCTAATGAATTATTCATAAAATTCCATTCAACCATAAAAAGGGATCAATAAAAAATTTGGTTATATGTTCTTTTCTTTTATATCCCTAAGTCTTTAAATTCTTCATAGTGTATGCCTATATCTTTATGAGTATTTCAAGTTATGATGGTGGGAAATCCTTTCAATTGCCTTGTTGCTCCAGTTTGTGATCTAATTGTTGTAAGGGATGTGAGGATGTGAAATAATCAAAATAACAGTCATCATGACTTCATAGATATTAGGGATAACTTTTAAGTTAAGTTTGGGAATGAGTGATTCGATGGAAATTGCATGATTGTAGTAGGTTTTTGGCTAAATATTTTATGTTTTGAAGGTGCAAAAGGCAATAGCTTCAATCAAGATTGAGGGTTTTTACTGCATCACAAGGAGTTCAGAGTAGGAATCAGTGGTGGTGATAGAGCATTGGACTGGTGTCAACATTTTGGGAGATCTCAATAGATCAAAAGAAGAAAAGCTTCAAAGGCCTGTAATCAATCATGACCACTGATCTAGAAGCAGATCAACTATTTTTGTATTCTCACTTTCTAAAGTTTCATGAAGGATAGCCAAAGAGATAAAGTGGGTCCTCAATATGTGGATGTAGTGGAACTAGACTAGGGTGTGAGCTGAAAAAAGGAATGTGTCAAAACAAGTTGACAATGCGACACACTCAAGTTGGTTGGAGATTTTGACTTTGATAAATGATCTTCAGTTTATGGAATTTGTCAATCAAAAGTAGATCAATGCTTGTGGTATTCTCACTTTCTAAAGATGCATGAAGAATAGGTAAATCAAAAAAAGTGACAAGATGACACATGTCCTATTTACCATACAACCATCACATGATCACATGCAGTCAAATAACTCCAATTTCTAAGTTGCAAAGGTCAGAAAGAGAATAGTAGTTAAGTCAAATGGTTATTGCATCATCACAAATGGTTAAGAGTAACCCAAGGTTAAGGTAGCAAAGTAGAAAAATCATGTTGTCATAGCTTTGCAAGGTTAAGTGTTGAGTTAGAGTTTCAAGTTGTGAAGTAGTGAAAGCTTAAGGTCATAACTTTGCAAGGTTTAGATATTAGGTTGTGATGCAACAATGAGAGTAGTAAAATGGTTATCATTGTTTCACAATAGTTAGTGAAAGGAAGCAATAAGAAGTTGTGATAGAGAAATCAATAGTTGAAAGATTTTTTCACAACCTTGCAAATCAATATGGTCAATGAAGAAAAAAAGTTGCAAGGGTGTAAAGGTGAATAAAGTAGAAAAATTTTAAGCTATGAGGGTGCAACAAGCAATCAAGACAGTTAAGGTTGAGTCATTGTAGCTTGACAAGGTTTCAGTGGTAGTTAAGTTCTTAGGATGTGAAGCTACAAAAAATTAGTAATCATCCAAGATAGTGATTGCAACATCACATAGTTAAAGAAAGCTTTATATCTAGTAGTTTCAAAGAGATGACAAGGTTAATGTAAAGGTATTCATAACATCACAAGTAAGAAAAATGTTAAGTTTTAAACAGCTACAAAGATGTGAGAGACTCATTTTCATGGTTATCATTGGGTCATACTAGTGAGTGAACTGAAGTGATGGATAGTTGTGAAGTAATGATAAAGCTTAGAATGAAGAGGCCATAGTTTCACAAGTCTAGGTAGTTAACAAGGAAATCAGGTTGTGAAGCAATGAAAAAAGGAAGTTCATCATTGTTGTAGAGCTATAAAACTAGTGCTTAAAGGAATACAATAGATAACCAAAACATTCAAAACAATAGATTTAACTCACATATATGATTATACAAAAGAGAATTAAAATACCAAATTAGCCTAAGAACATGCGAACCTCTTAAACCAAGCAATCTTCCCTTTGATACATAGATGTGTTCATAAGATGTGATGTGTACTCAATGACGTTGCTCAATCTTCAATGCAAGATATGATTCAAAATGGATTTGTGGATGGATTTTTCCATTGTGATGGTATTTTGATAGTCCTTAGTCTCTCAAAATAGCATTATAACATTAGCATAGAAGTTGATGATATTTTTGAAGGGAGAGTGTTTCATTTATAGGCCAGGGGGTAGTGAAATGGAGGGTTAGGATGCAAGGAAGGGGAATTGGTTAAGGAGGGCTAGGATGCAATGAGAAGAGAGCACATGGATTGTGCTTCTTTAAAGCCTTAGTCTTGTGACAAATGTCACACAGGGATTGGATAGGGAAGATGGTCAAGATAGGTGGTTAGAGGAAGTTATGAGGGAAGAAAAGGGGGGATCAGTGTGGAAAATAGGTGTAAAAAGTCTTTAAAGAGCATTTAAGGCTCTTGAATAGGAATGCAAGACTTTAAGGGTAGAACTTTGACTTTGGTTTGGTTTAAGACTTTCTTAACCCTTGGTTAAAGTTGTGCACATGCTTAAGGAAGGTATTAGGCTTAGCTTAGGATGAGATGAAGAGGCAAGTGGTTTGGGTAGGTCAAGTATTTATTTGAATATATTAAAAGGGGATGTTAAGTCTTTGTTTGAATATTAAAATGGTTGGTGGGTGGAAGTTTTGACTTTAAAATGGAGGATGAAGTCTTTGTTTGTATATTAAAATGGGAGGTGGGTGGAAGTCTTGACTTTGGCTTGGGTTAAGAATTCTTAATCTAGGATTAAGGTTGTCACATGGTTAGAGTGAGGATTAGGCTTGGACTAGAGGGGGATTAGGGGGTAAGTGGCTTAGATTTGATGGGATGGGTTAGTTAGGTGGCTAAGTGAGGTTAGTATGTGTGAATGGGTTGGATTAGGGGTTAGGATAGGGTTTAGGGAGGCTTTTAGGATTTTAGATATTTTATTAAATGATATATTTAATAAAATGAGGATATAAAATTAAATTGAATAGATTTGAGGATTTATTCAATTTAATAGAGGAATAGGGATTTAATTGATAAATTGATTTTGGGTGATCTTTTAATTTTATCAATTGGACTATAGTTAATTAAATTAACTAATTAACTAGGGGATGACAATAGATTAATTAAAAATTAAATACTTAATTAATGATGCCTTAGGATATGACTAAATGGGATTAATTCAGTGATGTAATCAAATTTAGGTGTCTACATTTTGTTCCTCTTTGAGATAGTGTTGGAACAATACTATTTCAAAGAAGTTTGAAGATAGACGACATGAAGAAAACTTTGAAAGAAACATGATTGCCCCAGTCTTGAATAGAAGAGTTGAGAGTGGACTATGTGATGCCCCCTCAAGAAGATGGTGGGGAGAGAAGGTGAGGCCTGAAAGCTTCTTGAAAGGTTCAAGAATCTAGGGCGAGCAAGAGGACTAAGAGTGGCTAAGAGAGGTGGTTCAAGAAAGAACATACTCTCACTATGGGAGAATGATACAGAGGAAAACCTTGGGTGCAACAATAACCAAGGGGTAAGAACACGTGTTATAGGGAGAGGGGGGAGGGTGATTGGTTTTCTAAATTTGAACCTAGGGAAGTGATTTGGAAGATGGGAGATTTGGGGAGATTATGATTCAAGGATTTATGATTGGTGATGACTAAGATTATGATTGATGTAGGAGCTATGATTATGATTGATGCAAGATCTATTATTATGAGTGATGAGGAGATATTATTTATGATTGATGAAGTAGCTATGATTATGATTGATAAAGGAGCTATGATTATGATGAATGAATGAGATATGATTATGATTGATGAAGGAGCTAAGATTATGATTGATGAAGGAGCTATGATTATGACTGTAAGACTGATTGGATGGGATGCTTGGATAGGATGGAATGTTTTGATAAGATGGAAGTATGAAGTAATCCATTGAAGCTTGATCATGGGGGTGTTCCAAAGGGGAGCACCATCATGTAGTTGAGAACTTATTTTGATATAAGAATATTGGGAATATGCCAAGGTTACTAAGAACATCAAGGCCTTTTTACCAATATTACATAGGACTGACATGAAACAAACATGCAAGGATTTCCCCAGTATCACACATGAATCCTGAAAGAATCAAAGTGAAAATGATACTCGATAACCATGAGAAAACAATATTTCCCAAGTGCACCATGTAACCACAAGTGATCACATGTTTGGACCATGCAAGGGTCATATTGGACTAACTCACAAGCAAAAAATAAAATGAAAAAGACTTGATCAAAACCTTGCTCTTGAATTGCCCCATTCATAGCACACAATGATATAAAAGATTGTGGTGACCATGAGGAGGTAACAACCCAAATCACTTAGAAGAGATACTTTAAGAACCAAATGTGAAATCTTGAAAAGAAAATAAATCGAAAGAAAATGTAAATCCATGAAAAAGTAACCTTTTGCCAAAGAGATTGGTAGGATTGGATACTAAGGGACCAAGATCAGACAAGAGGAAGGATGCATCCTACAAGGATCTATTGGTAATATTGAGGACTAGGATCAAATTGGAAATTAGAACTATTTAGGACAACATTTTGATGACAAGGGATCTCATACGAGGATTCACAAAAGCACCTAACCAAGAGAACTACAAATTTTTATTGGTATTTTATTTTTTTGATCAAGAAAGAATTGACGTGAAGAGATGAGAGATATATAATGATACCAAGCAAAGGACTGACATGCAAGGATGTTACAGTGGAAAAACCAAAATATTTACAAGGGATTACCATACAAAAGATCAGCATGATAGGATAGTGGCAGGAAAGATGAAGATTAGAAGGTTAGTAGAAGAAAATCTAGGGATGAGGAGATAGTGTGATGAAAAGTGTGCGATGAGAAGCTAGTGGAAAGAGATAGGATATAGCATACTATTACTATAGGGGAGGTGAGGTGTGGAAAGGACAAAGGTAGTTGCTGACTTGACTATTATGATGGCAAGTATTGAAGCTTGTTGCCAAAGATATGGATAGTGTTTAATGGAAGTGATGGAGAATGTTGTTAGTTCTATAAAAGGTGAGTGAATTTGATGAAATCCCAACAACAAGAAGTGTTAGCATAAGGAAAGTTTGAGTAAAGAATTAAGCTGTGAGTGAAATACCAATGGCCGATTCACAAGAGCAAAGGCAGAAAATGCTAGAGGTGATAGAAGGAGGAATGGGGGGATGGAGTGAGGAGGAAAATGAAAGCCAAGGAGAAACAAAATGGTTGCGGGGGCAGAAGCAAGGCATAAAGTTGAGCCAACAAGAAGGAAGAGAAACCTTGCCACGTCAAAGTGTGTGGCATTGTTATCGAGGAGTGGTGGAGGCTAGAAAAATTAATCCAACTCAAAATCAGCCAGAAGAGGAAGAAGAAGATCTGACCTTGCTGTAGCTATTAGCAGAAGGTGCGATGCAACAAACAGAGTCGAGGGAAAAAGAGAAGGAGACAAAATTACCAAGTGTGGGAGTGTTGTTAGAGGGAGCAAGTGCAGAAGATCAGCCATCTATAGAAGAGACTCTTTTAGAAGAGGAACAAAGATCTGTGATGTGACCAACAACGGTCTTATGGAAGAAGGGAAAGAGAAGTTTAGGGGATATGATATAGAGCTCTAGGGAACAAAAGGGTGACCTAGTGTTGTTCACATTTTGGCCATTTTGAGCATTGCAATCTGACGCTATAGTACAAGTGGCTCATGATGCAACGATGGTGATGGAGAAAGCATTGGCATTGGAAAAAGAACGGGCTGACTAGGCAGAGAAAGATGTGAATTTCTTTCAAGGCCTGATTGAAAGAGCATGAGAGGATGGTGCACGAATGGAAGCTGAGCACCTAGGGATGATGTTAATGATGGAGCAAACAAGAGTGGAGACTATGGAGGTGACTTTGGCAGCTGAGAGAGTGGTGATGGAGAGATGTGAAAATGAATTAGTGCTCCTGTAGTCACAAATAGAATAATTTAGGGAGTCGGCAGTGTAGACCAATAGTTTAGTGCAGAGGTCACAAGAGCAACTGAATGCAAGTAATGTGCACATTATGTGGTACCAAAATTAGTTGAATATAGTGAAATATGAGAGGGAGTCAATGAAAATGCTAGCAAATAGATATGAAAGAGAACACGATATTGCGCAGAGGAAAACAACTATTCTAGAAGCAAAAAGACTAAGGGCAAAAATGAAAGATGTCATGGAGTAGTCAGTGAAGGTTGCATAAGAGGCAGCATATTACATGGGATTATATCACCAGGTAGTCCCTTTGGAGAAAAGGAGAGGAGTTGTATACTCTGAGAAACATTTTATGGAGTAGATAAACACCCTCTTGAGGCATGGTAACATCCCGATCCCCATGGATACACTTTGGGCAAGTGTGAGGATGACTCCAAGGGCATCATCATCTGGGACTAGGTCTAAAGTAATGTTATTGATTGGACACCCTCTCTTGCCACCTCCCCTAGGGAGGTTAGAATAAATAATCTGCCAAACATTATTAGTTGAATGGAATGTTTTTGTTGCCATCATAAGAGAATAAAAACTTTTTGCTTGTCATTTAGGCAATCAAGGGGACAACAAATGTTGTTTGTAATGCAATGTCATGTTTTTTGTTGGCATTTTATGGAAGATATATGGATATTTTTGTGTTTTTGTTGACTATTTAAATGTTTTTGGGATGTTTGATATATATTTGAATGTTTTTTTTTTGTGTTTTTGTGATAAATAATGAAATAGTTTGACTCTTGTAAAAGTAGGAACAATACAATCTGTAGAGTAAGGGTAACCATGACTCGTGGGCGAGAATATCTATGTAGATTTAGCAAGTATGACAAATAATAATAAGACAAAATGTGGGGATATTTCTCTAGGTGTGTGATGAGACAGATGTTTATGAGGCATGGAAAGGCATTCAGACCTACGCAAGGCTTGTTATGGCCAAACGAGGTCAAGAAAGGCCTTGAAAAGGCCAAAAGAGGGCCTTGAAAAAGCTATTTGGGCCTAAAAAGATGTCTCAGAGGCCTTTAAAAGGTGTTTGAGCCTAAAAAGGCATCTTGAGGGCCTATAAAGGTCAAAATAGGGCCTTGAAAAAAAATGTTTAGGCCTAAAAAGGCATTCTAGGGGCCTAAAAAAGGCACTTGGGCCTATAAATCCATTTTGAGGGCTAGAAAAGGTCAAAATATGGGCTTGAAAAAGGTGTTTGGGCCAAAAAAAGGCACGTTGGGGGCCTAAAAAAGGCATTTTAGCCTTTAAAAGGCATTTTGGGGGCCTAAAAAAAGGCATTGTAGCCTAAAAAAGGCATTTTAGCTCATAAAAGGCATTTAAGCCTAAATTCGCATTTCGAGGGCCTAAAAATTTCAAAATAGGGGCTTGAAAAAGGTGTTTAAGCCTAAAAAGGCCCTTTGTGGGTTTGAAAAAGGTGTTTAAGGCCTAAAAAGGTGCTAGAGTGGTCCAAAAAGGACACTTGGGCCTTGAAAAATCATTTAAGGCCTAAAAAGGTGCTAGAGTGGTCCAAAAAGGACACATGGGCCTTGGAAAAGGCTTTTAAGGCCTAAAAAGGCACTTGAGGTGTCCAAAAAGGACACTTGGGCCTTGAAAAAGCACTTAAGGCCTAAAAAGGTGCTAAAGTGGTTCAAAAAGGACACTTGGGCCTTAAAAAAAATATTTGAGGGGCCTAAAAAGGCACTTTAGGGGCCAAAAAGGACATGTGTACCTTGAAAAAGGTATTTAAGGCCTAAAAAGGCACTAGAGTGGTCCAAAAAGGACACTTGGGCGTTGAAAAATCATGTAAGGCCTAAAAAGGCACTAGAGTGGGGAGCCAAACTCTCACGCTTACGCCTACTTATTCTGTGCCCCCAGTTGTATAAGGATGAAAGAGTCTGACAGATATCTGGTCTTTCAAGATAGTACTAATATATTTGTTGAAGGTGGTTAGACTAATCATGGGCATTTCAACTTAAATAAGACTAAAAATCCTTCTTGATTCACATTAATAATGGTTGCATGGAAGGAAGGCGACGGTCAGCTTTGCGGCATCTCTTCTGCTATTCGAGTTGTGCTGGATTTTCCTAAGCCCAAAATTATGTTTCAGAACATTACCATGCTTCTTCTTAATATCAATTTTTGAATATTAGAAATTGAGAGGAATTTTGGGGTGGTGTTAATGTTTCAAGCTTTTATAGCCATATTTGGCAATTATGACCCCCTTTTGAATGCTTTGGAATTTTATTTTATTTTTTGATATTTTTAGACAATTTTTTGAATTTTTTTTTATATTGTTTGGGAAATTTTTGAAATTTTTAGGTAGTTTTGGGTGATTTTTGAATTTTTTTGGTAAGTTTGGATGATTTTTGAATTTTTTTGGTATTTTTGGATGATTTTTGAATTTTTTTTTTGGTATTTTTGCGTAGTTTCTCAGTCTGCTGCAAATAGGCAAGTTATTGCCTTGTTGATTCTCATCACCATGTTGGCTATTAGCGTTGTCTTTCCCTCCATCCTTGTGGGTTTGATTTTGGGGTGATTTGTGCATAATCCTCTAGCGATTCGATGGAGGACATTGAAGAGCAAGTTTGGCTTCATTTTCTAGATGTATCAATGGTCGGTAGAGGAGTGATGGGGTTGGTTCTCCTTTTGTGGTGTGACGCAACTGGCATGGGCCTTGCAAAAGGTTACAACTCCAAAAGATTCTCTTTGAGAGGTCTATGTGAAAGGGTTGTAAGTCTATTGGTTTCTCATTGTGTAGGGTTTGTGAAAGGTTTTTGTCTCATGTCAAGGTCTTTATTCTGGAAAGTAAGTTGTGTGTGAAAGGGTTATGAGAGAAGGAAGCTCTTTCTTTCTTGTTTTTTTTTTCTATTTTTTTTTTTTTTAGGCATAGAATTTCTTGAGGTGAATGATGCTAGTGGGATCATTCATGACTTCACCTTCAACTGTGGATAACTGATAGACCCCTAAGCCAAAAGATGTTGTGACCATGTAAGGACGAAGCCATGTGTGCTCAAACTTGCCTTTCTTTTCTCGATCAACTTAGACTTTCATGTTTTCTTTGAGGGCCATGTCTCCTTCTTGAAATTGGCATGGATGGACTTTCTTGTTGAAGTTGCACTTGAGGCGATTCTAAACCATGAGGTGGTCATAGGCTCGTTGCCTTTTTTCATCAAGTAAATCTAGTTGGGTGAGTCTAGCCACTCTATAATCCTCACTTGATATTTGGCCTCACAAAGAAATGCACAAGGATGGGAGTTCAACCTTAATATGTAATATTGCTTCAGTACCATAAACCAGGGAGTATGGGGTTGTGCCTGTAGCTATACAAAATGAGGTGTGATACGCCCATGAGGTGGGGTTGATTTGTAAATGCCAATTGAGGCCAAAATCATTGACAACTTCTTTAGGATTTTGATTAGGGTTTTATTAGTTGCCTCTTCCTGACCATTACCTTGTGGGAAGTATGGGCTAGAAAAATGATGATGGATATGAAGGAAAGTGCATAATTCCTCCATATTTAGGTTTTCAAAATTACCTCCATGGTTAGTGAAAATGGTAGATGGGATGTTGAAGCGACATATGATATGATATAGGATATACTGGGACACTTGAACTCCCATAGCAATAACAAGGGGAACTGCTTTGACCCCCTTAGTAAAGTAATTAGTAGCAATGATTATCCATTTGTGTCCTTCAGAAGAAAGTGGTGCAATAAGACTGACAAGATCAAACCCCCAGTAGGCAAAAGGCCATGGCAGTGCAATGGGTTGCAAGTCCTAAGCTAGAGCCCAGATCAAATTAGCATGGTGTTGACAAGGTAAACATCATTTCACAAAATTGCATCATGTTCTAGAGTAGGCCAATAATATCCAACCTGAAGGATTTTCTTTGCTAGCACTATCCCGCTCGTGTGAGCACCACAAACTCTAGCATGTACCTCCTTAAGAGCCATTGCAACCTCATTTTTATCTAAACATCAAGAGAGAGTATCATGATAACCATGACGATATAGGGTTTAGGTGGTGATAGTATAGCAGGAAGCTCTATGAATAAGGTTTTGGCATTGGGTTCATGTGAGGTGAGGAGATATGATACCATTTAGTAGGTAAGCATGAATTTCATGGTACCATAGGGATTGGGGACCAACCAAGATGCAGACTTGTGTTGATTAATCATTCTCATATGTGGGTTTTTGTAGTTGCTCAACCAAGAATTCATATTGCATAGCTTCATGTAGTATTTCCAAGAGAGAACCAATAGTAGCCCTGGCATCTGCTACTTTATTTTAAAGTCTAGGTACTTGTATGAACTGGAGTTGAGTAAAATGATCCTTTAATTGATCAACCAATTCCTTGTAAGTTAGTAGCTTATCATCCTTGGTTTTATATTCATTTAAGGCTTGTTTTATGATAAGCTAAGAATCATCGTAGACTTGTAGCTATGGGATATTCCATTCAATGGCAATTTTGAGCCTTGTGACAAGGGCTTCATACTCTGCAATGTTATTGGTACACTAAAATTGCAACTTGAAATTTTTAGGAATATAATCGCCTTGAGGTGTGACCAAGAGTATGGTCACATTGGAGCCATGAGATGTATAGGAGCCATCAAATATAGCTTCCACGATGGTTGTTCTTCTATCAAATAGAGATGTTCATTTGGGAACTCCATAATGAGGGGGTGGTCTACAACCAAGGGTGCATCTGCCAAGTGATCTACAATAGCCTGGCCTTTGATGGCCTTTTTGTCAATATATTGAATGTCAAACTCACTAAGAAGCATAACCCATTTTGCCAGGCATCCTATGAGAACTGTGCGAGAAAGCATATATTTTACTGGATCAATTTTTGAGATTAGCTACACAATATGACTCAACATGTAATGGGATAGCTTTTGGGTGGAAAATACCACTACTAAGAATGTCTTCTCCATTGGCATGTAGTTGAGGTCATATCCCACTAATGTTTGGCTGATGTAATAAATAGCCCTTTCCTTCCCTGCATCATCAAGTTGTGCTAGAAGAGCACTTAATGTTGTGGGAGTAGGTATGATGTACAATATGAGTGGATGTCCTACAACTGGAGGAACCAAAATATGTGGATTAACCAAGTATTCCTTGATGATATCAAAGTCATGCTGGCAAGCAGGGTCCCATCTGAAGTATAGATCCTTCTTGAGCAAGTGTGTGAATGGTTGACATTTATCAGCAAGCTGGAAAATGAACTATCTGACTGATTGGAGTTTGCCCTATAAAGAATGAAGGTGTCTAAATGTCCTAGGAGGAACCATTTCTATGATGGCCTTAACCTTTTTAGGGTCAATCTTGATACCACACCGTGACACAATGAATCTTAGGAGCTTTCTTGAGGTGACACCGAAGACACATTTCTTTAGATTTGGCATGAGACAATATTTTACCAATCAATTAAACACTTCTTCAAGGTGAAATAAGTGATCAAGAGCATTGAGAGACTTTACTAAAATATCATCCACATAATCCTCAAGAATCTTATGGATTAGGTCATGGAAGATGATCGTCATGGCATGCTAATAGGTTGCCTCGGTGTTCTTTAGCCCAAATGGCATCATATTGTAGCAGAATGTGCCCCAAGGTGTAGTAAATGATGTCTTATGCTAATCTTCCTCTGCTATATGAATTTGATTATATATAGAGAAACCATCCATTAGTGACAAGAGTTCATGACCTGCGATGAGATCCACAATCATGTCAATATTTGGTAATGGAAAGTCATCTTTTGGAAAAGCTTTATTAAGATCCCTAAAATTAGTGTAGATTCTGATATCACTAGAAGGCTTGGTAATAGGTACCATGTTAGAAATCCATTCAAAATAATCTATTGGGTGAATAATTTTTGCCTCCGATAATTTTTCTAACTCCACTTTAACCAATAAAGAAACTTTGGGGTGCATCTTACAGAGCTTTTTCTTAACAAGCTTGGCATTTGGATCTCTGGCTAAATGGTGTACCACTAGCTTGGGGTCCAACCTTAGCATGTCTTGATATGACCATGAAAAAAGACCCACATTCTCATGGAGGACCTCAATGAGAAGATTTGCCTACTTAGGTGGTAGAGAAGATGCAATGTATGTGATATGTTGTGTCTCTGTCAAACTGCTATTTACTGGTTGAGTTTCCTCTATCAAAACTGAAGATATAGGAGGCCTATGCTCTTGTGGGGGAAGGATGAAATCTCCATCTTTAGGTGCCTCAGACAGGTTTTCACCATTAGATACATCCTTTATTTTTAATTCATTTTTTGAGTTATCCAATGATGCTCCAGAGGAGTTTTCACCAGAGAACATTTTTCCTTTATTTTTTGCTTTTTTGTTTCCTTTTTTATTTCTATTTTGAGATTGGAGATTTCCTCCTCCCCAAAGTAACCTGCAAGATCCAGCTTGTAGACATATGTCGATGGTGGTGGTGGTTGTTTATGTGGCATTTCTTCCCTGATGAATTTAAGGAGTGCATGCTCGGTAGAGAATTCCTCAACATGAATGACACTTGGTTGGTCCCAATCTATGAGTTTAGGGTGAGCGAGGGGTAGGTCTATGAGATTTAGGGATAGTTGGCAGAGCACAGAGGCTCCTAGGATTATTTTTTCAAGGAATTTATCATCATACACTTTCATTTCTACTTCCTTAGGAATGTCTTCGACCTCAACAAAGCTATTTTGGATATTTGTGAAGGCATGGCCTTCCTTCATAGTGCCACCAGTTGTGGGGAGTCCATAGCCTAAGCCTTTGGTTTTTTATCCCTAGTGTGCCTCTATAGGCTTTCTCATACCTGATTTCAAATGGCCCAAACCACCTCCTTGATAATCCCACTATTGCGTGGCTAGGCAGTGTGACCAGGGATATTTTTGTTTAAAGTGATCAAGAAGTGCTTCACTTTTAGGAGGTTGCTCCTTGTATAGCCATCTGTTAATGTCTAGTGCATTTTTTGCTCCATCAAGAATACCCTTGGTAATAAATGTGGTAGGGCCTGTTTGTTGGAGTTGAGAGGTGTTTTCTAGTCTAGGCCCTTGATGTGTCAGGCATCCTTGAGTATGGGGATCAAGTGGTAGAGCACCGATAGCAAAAGCATATGTAAGACTATACTTACCACAACCTTGGTAGTTGATCTTAATCATGGAAAGAGTGGAGGCTAAAATGGTGTCTAGATCATTGCAAATGCTAGAGGAACTAGCCATGGTGTACCCAAATTTGATCCCAGGATAATGATTGGTGTATGAAGCTTCAACTGCATTGCAATAAGCAAAGGGTTCAGGATCTGCATGAATGGTTATCTTAGTGTCATTATGCAAAAATTTGATACACTGATGATATGTGGATGGAATGGCCTTCATGGCATGAATCCATGGGTGACCGAGGAGGATGTTGTATGGAAGGTTAAGATCAACTACATGGAAAAGTGTTTCTTGAGTGGCTAGGCCAAATCTTATAGGGAGCAAGATGGTTCCTTTAGTGGTGCACTCCAAATTGTCATATTCCTTGATGGTGATTACCTCATTAATGATATTTTCCTTAGTGTATCCTACCTATTTGATGAAATTTATAAATTTAAAGCCGATCCATTATCTATCATGACCCATTTAACAACAAAGTCAGAAACCATGATGGCTATGCGGAGTGGAAGGATATGATTTGGTTCAACTACTAGGATATTAGTGGTTTTGAAGGATAAGGAACATGATGTTAAAAGATGGCCAACCAAGTTGCGAAACTCGGTGGCATTTATGTCAGAGAGGATGAGTGACTCATGTAGAGTACTGTTGAGGATCTCTTGATAAAGTGAGCTTATTTATAAGAGATCCAGAATGGAGATCTAGGCCGGCATGTTTTCAATGTGTTCCAAGATGTTATATTGTGGCCCTAATGAGGATGATTCTAATGGAGATTCCCTATATGGAGGTGGTCTTGAGGGTGCAAAAATAGGTGGGCCAACTATATTGAGTCAAGTTCAGAGAGTAGCAACTGCACATTGCGTATCTGGGCCTTAATGTTAATGGCGTTGATGGATGGCTCAACTTGTGATATGTAACCGATAAGGCTTCCATAGTCTAAATACACCAAGGTATAATTTTGAGACTTGTCTCAGTTATCTCCTTGTTTTCCTTGAGTATTGTTCGGTTTATTAACAGGAGCATTTGTAGGTGTTTTTCCTAGGTTTGTGTTATGAGGAGGGAAAGCATTTTGATACATCATTAATCTTGCATTAGGTGAAGTTTGTGCCCCCACTATGATTTCCTTCTGATCAATTAGGTCTTTGACATAGTCCTTGAGTTGCATGCATTTGAGGGTGGTATGTCCTTTGACATGATGGAATTTGCAAAACTCATTATCTTTATACCAAGATGCCCTAAATTGGTTTGGTTCCAAGGGTTGTGTTGGTGGATGTCGAATAAGATTATCCTTAGCTAGTTTTTCAAAGATTACATCAAGAGGTTCTCCCAATGGGGTGTATACATGAGGTTGTCTCTAAACACAGGGTTTAGTACCTACCAAAAGTGTGATAGCATTGGTTTGATTATGATGAGTAGGTATTTGTTGATTGTTCTATATGGGTGGTGGGTGATACACAGGGAGTTGTTGTTGATAGGGTTGTTGCTGACAAAACATGGCAAGAAAATTGGTAGTTGCCCCAACGATATGAACTTGTTGGGTGTCGATGGCACCATTTGTCATCGTGTTTTTGTTTTTGTTCCAGTATCAGGTTTTGTCATTGTTTGGTCCTTAGTCTTGGGTGTTTTCCTTGTAAATTCTAATAACACCATACTTAATGTCTCTGTATGTTTGTAAACAGTTCATAACCATATGATGGGTGAGACTAGGGTGTACATTATTTATGAACATTTTGACAAGATGACGCTTAGGGATGGTACAAGAAATCTTGGTTGTGAGTATTTTCCAATGTTGCAAGTATTCTACAAGGCTTTCTCCTTTTTTCTTAGTATGAACTAGGTCCATGACAGATAATTCAGTTTCAATAAGATGGGTGCATTGAGCCACAAAGGCTTCAGAAAGATTAGCAAAAGTTTTAATAGTGCCTTGAGGGATACGATAGAGCCATTCTAAAGCTGGGCCTCCTAAAATTTTGGGAAAGAGCCACATGAGGAACACATCATTATAGGCTACCTCCAAAAAATGCATATAGAATTCCTTAACATGTGTGATTGGATCAATTTTCCCCCTAAATTTGTCAAACTTGGGGATCTCAAAATGTTTAGAAAATAGTGTCATCATGATGGTTTTGTCAAATGGGTATGGGCAGTCATTCTCAAATGTGAAAGTTTTGGAGTTTGTCCCATCTTTGAGGGCTTTGAGAGCATTTTTAATCTCTTCCCATTCAAATTTTATAGGTGGGGGAGCAAGTGCCCCCAGTGTAGGATACATGCCAAGATCTGACGGTTGATATGGAAAACCCTGGTTGCCATATGGCATCTGTAGAAAAATAGGTTGCACAATTGGTGAGATGGATGTTATGGGTTTTTGAGATATGTTTTGGGTATACTACTACATCTGCTAAGAAGTTTGTTGTTGGGGAAGATAAGTATGAGGCTGTTGCCCTATGAGATATCTTTGTGTGGGTGCTTGAGCATACTACTGGAGTGAAGACTGCGACTGAAAGGGTGGTAAGGTGGGTAATGCCTATGCCATGCTTTGGGAATACATACCATGTCTGATATATGTGGGTTGTACTCCTGCTTGAGAGTATGATTGATTATGAACAAGTGCAAGGTAATTAATCTATGATAGAGTATTCATCATAGGGAACTGCAATGGTAGGGTGGTTTGGCTATTTCCCAAAGGTGGCATGGAGAAATAGTTGGTAAGGGGTGGTAGTGAATAACAATGTGAAGTGTTGGATGAAAGTGTCTGAGGGGTGGACATGGTTGTAGTGCTAGGGGGAAGACTAGTGATAGGTCCTTGTGCTATAGTAACATTCCAACGTCCCAAAGGAAATGAGGCTAAAGAGCTTTGGCTAGCTACAAAGGGGTTGATAGTGATGTTGGGTGGGATGGAAGATGAGGTATTTGACCCTAGTGGTGGCATTTGAGTAGTAAATAGACTAGGTGTGCTGTGAGGTGGAAGTGAAAAGGTAGTGTTGATGGAAGTAAACAGAGGATTTTGTGGAGTAGGGAAATGAGTGGTTGATGAAGAGGCAGATGATACACATGAGGTTGGTTGGGATGTAGTATGTACTAAGGGTTGAGTGAGGATGGGATGGGTATTTTGTGGAATAGGAGTAGGCACCTAGGTTGAGGGTATATTCAAGTCTATAGCTTCCATCTGACGTGGTTGATATCCTTTGTTGAGTGAAGAGAAAGGATCAGTAAGGATAGATGACTCTACAACTGGTGGTTTCCAGCCAAACAGAGGGTGTGTAGGATCTGAAATGTCGATAGGTGGTGGATGCCCAAATTCAAAGGAACCAACACTATCACTTAAGAAATTTTCCATGATGGTTTCCTTGTTTTGGTCTATGATGGCATTAACAATAATGGCATGACTAGGTTGGTTCATGAAAGCATCAATGTCTATGGAGGAACCTATTTCTTTAGGATTTGTGGTAGTGGATCTGGTGGCATCATGTAAACTATGGGGTATGGCTGAACTCGAGATGTGTTATTACTATGACTAGGATCCATGTCCTTTTTCCTTGTGTTCTTACCAAAATGAGTGGTGGGTGGCATGAAAGGATGACTTTCCTAATGATGAAAATGTAAAGAGGGATGATGCTAAGTGCATATGATACTTTTAGGAATCTAGATGATATGGTGCTACATGGAGGAGATTGTGTTTCTCTTAAGTGTGAACTTAAATATGTGCTAGCGATATCAAACCCTAAGGTAGCCTTGTGACCATTGGGAAGACAAATGGGATCAAGTGTGTAGCGCAACCTTTTTCTTAAGGTGATGTGGGACACAAGTGACAGTTTATCCTAAACAATGCTTAGTTTAAGGACAACTATGATGGTAAGATGGATGGAGATTTCTTTAGGGAGACAAGGCTTAATGAGGTGATGCGAGAAATGTTTCTAAGTGTGGAGCAACTAATGGAGGATTCTAGGGTTTAATGATGCTGGATTTGGAGGATTTCTAAAAACCTAAGGTTTGATGATAAAAAGTGGAGGAGATGATTATACCAAATGTTTAGATGGGATGAAGAATTAAGAGAGAGACTAAACCTACAAGGAGACAAGTGCATAAGTGTGTGTGGAAAAAGATGGACCTGATCAAAGTAGTTAACATGAGAGTTATTGATAAGGCTATGGTTGACACTTCATCGAAGAGTTAGGTTCTGAATCTTGTAGTCCCACTCAGTTTGTAATGCAATGTATGCTCCATCTTTCTTAATTTGGTCTAGCTTGGCAATCCTTGGGTTGGGGGTATGTTTTTGATGTTCTACTTCTATCTTCCTATAAACTGGTATTTGTGGAAGTTTAGCCTTTTTGAATTTAGCCTTAGGTTGGCCTGACATGAGATATTTCCAAGGGATTTTGATCACAATGATGGGGTTTTGGAGGTAGTGACTATGCTAAGTATACCTTCTAGACCTTGGGTTGGAACATAAATCAATTGAGACATAGCAAGTTTTGGATTCTTTCAAGATTAATTTGGCTAACTATCTTATAAGCAAGGAAAAAAACGTGTCATTTTTGGTCAAGTAGATTGGTAGCAAAAACGTATTTTTAAAAGAGGAAGTTTTGGATCTTTTTAGAGAAAAAGGAGTTTGTTCGTAACTAGACTTTTGTGGGGTATTTTATAGGTAATAAGTGTAGGTAAAAGGTAAACTAAAAGTACGGTGTTGCAAGTAGGCTTGCTAACAACCATTTCTTATATACGAAGGTGAGGTCTCTCAAAGAAACAATTTGTGGTATTTTTGGTCAAGTAGGGTAAATGGAAAAGTATTTTTGAAAAAGAGCAACACTTTGGGCCAACAAAGGATTTATAACTTAGGTTCTACTTAGTGTTTCTTGTGTTTTTGAGGGAATAAGTAGATCATTTTGAGACAAATGAACAAATTGGACCAGCGAGACAAGTAGTTGTTATGAATGGACTTTTAACAACCATTTTTTTGAGATGACAAAGATGAAACTTTCTCTCTTCTAATACGGGGATAAATGAGATCCACTTAAGGGTCTATTCCAGACATGCTGAAATCATGGGAAAGTTTTTCCACCTCAGGCTACCCCCAAAAACATGTTGCCCAAACTAAAGAGATGGAGCGAGAAGGTTTACCCTTCCCCTCATTTATATACCAGCCAGACTATTTACTAGTTTGAGCTTCTCACCAAAGGGGATGTGCTTCCTAGAGGTGGATGAACTCACTAGAAGCACTCCTAGGTTGTTGCAGATGATCTTGCTAACAACTTTTGGTACATGTGTCATGTATTTTAATGGTCTTACTTTTCATGAAAAGAGAGAAGTCTAAGATGTGCTAAAAGGAACAATCTCAATACACGCAAGACACTTGATTCATTCTATTTGTGAAGCTTCTAGATTCTCTATCATACAACTTGATGACACACATGATTAGCATTCAGATGTTCATTCCAACTTGACAACGTTGCCAACAAAAGTAAAATCGAGCCAACAAAAGTAAATCGCACACATGAAAGCTTTTAAAAAGGAGGGAATAAGAACATTTTCACTTTAGAGCATTCAAGATTGAATGAAGTTCATTTTAAGCACCAAAGTTGAAGTGTGTTGATTTGCAATGTTCTTTAATACCCAAAATCAAATCTTTAGCGCATTCATTCTTTTTAACCTTTAGCATCTGAGATTGTGTTGATCATGCATTCCAATGAAAATGTTATATTTTAATTCATGGCATTCAAGATTTGATTTTAGCAACATGCATTCAAAGACAAGTGTTTAAACATTCAAGTTCATTTTCCAAGAGCATTAAACCATGTAAGGAGAACCTGCAAGAAACATAGTTAGTGGTTTCACATTCAATCGACAATGCATGAGTTAGCAAATATCCTTGCAAAAATCACCAAAGTTCAGTCATAGATACTGAAAATAAGTATCTAAAAGGCTACAAAATGTGATTAAAACCAATACCACCATGACGGGCTTGGAACCATCTTTCCGATGATATTTCATTTTCTGAAAACGAAGTCTATATGCTCAAGTTATGAGATAAACACCAAATGTTGCTTCTCAAGGCTTAAAAAGGCATGTAGAAATGATGTTGTGCTGACATCATCAAAGTGAAAGTTTAAATTTCATGGCCATATGGCTGTCATAGGCAAAAAAATGACCTGCTAACATGGCAGATCCAATGGGCATAGACTATGCATGATTAGATAGTGACTTAATATGATGATGTTTTACTAAAATGGCTAGAACCCAATGAGTGAGTGCAGCAGTGTTGGCTATCTTCAAAGGCTGTAGGTTGTGAGGAGGCCGTAAGAGGCATTGGAGGTAATGACAAAGTGTGGAACCAGTACCAGAGTCCTTTGAAAATGGGTATGGATAGCAACGGAGGTTTGTCTAGGATGAAGAGCAGGTTACGGGGGGAGCGTAGAGGAAGCAAAGTAGGGATGGAGGAGGCTACAAATAGAGAAGGTAGGTAGGGATGCATAGTTTTAGTGACTAGGAACGTTGTTGTGGTGGCTCCCAGGTTGGTCTAGATGGGTCTAGATGGTGCCTACAAGAAATTTGAAAAATTTTGGGGGCCAAAATCCGTGCCACTCCAATTTTTTTTTCTTTTTTGGGTACACCTTTTTTTTGTGAAATTTTGTTAAAAATATCCATATTCATATATATGTATTTTTTTTTAAAAAAAAAAATTCTAAAAAACTTCATTCTACCATTGCCATGGTTATTTGGTCTTTTTATTTATGTATTGTTTATATAAGGAAAGAGTTGTAACTATTTCAATAAGGTGCATCACCCCCTTTCCCTTTGAATAATTTACTTTCATGTATCTCCTTTTCCCTTTCCCCCTCAAGAAGTAGTTAAGTGCATCGTAATTGTAAGGAATCCAACCTTCTCTAGAGACTCAATCTCACAATTCAAGTCCCACAGCTTGGAGATTATATACATGTTTCACAAGGTTGCCTTTAGGTCAAACTTTAGAAAAGGGTGCAAACATTTATGAAAATAGTTTTTGGCATGCCTAGTGGGACAGATTCAAATTCATAATTCCATTGGTTAGCTAGTTTGATGATCCATTCACTAAGAAATTGTGTGTTTTTCTCAGTGTCATCATCCTTTGGAGACATTCATCTAACACAATAGCGACTCTATGCATCTTCTGGTTTCAACAAACCAAATGTTGATTTATGTGAAGATCTTTTGATCTTTTTGTGTTTCTCAAGCTTTCTATGAAGTCTCTTATTTAAATGCTACAACATGGAATCACTTCATAGAGACCCCTTTTTCTACCCTCCATATTATGAGAATGAAAGTGATTTTTTGGCCCTCATCTACTCTCTAGAGTGGGAAGTTCTTAGGGCTTGACTTAAGGAGAACCTTGATAGAGGGTTGGCTATAAATTAGGAGGAGACAAGGCTCAAGCTTTCCTAGTTGTAAGAAGTTGAAGTGTAGGAGCCTCCAAGGCATAATATTGCTAAACTTCAAATAGAGAAACTCATCCCCTTTTATAGCAAGTGGAATGCACACTACCAGCCACACCATTAGAACCAAATCCTACTAGCCAAGAGGATATAAGTGTTGCAGGGTACAACACAATCAAAGCTAATTTCCTAGACTTGAAGCCATCAAGAGGATGCCCCATAAGGTGTCTAGCTCTACAACAATGCATGTTGCCCCCAGTCATGCTCATTCTAGGGCATGAGGAATATTTTCACTAGGAGCAGGTTGATCTTTCTCAAGACCAAGGTGTCCTAATGTTTGGGAGCTTCATTGTTTTTAGCATTGGAAAGGTGCTTCAAGTTACACCAACATGATTTTCATGCTTGCTTCTATTTTGAGTTGCCCACATGCATGAAGGAATAAATCAGTTGGTGAGGAAGGTAAACCACTTCAACAAACCATTTAATGTGTATGTTTACCATTCCATCTCTATAATTTTTATAAATAGTAGATTAGGTTTTTTCTACTTTTCAAGAAGTGCACGAGCATAGGCTATTTCTCTTTGAAATAGTAGTATTCAAATTTTATTGGTTGTAGTGATTGCAAATTTTTCTAGTTGTTTGTAGATCAGGGCTCATTTTTTATGACTCTATAGCCCAATAGATTTCTTAAGGCCACTAATCCTATGCTTGGTAGGAAAGTATCCCCTCTGAGTTGCCAGAAATGTTAGCCATTTTAGCCCTTCCCTTGTGTTCCAATGTTTCCATCCTCATGAAACACCCTAGAGATAGTCATGTCCCACATTTTGATGAATTATTCATAAAATGCCATGCAATCATAAAAAGACATACGTAAAAACTTTGGTTATGAATTCTTTTATTTTATATCCCTAAGTCTAAATTAAATTATTCATATTGTATGTCAATATATTTATGACTATTTCAAGTTGTGATGGTGTGAAATCCTTCAATTACCTTATAGCCCTAGTTTGTGATCTAACTATTGTAAGGGATGCAAGGATGCAAAAAAATCAAAATAAAAGTCACCATGACTTCATAGCTATTAGGCTAACTGTTAAGTTAAGGTTGTAAAGGAGTGATTAAATGGAAATTGATGATCATAGTAGGTTTTTGGCTAAATATTTTATGTTTTGAAGGTGTGAAAGTCAATAGATTCGGTCAAGATTCAGGGTTTTTGTTGCATCGCAAGGAGTTAAGAGTGGGACCTGGTGGTGGTGACATAGAATTGGACAAGTGTCAAAATTCCAAGAGATGTCATTAGATTGAAAGAAGAAAATATTCAAAGGCCCGTAATCAATCACATTCATTGATCTGGAAGTACATCAATGCTTTTCATATTCTCACTTTTTGAAGTTGCACAAGGGATAGCCAAAGAAAGAAAGTGAACATTCAATGCATGGATATAGTGGGACTAGACTAGGGTGTGGGCTACAAAAAGGAATGTGCTAGAGAAATTTGATAGTGTGGTACACTTAGGTTCATTGAAGTTTCTAACTATGATAAATGATCTTCACTTAATGGAAGTTGTTGATCAAAAGTAGATCAATTCTTGTCATATTTTTTCTTTCTAAAGATGCATGAAGAATAGCTAAAGAGAGAAAGCAAAAAGATGACATGTGTCTTATTTACCATATAGTCAATTTTTTGAACCATCACTTGATCGCACATAGTTAGGTAACCCTGGTTTCTAAATTGTGAAGGTGTGAAAGATAGCAGCAATTAAGTCAAATGGTTATCACATCATCACAAATGGTTAAGAGTAACCTAGGATTAAAGTGGCAAAGTGGAAAAAGCATTTTGTCCAAGCTTCATAGGGTTAAGTGTTGAGTTAGATTTTAAAGTTGCACAATAGTGAAAGATTAAGATTATACCTTCACAAAGTTTTGATATGATTTAATGTTTTAGGTTGTGATGCAGGAATGAGAGTAGTAAAATGTTTATCATTGTATCATAATGGTTAGTGAAAGGAAGTATTAAATGGCTATGATATAGTGATCAACAGTTCAAAATCATTCTCACAACCTCATAGGTCAACATGATCAATGAAGAGATAAAGTTTTGAGGGTGTGAAGAAGAAAAAAGAAGATAAATTTTTAAGTTGTGAGGGTGCAACAAGCAATCAAGATAGCTAAGGTTGAGTCAACATAGTTCTGCAAGGTTTTAGTTATAGTTAAATTCTTGGGTTATGAAGTTGCGAAACAATGATAGAAGTCAACCAAGATAGTTATCACAATGTTGCATGGTTAAACAAAGCTCTATATCTAGTAGTTATGAAGATGTGACATGGTTAATGTAAAGGTCTTCACAACATTGCAAGTAAAAGAAATGTTAAGTTCTAAACTACTACAAAGATGCAAGAGAGTCAATTTCATGGTTATTATTTAGTTGTAGTAGTTAGTGAACTAAAGTGATGGATATTTGTAAAGAAGTGATAAAGCTTAGAATGAAGAGGTCAAAGTTTCAGAAGCCTAGGTAGTCAATAGGAAAATTAGGTTGTGAAGTAGTGACAAAGAGGAAGCACATCATCATAGGCTTGACATGCCAGTTAGAAAAATAGGATCACACTATGGAATGGTTCAAAGATATAAGGTAACATGGCAAGTTTGACAATTGAATTCAATTGACTTGATGATATATCATACCTTGTGCTATTATGAACATTATCAAAGTGGCTCACTGATGGTGAACAAAGCCTTTGATCACTTATAACCACCTTTTGATGTTCTTTGTGCCTGATAAATGCAAACTTCATTCTATTGCAACCACAGTTATCCATCTACTAGACATAGTAGTTATGGCTATCATTCTTGTTTCTTTAGGGCTCGAGTTTTCATGTAAAGATTAGATTTTTTTAGCATTAGGACATGTATCTAATTATATCTTTCTCTAAACAATAGTTATTTCTCATCTGCAACATGAACTCAATGGTTGATTTTAGGGTTTTAGTGAGATATTTGAGTTTTTCCTAAACCCTATAAAAGATAGTTTTAAATATGTTTTAGGGGTTCTTCTCTATTCTGTTATGTTGTAGTAGCCTTGTGCTCTAGAACTATATTTCTTTCCTTCCATTAATGAAATAGCTAGTTTCTTACCTCTCCTTTCCATTCATTAGTTTGTGCATGTATCTTTCCTCTCCTTGAATGTTTCTTTTATCCCTCCCTTGATTTTTCATGTTTTTTTTAATATGTTGATAAGGGTTGTATTATGAAGACTTCTTCCTATCAATGTTTTAATTAGTTTCTAACCTTCATGTAATTCTTTGGAAGTAGAATAGAGTTAGGACCTATGTATTTTGATTTTTCATTAATGTATTGTGCATATAAGGGAAGATTTGTAACTATTTCATTTAGGTGCATCACCCTCTTTCCCTTTTAGCAATTTAATTTCCTACATCTCCTTCCCCCTTTCCCCATCAAGGATTAGTTAGGTGCATCTTGATTGTAAGGAAGTTGGTCTTCTTCAAAGACTCAATCTCATAGTTTAAGTCTCACATCTTGGAGGTTATTTCCATTTTTCACAAGCTTTCCTTTAGGCTAAACATTAGCCAAGGGTGTAAACTTTTGTGGCAACAATTTCATTTCAATTGAATAATAGTATCTCAATGATTCTCTTCCTTATTCAAATGAGGTTTGTAGTTTCCTGACTGTTAACCTTTCAAATGAAGAGATTCAAGCTATGATGCCCCTTGGAGAAATGTGTTGATATGCACATTATCATCAAAAACCTACCAAGAGATCGCCTTGTTTGGTACACTAGGGAAATGAATCAGTTAAATTGTATATACATCATCTAGAAAATCAAGATGTAGGATAGTAAGAGATACTAAACCAAATAAAGTATTTCTTTAGTATTATATTCCCTAGTCATGGATCCCACAAAGAAACATTGAAAACCCTAAAGGTCATTGTGCACTCTATTTCTATAGTGTTTCAGCCTTGAAATCTTCATGAGAAAGATATCCTAAATTTGGTTGATAATAAGTTTTGTGTCTCCTTTTTCTTTCAATAAATTAACTGTTTGCCTTTTTGCCTCTTGAATACCTAGAAGCAAAGCCTCATCTTCATTGGTATTGTTTGTGCTCTCAAAATCAACCTTAAAAACTCTTGTGATAATCTTGCCAAAAGGTGTGATAAGAACAATCCCTTCTCTTCAACCAAATAAGGCACAACTACCATTAAACTCTAAAATCCAAAGTCCTTCATCTATCAACTATTTTGAAATTATTAAGTCTTCTTCAGGAAATACAAGATAATTAGCAAAATTACTTTCATTATATAAAATGTGGGACATGGGATCTTTAGATGGAAGAATGGTGTGTTAATCTCATGGCAAGATATATTGTCAATTAGTGTCAAAAAACTTACTCATAATGGAAAGATAGTAGTAACAAAGTTATTAGTCTATATTGTTAACCAAGATCATGAAGGAATCATGAAAATAAAGTTAAATTTGACTAAGTAAGAAGTTTCAACTGAGTTTTTGTGTCAATTGAGTTGACAGTTCACACCAAGCTATAGTGTCAACCTAGTTGACAGTGTCTACCAAGCTCTAGTGTAAACTAAGTCAACAGAGAAGTTTTGTTCCAAATTGATGATCCAGCTGGCAAAATAGTGGTAACCGATTAAGTAGTGTCTACTATTGTCACAGAGGTTTTCACCCTTGTCCAAAGTTTTTAACTAAGGACAACCTTGTCAAATATGGAAACAACCTCCAAGCTGTGGGACTTGAACTGTGAGGTTGAATCTCTAGAGAAGGCCGACTTCCTCTACTATTAGGGTGCACCTAACTATTCTTGGAGAGGAAAAGGGAGAAGGAGAGCATGGAAGCAAATCTACATATTCTAATCTAAGGAGGTGATGCACCAAAATAGAGTGTTCAAACCAATCTCTACCCATACATGCACTATTGAACCATCATGACACCAAAAGATAAACACATTCAAACTTCCTTTAATCTAACAATCACATGCAGATCAGAAAACCCAAGTAAATGACACAAGGAGAGAGAAAATTCACTCAGATATCATTCACAGGCCAGAAGAGATATAGTCATGTAGATTGCAAATCTCTACAAAACACTAACGAGAGGCAAATAGTTCTTGCACTTTCAAACCAATGGCTGAAGGAGATAAGGAAAAATGTCATATAGTTCAGAGGCAAAGGGAATTTGACACTAAATATTTGCAGAGCAATATCAGAGAAATCAGAGAAGGTTCAACCCTAACAAAATTTACAAAATCTGCCTTTATAGTTTAGGCATAACTAAGATGTTTTCCAACTGACATTACTCTACAACAACAACCATTAAGCCATTCAGAGAATAATCATGTAGATATGAAGAAAATCTGATCTGAGTATAGATCCAGACGCAATGATAACTAATCATTATTGGAACAGGGCCCTGAGAAGATACAAATGATGTCATTAAGCTATCTTGATCAAGTAGATGAATTGGATTAGAGGTGATGTAGCATTTCCCTTTGTTCATTGAGTTTAGCATTCATTCGAGGGTGGTTGGCATTGATCACAAGGATTGGATCACACAAAAAAACTCAATTTTCCCTATTTCTAGCTTGTGAATCAGCATGATCAACAGGTCAACCTAAATTTTTAAGTAGAATGAGCCACATGGGCCAATGGTCTTTTATCCTTCTGCACCTTGCAAGGTCTTCCTATGGTTGACCACATCCAACTAACTAAGTTCACCACCTCCCAACTTATTCGCGATGGTCACATTAACTGCCAATGCCTAATTGTCAATACCTAGCTGCAAAGTATCTCCCTGGGCCCAAAAGGACACATGTCCTTCAGGCACTTTCCCACAATGTTTAATCTCCATGCAATTCCATATTACGAGTAAGTGTTGATTGTCGATCTGTAGAACATCAATGATCAGAAAAGATTCTTTGTACACTATGCTTGTTCTTCAAAATATTGGGTTCATGAAACACCTGGCATCTGACTCAGCCTGACTCGATCCCATCTGACATCACCCTGGCACACAACTGGCACCACCCTAGCATCACCTTATGGCTTCTGAAACTAGCCTGGCCCCATAGGGACACACAACAACAATTTTCTTTCTCACATTACTTAAAGTCCTTGCATCTCAATATTGTGGGCAAGCACTAATTGTCGATCTATAGAAGATCGACAATCACAAAAAATCCTCCATATACTATGCCTATCCAAGAAAATTTTTGTGCCCACGAACACCTTGGCAGCCACCTGGTTTGGCTCATCATTACCCTGGCATACAACTAGCACCACTTGGGACAAAACCTACCCCACAAAGACACATAGTAGCAAGGAACTTTCCTACATTCCTTAAAATGCTTGCAACTTCATATTGTGGGCATGCACCAGCCGCTGATCCTCTTTAAATCTACAGCAATCCTAACTCTACAAAAATGCATATCTAGTCAACTAGATGGGCCAATAAGATGCCTTCATCATACTCTGACTCACCTGAGATTCTACCATAGAGGATGAGCTATTAATACCTCTAAGAAAAGGGGGCTCATGATGTCACACCAAAAATGTGTCATAAGGGTGCATACCCGTATTACTTAAAATCCTCACATCTTCATATTGTAGGCATGCACCAGCCATTGATCCTGGGAAATCTGACGATGCAAGGTACGACTGAGAACATAGGATGCCATGGGACACATGTCACAAAGGGGCATGCCTACATTTCTTAATTTTTGCTACAACTTCATGTTGTAGGCATGCACCAACCCTCAATCAGCTTGCATCGGATGGTGGATCTTTCTTTAGGAAGAATGGATGCATGATGCCATTATCAGCTATGTGTCATGAAGGGGCTTGCCCACAATCTTTAATCTCCTCGCATCTTGTTAATGCAAGGAAGCCTCGGTCATTGGTCTCAAGAAATCTAACGGTGATCGTAACATGTGCACCTCTGAACCTCTACGAATATCCACCGTGATGTCACATGGATGTGTGTCACCAAAGCACTTCCCCACACTATCATAAGGTCTAACGAAGGTCAGAATGTGAGAAAGTGGGCACCAATAGAATTGCCAACTCAACCTACCACCTGTCCACCCTGTCTGTGATGGTTCAGAGGAGATGGACCCACCCAAACAACAAGAACCCATCGAACCACATGTTGCCAAGGGGCTTTCCCACAATGCGTAAGGATCATGGACTTTCAAAATGCGGGGAAGTGCCACCATAGATCTGAACAAGATCTGATGGCGCAGAAAGTGCAGGCTAGCAGAAACATATTATAAGGTTTTAATCATTTTATTATTTTTAATATCTCCATGGCATTTAAATAAAATTAAATCTAGGAACTAGCCATTGGGCAGGCCAAATATTTGAATTCAAATTTGGCTGAGGCAAAATAGGCAACACTTCTGGTGACTCAGAGGGGATGCAAGCTAGCTATGTGTATGACCCATGGCCCTATGAATCCATTGGGCTATAGAGTTAAAAAGATTATGGATCTTGTATGCAATGAAACCCTAACCCTACCTTTGTGGCAAAAAAACATTGAAAATCTCTGTCTCTACAACTAGAACCTGAAACAAAACCTTCTACAACCTTCAAAACTTGGAAACTGGCTATCTTAGAGAGAAACATGTGCTCGTGCACTTCTTGGAAAGTGAGAAACTATAGAAATAGAACTACACTAACTATGTACATGGAAAATCAAGCCTTGTCAAAAACATGGTTTGAGATGGATCCCATTGACTAGGATGGGCAAAACTTCACCACTAGGCTTGCTTAATTGAAAAGCATTGGCCTATTGGAACTGACAATCAAATAGGGACCACTCCATAGTGCATCAAATTTTGAGTGCCTTCCTAGTTTTTCCCTGTCTGCATCCCATTTGAAGACCAAGTCACCTTCTCTAAAGGTTCTAACCCTAGCTTTCTTGTCAAAGCTCCTTTTCACCTGCTATTGATGTGTCTCTAGGATCTACATGGCCTGATTTCTTTTTCCTTCCAGCTCCATCAACTCTACCATTCTCATTTTCATGGTATCATTTTCAATTAGCTCTAGTTGATGAGCTAGTTCCAGGGATGGGAACTCCAATGAAATTGCAAGCCTTGCTTCTTTGCCATATACCAACATAAATGATGAATTCCCTATTAATCTCTTTGGTGTTATCCTGTCAGCCCACAATGTAGTCCATAACTTTTGGTGCCAACATCTCTGGTTATCTTCTATTGTCCTCTTTATGATCCCAATTAAATTCTTTTTGGATGACTCATCGAGACCATTACCCTGAGGGTAGTAGTTTGAAGATGTGCTCAAATAGATATTATGATCAACTGCCCATGCACAAATTTGAGCTCCTATAAAAGACTTTGCATTATCTAAAATAATGGTTGAAGGAGCATCGAACTTGGTCACAATTCCATCAAGGAACTCAACAACTGAAGATTCTATGGCATCCCTCAATACCACCACCTCTGTCCATCTAGTGAAGTAATCTGTAGCAGCTAAGATCCATTTGTGACCAAAACTAGAAGGTAGGTTGATAGGGTCTATGAAATCCAATCCCCATTGAGCAAAGGGCTAGTCCACCTAAATGGGATGAAGAGGAAGGGCTGCAAGCTTTTTTTTACCAGAGAAGAAGCCACATTTTGCACACTTCCTCACATACTTATGACAATCATGGAACAGGGATGGCCAGTAGTAACCAGCTCTCATGATCTTCATTGTGGTTGTCCTTGCTGAGAAGTGACCACCATCAGAACCATCATGAAGCTCTTTGATCATTCTTTCAGCTTGGTCCATGTAATTGAATCTTAATAGGGCTCCATTTAAATCTTTCCTGAAAAGGATACCATCAACTAAGACATAAGGAATTGACTACAATCTATATTGTCTCCTTTTAACTCTATCTAAGCCTTGAGGGTATCCATTTCCTAATAAGAAGTTCTTCATATCATCCATCTAGTTCCTTGGGCCATCATTTCTTGCTTCTTGTTGTTCTATTAGTATGATAGCAACCTCCTCATATGATTCTTGAGGTGATATCATCTATCTACATAACCCTTTCCCTCTTACTATCTTGGTAATCTTGATGTCAACATCATATTCCATCACTTTAGTAATCCAACCAGCTCTTTTCTCACTAATATCTTTGCTCAAAAGGAAATCCTGCATGCTAGCATCAGGTACTAACAAATGAATCTTATTATGGGACAAGAGGTGTCTGAATTTCTTCAAAGCTTTGATGATTGCAAGGGCCTGCTTCTCTAAAAAGTTGTACTTGTCTTCATACTCCTTAAGCCCTTCACTAAAGAAGGCTATGGGCTACTCTTCATTTTTATCATTTGTTTGAGTCAAGACAGAAGAAATACTTGACTCACCACCTAGGGTATAGAGAATGAAATCCTTCTCAAAGTTTGGATTAATGAGAGTAGGGGCTAAGGCTATGGCTACCTTGATCTCTTCAAAAATTTCCTTCCCTTCCTTGGTCCATGAAAATACCATACTTTTCTTGAGCATAGTTTTAAGGGGTTTCACCATAGTAGTAAAATTAGGGATAAATCTTCTCACAAAATTTATCCTACCAAGGAAACTTTGCAGCCCTTTCTTATGTTTAGGAAGGGGAAGAGAAATTATTGCTTTTGTTCTTTTTGAATCAATGGTTAAACCATCCTCAAATACAATGTGTCCTAATAATTTTCCTTGATTGGTGGCAAAGACACACTTGCTCGGGTTGAGGGATACCCCAAATTCTCTACACCTTGAGAAAACCTATCTTAAATGATCAAAATGATCTTCCACATTCTTTGAATACACTATGATATCATCAAGGTAAACTAATACAAACTTTTCAATCATTCTTTTAAAGGCCATCTCCATTGCCTTAAAAAATGTAGCACCTACATTGGTTAGCCCAAATGGAATCTTACAATAAGCATAGGTACCCCATTTGGTAGTGAATGCAGTCTTGTACCTATCAAACTATTTGGCCAGTATTTGATTGTAGCCAAAAAATCCATCAAGAAATGAAAACCTCTTTGAACCAATGACTTTGGACAAAATCTGCTCCATGGAAGGGAGAGGATGGTGATCTTTAAGGGAAGCTTGGTTAAGGTCCCTAAAGTCCACACACAATCTAATTTCTCCATTCTTCTTCCTAATAGGGACAAGGTTTGCTACCCATGATGAGTGCTTGATGGGGAAAATTATATTGGCCTCAATCAATTTGGATAGCTCCTTTTTCATTAAGGGTTCAATTTTAGGATTCATTGGCCTTTTTTTTTGTCTTACTAGTTTGACATTATCAATTAAATCTATGGTATGCTGAAACAACCTTGGGTCAAAACCCTTTAAATCATCATATGTCCAGGAAAATATATCATTAAATTCTTGACACAAATGAATAAAATTTTCTTGTTCAATTTTAGAACATACCTTCCCCATGTTTAAGAATTTTTTATCAGCAATCATGACTAGGGTGTGATCATCCTTGTCAGTAGCTAGGTTCATGACTCTACCTCTTGCTTGGTCATCAGGATTAAAAACACTCTCTAAGGTAATGAGACACTTATGCAATTTTTTGGAGCTGAGATTAATTCTGCAAGAAGCTCACAATTTGTTCATCAGATTCAAACACTTGCCAATGTATGTTATTTTCAGGGATGGCAGGCCTTACTACCACTTTAATTTTTTGCTTCTTCTCCTCCTCAAGATTCCTTGGCACATCATAAGATGCACCTTTTGCTGTAAGTCTATCAGCATGTCTATTTTCTTTTCTAGGGATGCTTTGAATATTGAATGCATTAAAACCTTCAAGTAAATCCCATACCCTATGTTTATAAGACTTGAAAAAACCAGTCTTGGTGATATTCTGATTTCTCACTTGATTAAGCACCAACTCACTATCTCCATATACACTTAAGATTTGAATTCCTCTTTTTTGAGCAAATAGGAGACCCTAAATCAAGGATTCATACTCGGCTACATTGTTAGTACAACTGAATTGGAGCCTAAAGGAGAAGTAGTACCTTACTTGTGTAGAAGAAATCAACATCACACCAGCCCCTGATCCATTCTTATTCCTTGATCCATCAACGTAGATACTCCATATCTCACTCATTTCCTCTTTAGTCTCCACAAGATTGGGAACTAGAGCATCCTTTTCTAATATACAATATGTACTAAGGGCTATTTCAAGGGTTTCAGACATAGGATCAAATTGATATGCATCAGCCCATTCATCTAAGAGAAAATCAAGTATTTATGCTAGGGAAGTAGTAGGCTCATTCACTATGTCATTCTCCTCCACTTCTAGGATAGTGCAATTCATGTTGATGAGGTTAGGGATGTAGGGTTCGGTATGATGGAGGGCTAGAGGCTCTGCTTTGATCGAAGCTTTGGCCCCATATCTTGTTCTAAAAAACATATATGACCAAATAGAAGATATGTAACCACCTATTTGGGCATTGAAATCTCTTGACAGATAGATAAAAAAATGTGGCTTGACTTCAGCAACAGATATATCTTGAGTTACAGTACAACTAGGGCATGCATGTAGGGACATCTCCACATTCCTAAGGATCCCTATAGTCTTGACATTACTGCCATCCAACTGTAACACATCCCTAACAATGGGCTCATATTTCATTCCTAAAGCATCAGCAACACACCTAGGCATCATTGAACTACTAGCCCCTGAATCAATCATGCAATTGTGGACTAGTTTATCCCCTATAATTAAAGAAACGTAAAATGGAGGGGGTCTAACCTTTTTACTTGTTTCTTCCTCCCTTGATTGGTGTACTAGTCTTGTGGCACTTTCCATGCTGGGTAGCTGATCCTTTGGTTCAATACTTTCTAATTCCTACTACAGCAACCTCTTTTGCATGGGTATGGTAGCAACAGCATCCCACATGGAAATATTTACATTTTTTTTCTTCATTTTTTCTACCACACTAAATGGCGTAGGAGATGCTTTTGTAGAAACCTTGGGAGCTACATTTGTAGGAGGTTGAGGTGGAACAACCTGAGGATCACTAACATTCTTTCTACCATTATTTTGCCTTTGCTGCTAATAGGTATTTGATTGATCATTTACTACTTGTTCATGGGGTATTGCATTTGAAGTTGAGGCCCGATTGGGGAGAGGAGGGGCAACATCTTCAATAGTTCTTTTTTTTCTCCTAGTGTTGTGAGCAATGGAATCTTGGTTTACATTACAATGTTCCGCCACCTGATGATTCAAAAAGGAACAATCTCCTTGTCCTTGCATATATGAAGCCTCTTTAAATTGGTTCTCCTTTGATGGTTGTCCTACTGCAGGCTCTTACATGGTCAAAGCCAAATAAGATTTAGCCTTCTAACACATACAACAAGCATAGGAGTAGTTATAGGAGGGACAGAAATCTTGATCATGGGTCATATTATTTTGAGGAACTATCACCCTATTTTGATTTACATTTGAGGTTGAAGCATGGTCATTCTACCTATTTTGATCAAAAGAATTATTCCCATAATTATGATTTGGAGGCCTACCACTATTCAAAGTTTGATATTGCAACTAATGATCTTTACTACCTTGAGCTTGCCTTTCTAAAGTCACCACCTTGTTGCTCATTTTTTGCATCACAGAGAAGCTATCCTCCAACTTCTTCTCTTGGCCCTACAATCTCTTATCTAGGTTCAGCATCATAGATTGCATCATCTCCTTGATTTCATCTATCCCATTTGAAGATTTAGAAGCTTGAGGGATTGGGGCAAGGAGTTGTGATGTGGAAGTTGTGGGAAGAGGAGCCATTGCTGGTTGGTGGTTTGGGACATTAGGGAAGAAGGGCATAGGAGGCCTTGGAGCTAGCTTACCCCCTTGTATTAGGATGTTTTTGACTTTATTGCTATGTCATAAGCATTAGGCAAGGTATCCCCTCCCATAGTTTGGATCATAGTGGAAATGTCACTATTTAAAGCTCTAAGGTAATGCAAGAAGGCATTACTAGGGGTAGGTTTTACTGAAGCAGGTATTCTAATGGGGGGCTCTTTTTATAGTAGTCAACTATTCTAAAAGTGACAAATGGTCACTTTTGTCCTCAAAGTGTTTACATAGTCCTGCTCCTAATCCATCCCAATCTATTATAGAACCATGAGCCAAAACTCTATACCATTGTAATATTTTTACCTTCAAGGATGAGGCTAGAAGCCTAACTGCAACATCATCCTCTGTAATACCATGGATATTATAGACATTTGCAACCTCTTGAATGTGCTTAGAGGGAGAGATAGAAGTTTCACCAGTAAACTCTGGTATACTCTTGAGTGTAGTTATTGGTATGTCATGTCTTTGAGCCAATAAAAGAGGACTTCCACCATTAAAGGTGGCAAAAGTATGAGCTCTAGGTTGTTCCATATAGACAAGTGATTTATTGATATGTGCTAATGGCAATCTAGGCTGAGATCTAACATGAGGAGGAGTAGAGATGGATCTTGCAAGTGTACTTGTTACTATTGCACTCCTAACTGGTGATAAAGATACTCTAGTCCTCCTTCTTCTAGGATTTGAAAGTGAAAGATCTTGGTATTGAAAATTACCTCTAGAAGATGCCCTTGTTTCAGCTTTGGGCATCAATTACTACAACTTTGGTTTGGAACTAAATGTATTTGAAGCTTAGAGTCGCCAAGTACTTGAAGAATGAGCCTCTTGAAGGCTTGAACACTAAAGTTAGTACTATCTCCTTAGCATTAATCTTGAAATCTTTCTTCTTGACACCAGTAGACCCGAAATCTTCTGATATATGTTCCACCGAGTGTGCCAAAAAACTATTGGTATGACTAGTGGAGGTTCTAAAACTAATTTGAATCTTTGATATTAGTCCCACCGAGCGTGCCAAAAACTATTGTCACAAAGGTTTGCACCCTTGTCCAAAATTTTTACCTAAGGAAAACCTTGTGAAACATGGAAACAACCTCCAAGCTGTAAGACTTGAACTATGAGGTTGAATCTTTGGAGAAGGTTGGCTTCCTCTTACTATTAGGGTGCACCTAACTATTCTTAGAGAGGAAAAGGGAGAAGGAGAGCATGGAAGCAAATCTACCTATTCTAATCTAAGAAGGTGATGCACCAAAATAGAGTGTTCAAACCAATCTCTGCCCATACATGCACTATTGAACCATGACACCAAAAGATATACACATTCAAACTTACTTTAATCTAACAATCACATGCAGATCAGAAAACCCAAGTAAATGACACAAGGAAAGAGAAGATTCACTTAGATATCATTCACAAGCTAGAAGAGATACATCCATGCAGATTGCAGATCTTTACAAAACACCAATGAGAGGCAAATAGTTCTTGCACTTGCACACCAATGGTTGAAGGAGATAAGGTAGAATGTCATACAGTTCAAAGGCAAAGGGAATTTTACACTGTAGATTTGTAGAGCAATATCAGAGAAATCAGAGAAAGTTTGACCCTAACAAAATTTACAAAATCTACCTTTATAGTTTAGGCATAACTGAGATGTTTTCCAACTAACATTACTCTACAACTACTGCCATTAAGCCCTTCAAAGAATAATCATGCATATGTGAAGAAAATTTGATCTAAGTACAGATCTAGATGCAATGATATCTGATCATTATTGGAATAGGGCCCTGAGAAGATAGAAACAACACCATTAAGCTATCCTAACTGAGTAAATGAATTGGATCAGAGGTGATGGAGCATTTTACCACGTTCACTGATTTCAACATTCATTCGAGGGTGGTTGACATTAATCTCAAGGATCGAATCACACAACAAAACTCAATTTCCCCTGTTTCTAGCTCGTGAATTAGCATGATCAACAGGTCAACCTAACTTTGTAAGTAGAATGAGCCACGTGGGCCAATGGTCTTTTATCCTTCTACCACCTTGCAAGGTCTTCCTGTGGTTGACCACATCCAACTGACTAACTGCGCCACCTCCCAACTTATCCACGATGGTCACATTAACTGCCAGCGCCTAACTGTCAATAGCTAGCTACAACATATCTCCCTAAGCCTGCGAAGACATGTGTCCTTCAGGTGCTTTCCTATAATGTTTAATCTCCATGCAATTCCATATTATAGGAAAGCATTGATTGTCAATCTGTAGAAGAACAATGATCAAGAAAGATTCTTTGTATATTGTGCTTATTCTTCAAAATTCTGGGCTCATGAAACACCTGGCATCTGACTTAGCCTGACTCAGTCCCATCTGGCATCACCCTAGCACACAACTGGCACCACCTTAGCATCACCCTATGGCTTATGAAACCAACTTGGCCCCACAAGGACACATAGCAACAAGGCACTTGCCCACATTACTTAAAGTCCTTGCATCTCGATATTGCAGGCAAGCACTGATCATCGATCTATAGAAGATCAACGATCACAAAAAATCCTCCATATACTACGCCCATCCACAAAAAATTTTGGGCCCATGAGCACCTTGGCAACCACCTAGTCTGGCTCATCATTACCTTGGCATACAACTGGCACCACTTGGGACAAAACTAACCCCACAAAGACACACGGCAGCAAGGCACTTGCTCGCATTCCTTAAAATCCTTGCAACTTCATATTGTGGGCACGTGCTAGCCACTGATCCTCTTTAAATCTATGGTGATCCTAACTCTGCAGAACTGCATATCTAGTCAACCAGATGGGCCAATGAGATACCTTCATCATACTCTGACTCACTTGACAATTTTCCATGGAGGATGAGCCGTTAATACCTCTGAGAAAAGTGGGCCCATGATGTCACACCAGCAACATGTCATAAGGGTGCATACCTACATTACTTAAAATCCTCGCATCTTCATATTATGGGCATGCACCAGCCATTGATCCTGGGAGATTTGACAGTGCAAGGTACAATTGAGAACATAAGATGCCATGGGAAATGTGTCATAAAGGAGCATGCCCGCATTGTTTAATTTTTCTACAACTTCATATTACGGGCAAGTGCCAGCCCTCAATCAGCTTGCATTGAATGATGGATCTTGCTTTGGGAAGAATAGATCCATGATGTCATTATCAGCTACGTGTCATGAAGGGGTTTGCCCACAATCTTTAATCTCCTCACATCTTGTTAATGTTGGGAAGCCTTGGTCATTGATATGAGGAGATATGATGGTGCTCGTAACATGTGCACCTCTGAACCTCTACAAATATCCATTGTGATGTAACATGGACATGTGTCACCAAAGTGCTTCCCCACATTGTCAAAAGGTCTGACGAAGCTTAGAATGTAGGAAAGTGGGCACCAATAGAATCACCAGCTCAACCTACCACCTGTTCACCCTGTCTGTGACGGCTCAAAGAAGATGGACCCACCGAACCACATGTCGCCAAGGGGCTTTCCCGCAATGCATAAGGATCGTGCATTTTCAAAATGTGAGGAAGCACCCACTATAGATCTGAACAAGATTTTACAGTGTAGAAAGTGCAAGCCAACGAAAACATATTATAAGGTTTTAATCATTTTATTATTTTTAATATCTCTACAATATTTAAATAGCATTAAATTTGGGAACTAGCCATTGGGTCAGCTAGATATTTGAAATCAAATTTGGCCAAGGCAAAATAGGAAACATCTATTGGGTGATCAATATGAACTAAGTATTTAGTAGGAATAAAGTGCCATAGTTAGCCAAAGTGATAGTGTTACCCAAATAACTTCAACATCTCCTAAGTAAGCCATTGTATGCAAGTTACAACACTGAGCTGACTTGGTAATTGTTTTTGGAAATGATTATGTTGTAGCTGACCTATGAAGGAATTATTTGGATGGGTATAAGTATGAAGTATTTTATTTATCCAAATATGAGATGTAAGAATTATAATTGAAGAACATTAGTGAATATGGAATAGAATATTGTTTGAAGGCTACAAGCATTCCAAGGAAAGGAGGAGACTCATCTATCATAGTTAGGTGGTTAGTTTACTTTGAACAATCTTCATCAACAATAAAAGTTCCACATTAGAGATCAATCCACTAATTCATCCTAAGAGGTGCATCAGTCCCAAATATTTTAACTAGGTGGACGTAATAGTCCTTTATAGAAACTCCTAATAGAGTACATACTTAGTTGTATTGTATAAATCCTTTCACAAGGTGGACCTAATAGTCCTTATTTCTCTTAACCAAGTAACATCACCAAAAGTAATCATTTGTAAGCCTTAATAGGCCAACTCTATTACTAAAATATTGAAGCATTTTGGGTGTCTCCACACCCTAATTTTACCTTCTACTTGGAGGGTCTCTTGGTTGTCAAATATTGTGCTATGGTGTTGTTACTTTATTTCTTATGTTTCTTGCATGAAAGTAGATTAGACAACTTAATGAAGTGGTTTTAATTGAAGAAGTTTAAGTGGTTCTTGATTCACCCCCCCAGTCACATATCTTGCATTACATTTTCAACAATTGGTATTAGAGTGAGGTTCTCTTATCAAAATTTTAGTATCTTGAAAGAAAAGATTCGAGGCAACAAAAGTATACAAGCTAGAGAAAGCCATTTTGCATGAAAAGTTGAATCTACATCTGGCCATGGAAAAAATCAAGAAACTAAAGGATCAACTCTCTCAATCATTGAAAAGAAGAAAGGAAATAGGGAAAAAGATGAATGATAATCTCTACATAGAAGAAAGAATTGAAGATATTTGCAAAAAAATAAGTTTAGATGAATTAGATGTAGTTATAGAGGACCTACGTGGAAGGAACCTTATTCTTCAAGAAGTCAAAAAATTGAAAAGAGAACAAGAGATTCATTCAATTAGGATATGAAAACAATCATGGAATAAAAGAACCAAATTGAAAATGATAAAAATATGGTAGAAGAAGACATAATATTAATCAACACCAGGATAGAAGAAAAAGACAATGAAATCCACCAGCTTTCACTACATCAAGAAGATATGGCCAATTAGCTAAATAATGCAAATCAAGAATTCATCAATCTAAGGACATAAAATGAAAGACTCAAGAATGATCTTAGAGTAAAAAAAGAAATCAATGAAAGAATGATGAGATCTCAAGCAAGCATGGATCAATTAGCTAAAATATTTCAAAATAGATACAAATGGAAAGTAGGATTGGGATACACTAAACAAGGAGATTCATCAATACAAGGAGCTCAAAACAATAAAAGAGCTACATGCAGACATTGTGAAAAAATAGGGCATACTTCAAATAAGTGTTGGAGCAATAGAAAGTCAAAATTTAATGGAAAATATTACAATTGTAATAAACATGGACATAGAGCAAGTAAATGCACAGAGATAACTAATTTTGAAGGAAAATGTTTTACATCTAACAAACAAGGTCATAAATCTTTAGAGTGCGAAACCAAGCATTGGAATCCTACTGAACAACTTGCTAAAGCAATCTTTGGTTGGGACCACAATACCTGGTACATATGTTATCTATGTGGAGAGTTTGGACACATTGGAGCTAATGCATGAACTCACCTCTAAAAGAGAAATCCTAAGAAAAGATGCTATGTATGAAAAGAACTCAGTCATCTAGCAAAGAACTACATGAATAGAGGTAAAGTTGAAGATGAAAAGATATCAAAGGTTGACAAGATCAGGACACAAATGAAGTAGTAAAGGGTGAGGAAATATCTAGAGAACTCAAGTGAAAATAGTGAGCTTATTGACACCTAAGACAATGGATTGGGTGAATCAATTATCTCTGCTTAAATAGGTAAGGAGACCACTAGAGTTGTGATCAAATTTTTATTCTACATTAGTTCCAATGTTCCAAGCACAAAATTTTATATCAACATATCAAATGTACTTGAAGGGAAGAAAGTCATTAGTTCTAACTGTGTCACTCCTTAGGCCTAACTAAGTTACCTCTGAGACCTAACCAAGCATAGATAAACTCGACCAAGTCACCAACTCAACCAAGAATGGTTAGTTAGTGATAGCCAAGAAATTAAAGGTTGAAGACCAAACTAAACTTATTATACCTACCTAGGTATGTAGCATTTAATGAAGACCTAAAATTAACAAGTTGATTAAAAGGAGAAATCATAGTTTAATTTTCATAGTGAATTTAGAGTTTTCTAAAAGAGTGCAACATTCCTTGAGCCCCCAAAGAAATTTTGTTGAAATAAATTCTTACACAAAGACAAAATCTTCAAGATCCTTCATCAACCAAGTAGTACAAAAACATCTTCCAGTTCAAAGGTTAAGAAGGGCTTAGAAATATTGGTAAAAAGTTTGGAATCTATTCCTTTCAAATTATAGCTTTATCCAACAATTTTTGAGGAGAAGGATCCTCAAGGATCTCACTCAAAGATCACTCCAAAGGTACTTCTGATTCATGACATTAGGTCATTTTATCATTTCTCTATTTAAGAACTAGGGAATCTTTAGCTAGATCAGGCATATGGTGCATTATGTAAAAATGATGTGTTGAAGCTAGAGCACAAATATATGGAGTTCAAGGATTTGATCTGCATCATCCACATGTCAAAGAACTTCTGAGCCAAATGGATCAAGCTTATACTAAGTTGAGTTCATGATATGTCATTCTGGCTAGAATAGACCTATCATATCTCATAGAAGATGATTAGTAAAATAATAGGGTATATAATGATACAAAAATCTAAGGCTTTGAAAACCCTAGGTCGGGTTGAACTGGCAAACCTAACCTTGGTTGAATAGGATGGCAAAGGCATGAAGCTAAATAATATGACTAACATGGAAATCAAGTTTGGTATCCATGTCATTGCACACAAAATCTACAATTCAAGGCAAGAAAACAATATGTCATGTGAGACAATAGACTTGGCATACAAGGTTGTCAAGAAGAATCTATCATTTGACCTTGCTATGCTTCAATGCACCCAACTGAGCAAGAACATGGAGAGTATTTGAGCTTCCAAGAAAAGCTCATGTAAGTTTGGTTCACTCTTAGTCTTTTTCTTCTTTTATGTACAAATTTTGTTTCCTTCAAAATGAAATATTATTTGGAAGAAAGACACTACAATTTTGTATCAAATTAATGAATTGATAAATGAGGTGGGTGAGAGCTTTGAAAGCATTGTGGATGCATACTTTGATAACTTCAAGGAAAGGATGCAAAGTAGGCTTAGGATCCCTAATCAACTTGTAGAGGATTAGGAGCATGATATATTCTTCCTAGTTGACTATGACAAAGTTCATATTTAGACCTAGGAAAACATGGGTTAAACCTCTATCATATGAGGTGAATATTGGTGATATAAGAGACAATGTTGAGCCTCTCATCAATGAACATTTGAATCCCAAGACTACTTATTTTGGAGCATATGATGAAGCTAGAAAAAGAATCTCACTTGAGATTTAGATCCCTAAAATTGTGAAGAGAGGAAAGAAGGGGCTAGAAAGCATTGGAAAGAAAATTGCAAAATAGTATTCATATCTCATGATAACTAAAGGAAAGGGTAATGATGTAGAAGAGCAAGATGAAGAGGAAGAAGAAGAGGAAGAGGAAGAGGAAGGTGAAGAAAAATAAGGAGAAGAGATAGAGGAACCTTACAAAAACAAGGTGAAGACCCCATTCAAGCCTCCACCAAGGAGATCTACAAGGTCTACTCTTGTGATTACTTCCTCCAAGCCAAGAAAACCAAAGAAGAAACTAAAGCTATAGGATAAGGATGAAGACGATGAAGATGAAGACAATACCCCAATTATATTCTTAAAGAAGGAACCTCCTATCTTTGAGAAACAACTATAAAATATAAGGGAAGGAAGAGGTATGGAAAGATCTAATACTTCAAGTATGACTCTAGAAGCAAATAGGAGAAGAAACTGATTAAGGAAGCATTAGTTGAGAAAATGAAAAGATGGAAATATGAAACTTTTGAGCTTAAAGGGAATTTGCCTAAAAATATACTAAAGGTTGTTTCACACCATTGTAATAGTGTAGATAAAATAGAGAATGACATTAGAGAGAAGAACCTAAGAAGTCTCATGCCTAATATCCTTGATAAATAAAGTGAGGAGGAAATGTCCAAAAATGAAATCAAACAAACTCCAAGATTTAAACCTTTTGAAGTTTTGTCAAATAATATAGAAGATGTTGTGCAATTCATAGTAAAGACATGGAAGAACATTTTTGACATCAAGGAAGAAGGAGCTCTTCTAAATATTCAAACAATTAAGGATTTTGATGCTGAAAAGACTGCCATAGAGTTCATGGCATCACTTCCTTCCACTCTACCTAAGACAACATTTCAGCAACAATCTGTTGAGTTAAACATAGTCCAAACAAGTAGTGAAGATAATATTATAGCACCTTCACCAATATCTATCCCAAAGGTAACTAAGCAATAGTCTCCCATAGTCTCAACCGAGCTACAACAACAAACGGACTCGGTTGACAAGGGCAAAGAAATAATTCTTTCTTCAATAATCAAGAGCAAGAGAAAGGGAAAAGGGATTATAGTTGGTAGCATTGATCTTGATGAGAAGATTCTAATCTCAAATTGGGACCAATCCAATCTATAGGCTAAGGAAATAGACATGTTGGGAGAGCTCTAGGAGAAAAGAGAAAATAAATGAATGCTAATAGCTAAAATAGATGGGAGCAAAGTCTTGGAAGACATCAAAGAAATATTTGTAGATGCTTTATCTATAGAGGAAAATGATTGATCAATTAATTGATATTATGCATAAATTCAATGAGGACACTAATGGGTAGGAAAAACTTCCTATGAAAGTTGAAAGGAAGTTTGAGAATAAAGTTCTAGAATATGTAGCAAGAAAGATAGCAATTGATCAAGTAGAACTATCTACTTTAATTTTTGCATTAGAAATTGTTGTAAAAAATGTTGCATCTTTATTTGTAAAGTTGAGTGGTTCCACTAACTTTACCAAGGAAATAAATGAGAAACAGGTCAAAGTTGACATGGACTTGAAGAATAGTGCCAATCAGTTGGCACTCAATCCAAGCTCTAGTTCCACTCATTTTGCCAAAACCATATTTTTGACAAATCTGTAGATAGAATTGCTAAGGAAAGAGGCTAGAAGAAGAGAAAAATTGATTGATATAAGGTATCTCATAGATACCATGTAGAAGAGAATGGACCATGTAAGGACATTGGTCAAAGACTTAAATCTGTCAGTTGCAAATCACATGTATGAGTTATTGGCAAAGCTTCAAATTGATCTACACATCTTAAAGGTGCTACAAGATAACTAGGACAAGACTTTTACTATAATTTTAAAGTTACACTATGATTTTCTATTTTCATTTTGGTATAACCTTGTAAATTTTTGGCATTTGTAACAAAAACAAAGAGGAAAGAATATTTACAAGGGGAAAATAAAGTGTACAAAGGGGGAAAGTATATAGAGAAAGTAAATGTACATACTTATATACATGTAAAGGGAACTATGTATAGTAGGAAAGGTATGTAAAAAGAAGAAAAACTAAAATTATTTTGAAAGACTAAAAACATAGTTTTCAATTGAAACCGACTTCTCAAATTTTAGTGCAAACTCAGTTACAAAATAGAGCATACTCAAAGGGGGAGTTTGACTCAAGAATTTTTTTAGATCTTGTTTATAATTGTTTTTGTCACTAATGCCAAAGGGGGAGACTTTTAATCTCATTCTAGAAAGAGATATTGTCAATTAGTGTCAAAACACTTAGTCATAATGGAAAGATAGTAGTAACCAAGTTACCAATTTGTAGTGTTAACTGAGCTCACAAAAGAACCATGTAAGCAATGTTAACTATTAAAGAAGTAAGCAATGTCAATCGAGTTGATAGTTCACACCAATATGTAGTGTCAACCAAGCTCCAGTGTCAACTAATTCAATAGAGTAGTTTTTTCCAAGGTGATAATCAAGCTGGCAAAATAGTGTGGACCAAGTCAGCAATGTCTATTAAGCAATCAGCATGAACTGAGCATCTATTATTAGCCAAGTGCCAAAGTTAGACAAGGTGGTAGTTTTTCCTGAGTATCTTTAGCATCACCCGAGTAAGCCATTGGATCTAAGTTACAACACTATGCTGACTTGGTAATTGCATTTGGAAATGATTATGTTGTAGCTAACCTATGAAGGAATTATTTGGATGTATGTAAGTATGGAGTATTTTGTTAATCCAAATATGAGATGTAAGAATTATAATTGAAGAACATTAGTGAATATCAAAGAGAAGATTTTTTGAAGGCCAAAAGCATTCCATGGAAAGGAAGAGGCTCATCTATCATAGTTAGGTGATTAGTTTACTTCAAAGGATATTTATCAGCAAATAGAGTTGCACATCAAAGATTAATACATTGATTCATCCTAAGAGGTACATCAATCCTAAATCCTTTAACTATGTGGACCTAACAGTCCTTTGCAGAAACTCCTAATAGAGTACATACTTAACTATATTGTATAAATCCTTTCACAATGTAGAACTAATAGTCCTTATTGCTCTTAACTAAGCAAGGTCACCAGAAGTGATCATTTGTAAGCCTTAACAAGACAACTTTATTAATATAGTAGTGAAGCATTGCAAGTATCATCCCCACCCAAATTTTACTTTATATTTGGAGGGTTTTTAGGTTACCAAATATTGTGTTATGTTGTTGTTACTTTACTACTTTATGTTTCTTGCATGCAAGTAGATTAGACAACTTAATAAAGTTTATTTAATTGAAGAAGTGGTTTTTGATTCATCCCCCTTCTCGGTCACCTACCTTGCATTATATTTCCAACACGGTGTACTTGGCTTTTTTATCTGGCTTCAAGGTACCTTTCTTATCCCCAATTGGTATAGTGGCTATCTTCTTCACTTAGTGGTATGATTAAAAAACACATTATGTTGTCAATGTCCAACTGGTCAACTGACCATTGTAATTCCTCATAACTAAAGCTTTCCACTAGGTCATCTTGTTATCTATTCTTTTCAAATCCTCTTCATCAATAATCTTGATATGGCACACTACTCATATAGAAAATATCTCACCAATAAGGTTTGACATCAATTATAATATAACAGTTGTAGTTTGCAATACACCTCACATGGCATAAAGCCATGGATTACCAAGCTTAACTCTAAATTGATTAGAAGTGGGAATAACCACAAAGGTAGTAAAAATATTTTTCTTTAAAATAGTAATAGATAAAGTGATATATCCTTGAGGTCAGTAAAATAACCCATTACAAGTTTGAATACACACAGAAGTTGAATCATAAGTATCTCTATGTAACACTTTATGAAAAAGGTGTTCTTCAGTGATAACATTCACAACAGAGGAAAGATTGACCAAAGTACCATAAGAAGTAATATGAGCCACTCTAGTACTATTGTAAATAGGAGCATTAGGTACCTTAAACATATCAATTTTACTAAAGCTAATAATTGGTGGTGTTTGTTAAGAATCAAGTGGAGAAGAAATCAGAGGTTGAGACTCTAACTCAACATAATTAACCACATGATCCACTTCTTCTTTCTTCTCATGATAATAAATATGGTAATCAAAGGAAGTTTGATTAATTACATTCAATGATTGTGAAGGAAAATAATCAGTGTAAATTTTTAAATTATGATTAGGTAGCACAAAAAACATATTATTATGATTAACTTGAGCATCAACATAAATAGCTTTAAAATTAATAAGGTCTTGAATAGCATTCTTCAAACCATAATACTTTTGAGTATCATGACTCAATTGAAAATGATATTGATAGAAAGCTTTAGAATAAAAAGACTTAGGAAAAGGTTTACTAGGACCAATAGGAAAAATAAAAGAAAGATTAAGAATGTGAGCATGAATCAAATTAGTCATCACCTCAAACAAAGGCTTAGATAAGTTAGTATATTGATGGTTAGAAGAAATAAAGAGGAAAACTACCTCTTGATGTAGTAGCTACTTGATCACTATCAGTATGAGGAGATTTGATTTGGATAAAGTTGCTAGATTTAGACGACTTGCTTGAATGTCTAGTGTGATCACTCTTGTGACTAGAAATAGGAGTCATTGGAGTAAAGCTCTCAAGTTGGCTCACTTATAATTGGTAATGTTGAAACATTGCACATAGATGTAAAAAGGAGGTATACTCAACAAAGAGAATCTGATCCCTAATATATTTTTGTAAATTAGAAATAAAAAATGCATTGAATATCATGATTAGGTATAGGATAAGAAATATGAGCATACAAATGTGTAGATATACAAATAAAATTAGTAACTTTCTCTTTAATGTTATGCTTAAATTGTATTAAATTAGTTAAAGAAACTTGTGGACCAATATTTTTCTAAAATTGTTGAATTAAAGAATTAGCATGAATTTAAAAATAATCAATAGAATAAGGAGGTAAAGAGAAATACCTTTGCAAGGCTCTATCCCTAAAGGTAGATTTCGGGATGGGAAAGAGGAGGATACTAGCTTACCAAATAAGCCTATAGTTGTGAGAGAAATCATTGCATATAGTTTGGAAAGTTTTAACATGAATCACAAGATCTCCATTTCCATTATAAGTCTCAAGATGAGGTACCTCAACATGTTACGAAATAAAATCATGAAGGATATCTAAAGAAATGAGATTTTCCACATCACATGTAGGAATATTGTACTTTGGGTTAAATGAACAAGTTGTTGTTGTAAAGAAGAGAGGGTTTGAACCAAGGTCCTAATAGTAGGGTCAAAACATACACTAGTAGCCATAGGTATACAAGATGGATTAGAAAAGGTATTAGAAGTAGAAGAAATATGTAAAGATATCAATGGAGAATTAGAAGGAATGGGTAAAGGTTTAAAATAAGTAAAAGGAATCACATTATACAAAGGTAGTCAAGATGGAATAGAAGTAGGAGGAACACTCACATGAAGTGAAAGACTAGGAAGATTAACACTTAAAGGAGTTGAAACTTATGCAGAAGTAGTCATGAGAGGAAGACCATAGGTAAGTATGCAGGAAGGAGTGGTAGAAGTTAGGATAGAAGGTCCAATTGTGGTGGAGCAAAGCAAAGGGTATCCCTACTCTCGATCACATTCCATCAAAGACTTAAAATGAGAATTAATAAGGTGAGATATACCATGCAAGATAGAAATTTTATTATCAAGCTCAGTGCAAGAAGTTGGGTCTCACTTTTGGCAAAAAAGTGGAAGTGTTTTTCTTGTTTTTGAAATTTTTTGTCAAGTGATGTCAAAATTTGAGGTATTTAGAGATTAAATATTAAAAAACTCTAGAAATAAAATTTTTAGTGTTTGGAATCTAGTTTTTGTATATGTAATTTATTTGTGCACCCATATGATAGATGATTTTTTTGGTATGGATCTTTAAAAACCACTTTTTCAAAATGCCTGTTTCAGGACCATACCATGCTCGTGTACGGACACCATAATTTGACACAAATATATGAATTTTTGAAAATCCTTTTAAAGGGAGTTACCTAATACACCTAAGATTGATGATAATATTTTTTCTTAATTTTTTATTGAATAATTTTTTTATTATTAATTATTAATTGGCTATAAAGGTAAATATTAAAACCTCTCGTGTACGGACCACATAATTTGATCAAAATCTCACATTTTTAAATTTTTTTTTTTTAACATCAAAAAAATTGTATGTAGATTGATGACATATAAATTAATTTAAGAAAAATTATAAAATAAAAAAGTTATTAAAGTTTTAGTGAATGTCACTTTTTAACGTTTAGGAGATAGTTTTGATTTATAAATAATGGAAAAATAGAAAAAAAACTAATAACACTATAAAATTTACATTTTTGAAATCAAAACAGCAAAACCTATAATGGGTTTTTGTATCGTCAAAAAATTCAATAGGAATGACTATAAAAAAATTACGACAATACCAAAAATTGTCGATTAAATGCCTTAGAAAAAAAAGGAGCACAAAGGCATGGCTTGGTGGGACCAAGCCTATGCCTTGCCTTTCCCCAAGGCAAAACCCCATGCAAAAGTTAGGAGCCATGCCAAATTCTCACTCATGTCTCACGAATCGGGCACCCAATTTTTAATTCACAAATCAGGTGCTCGATTGCTTTGAACCATTATACCAACTTTTTAAAAATCGGGTACCCAATTTGTAAACAGGTACTCGATTTTTTAAAAATTGGGTGATGTACGCGTTGGGTCCCAAAAGCTGCCCCACCAACCCAATTTCAATGATTGAAATGATTGAACAACAATTTCGACCTACAACATCAAATTTTGTCATCCTTATTCTATTTTCTTGTCCTCTTATACAATTTGTAGGCTACTTATTCAAATTCAAAATTGGTGCAAACATGGGATCAAAACAACGAAGAAAGAAGAAAGCAAGAGTTTTGACAAATGAGGAGATTGCAGCAAATAAAGAGAATGAAGCACAACATCAACGAGAGAGAAGACAGAGAATTAGAGACTTGAACAATGTTTCAAAGGAGAAAGACATTGAAGATACCACGATGGATGAAGAAGTCAAAGAAGAGAACCCAATACAAGAAAATTCAGGTGCACAATCTAATTATGCATTCAATACAGGTGTGTCTCCAAACCCTCGAATTTTCTCTCGTGATGAAATTTGTGATTTTTTAGAAGCAAGTTACGATTTAAACGATTTAGATTTTCTTCATGAGAAGCAATTGTCAAACGATCATGCACAAAAAACTCCAATTGAAATGCCTACCCCAAAAGAAATACCAATAAAATTTGAAAATGATATTCAAATCCCAAATAATAGTGAAAATAGTAAAGTGTCTAAAAATAAAAATTACATGAATGTAGACATAGAAACACCAACTACTGAACAAACATGTCAGGATGATAGTAAAGTGTCTGAACATAATTTTCATATTCCTAATGATGTGTTAGATAATCTTGAGGGATTGGTTTCATGGAGACAAATTAGGACACATGCTAATAGATTGTATAGGCATTTTTTTTATAATAAGAAATTTGGGTTTCAATGTCAGCTAATGTTGCAACTAATTAAAATGTCTAAAATACGAAAAGTAATGAGAAGGTTGGGAATGTATGCAAAACCCAAGAATAAAAATGAGTCTTTAAAACAAGTTGTATCCATTGTTGCTAGTTCCTTTGATGTTATCAGAAAGAGAAGTCAGTCTAAAGATAAGAATGCAGCACAACGAGCAATAACAATAGCTTTGGTTAACAAATCAACATCTGACAAAATATTGATTACCAACATAAGTGGATATCTTAATTTGAATCGTAAGACTTTAGAAAGAGCTGTAAAGAGAAGGGTTAACTTTGAATGTGATCCAACAAATATTTTATGGACTTCTAGTGGTAGACTCTCGAGATGTGATATGAAACTTGCTAGTGAAATCAAAAGTTTGATTGAAATTTTTTGGCATGATAATACAAGAGTATCACCTAATTCAAGAGATGTTCTTAAATTGAGAATTGGGTCAAAAATATGTGATCCACATCCTAAACACCTTTTGGACATGACTCAAACTGAATTGTTTAAAAAATTTGTAGATGGTAAGGTATTAAATATTACCATTATTCAAAGATCTTTTGAAAAGTGTAAACCATGGTATGTAAGGATTAACAAGGAAAGAATCACATATTGTTGTAAAACTCATGTTCAATTTCATTACCATTATGATGTATTTCAATCTATACGTGGTACCATGCATAGTAAAGAAATGTTGCAAGAATGTGGTATAAAAATACCACCTCAAACTATAAAAGATTTCATATCAGGTTTGTTTTGTAAGCCACCTAATGATCAATACTTTCTTTTCAATGCATGTCTTTCTAGTACATGTGATATGTGCGACAATCTTTCTTTGTTAGATGAATGTTTGCATGAAAATTCTTTTACTACTTTTGGACAACAATTAGTTGAGGTAAAAAGATTCAAAACTATTGAATATCCATTGAAGGATGGGAAGTTTGGAAGAAGGTGTGATCTAGTTATAGATAAAGTTAGTTGTCATGCATTTATGGATGAGTTTAAGAGTGTGATCATACCAAAATATGTTAAACACTCTCAATATTCTAGATGGCTTGATGGACAATTTTGCATATGTAAGAATACATTTCCAATTGGTACTATACTTTCAGTCGTTGACTTTGCAAAGAACTACACGCTTGCACCGCAAGAAGAGGTAAAACCACAGTATTACAATTCAGTGCAAGTAACAATTTATGTTCATATAGTTTATAGGCATGCACCTGATAGCATAGAGGAGGATCAAAAAATATTGAGAGAGTGCCATTTTTATTTAAGTGATAATAAACTCCATTCATTTGAGTTTTTCCAATATTGTTTCAAGGTCTTTTATGATAATTTAAAAAAGAGACAAATTCAAATGACACAACATTGGATATGGTCAGATAATTGTACAGGACAATTCAAGAATGCTATAATGTTCTATTGGTTGAGTAGGATACATAAGCAAACTAGCATCCAACATGTGTGGAGGTTTTTTAAGGCTGGACATGGTAAAGGAGAACATGATGGTGCTGGTGCATGTGTGAAGAGAGCCCTTAGTAAAGAGCAATTAAAATTTGAGGAAAGAGCTAAATTCAAAAATGCACATGAGATTTGTCAAATGGTGTAACAAATATTTATACACGGGATCAAGTCAAAACTCTACAGTCAAACTTTTCTTCTACCTAGTTGAAGAAAATAATATCCCTTCAAGATATGATTGTGATACAATTAGTGGTTCAGCTAAATGGCATTCATTTAGGAGTTCAGATTCTAACACTTGGACTATATGGATTAGGGAGCTTGCTTGTTTTTGTCAATTTTTTCTTGCAGATGAATGGGAAGAATGTGAGAATACAGAATGGGTTGAAGATTGGCAACAAAGATTATTAGCACCTACTGACACGCATTTTGAAGATGATATAGTAAATGAAGGCCAAAATATTACTTTTGCATCAGAAGACTATGATCATATTTCAAACCTCATAGAACCTGGTATGCACAATTTAATTAGATTTTTTTGCGATCTCATGCTTCAATTTATATAATTTTCATATGTACACGAGTGATTAAAGTGTTTCTATACTTTATCTTATCTTATAGGACATGTTTATGCTATTATTGCACCTAGTGATAATGATGAACAAACTGAGTATTGGCTAGCTAGAAGTGTGGAACCTAAGAAAAAAATGACATGTCATCAAGTAGACGATGATGGTTTTGAGTATCCAATCAGGTCTTTTGTTATAGCTAGCACCTAGCTACGTAGATACCTAACAAGAAGAAATGGTTTGCCATCATTTGAAGACTACCAAACCAAAAAGAAGATTTTACACTATTCTCATTTGGTTGTGGCAACAAATATCAAATTAGAAAGATACAAAGGGAGACCCGCCAATAAGGTATTATGGACAATTTCAATGGACGAGCATGAGATAATCATAGATGCATTGCAAAAGAGAGAGGATGCAGATGGTATAGTGGGATGACTACATTTAAATCAAACACATGTAATTTTTTTCATTATAGTATAATTTATATATATATGTACTTATATAATTTAATTACATGTATGTTTGTGTTGTCAATACCAATTTAGAGAACTTATATACCTCTTATTCAGGTCTCAATTACAATTTATGCAAATTTAAATGTTAAAGTGGATCGAACATCAACATCTTGTGCAATTTCACATAGTAAGTACATACAAATTACACATATATATTTACATAGTTCAAATACCTTGAATATTAATTTATGTGTCTATTAACATGTGTGTTTTTGTTTTACATTTTTATTTTACAGTACCTCATTTGAAGAGATGTGTTCAACCAATTTTATGTTTCAAATGAGTTCAGTGAACTATAAATATATCATTGACATTGTCTTACATATATTGTGAAATATGTTGTACAAACTAATTCAAAAATGAGAGTTTACTTCTATTTGAAAGTTAAAGGTATGTGCACTTGATAAATTATTTTAAATTAATTGTCAATTTAAGTAATGACCTCCTATTTTGTTCCATTACTTTTACATTCAAGCATGTTTAAATTAATGTTTGTTTGAAGTTTCAAATTACTATTGATTGTAATATTAAAAACAAGTCACTTGCACATGATCATTTAAAGATCATTACTCATTGTATTGATTATATGTTAGATCATTACTCATTGTATTCATTGTATTGATTATATCTTTCATTACCAAACAACACATTAAGATCACTTATGATGTACATTGTTAGGTACGTTATCCATACATGTGTATCTTAAGGGGACATGGGAGTCCTAATAAGTCATTATGTTTGTTATACATTATGATAGGTATTCATATAATTACTACCACATAATAGGTCTTATTAGGTGATAATGAGTCTTACATTACCAAACAACACATTAAGATCACTTATGATACATTGTTAGGTACGTTATCAATACATTTTTTAATCGAGTAGGTCAATTTTATTTGTATGAATCTCAATGCATAAATTTGATGTGATATTTATCCAATAATGCTCTATAGATAGTTAAAATTATTTTTCATCTTGCATATATACTTACAAAATGTGTCATATGTTCATGAATAAAATATGTCAAAATAAAGAAAATGGTTTGAATTTACTTAAAACATGGTGAAACATAGTAATATATGTACTACATATGAAAGCATGATAAGAAATCATAAAAAAATAGTACACGGTCTAACATACATCATAACATGATCTATGAAGTGAAAAAATACATGGTCTAACATACAGTTTTAACTATCCTAACACAAAGTGTACATACATCATAAATAATATATATACATCATAAAAACACAATCTATAGGTGCCAACAAAACCTAATCTATCTGATCAAATTTCCTCTTTGCTCCATGCAAAGAGGACTCAGATGGATCATCATGTGTAATATGAGTCATCTCGTCATGTCGGACACCCTGTGAGGTAGATGTATCACCCTGTGTAACATGAGGCACATCTCATCATGTACTTGCTTAATTGAAATGGGTCTCAAAATCTAGCTTGAAAATAAATTAAATATTCACTACATAATAAAATAAATTATACCACATGATATGGGTGTCCCTCAGTAACGGGAGGAGGCGCACTGTCAAAACTACCAAATGTAGCAGTGGTGAGGTCCTATAATTTACAATACATACATTTTTTTAATTTGATTTTAGAGCATAATGAACTATACATTATGTACATAAATCACAATACTAACCTCAAATGACAATGTAGGTACCTCCATCTAGCTAAGTCATGTGCTCTCAGCAACACTCATGGTGACGTAGTCCTAAAATTATGGATACATAAACGTTTAGTCAAAATTAAATATACATGAATAATTACAAAGTACATAATTTGTACACTACATTTTTTATACACTATAAATTAAACATGTATATATAATGTATATATCATACCTGAGTGGTAGCCAATGTCATAGATGTGTCTATAGGTATGCTAGCACGATAATCATAAGATGGAGTCAAAAATAGACTATACCGAGGCCTATACGGATGAGTATGATATCCATGCTCCTGTTCGTAAAATCAAAACACATAAAATATATATACATGTGAGTCAAAATTGTTCAGATTATAAGTTAATAATAATGTACATACATAAAAATAATACAAATTATTTGTCTTCAATCAAAAGTTCATACCGCATGTATTTGAGGTTGTGCCTTAGTGGTAACTGGAGTAGGACTTGTACTAACATCAGTATGTGTAGATGTAGACAATCCCTACAAAATCAAATAAAAAGAACATATGAGCACATGTTATTAAATTCAAATTTGAATGTACATTTTTACAGTGTAATTCAAAGTGCATATCGTATAAGGGATGCCAACATCTATAGGTCTCGAAAAAAGACTATAGTGCCTCTTAGGAGGAACAGTGTCATCCATCCTCTATTATTTGAAAAGTAAAAATTAATATAGTTAATAAAATTACACCTATATGTAGAAAGTAAATAATTATGTACACTTTATATTTATATTGAAATTAAAATTTTACCTGCTGCTCTTGACTCTCTCCAGGCTCTCCCTGCTGCATGAGGTCAACAAATGATGACACGTCTATCTCATCACTACCATCACCATGGGCAGCATATACATCATCATCAAAATCTACACCCTTCACATAATGGCCATCGTGTGCTGCAACACGATTTCTCTGGGGGCTTGTGCATATGCCTCCACAGCTAGTACAAACATGTCCAAGTGGAGGAGCATGTACCGCCTGCGTCCACTACTATACTAAATTGCTCGAAAGGGCACTCAAATGGGTAAAAGCAGATGAAATTGCATGATGATGGTGAGGAGTAGGCACAACAGACACAAGAAGAGGTACAAGGGGCTCAGCTCGCCTATGGTTTCTCATTCTATCACTCAGCTTTGCCCCAGGCCTATCCTGAGGCATCCCTCTACCAACCCCCTGAAATTATTTCATATCAAAATAGTTGGGTTTCGAACCCAACTCAAACTCAGCCCATAAATTCCTAAGGAAGTACATGGGCACCTCATGATTAACGTGTGGTGGATGGTCAAATACCATCCACCACCGCTCCCAAAAATGTGCTGCTATGCGCGGATGTGTACACCACCTAATGGAAATATGAGGCTTCTTCTCACTAATTGGTTCACCCATCTTAGGGTTTACAAAATAATGTTGAAAATTTCCTTTACCTATATGCAGGTTATAAACCTCTCTGTATGATAAGCCATTAGAGTAGAAGGCACGCATGCTTTCCCTCCATGATCTAAATGAATTGATGTCTAAATCAAAATGATGAATGGAGTCAACCATGCCTTACATGCTATCTGCAAGACGTAGTAGGTGAGGAGGGGTGCCTCTCACGTTGGATAGCCTCTATATCACTCATGAGGTTGTTGAAGTTACGCCTCATGGTCTCACGGAGCTCATCCGCGGTGGGTGGTGGAGGTGGAGGTGGAGGTGGAGGTGGAGATGGAGGTGGCGGAGGTGGGGGTATGGGAGTGGGAAGGGGTGGTAGTGGGTCCATCAAATATAATCTGCATTTATATTTAAACAACATAAAACATAAAACACATCAAAAATACATCACAACATAATACATGACAAAATTACTATTTAATAAAATATAAATCTAAAATTTATCAACTAGATCTATATAAATGTGCATATCTTTATTAAAATCATATCAATTAAATAAATAAAATTAAACACTTAAGTCAAATTAAACATTAAATACGAAATTTTTAAGTATGAACTCATTATGGATTATACATGTTCATGTCTTAGGATGAAACAAAGTTAAGATTATGACAAGGTTATGGTTTACAATTTTGTTATGTTAACAGTTTTCATGATGGCTGAGCTTAAGATTATTATAATGATTGTGATCCTTTAATGTTAGGGAACTTACCTAGGATAATGGTTTTAGTTAAAATTATATTTACCTATATCGAATATTTATTATGGTCCTAAGACAAGAGTTAAGGTTACAATTATCTAATGAAAGCTTAGAGATAGAATTATGATTTGATTAAAAAATATTTATGATTGTAGTTTGAATCCTAATTATTATTTGCTTTTTAATGCAAACTACAAGTGTAGATCATGTCAAGTAATGAACTAATTTACATGTGAACCCTATCCCTAACCATATAATAATCCTAATTCTAATCATAATCCATAATTCATTACCTTATGAAGCTTTGGCTATCCATTTTATTGCCAAAGTAATCCCTTGGCTATCCACAAAATGGTCCTAATAGATTTATATAGAAGACCAAATTGATTTAAATAAAATGAGCAGGAAGAAGATAAACTTACACCCAATATTCAAGGAGCGAATCTTTTAACATACTTGAATTCTACCAACCAAAGTGAGATAATTAGAGTTCCAGTTGTTGAGTTTTCCAAAGATTTTCTTGTTGATATAAAGACACATTTCATTTATATGTTAGGGTTTACTACAGATGGAATCCCTAGGTACCTAACCACTTAATTATGAAATCTCCATCCAATACCATATTTACTACACAAGGTAGGGGACTCAATATTTAGCCCCAATAAGATAGATGTAGAGACATAAATCTTACTACCTAATACAAAGAAAAGAGGTCCAATTTGATCATTAAATGACTCATGTTGCACTCTTCTAGCTTAAAAAGAATACAAATATATTATCAACAAACTATGCACATTAGATACTTATTAATTATTTGGAGAGTAGATCCTCTAACTTTTAGAGACAACTGGTTATCTCTAAGGAGATAATGTAATGAGTCAATGTTTAACAATAAAAAATAAAGAGGATGCAAGAGGACACCCTTTTCATAATTGATCTAGAAAGTCCTAAAAATTATGATCTAACCCCATTAATTTCTTTACTAAAACCTTGACACCAATCATAAGAGAGGACACCATTTGACATTTAATATTGGATGGAGGGCTTGCAACATCATCATAGTGAACTCCATTCCACCCTTTTGTAGACATTTTCATAATCAATTACTTGAGCATGCCTACACTCTATCCTAGAAATGTTTCTCAATCCAAATTCTTCCAATAGGTTATCAAGTTCTCCAATATGCATAAATATCCTTAACAAAACACTTTTGTGTAGGGTTAATGATCTTGGGTAGGATATCTTCTAGTCTAGAGGCTAAGACCTTGGCAATAATTATTTTGTATGATACGCATTTACGAGTGTCCTATCTCTAATTTTTAATGAGATTCTTATCTCCCCTTGGGTATCAATTGATTACTTGACCTAGGGATTTTATGAGCCCTCTGTTGATCACTTGATCAATTTTATGAGCCCTCCATTGATTACTTGACGTAGGGATTTCTCATTACTAATTTTTTGGATGGAGGAGTTGATTTATGATAGAAATGGGTTTATCACTTGGAATAATGCATCTTCATTCTAGGAATGATGGTTCTCATTTTATCCCTATCTTCTAAATCATTTTGAACTATCATCGTCTTCTAACCAAAAAAATTGATAGTAAAATTAGGAAAAAGATCTTACTATATATATCACTAGGGGGTGGGTATTTCTCTTTATAGAATAAGGCAATATTTTGTTATGTGGCCTTCCATTTTGCAAAGGTAATAAACATTTAGGCTACCCATCCAAGGGTCTAGTCCGGGCTCCTACTCGCACTGATGTGGACACCTCCACCTCTTGATGGTCAAGGAGGGTTTTCTAATTAGATGCCTGATTTGTTCAAGTCTCTTCTAATTTTTTTATGATGTATCATTTTGAGACCTTGATATCAATGTTTAATTAGTTTTAGGATTAGGGTTCAATTTGGTTTGTACTATTTGATTAGGTTTACATGCTTAGGTTTCAATTAGGACAAGAGTTAATAAATTGAATTAATTTTTAAAGTGCTAAATTTGGTTTTAGATATAGAATTATAGTTAGAGCTTTTAGATTAAAAACCAACATTAATTCAAAAAAGTTAGGTTTGAATTTTGTTTTAAAGTGTTCAATACATTATTGAGTTCTAGTTTAGGGTGATTTGGTTTAGTCTTAAGGTCAACGTTTAACTTGGTTCAATCTTCTAGGGTAATGGTTCAATTTGGTTAATGGTTGGGGAAAGGATTTTTAAGGTTAAATTCAAGGTTTCTACTCTTAAGTTGGGATATATAATTAGGTTTATGATCATGTTTTAATTCAATTTGTTTTATAAGTATAATATTAATTAGTTAAGGGCCAGGGTTACCTTTCAATCTTAGGGTTTGACATTTATAAAATTAGTACTCAAGGTAAGATAGGAAAGTTATTTAATTATTTATATATTACCTGGTGTAGGTTTTAGCAAATTAAGATTACTTAGGTTAAGATGATAGTAAGGGTTATGATTAGAGTTAAATTCAATACAAATTGACATTATAGAACTAATCCTAAATGACGCCCAGCCAAAGGATCTAAAGAACTAATCAAAAGTTTTACTAAGCAAGCAATAACATACATACAATAATTTACATTTATAAAAAACATAAGATATTGCATTCCTTAATGAGCACATTTAAATTTCATTTTTAAATAATTATAAACTACTAAAAGTAAAATAAATAACACATCCACATGAAAGTTCATATAACTACTTCAGTTCAATCCATTTAAATAATTTATATACATTTGTTCTGAATGCCACTTGGCAACTTAATTTGGAATGCACAATCATCCACTGTACATGTCACAGGGTATGAAAGGCTGAAAGAATATACATTTATAAAATAGTTTACATCATCCATTTTCGATCCATGAAACAAAGTACAATACAATTTAAGTAAAATCATTTTAAATACTATAAGTTTTTTGTTTGGATCCCTTGGCGAGCTGTTATGTGATTAAGTATTTTATATATGTTTAGGGTTTTATTTATATGGTTAGGTCGAGATTATAGTTTAAACAATGAACTTAGGTCGAGGTTATAGTTAAAACAAGGTCGAGGTTATATGGTTTTAGGTCGAGGTTATATTTATTTGTAAAATTACATGTTTAAACAATAAATTTAAATCTAATCTAATCATTCAACATTGTAATAAATATATAAATTAAATACATTTCAAAACATCTAAAATAATAATTTTTTAAATAAACATTTACGAAACTATATATTAATTAACAAATACAAAAATTTAAACATTTAGGTTCATTAACAATGTAAATTTACAATTTTACGTACATATTAAAAGTGAAAAACAATAAATTAACATACATATTAAATTGAAAATTGAAAAAAAAAAGTAAAATAGTATAAAACATATTAAAATACCTCTGTATCGAAAACTAGCAGCAAGGGGGTAGTCAATAGGGTTGAAAAATGGGCTCTTGTATGCGTGTCTAATCGGGCTCCCATTTTTGAGGTTATGAAAATGACCTCAAAAATGCCAAAAAAGTGCTTATATAAACTTTTACAAATTGGGTACCCGATTTTTTAAAACTCGGGTACCCAATTCTTAAAAAGGCGGGCACCCGATAGTTAAGCAGCTCGGGCACCCGATCCGTTTTAAATATTGGGTACCCGATTTTTAAAATTTGGCTCGAGTGCCTGAAGCATAATTTTAGAAATGGGTACCCGATTTTTAAAAAATTGGTACCCATTTCTGAGAAGTACAATTCTGCGGATCTGACTTCCATGGAATTGCGACCCAACTTCTTGCAGTCACCCATCATCATTACTAACAAGATTATTGAGAGCTTCAACAAAAAAAATGCCATTGGGATTCTAGTTTTCTTGAGCAAGCCAAGTTTCCATTTTATCAAATGCACTAAAAATCTCATCAACTTGAAAAGGAGGAACTCTTAAAGCATAATCTTCATTGTGAGATGAGTGAGAAGAGATATGCTCCATGATAGGATTAAGATCATGAGAAAAAATGTCAAAAACATCAAAAGAAACCATGAGTCTACAACTTCACCTAACTAGAATGCTATATGTAGGGCTTCATGTAATAAAATTCATAAGAGGAGATCAAAAAAGGAAAACCTATTGAGAGATAACCAAAGTAAAGAATACCCAATATAAGATGAAAAGGTATGAAAAATAATCCAACGCCAAAATGGTAGGGGCTTCACATTGGGTTCACCAAAATGTCCAGAGCTAAAATGGAAGCACTTTAATAGGATGTAGGCCTCCACTTTATGGGGCATTGATTCATTCAAATATGTATGTGTGAGGGAAAGATGGATATTTCCAAGTATTATTCCACTTATGATTCGAATTAGATTAGCCAGGACCCAAAGGAAGAAGAGTGCTAATACTAAATTCAGGTTGTAAAGAAGAATGTAATACCAAGAAATACACTCTCTTAGGCCCTTAATAAGATAATGTGAATATTGAATTGAATTAATTTCTTAGGAATTATAAATCTAGATTCTATGTAAGTACAATTATCCTAATTAAGATATAAATCTAGGGTAAAGATATAAAATAAAATAAAATGTAAAAGATTTTCCTTGAAATGCATAGAGGAAGATGTGTTTTCGTTCAATAACTTTTGGATCTGAATATTTTATGAAATTCCATCTACAAATCTTAGAATGAAATGATGAAAGGGACAAAACCCATAAATCTTCCCAAAATCTAAGAATAAAGGACTAGATCGACATGGAAGGATGACCTATAACCAGGTTCATGTAGTTCGCAGCTGCAAAACTATCGACTCAAGAAATCTTACAAATTATAGGTTCCATATCTACAATTATTTTTACTCCAAACTTGCAAGTCACCATTGAAAAGATAGGTTTAGGGGTTTGGGTTTGATAAGTACTTGTCTTGGTTAAGCCCTAGGTTAAGGAATTCAATGTAATTGACAAATATAAATATAAAGGACTATAAAAAACAAGACAATTGTTACAATTCAGCTTTCTTGCATGTATGTAATGTGTATGTAATGGGTAAGTGCAAGAAGTTGAGTCTCACTTAGTTAGAATTACAATAGGAAAGGTAAACTCTAAGAGGGTGGGGGGTGAATTAGTTTTTTGAACTTTAACCCATAAAACATAAACCACACATCCATCTCACAATTTAATAAGTAAACTGAAATACCATGTAAAGCATATACATCTAAAGTATGTAAACAAGTAAGCATTCACACATATATGACACAAGATATGATTACCCAAAAACCTTCTAATGAGAAGGTAAAACTGGGGTGGTGATGACACCCACAAATCCTCACTACTACAGTAATAAAGTGTATCCAATGAAGGTTACAATATTTGATCATGAAACATGATCTACCCTATGAAAGGTCTACCTAATTAAAAGCTTACAAAGACTATTAGCTCTTATTCTATTAAAGGATTTCAGCACCCTATTAGAAGTGTGTCTGATTAAAGGACTTTAACTCACAATTAAGTAAGCACCTTGTTACAAGATTTCAATACAGCCTGTTAGGACTACTTTGTTAAGAGATTTAACTGATTCACCTATTAAAATGTCTCACCAATGATCCTTTGATTAACACTCTAATGCTTGATGTCAAATCACATCTATACTATTGTATACTTGATCCTTCTTGATCAAATGTCTCTTTGTTGTTCACAATTTCTTTCCTCTATTCTCCTTTAACTAATTCTAGAATGCAATTTTAGATCATAACTTGTTCACCGTGAATGTCCTTTTTGTGCATGCAAACTCTCCTTCTCACTCTAATCATTCATTCATTCCCACATACTAAAAATTTAGGGTTTGTCCTCTTTAAGAAGATATAGGTGACATGGGGTTAGCTATGAATCAACGACTGTGATTTGTCCATATTGCCACTTAAACCTTCCCTTTACCTAATTGGATGAATGCAACACATAGGGATTCACATATAAGATTCATCTTTATCAACATATCATAATTCAATCCTTAATTTGGCCCAAAAATGGTTTACATAGTAGTTTGTGCCAATACAAACAACTATGTCAAAACTATGTTACTCGGCATCTAAATTCCTTGGTGCCCGGCACTAACTGTGACTTCAATATTGTCACTCGGCACATATTGTCTACTTAGCAACTGAATCACTCAACATATACTATCTACTTGGTACTTAAATGACTCAGCACATGAGTTTCTCGGTACTCACTATTTGCTTGACATGCTCTCGCTTTTATGTTGTGCTCAACATATGTTACTTGTTTGGCATGAGCTAAGTAAGTGACTTTAAGTGTGTAGACACTCACTTGTCAAAACCAATCTAAGATTAGCAATCTCTCCCTTTGACATGAGTGTCAAAAACACTTGGTCATACATTAATAATCTTATTCCTATAAGCATAGCATAGATATTTGTTCAGCTTCTATACAAAATTTCAAAATATCAAAATTTTGCAACATGACTTATACCTCAAAATTTTATAACTCCCCCTGAGTTGTTGATTCAGTTCTGTACTATACTATATATCAAAATCTTTCTCCTGTTAAGTAGATTTGTATCGACTAATACTCTTTCTTTGTTTCTTGCTCAACTAATTTTTCCTTTTTTTGTTCTCTTACTCCTTTTTTGCTTGCTCCCCCTTGGGCATAGATATTTCTCTATTTTGCTTCCTTGCTCACCCATTGCTCTTACTCCCCCTTTTTCCTTACTCCCCCTTTTTGACACTGATGTGAATGGGTTATACACTTATAGTGTATTTATCTAAAAAGGATTTATGGACCTCAAAGTATAATCTTAAGAGCTACATCCCAATTATCACAAGCTACCTCCAATGACTTAATTTGGATGGCCAATTTAGCAGCAAGGTGTACTAAGCCATCTAATGTAGAAAGATTGGGGTCTTTCTTCATAAGTGTTTCTACATAGCCTAGATCCTTGTATAAAATTTCCATGTGAGGAGTCAATGTAGACAGGATGCTGACCAATTTAGCCCTAATGTTGGCTTCATTTATTTGTAATGTTGTTAATTGACTTTGGGATTGTAAAAGTGTCCTCAAATATTTCTCACTTTGAGCTAGAGGCATGAACAATTTTGAACTAGATGACTACATTTGGCTCTCCAAACTCAGGATGTGATTCCTTATCTCTTGTGTGAAGAGTGTAGGATTACACAATTTGGTGTACAAAGAGAAAATGTTCTCTAGTACCTTCTCCACACTATCTATTTTAGTTGCCAATACAACCTGTGTTAGTGTAATATCACTGGATATCTTCTCATTTACTTTGTTTTGAAACTTCTTCTCAGACCATTCTAATAGTTTGACATTCTAGTATCTAGGTTTGTGTTACTAGCTATTTCCACTATATTGGTCAATTGTTCAATGATCAGCTTTCTTTCATTTAGAGTAGGCAGATTGAATGCATCTAAGATCTCTTTGATATCAATCAAAGCTTGCTACCTTATGAGAAGTTCTTGATGTTTCTTCCTTGCTAGGGCCTCTTGTAGTGTACCCATCTATAATGGTTTAGTGTCTATTCTCAACCTTTGAAGAGTTTGACTAGAAGTACTAGATTTTGGTAATGTCATGAGTGCTTGAATTGCTAGTAGCTCCTTAGGCTTGGGTGTCAAACTAGTCTCTTCAAGCTTGTTCTTTTCTATCTCTATGATTTTAAATGCACTTTGATCTTATGCTAGAGGTACACATACATCTACCTAAACTATTTGGCCTTGAGTCCCATTATTATGTGGTGTTTCAATCTTGTTTTCTGCAACTGTCTCAACCTTGTCTTTTTCATTTTCTTGTGCATTTTTTGAGACTAGAGTGTCTTGCATCAGTCTAGTAATAGTGAAACTTGTTGTCTCCTTCCTTTGATAAACAACTATGGGTTATGAAGGTTGTACACTTGTGATTTGAGGAGAACTCATAGATGTTTCTTGTGTTTTCATCTCCTCCCCTACAATTATAGATTCTATCTTTTATATTTCATTAACACTTACCAATACAAGGTTCTCACATAATTTGGCCTAGAGAGTGGTTTGGACAAGTATCCTTTTCAAATCTACCTCTATTAGGGGATTGATATTCTGAGCAGTAGTATCAAAAACATTCCTTACTTTGACAGTTTTAGTGTTTACACTTGGCACCTATGGAAGACTGGCACTCAACATTAGTGTATCTTGTACACTCTATTCTGGTTACTACTCTTTCTTAGCTGGTGCTTGATTGTCAATATTCATACCAGTGCCAACCTCTATTGTGCCTTATTTATTATCATCTTCTTCATCCTCTCCTACCTTAGTATGTACTTGATCAGCTTCTTTGGCTGTTGATAATCCACATGTGATCTTCCACATTTGTTTGGATTTTTGTACATCCTCTATGTTGTTTCATGATATGCTAAATGCCCTATACTTTGGCACAAATCTCATAGAATATTTCTCAATGGCTTTAGACATTTTTTCCTTACTAAGTTCTAGCATTACTTGAGCGAGGGTTGTCTCCCTAATTTTATTCTCGGTGTCTAAACAATAATGCCATTTTTGCTCAACTCTATCATATAAGCTTTTAGGAATGGAGTTGGCAATTTCTAGAGGAGCATTCTTAAATGTGGTCATCATGGCATATACTACCTCCTCTACCTAATTCTTATCAATATTTCCAAGATTGTCAAACTCACTATGAGAGAAACCTGATAAATCGGTATTATTTCTAACATTCTTACATAGATTGTCTAGATTTGAGGAGGTACTATGATTCACCACCTAGGATTTGTTGTTGTCATCAGATTTAGTCTTCTCCTCATTAGATATAGCTTGAGAAACATACTTTCTTCTTCGTCTCTTTAGTGCTCCAACTTCCTTCTCTTTAGGCTTGGCTACCTCTTTTGCCTTCTATGCAGTGACTCTTGTACTAGCCCTTCTGGTAGGTGTTGTTGTTTTGGGTTGATTAGGTTTTGTACCCTTCTTTATTTTACTCATTGTTTGTGTCTTTTCCTTTCTTTTCTTCTTCTTAGTAGTTACAAGTGCTTCCTCAACTTCTTCTTCCTCAACACCTTCTACAATTTCTACTTCCTCCTCTTGTTGATCCTCTCCTTGACTTTGTATCAGTGCCAATGGTGTTTGAGCTTGTGTGTCCTTTTCTTCTTCATCATCTTCCTCTTCCTCTTCTTCCTCGGCTCCTTCATCAAATTTTTCTTTCAATTTCTTCACCAATTTATTCTTCTTCCTCATCATTGGAGCAATCTTCAACTCTATAGTGATCTTTTATTTAGCCAAGTCATAGTTACCAAAAAAAAATTCTTCTTTGTCCACTTCTTTTGCAATTAATGTGGTGATTGTTGCAGAGGCCTCATCAACATTGATCTCATATCCTAATGGCCTTAGCCATCTCACCCTAGGAATTTTTTCTTGAATATATGTGTGATCAATATTGAAACAAGGAAGAAAACATCATCATAATTTTTCTCCACTAATGATACTGGTATCCTTAATTTTTTCTTCATAGATTGCTTAAAATATTCAAAATAGCTAGTCATCACTAACTCAAAGTCATCACCTAATTATTCAATGAATTCTCCTATCTGTACTACTATTGATCTATTCACCTTCCATGCAACCTTACCAAATGTAGGAAATGTATTTTTTACATAGAAGAAAACACATACTAAAATAGATCCAAATTTCCACTATGCACTCTTGGTTTTCCTCATAGCTCCTAAATTCTTAATCAATTGTTGCAACTACAACTCAGCAAGATCATAAGTATGATCTTTCTTTAAAATTTTGTAGATCATATCTATTGCAATGTAAGGTACATTGTTTAATCTACTAGATTGATAAAACTTGTGTGTTATTACCCTCACTGCAAAAGCTATTAGGGGATTTGTGATAGTGTCAATGGTCATTCCCCTTTTATTCCATACAACCTTTGTGTTCTTTTCAATAACTTCCTTTGACTCACTTCTCATAAGCTTTGGCCAATCTAGGGTTGGATGCCCTATTACCCTATGAAAAATATTCTTTGTGATTTTAATTGGCCCATTCTCTAACCATACTGAGCTATCATGAATTCTACTTAAGACAATCTTTACCCACTCAATTTTGAAGACGTTGGGGAAATCTAGGGCATGAGTTAACCCTTTCTTCTCCATAATTTTGAATTCTTCCTTCAATGCTCCATTTTCACATAGCTTTCCATATACTTGTCTTATTTCCATGTCTCCTATGGTTCCTATCTTACATGTGTAACAATTCTTGACATCTTGAATCATCAAGACTCATGGTGGTATCTTAGACAACACACTACAGGGATCCTACTTATAAGCTATATCTGAAATTTCCTTTAAAATAGGTTTTTTGATCTCATTTCTAATTAATTGAACATTCAAAACCTCTTTCCCTCTACACCTTTCACTTTCAAAGAACTAGACACCATTACTTATATCTAGGGTTTGAAAAATTTGAAATTGGGTAGCTTGACACATGATAAATACCTTATAAATCTTGTTGGAATGGTGTCGAACAACTATTTAAATCTCTTACAAATGCTTCAGATCAAATTCTTCAAATCAAAAAAAGCTCTTCATGTTCTTATTTGATTTCAAATGATGTCAAATGAACAAAAAATTGATCAAATAGCTCTTAAAACACTACATTTAATGTTAAGTACTTATACAGTTGTAAGCTTGGCATCAATTGAATTTTAGGATTACTTTGTATCCACATGTATTTCCATATGCTTGACAACAACTAGGAGCTTGGTCATAACTAACAAATTTTCTAGCTTGACATCCACTAACATTTCACTTGGCAACCATATGAAACATTTCATGCTCAGCAGTAACATGAAAAACTGACAAAACTTAAAGATTGGTCCTTGATTTTTAATAACACTTTGCATCTTTATTCATGCATATGTAATCTTTTCAAAACTAAATCTTTGGAACTGATGTATGGTATTACTTTTAAATATCAGTCTCGCATACCTCTTGATTGCTTAATTTGATAAGGTGTGATCACCTGACCCATTGGGTAAAGTGATCCCTTGTACACTTGATGTATTCAAATTCGCATTTCTCTTCCATGTCTTGTTCATCTTATCTTTGACATTTTCAATATCTATCTTTCTTTTTCCTTTTTTGAACTTGCAACTTGGTGCCTTTGAATTTGTTAGACAATATCTACTGATGTGACCAGTCTTCAAACAACTAAAACATGTAGTTTGACTCAACCACCTTTTGTAATCACTTCTAATATATGTACTAATATAATTCTTAAGAATATTTCCATACTCTTGATAGTAGTGACAACTATACCTTGTATTATAATCCCAGATATAAGATTTTCCATTGTTCTTTTCCTTTTTCTACTTGTTTGATGACTAATTAGATTTGGATCTGCACTCAAAAGCTCTATGTCCATACTTCTAATAGAGCCTTCAAATCTTTTAGTGTGCATGGACTTGGCTTTGCATTCATATGCTTGATGACCTTGTTTGTTGCACTTGAGGCAATGACCTATGTTCTTCTGCTTACCATTTTGATTTATAGTCTTTCTCTTGCACACATTAGCAGTATGTCCTAACTCACCACAATCATGACAAGTAGGTTTGCAGTTCTTACCTTTGTCATTTCTTTCTTTAGCACTTTTGGATGATTCTCCTTCTTCGATACTAGTATATCCCAATTTAGATGTATCATTGTTAGATCTAAGGGATCTCATCAATTTTTCAAAGTACTTGATGCTCTACAACTTTAGCGTTGTGATCTCAATGTCTTTACTATTTATTTCATGATTAGCAATCATGACTTGATTCATTTTTTCCAAATGCATGTTAGTAATCCTAGTTACTTTTGATGATTTCTCTTCTAGTCTACTGGTAAAAACTCTTTTTTCATCTTCAACTATGACTTTTTCTTCTATAGCTTTCTTTTTCTATTTGGTCACCTCACATAGTAATATGGCCTATGATTCTTGCTCTATCTTAAGATTTCTAGTATCTTCAGCTAGGGTTTTTTTCTTTTCCATTAGATTTGCAATTGCTATATCAAATTCATTTGAGTTTCCATCTAAAAATAGCTTAGTAGTGTTCATCTCTTGGTATTGTGTGTCATTATCCTCAATAGCAATTTTCTTCCTTCTTCTTAATGATTTCTTTAGATCTTCTCTTGCTTCATTCAACTAATGTAGAATGAGTTGTATTTCAATCTCCTAGTTCTCAATAACTTTTCCCAACTTGTAGACTTCCATGTTCAAGATCTTTTCTCAAAGCTACAAAGCTTTTCTTTCAAAGAACTAGGCTCTACTACCAATTGTTGGAATTACAATAGGAAAGGTAAACTCTACGTGGCGGGGGGGGGGGGGGGTGTGGACCAACATTTTAAACTTTAACCCATAAAAAATTCAGCACACATCCATCTCACAATTTAATAAGTAAACTGCAACACCATGTAAAGCATATACATCTATACACCTAAAGTATTTAAACAAGTGAGCATTCACACATATATGGCACAAGATATGATTATCCAAAAACTCACCAATGAGAAGGTAAAACTAGGGTGGGAATGATACCCACAAATCTTCACTACTACAGTAATAAAGTGTATCCAATGAAGGTTACAATATTTGATCATGAAACATGATCTACCATATGAAAGGTTTGCCCTATTAAAAGCTTACAAAGACTATTAGGTCTTACCTTGTTAAATGATTTCAACACCCTTTTAGAAGTGTGCCTAGTTAAAGGACTTTAACTCACCATTAAGTAAGTACCTTGTGAGAGGATTTCAATACAGCTTGTTAGGACTACTCTATTAATATATTTAATTGATTCACCCATTAAAATGTCTTAGTAATGATCCTATGATTAGCACTCTGCTGCTTGATGTCAAATCACCTCTATACTATTGTATACTTGATCCTTCTTGATCAGATGTCTCCTTGTTGTTTAATATTTCCTTCCTATGGTCTCCTTTAACTAATTCTATAATGCAATTTCATATCATAATAACTTGTTCACCATGAATGTCATGTTTGCGCATGCAAACTCTCCTTCTCACTTTGATAATTCATTCATTCCCTCATACTAAAAATTTAGGATTTGTCCTCTTTTAGAAGACCTAGATGACATAGAGTTAGGTATGAATCAACGGCTATGATTCATCCATATTGTTGCTTAAACCTTCCCTTTACTTGATTGGATTTATCCAACACATAGGGATTCACATATAAGATTTTTCTTTATCAACAAAATATCTTAATTCAATCATTGAGTCAACCCAAAAATGGTTTACATAGTAGTTTGTGCCAATACAAACAACTATGTCAAAACTGTGTTACTTAGCATCTAAAGTCCCTAGTGCTTGGCACTAACTGTGACTTTAATATTGTCACTTGGCACATATTTTTTTCTCGGCAACTGAATCACTCGACACATACTATCTACTTAGCACTTGAATGACTCAGTACATGAGTTACTCGACACTCATTATTTACTCGGCATGCTCTAACTTTTATGTTATGCTCAACATATGTTACTTGTTCGACATGAACTAAGTAAATGACTTTAAGTGTATAGTCACTCACTTTTCAAAATCAATCTAAGATTAACAATCACTTTTGGGCAAAAAGTGGAAGTTTTTTTTCTATTTTCTAATATTTCTTGTCAATTGATGTCAAAATTTGGTGCCTTTAGAGATTGAATATAAAAAGGTTTCATAAATAAAAATTGTAGTGTTCGGAATCTACTTTTTGAATATGTAATTTATTTGTGTAGCCATATGATAGATTTTTTGTTGGGGTATGGATGTTTAAAATCCACTTTTTCAAAATGCCTATTATAGGACCATACCACACTCGTGTACAGACACCATAATTTGACACAAATAAATGATTTTTTGTAAATCTTTTTAAATAAAGTTACCTAACACACCTAAGATTGATGATAATATTTTTTCTTATTTTTCATTGAATGATTTTAGTATTATTAATTTTTAATTGGCTATACATATAAATTTTAAAACCTCTTGTGTATGGACACCATAATTTGATCAAAATTTTATTTTTTCAAAAAATTCTTTTTTGTTTAACTTCAAAAGAATTGTATGTAGATTGATGACATATAGATTAATTTAACAAAAGTTATAAAATAAAAAAAGTTATTAAAGTTATAGTGAACCTCAGCATTTTACATTTAGGTACCACCTTTGATTAAAAAATAATACAAAAATAGTAAATAAAATCATAACATTATAAAATTTGTATCTCTGAAATTAGGACAGTGAGAGCTCTAATGGTTTTTTTTTCATAAAAATTGATCGGGAAGACCCTCTAAAAATTATGGCAAGGGATGAATTTTTTAGTTTAATGCCTTAGCCAAATCTTGAGAGGTCAAGGCATAGGCTTAGTCTCACCAAGGGTATCTCGAACCAAAATGTGAGGCCAAAAAAAAAATCCTACCCCATGTTGTAAGAAACATGCACCCATTATTTGAAATTCAAAAAATGAGTGCCCATTTTGAAAAATTAAAATCGGTGCTTAAAATGAATTAAAAATCCCCCAAAAAATTTAAAAATTTTGAATTTTTTAGAAATAGGTACCTATTTTTTAAAAGTTAAAAATGGGTACCCAAATTTGTAAAAATGTGTACCCATTTTTAACTTTTAAAAAATGGGTACCCATTTCTAAAAAAGTCAATTTTTTTCTTATTTCAAAAATGGGCACCTGAGCCTAAACGACTGCCCATATTTTAAAAATGAGTACCTGTTTCTAAAAGAGCATGATCTCTATCCATGGACTTCCATAGAATTGAAGCCCAACTTCTTGCTTATACCCTATTGTAGATCTTAAATTAGGGATGTAGGATATCTCCTCTCCTTGCAATGGATCTATCATAACTCTATCATGGTGTCATGGATATAGATAGGCATTAATGAAGAGAATGAATGCTACAACGTGGACTCCTCCCTTAATGGCCAATAATATGCTAGATCTTGAAGAGGAAATACTCACAAAGGATTCTCCAATGCTAGGTAAAATATCCATGCTTGAATGCTTGAAAAATGCTTGAATCCTTGAACTCCTTGAATGAAAAAGGCTAAAAAACTTCAGTATAGAGAAGAGCTTGAGTGCATGAACAATGATTGAAATGAGATATGAATGTGATCACTTGATTCCTCAAATGAAGCCTCCAAGTCTCCTTATATATGATTTTTCAAGCAGGAAAACAATACAAGTTGACTAGATAAGTCATTAACTAATTAAACCCCCAAGGACTTTTGGGCTGCAAGATCAAAAAATTTCAGGGTTTAGGTCAACCTGGTTCAACCTAGTCTAGGACTATGCCGACCTAGGATGACTAGGTTGACTTGGGTTGACCTATCTAGACTAGGTCAACCTAGATCGACCTAGTCTAGGAGGACAACTCTTCGGTGCTACAAGGAGCCAAGATAGATACTAGAGAGATAAGGTGGGAAGACAGAAGAGAGAAGAGGAAAAGGAGAGAAAACATGAGCATATCTAAGGTCCAAAGAGGGAATCATGAAGAGGAAGGAGCTCAACAGTCTTAAAAGGCAAGTGCATCCATTTAAGACAGTACAAGTAGTTGTTGATTTTGTTGATTCGCAAACTAGAGAAAAAGGTTGTGAAGGAGAAAAGTAGAGGTGAAGAGTGATTGCTTGAAGGATTTTCCAAGAAGATCGAAGCTTGGAGATGGAGACATGAATGGAGTCCTCTCAATAAATTAGCACATGAGCTACATTGTGATCTATATTTGTAAAAGTGAGTTGTATTTATCAAATCAAACTATTGTTACATTCTAACTATTGTATCAGTTAAAATCCTTTAATCAAGGTTGACCTAGAAATAATTTATGAATAATTTAATCAAGGTGACACTCTAATGGAATATTCTTAAGTCCTCTAAAAAGGTCACTCCTAATAGGGATATTAAATCCTTTAACAAGGTCACACCTAACAATGTGTATTGTAACCTTTAACAAGGCTGGTTCCTAACAAAGCTCACTTTAGAAGAGTGAAAATTTAGTAGCATGTTACTAGTGGTTTTTCCCAAATTGGCTTTCCATGTTAAATCTTAGTGTCATGTACTTGTATGAATGTTGTTTGAAATGTTTTACAATTTGATGTTTTACATTCTGCATACATACATTATTATTGGGATAGTAGACTACAAGTTTATTTTACTAATAAGTTTCTATAGAGAGTGAGCATATTTAAAGAATAGATCTAGTTTTTTTGAAGTATTTGAAAGTATAATTGGTCAATCTAGACCTGAGGATAACTGATTCGCCCTCCCCCTTCCAGCTCTCTTAGTTATTCTAAATTATTCTAATAGTTATAATCCCAAATTCAAGAGTTTGGTACATTATCATGGGATTTCATGTTGAAATTTTAATGTATTAGACCAAATAGCACTTAGGATCTAGTAATTGTAAGTCATTTTGAGTCTTTAAACCTTATTTTCAGCCCAAGTTGTTATTTTAGCACACACATGTACTTCAATAGATTATGTTCTCTAGTATAAAATAAATCTAGGTCAAGATTTGAGTTTTAGCACCCCCACCATATGTTATAGCATATGGGATTGTGTTTTGGTGAATGCACATATGTTTTAGCACCTCAACACTACACTTCAACATCCATTCTTAAAATGGGAATCCTAGAGTCTTGAGTGTTTGTTACACCACATTCTATTTTCATTGCAAAGTTATCTAAGCCATAAAACCTTTGGAAAAGTCTTAGGAAATGTGTGTGAAATTTTAGTCGGGTTTTAAGACATTTGAGTGTAGGTTACTACTTAATTGTGCTTATTTCGTGATGTTTAGGACCTAGGAAATGGTCCAATCTTTTGAGTCTAGTTCTAGAATTTTTGGGAGGGTCCTAGGTGAGCCTTATCATACTATTTACATTTTCTAAATTGATAGTGGACCTCTATATTTACCATTTTTAATTTGAGGTCATCATGGGACCCTTCAAAGCAAATATTTGTCTTCTGCTCTATTGATGCATTTGATGTGCATTGCACTTATTTATGCATGAGATGTTCTTTGGATGCTTAACAATGATGTTGTTGATGCTCATTGGATTTTAAGTGTTCAAAAAATTTGCTCTCTTTGTATCATCATGTGCATTGACCTTGTAATTTGAGGGTTCCTTAGGATGACGCTACAATAGAAACAAATTTGCTCCTTGATAGTGAGGTTAGTATAGGTAAGTGAATTTGACTTTTTTAGTATGAGTTTGTTTTCTTTTGGTGAAAGCTACAAGAAACAACATAAAATATTATTGGAGAAACTAGTTAGTTTCTTTGTAAACATTTTTCTAAGGACAATTGATGGAATGTTTTAGTAGATATAGAGTCTTGAGTGAAGAGTGTGTCGTAGTAGGTAGCTCTAGAAAAATAGAGGATGAGGGAATTCAATGTATCTTCATATTATTTTAAATTCATTTGTTATTAATAGTGTAATCTAAGTTTACATGCTTCCTAGTAATTTTTATTTCAAATTGAATGAAAAACATGTTCTCCAATCATCTTTCTAATCTTTGTATAGATATTTAAATTTAATTCCTTTAGCAATAATAAAATAATTATTATATTTTAATACATTATTTAAACAAATGTAAAAATATATATTTTAAAATAATTATTTTTATTCAAAAACTCGAGAAGGTTTTAATATAGAAATTGGATTTGGTTTCAATGGGTGTTTACAGAGGCACCTAGAACATACTGATTATTCCTACAAATGGTTTATATTTCCTAGTCAATCTCTTGTTAAATTGAAAGGCGGAAAGACATAGTTATTATTAAAGACCATCTCCTCCACAAGGTGGTTGCTGAAAGCGTCCGTGAAATGGATTCCATCCCAGCTTATATACTTTTCTGGGCTGCTGCATGTTTTTTCTTTCGACTTTTCGAAACATGCCGATAATGTCTTTGTCTTGTCAAAACCTACACACACAATAACACATATGTCATTAGCCAAGTTTTTTCCAAGAAAATTCACCACAGGCTCTCAAGATTGGAATAAAAAATTGCATAGAACAACAACATTTCATGGATCAGGATAGAAGATGAGAGGGAGTTGCTTGAATGAGTGAATTGTGAAATACAACCATAATCCTCAGGGTGGGTGATTGCATCGATCATGAATTGATAAATGTCCACGCTCCTTATGGTGGCATCTATCAGATCCTTCTGCAAAGATTGCAAGGTTTCATGTAGTTGAGCATTGTACCCTTGTATCACTTCATTGTGCAATGCTGAGCAGTTCAAATTGTCTTTTGGAGTGCCGCTTCCAATGAGACTTAACAACACTGGAAAGCAACCTGCAGGAGGAAGATTGAGTACCACAAATTCCCTGGCTTCTTCAGCATAGAGCTCCTACATTTCATCATGTATAAATATCATATCAGAGAATGTACATAAGAACTCATTTTCTGGTGGATAAGTTATCTCCCATGATTCAAACAGAATATGATTTCTCTGCTATTAGACATTAATGAAAGCTTGGATCTAATGTTGTTGATGTCATGAACATCTAATCTACAAACCAAGGGATTGTTTATTTAATATTTCTTGGCCTAATTCATTGGAATGAGTTCTTCTATCAGCTTTAAATCTAGGTTAGTCTTTTATCCGATTCACTAGATATTGTATATTGTTGAGTACGGCCACCGAAGAATCCTGGCAACCATTAAGATCAGTGCTGGTATCACTGACGAAGTCCTCTTTCTTACAGTCCATAAGAGAAATTATATTTTAGTTTCTGATTTTTCTCCCCATGAAATACAGTTGATTTTTCTCAACATGAAACTTGTCAAACAAGTTAACAACTAGGTAAAAGCATTGAGATTTCATTTTCTTACCTTTATTGCCTTTGAAATGGCCTTCAAGATTTCATGTGCTATACTATCCATAGGAGCAAGCATTTGCGAGAATCCAAGTAACATATCGTTGATACCAATGAAAATGAAATACACACCACTTCCAAATGCAATATCCAAATCCTGACAATCTGCAGGAAAAATGCACATATCAATAACAGAAAATTTGAAATATAAGAATCAAACTTCCACGCCCAATAAAAATTGAAACATCACAGCCGGCAATCGATGATGAGTATGGAAAAGAAAATTCTCAAATCGCTGGATAAGAAGTGTGGAAAAGACCTGAAGCTTGTTTTCCAATTGTGGAATTGACATTTTGCTTAAACTTCTTGAATTGATCAATCTGGAATTGCAGGGAAAAAGGAACTGCAGCGGTTATGTTGCAAACCGTAGCACCACTGGTCAAATCGATGACGTCGCAAGCTGTGGCTCCAGCAAATGCAAAATCTATTCCATTGCGATACTGTGGCCCAATGTTCTTGAAATATGGGTCGATGAATGGGAAACCCATATCATTAGCTGTCAAGTTATGATCAAGTATTAAAACCATAAAAATATCAAATTAGTTCGGTGAAATTTGGTATCGTGAACTCTAAACATGGAATGGAAGAATGCGTTTGCAAGAAAATGGCATTTGAATTTGAATTTGAACTTTGAAGTGAGTATTGCAGAGAGCGAAAAGAGGCTGAAAGAACGGTTTGGCAGTAATGTGAATTTTAGGACATTTGGAGTTCAAATGTGTCTGTGTTTCTATGCAAACTCTATTCTTCCTTGCACTGCTTTACTACAATAGTCTGAGTTTCTTGCAGGCTATAAATACCGATTTGAATTTTCTCATCTGCTTTCATCATGTAAGAGGATATTATTAGGTGCGTGGAATATCTGAGCATTACTTCCCTGGGATGATTATGTTTGGTACAACTACAGCATATCATGAAAGCATTTTTTGGGCTACTTAATCATGATTTTGCAGTCTTTTTGGTTGGAATTCAGCAATTTTGTAGTTTTAAATGAAAGAATATGGAGGCAGACAAGATTTATAATAGTACTTTTGTAACTGGGACGGACTTAATCTTTGTTAATGGTGATTTCATTAAAAATAAAAAAACATGTTCCAGTACTCGAATGGTCAAATTTATTACAAATTAGTATTACAATGTTAAAGATTTTGAGTTTTGAGTTTATTTTCAATTGCTTTTAACAGATATCCATACCCTGTTTTTCAATTGCTGTTTGTCAAAACCAGACCTGTTATCACAATTCTTGTTTATTCATGAATTTAAGGTTGTATCTATTGGACTAGACCATGTATAGGAAACATAAGTATCCGATTAGTTTAGAATCAAGCATTTGTGAATTTGAATTTACATTAGGGCAAAATATTAAATTTGAATTTATATCAGGAGGAGTATTTCTAGCTTGGAGCAAGGAATATTTTTTTAGCTTTGAGTTAGATTTGATCTATTTAAATTTTCTATCATACTCATTTTTTCTTCTTTCAGTGACTAAATTCATGTTCTAAAGATAAATCATAAGATATAATCTCAATAAGGAATATTTTTAGCTAAGAATTTATAAATTTAACTTCCAATTATATCTAATGATCTATTATTTAATATTTTCTCTTTGTTCACTCTCCATTCCAGTGATGAAGTATAAGATATAATCTAGCTGAGGAATATTTTTAACTTGACATTTATAGATTGATATATTAAAAAAAAATCTATTATACTTTGTAATGTACTATTTTACCCACACATCCAAATTCAAAATCTTCAAACTTCAAAATTTGTATTCCTCTAAACTCAATTATATTTTATGATCAACTATTTTTTTACACAGACAAATTCAAAAAAAAAAAAAATTTGCATCAATCTGACCTTGATTATGGCAAATCCTTATGAACCCAAATCACAAATTACTTAAAATTTGATTCTAAACAAACCTACCTTAAAATTGCAAATTTGAGACAAATATATAAGATGCGGCCATGAAGATTTAAACTCTTTTCCTTAGTTTGAAAGCGCAAAAGGGATCTGATTGTATAGTTGAGAATTACCAAGGAAATCGACGATGAGGCGACCGTCAGAAAAACGTCCAGCCGGAGACCCAAAGAAGGTGGAGCCGTATGGCAGCTTCTCTGCATCACTTCTGAAGGGAAACACCATTTCCACATTTCCAGTGTCACTTAATGAGTCTCCAAATACAAACAATGCCGACGGCCCTGCTGCTGCTCTGCAAGTCAATATCGATATTACCATCCATGACAGGATTACTGTTTCCCTAATTCCCCACCCAATATTGTATGAGAACTCCATTGACATTGCGAAGCTGATTTAAAGGTAGAAGAACAGGTTGTATAAATGACAGAGTGCTTTGAGATCATCGTGAAATTTATCGTTATCCTAGTAAACGTTACCATGTGAGTTGTCTGTCTTCTTCCCTCCGTCGGCTTTGAACAAAACTTAGACTGATAAGATTCCTCTAGTTTTAGATAAGATAAGATAAATATTAATATTTGTATATGTAAGTGGACAATGAGACAATAAGAAAAAGAATTCAATTTTGTCATTTTGCATATGTATTATGGTATATTCTCTCTATATATAAGATAAATTAAAAGTATCACATGAGTCTAAAATGTCACAGACATACAAAGCTTCTATATTATGAATATATTATGGGTTGCTTTCATCAAGAGTTGTTTGAAAAGAAATCTAAAATTATAGACAAAGCTGAACAAAAAATGGAAGTCTCAAGATTAGACTAAACATAAACGATAGATTTTGAACCAAAAAACTTGAGGATTGTCTATCATTTTCTTTCCTCGTTGAAGAAACATCAAGCTACCTTGCACTCTAACTATTAGATCTATTTTTTTTGTCTAGCTCCATGGCTAGGGAAGGTCACCTCCTGGTGGGTATGTGTTGCATCCTCTATATATAGGTCATTGAGATTTTCATCATATTTGTAAATAAGTACCCATTCCTCTTCTTAATTGATGTTATATCCAATTGGGCTTTCCAAAGCTTCATTAATGCACAACACATTTTTAATAAACTTGATGTTTCTTTTTGAATTGAAGTCGATCTTGTTGGAATTCTTTAGAATAACTGAGAGGGGGGGGGGGGGGGGGGGGTGAATCAGTTATCTAAGGTCCAAATGTACTATTAAAACTTTTTACAGCTTAGTAAACCCATAAAACATTTATCATCACGCATGCATCCATAAGATTATGCAATCACTTAAAACTTGTAGGTTACTATCAAATCAATTTGCAGAAATGTAAACATGAAACATATCAGATCCAATAACACACTTGACACAATGATTTATGTGAAAATTCAATTTGGAAAAAAAAAACTAGTAACATGATATTATTTCTCACTCTTCTAAAGTGATGCCCTATGAAAGGTCAACCCTGTTAAAGGTTACAATACGCACTGTTAAATGTGACCCGATTAAAGGATTTAAATCACCCTATTAGGAGTGAGCCTTGTTAGAGGACTTTCGACCATTCAATTGGAATGTCACTCGGTTAAAGAATTTACAAATGATTGTTAAGTCAACCTTAATCCAAAGGATTTACCCTAGACTAATACAATTATTAGAGAGTAGCAATAAGGCTTGATCTGATAACAAATTACAACTTCATTTGTAGATTACAGATCTTTGTTCCAATCCTCCATTCTGTTTGACTTTCACACACTTCATCTTTGATAGCTTTTTCACCCTTCAAGCATCCATACCCTTAAGCCTTCTTGCTTAACTTGTCAATGCAGACTCTTCACTTAGGTCAGTGAATGAAGTAATACCCTGCACTCCTTGTCTTCCTTAGGTTCTCGCACATGACAACCTTTTCTTTTGACCAATCATCCCTATAAATAGAGAATTATGATTTTTTTCATTCATTCTCCATCGTCCAATTCAAGGTTAGAACAGACTAGGTAGGATTCAATGAATCTACCCCTTATTTCATTTCATCCCTTTTCTAAAAAATTCTCCTTCAATCCTTTTTGAATTTGCCTCAAAATGGTTTACCATCGATTCTATTCCACCAGCTCATCAATCTTATCTTCCACATGGTTCACATAATCCAAGAAAATAAACTTGTCAACTCAGATCTATCGAATTCATCATGATCTTTCTAATAATATTAACACTTGACATTAACTTTTTTTTTATGCTTAGCACATACTACATTGCTCAAAATCCTTTGTAAAAACACTCGCCACGAACTAAAAGTTATTGATGCTTGGCATCATCTAAACTTTACTTGACATCAACTATTTTACTTGGCATGTACTAAAATAGACTTTTACTTGGCTCCAACTGATTTTCTGCTCAATTTGAACTAACTTTGCTCAGCACCTACTATCCACTCGGTCAAGTTTGGTAGAAAAACATTGTTTATCTTGTTCTTTTGAGCTTGCTTAGTGTAACCAATCTTTGCAACCTTAAATAGATTATCAATGCACTATGATATCATTGTCATAGCTAATTCTTATACTCCTTTTTATATCATTACTCAACCTTTCCTCTAGGTACTATTATTACATCTTTTGATCAAATCCTCTTTATCAATCAAATAAGTGATAGTACCTAAATCATATAAGCAGTAGTCTTACCAACAAATATTAGGTTTGACATCAGTGACAAAACAATGATTGAAACACATTTATCATACTTGTATCAATCTATTTTCAATAATCTCCCTCTTTGGTGTTGATGGCAGACCAAACTAATCAACCAAACTGACTTGGTTTAAATAGTAAGACCAACAAAATACCAAAAAGAAAATAATTCCTTGTATTGAAATCTCTCCCTCTATCAACAAATTTCAACAAACAATCAACTCATCCTTATGACTCCCTATGAATTACTTCTTATATCTCCTTCGACATTATCTTCCTCTTACTAGGTAAATGTAAATAGAAGATACACTTTCTTTCTCAGCAGTCAAAATGTATCCCTCATATACTATGTGTTAGGATTTCTCCCTCTTTGTTTAGTTCCTTTATGTGTTGTTAACAATGGATCGGCTATTATCTCCCTCTTTTACAACAATGCTAAAGACTTATCATCTTAATATGCAAATATGAACTTATTCAATTTCTCCCTTTGTCACCTTGCTTGTGACTAATTTGTAATTTTAGCTCTTTGATTACTTTAGGCAGCTCCTAAAGTAAGATCCACTACATCAATTTATAACATATGTCAATTAACTTGTTTGATGTAGGGCACTCCTCTTGTTTCTTAGATAGCCTTTGATAGGGGTATCACCCTTAGTTTACCTCTTAGATACTCATGAGCATCCTTGGGTAATGCCTTTGTAAAGATATCAACTATTTTCTCTTTTGTATTAACATATTTCGTCTTCACATCTTTATCTTTAACTAATTCTCTCAAGTAATGATACTTGAGTGTAATGTGCTTAGTCTTTGTGTGCATCACATGATTATTTGATATATTTATAGCACTTGTATTATCACAATAAAGTATCACAAGTTTGGTGATTTCCTCCTTCATACCTTTCAGTAGTTGTTTGATCCATACAATGTTTGTAAAATTTACTATAGCAACAACATATTCAACTTTAGCAGTAGATTGAGAAATACAACTTTGTTTCTTGCTAGTCCATGTAACTAGCCTTTTTCCTAAGAAAAATGCTTCTCCACTGGTGCTCTTTATGTCATCAATATTTCTAGCCCAATCAACATCAGTATAGGCTCTCAATTTAGATTTCTCTTTTTTTTATAGTATAGACCATAGTCCTCTATTCCTTTCAGATATCTCATTATTCTCTTTACTTCCATCAAGTGATTCTCCCTAGGACTAGTAGAGCATCTTGCAACTATCCCTACAAATAATGCAATATCAAATCTATTATGTATTATATACTATAATTTGGCAATCATAGACCTGTATAATGTTTGATTCACCTCAACTAAATTATCATTCTTTGACAATTTATGTCTTGTCACCATAGGTATACTTACTAGCTTAGAATCTTCCAATCCAAAAGTTTTCAATATCTCCTTGACATACTTTGACTGAGTGGTGTATATACCATATTTCATCTAGTATACTTGCAAACCTACAAAGAACTTGATCTCTCCAAATATGAACATCTCAAATTCTTGCTTCATTTCATTTTCAAAAGCCTTACGTAAAGTATCTTGACCTCCAAATATAATATCTTCAACAAAAATTTTAGATAACAAAAATACCTTTGCCTTTCTCTGTCTTCAAGTACAAATTTTTTTTATCATCAGTCCTTTCAAATCCAATCTTCATGCAAGATAATATGAAGTCTCTCATACTATGCTCTTGGTGCTTGCTGCGAACCATATAAAGCTTTGCGTAATCTACATATCATATTTTTATTATTAACATCAATAAATCCTTCTGGCTATTCCATATAAACTTCTTCCTCTAATATATCATTCAGAAATGCAAATTTAACATCCATTTGATAAACTTTGAAACATTTGTATGCAAAATGAGCAAGCAGAGTTCTTACTCCTTCCAATCTAGCAACAAGGAAAAATGGTTCTCCATATTTGCTTCCTTCTTCTTGTGCATGTCCTTTACAAACTAATCTTGTCTTGCTCCTTGTGACTTCACCATTTTCATCTAACTTGTTTCTGTATACTCACTTGGTGCCAATTACATTTGTGTCTTCTGGTCTAGAAACTAGAGTCCATATTTTGTTTTTTTTTTTCAATTTGTTCAAATCTCTTCTTCCATAGCTTTACTCCAATCCACATATTCTAAGGCATCTTTCACTATTTTGGGCTCTTTCATGCTCAGCATGATGTCTCTTGACATATTTAGACAATCTTGGTTCAGCTTTGGTTTCTTCATTTGGTCTTTTAACTTTCGAGTCACTATGTACATTTCTATCAGGTATTTCAACATCTCTTTCATGTACACTAATCTCAGAATCAAAATATGCCTCAACTTCATTCTATAACTTGGCACATGAATTTAGCTTGGTTCCTAAATGCAACTCAGCATTTATAGTATGTGACTCAACAATTACTAAAACTTGTTGTTGGTTTGTAACTTGGTTTGTGACATCTTCTTCAACAGGCATAACTTCATAAAAGTATACGAATGATTTATATTCTTTTGGTTCCTTCATAGGTTCAAACTCATATACTTTTGTATATTTATCAAATTTCACATTTGCACTTTCCAAAACTTTGTTAGTGTTAGTATTTAAACACTTATAAGATTTACTTCTTTTGGAATAACCTAGGAATATATCTTCTTCACTTTTTTGCATCTATTTTACCATTCCTAAAATCTTTGAGAATATAGAATTTTCTTCCAAATACCTTAAAATATTTTACATTGGATGAGTATCCATACCATAATTCAAAAGGTGTTGAATGAGTATCTTTCTTGACTTGTACATGGTTCAAGGTATAGACAACCATACTTACAACTTCTCTCTAGTATCTCAAAGCAACATTTTTCTCCATCATGAGTTTCCTAGTACAGTCCATTACAAACATGTTCCTCCTTTTAGCAATTCCACTTTGTCAAGGGGTTCTAGGAGCAGATGTCTATCTTTTGATTCCTTTTTCATTATAAAACATCTCAAACTCATTTGATGTAAATTATCCTCCTCTATCAAATCTCAAATATTTGAGACTTTTACCTATTTCCTTTTCAACTCTTGCTAAGTACCACTTAAAAATTTGAAAAGCAACAGATTTTTGTTTCAAAAACATAATTGTCATCATTCTAGAATAATCATCAACAAGTAGCATAATGTACTTGTCTCCTTTGTAGCTTTCCACTTCAATTGGTCCACACAATTCAGTATGACCAATCTCTAGTATTCCTTTAGAAGTATGAGTTTTACTCTTAAAACTTGACTTTGTCATTTTGCCTAACTAGTATTGTTTGCACATTATATTGTTAGGCTTCTTCAACTTAGGAAAACCTCTAAATTTTCTCATGTTACTGACACTAACCAAGTTATAAAAATTTAACATGACATAACCTCATGTGCCATAGCCACACATCATCAAATTTTACAACTAAACAAGTAGCATCCTTTATATCAAGGTAGAATAGATTACTTCTAGTTTGATCACTCTTTCCAATCAGTTTTCCATCAGTATCATATATCTTAGCAATCTTGTTTTCAAACTCAGCCTTACATCTTGAATTATTCAGGTATGACACATTCAATAGATTATAGTTAAGTCCTTCTACATAGTAAGCATTGTCACACAAAATCTTTTCTATGAGTTTGATTGATGCAGGAGCATCCAGAGGTATAAGGGCAATCCTGTGTCACCCAAAAAAATATACTTAGACTTAGTTTCTATTTCATGTGTTTTCATTTTTGGATACCCATTTGGGTCAAATAAAGGTTCCAACTCTCACAATTTGATCTGATTAAGGATCTAGGACTATTACAGAGGAATGCTGACTAATTACATAAAGTTAATTTAAACCTTTAATGAATCAAATTAACATAATTGAAATAAGAGAACAACAAGATTAAGTTGATAAAAGAGAAATTGAGAGGAAGAAGACGCAAACAATTTGATCTCGGAGTTCATCCGTATGGACTACATCTCCGAGTCCTACTCCAATAGGGGGACCGATCCGATTAACTCCAATACCAAGTACAATTGTTTACAAAATCACTCCTTTCAAGTACAATAGCATAACGCTATTCCAAAGTACAGGACTGATCACATCTCCCTTACTCTCAGCACTTGGACGTTCTCTCCACTTTCTGAATGCTCTCTAAGAGTCTTCTAACCCCTTTTTATACAAAAAAAATAGCCAAAATAAGGCTATAACAAAATTTACAATAATAGGTCCTTCAATTAATTCCCCTCTCAGAATAACCTGTTAGCCATTTTTAACAGATTTGCCTCATGTCAATTTTGGGGTAAAAAAATAACTAATAACCTTATTTTACTAAGGTTAGGCCGTCAGTTTTAATGGATAAATTTAAACTGTGCCATTCATACTTTAAAGTGCTAAAATAGTGCAACGGCAAAAACAATTTTGGGGCAGCCGCCAATCGGGGGTTCCAACCCCATCGGCGGCCTCTTTTGTTTAAAATTGGCGGTAGCCAATGTTTAAAATAAGTTTGCCGCCCTTTAGTTTTGAAATCAATGCTTGGTGCAACGGTTGAGGCATAATTTTTGAAAGTAAATGGTCACGAGTTCAAATCCGACCATGAACTCTTTGTTTTTTCCATTTCCCCACTTTGCTGACGTCATGATGACATCAACTATTTTTGTCTCTTACCTTGAACTTCAAAATGGCATAACTTCCACGTACGGGCTCCGTTTTTGATGAAACAAACACCGTCAGAAAGCTCTCGACGAGCTCTTTATTTTGAAATCCATTGTTGACCACTTTGGAGATGATTTTTTTCCACCTTTTTGATGCCCTTCTTTCTCGATTTGACCAACCTTTGACTGACCATAACTTTTGCATATGGACTCCGTTTTTGACCGTTCAAATTGCATTGGGTCCAGAATTTCAAAGAGTTTAATCTGATGTTGATTGTTGGAGTTTTGGAGATACTTCAATTTTGACGAAAGTATCCCCCGGATCAAGCCTCCCCACTGAGAATCTTTCAAACCACCGAAAGTTTGGATTACTCGAAAAGAAGGTGAGGGTATAGTTCCCTCACTTTACCAATCTCCATCCATCTTGCTTTGCTTGGATGCATCCCCTTCAGTCCCACTCGAAGGTATTCAACTGGTCCTCTTCTTGAAGTTCTGACATTCCTATCTAGGATAACATCTTCTGGCAATTCTGACATATACTCTGGTGAAAGATCATCAACTGATGGAACCTGAACACTGATGTCTTCATCCAAGATCATTGGAGGCTCATACAACTTCAGATTCTCAACATTGACAACTGAGTAAATTTGCACGTATGGAGGAAGATTAAGGCGAAAAGCATTAGTACCGATCTTTTCCAAGATCTCAAAAGGACCATACCTGATAGCTTTGAGCTTCCTTCCTTCACCTTGCATTCTTTCCTTGCTGATATATAACCAAACTCTGTCACCAACTTGGAATTGGTGATCAATGCGATGCTTATCATGGCGAGCCTTGTATTTTGCTTGGCTCTGCTCTAATTGTGCTTCTACTGCCTGATGGATTGCTTGGACCTTCTGGATGAACTTTAAAGCCTTTTCTGCATCATGGCGTCCATCTACAACATCGTCCTTCCCAAAAGAAAAATCCATTGGTGTCTTAGGCAAGTAACCGAAGCAAGTCTCAAAAGGAGACCTCTTTGTAGAAGAGTGTGCCGCATGGTTGTAAGCATGTTGCACATAATGAAGACTTTCATCCCACAACTTAGGATGTTTGCTACAGTAGCCTCTAAGTAGATGCACAATTGTCCTGTTCACTACCTTTGTCTGTCCGTCGGTCTGCGGATGGAAGGTTGTACTCTTCTTCAGCTTGGTGTCCATGAGTCCCCATAAAGATGACCAAAATTCCCCTAAGAATCGAGAATCTCGATCCGATACAATAGAAGTAGGTAACCCAAAATGAACCCATACATTTTGAAAGTACAAATGAGCAGTCAGTTCAGCAGTAACTTGTTTTTTACCAGGCATTAAAATACACATTTTGCTGAACTGATCAACTACTACATACAAATAATCATGACCCTTCCTAGAAATAGGTAAACCTCCCACAAAGTCCATAGATACACTTTCCCATGGACGGGATGGTACAGGTAATGGTGTGTACAAACCTAATTTCCTATTACTTGGTTTACTGGTTACACACATTACACATCCTTTTATATACTTGGTGACAATTTCCTGCATACGAGGCCAGTAACAATATTTCTGCAATTGAGCTAATGTCTTACTTACCCCGAAATGTCTTGCAATCAATGAGGTGTGTGCTTCACGGATTCCATGTGCTTGTTGATTTCTAGGAATACATAATTTTCCCAAGTGGTACAACAAATTATCCTGCACATAGTAATCTTTCTCTTCTACATGTTTACCCTGGATTAAAGCTGCATAGATATCCTTAAAGTTCTCGTCATTAGCATATTGTTCCTGAAAACTTTCATGAACCATAGAACTATTTTGAAGGATTATCAAAGCATTCTGAACAGGAGGCCTAGAGAGCATATCTGCTACTTTGTTATGGGAACCCTTCTTATACTTAATTACCAAATGAGACTGTTGCAGAAAACCCATCCACCTAAAGTGCCTACTTTGTTGCAACTTAGATTGTGAGTGCAAATATTGTAGTGGTTGGTGATCAGTGTGGATTACAGTTTCCTTTCCCATTAAGTAGTGCTTCCATTTTTTAACACTCTGAACTAAATCATAAAGTTCTTTATCATATGTAGGATAGTTACTTACTGCTCCTGAAAAAGTTTCAGAGTGGTAGCAGACTGGTTTACCTCCTTGCATGAGTATAGCTCCCATGGCAAACCCACTCGCATCTGTCTCGATCTCAAATGGTTGATGTAAATCTGGTAAAGCCAAAACTGGTGCAGTGCTCAACTTTTTTTTTAAAGTGTCGAAAGCCTTCTGTTGCGGACCTCCCCACTAAAAAGTTTCCTTAGTACTGGTTAATGCATGTAATGGTGATGCAATGTAAGAGAAGTTTGCAATGAACTTCCTCCAGTATTGAACTGCACCTAAGAAACTCCTGACTTCAGTAACTGTACTTGGCTTAGGCCATTTTACAATACATTTGACCTTTGTAGGGTCTACTTTCAGTTGACCATTTCCTACAACATAGCCTAAGTACACTAAAGATGTCTTTGCAAATTCGCATTTTGACATCTTTACATATAGTTTTTCTTTTCTCAGTATTTCAAATACTTTCTTTACATGAATTACATGATCATCCCAAGACTTACTAAATACAAGAATATCATCTAAATAGACTATGACAAAATCATCTATAAAGGGACGGAAGACATCATTCATGACTCTCATAAATGTAGCTGGTGCATTGCAAAGCCCAAATGGCATGACCAACCACTCAAAAAGTCCCTGTTTTGTCTTAAAAGCAGTTTTCCAAAGATCACTTTCTGCAATTCTTATTTGATGATATCCACTACGTAAGTCTAGCTTAGTGAAATAGATTGCATGTTTCAACTGATCAAGTAAATCATCAATTCTAGGAAGAGGGTACCTATTCTTTACCGTTATCTTGTTCAAAGCCCTATAGTCAATACACATTCTCCAAGTCCCATCTTTCTTTGGAACCAACACAATAGGAGAACCACAAGGAGAAGTACTAGGATGGATAACTCCTTTCTCAACGAGCTCCTGAACTTGCTTTTTGATTTCTTCATTCTGCAAGACTGATAAATGGTACATGCCGATATTAGGAAGTGGTGCATCTTGCTGCAACTGAATCTCATGTTGTATCTCTCTCTTAGGAGGCAATCCTTTCGGTTCCTGAAACAAGTCATCATAAGCGGAAAGTACTTTGACTATTTCAGCCTTATATTTTGGATCACATCCCTTAAATGCCTCAGATGTTTCATCTTCTTTGGCTTTTACAAGCATCAACACAAAATTCTTACTAGAGTTGACTAACCTTTTCATTTGACCAGCATTGACTAATGCCAGATTAGTCTTAACCTTATGTGCCCGTACAATGTATTCAATCTTGTCTTTAAACAAATGATATTTATTTTCCCCCCTATAAAAGATAGCTTGACGATCAAACAAATAGGGACTCCCAAGTACAAAACCACATATATCTAAAGGGACTACATCAGCTTCTACTTCATCTACAAAGTTTGCAGTGATAGCAAATCTTAACTTGCATTGTTTAGTTACCTGTAACTGTGCATCATCGCAAACCCATCCAAGAGGGTATGGTTTTGGATGAGGTGTTGTAGTCAAGTTAAGCTTTTTAACAACTTCCTCAGATATCAAGTTAACTTGGGAACCCGTATCGAATAATGTATCAACCTTATTATGCTTGATAACAACTCGAATGTGAAATAATTCATTCCTTTGCTTATCATTCTTAGGAGAAGATTCTTTACTTGTACTTGCACTTATGCTAGAAGAACTTGGAGCTGATGAAAGAGATATACCTTTTCCTTTACCTTGAATCCTGGTAGCAACAATCTTTGTCTCATCTCCGGAGTCAGATCCAAGATCTTGTTGAATTACAGCAGTAGTTTTATGTTTACCTTTGTTTCCACCATATCGCTTTGACCTCTTTTCAGGATGTAACTTCCAGCACTTTGAATCATCATGCCCTTCTTTCTTGCAATGTGAGCATGTGGGTTTCTCACCCTCTTTCTTTATTGTTGCTGTCTTTTTATCCTTTCCTTTTCCTTTGGACTTTTCCTCAGACTTAGATGGCTTTTTATCAAACTTATCAATGAAAGTACCCTTGCCCCTTGATTCTAAATGTGTTGCCTGGACACATACTTCATCCAAATTACAAGGATTCAGGACGAGAATAGAATGCCTTAGGTAAGAATGAAGACCACCTATATACTTGAGTAAGGTGCCCTGGGTATACAATGGGACATTTAATGAAATAGCCTTTTTGCGAAATTCATGGGTGTAATCCTGGACAGACTGACCTTTCCCTTGCCTAAAATGTTGCCAGTTCATCATTAACTGCTGCATATGGCCTAGGGGGTAGAATTGCTTTTTTAAAGCAGTAACAAATTCTGACCAAGACAAACTAAACTTACCATGTTGTGAAGTTTCATCCCGAGACCTACTCTCCCACCAAGTTAGGGCTACACCACCTAAACGAAGCGTGGCTAACTGAATTCTGTCAACATCATCTACAAGGTTTTGAACTCTACAGTAGACTTCTACTTGCTGAATCCAGTCATCTAGTTTCTCGGCATTTAACTCCCCACAATATTCTGGTAAGTCAAACTTTACATCCAACTTAATTCGAGGCTTATGTCCTCCTTTGAAAATATTAGAAGACTCAGAATGGGTAGAAGAAGGAGAAGAGGGGGAAGAAGGAGAAGAGGGAGAAGAAGGAGAAGATGGAGGTGTCTTTGGTGGATCACGATTAGCTCCTTTCTTTTTCCCTTTGTCCTTTCGAGCTGCACGTCTTTGCATCTTCTCTTCTCTTTCTCGTACCAAAACCTCTACCATTGTCTGCAAATTTTGAAGAGTCTTTTGAATACTCTTATCTTGAGAAGCTTGTCCACCTTCGTCTACCATTTGTGATGATGGTGTAGTCCTTCGATTTCCAATCTCAGGATTGTATTCCTCAAGCTTTCCTTCGCCTTTCTCAATCCTGGATCTTGTTAACATTCAAATCTGCAATACTAGTACAACAAAGGCTCTGATACCAAATTTGATCTGATTAAGGATCTAGGACTATTACAGAGGAATGTTGAGTAATTACATAAAGTTAATTTAAACCTTTAATGAATCAAATTAACATAATTGAAATAAGAGAACAACAAGATTAAGCTGATAAAAGAGAAATTGAGAGGAAGAAGACGCAAACAATTTGATCTCGGAGTTCATCCGTATGGACTACATCTCCGGGTCCTGCTCCAATAGGGGGACCGATCCGATTAACTCCAATACCAGGTACAATTGTTTACAAAATCACTCCTTTCAAGTACAATAGCATAATGCTATTCCAAAGTACAGGACTGATCACATCTCCCTTACTCTCAGCACTTGGACGTTCTCTCCACTTTCTGAATGCTCTCTAAGAGTCTCCTAACCCCTTTTTATACAAAAAAAAAAGCCAAAATAAGGCTATAACAAAATTTACAATAATAGGTCCTTCAATTAATTCCCCTCTCAGAATAACCTGTTAGCCATTTTTAACAGATTTGCCTCATGTCAATTTTGGGGTAAAAAAATAACTAATAACCTTATTTTACTAAGGTTAGGCCGTCGGTTTTAATGGATAAATTTAAACTGCGCCATTCATACTTTAAAGCGCTAAAATAGCGCAACGGCAAAAACAGTTTTGGGGCAGCCGCCGGTCGGGGGTTCCAACCCCACCGGCGGCCTCTTTTGTTTAAAATTGGTGGTAGCCAATGTTTAAAAGAAGTTTGTCGCCCTTTAGCTTTAAAATCAATGCTTGGTGCAACGGTTGAGGCATAATTTTTGAAAGTAAATGGTCACGAGTTCAAATCCGACCATGAACTCTTTGTTTTTTCCATTTCCCCACTTTGCTGATGTCATGATGACATCAACTATTTTTGTCTCTTACCTTGAACTTCAAAATGGCATAACTTCCACGTACGGGCTCCGTTTTTGATGAAACAAACACCGTCGAAAAGCTCTCGACGAGCTCTTTATTTTGAAATCCATTGTTGACCACTTTGGAGATGATTTTTTTCCACCTTTTTGATGCCCTTCGTTCTCGATTTGACCAACCTTTGACTGACCATAACTTTTGCATATGGACTCCATTTTTTACCGTTCAAATTGCATTGGGTCCAGAATTTCAAAGAGTTTAATCTGATGCTGATTGTTGGAGTTTTGGAGATACTTCAATTTTGACGAAAGTATCCCCCGGATCACAATTCCACTATCAGTGTTCATGTAAATCCCACAAAAATAGGAGTATGTAATTGAGCCATCATTTTGGTGAACTAGGAGGTGTAAATTGGCCAAATGAATGTAATTGTGATTTAGAGCATTCCAGAAAAAGAATCAGGTCAAAAGGCCCCACAATTAGAAAGCTATTGCAGTTTTTCGAGTTTTGGAGACCTCCTAAGAATGCTTCAAATTTAGGTTAGGGGAATTAAATGACCTTTAAAAGGGCCAAAAAATGGGGGATGAGCGAAGCTGGTCCATAGGGCTATAGATCACTTCGAGAGCTTTCCGAAAATGTAAATGGTTCATCAATCAAAGCTACGGTTCAAAAGTTATGCCTCCCGAAAGTTCGGTGACCATTTCTGGATTCTTCTAAATTTTCACCAACTTCTAACGCAACTTTTGGAACCTTCTATTTGGTTAGTGGATGCCTACTAGCACTTTCTAAAATGTACTCCTAGTCCTAACCCTCCGGGGTCTATTTAAGGAGATTTCTAGCATTGTAAAAGGTAGTTCGGAGTGGAGTTTGAGAGGAGGTACTAAAAGGAGAAAATTATCTCCACATTTATGCTATTGTAAGCCCTTAGGGCATGTTTTGAAGTTTATATTCTCTAAACTGAATGTACTAGCTTATTTTTCAATTAATACAATTTCCCTTTTTTGTTGTGTCCATTCTGTTCTTGGGTTGTGTCCCCATCATTGATAGAACCTTTTCCTTTTATCAAACATGGTGCATCATTACCAAATCTTACACTATTTCCATCATAACAATTCGAGGTAATGAACTTGTTTTTATTTCCAGTCATATGATGTGAACACCCATTGTCAATGATCCATCTTTCATTTTTGTATACAAAAGACACAAGTGCAATTGCCTCATCTTTATCAGATTCGTCCTTCATTGCAACATACACCACTTCATCATCATGTTCATCAAATTCATCTCTTATTTCCTCTTCAACAATGTAGCAAGACTTCTTGCCTTTGTCTTTGTAATCTTTGTTGTCTTTGCCTCTTCTACTTTTGTACTTGTCACCACATCTATAGTTCTTCTTCTTTGGCCATCTAGCAGCAATATGACCAACCTCATTGCAATTGAAAAAATGATAGGTAATTTACCTTTAAACTTGCCTTTACCTCTTTGAAATCTCCTTGCTAGTAGTGCTTCAAGTTAATCTACATCCTTCTCATCTATCTCATTATCACTAGACACATATTTCATCTTTTTCTTCTTCTTCTTCTCATCAAGTTCCTTTAATGACAACTTACCTTTGAAAGAAGATTCAATATTTTTAGGTTTTTAATTATCAAAATTAGATAGCTCAAAAGCAGTGAGCCTACCTACTAGACTTTCAAGAGTTACAACATTTCTTGGTACACATCTTAGTTCTTGTATAACAGAAACTTTAATAGTATATATAGGTAGCGATGTTCTCAGAACTTTACTTAGTATTGTATCATCATCTATTGTAGTAGTAGCTCATCTTATTGCATTAACAAAATTGTTTATCCTTGAGAATTATTGAGCAATATTTTCACCCTTTTGCATTCTCATATCATTGAACTTACCTCTAAGACTTTCAACTTTAGCTCTTAGAACATTCTTGTCTCCTCCATAGATGGTGTGTAAAGCATCCCACATTTTCTTTTCACTATCAACACTTCTGATATCATCAAACTTAGCATAACTTAGGGTAGAGGCAATCTCCAACATTGCCTGGTTGTGTTCTTTCATCTTTTTCAAATCTTCAGTAGTTAAGGCTCCAACAGGATTAGCATGCTCAATAGTAATGGTAGATTTTGCATGATCTCTAAGTCATTTAAGGTGTAGCTTCATCAAAATTTTCCATGCAAGAAAGTTATCTCTATTAAGCTTGGGTTCTTCTCTCTTTGGCATCTAGATCTTTGTGCTTCTAGTACCCTCAAACTAGTCCTCTTAAGAAGATGGCTCTGATACCAATTGTTAGAATTCTTTAGAATAATTGAGAGGGGGTCTGAATCAGTTATCCAAGGTCTAGGTGTACGATTAAAACTTTTTGCAACTCAGTGAACTCATAAAAAATTTATAATCATACATGCATCCATAAGATTATGCAATCACTTAAAACTTGTAGGTTACTGTCAAATCAATTTGTTGAAATGTAAAAATGAAACATAACAGATTCAATAACACACTTGACATAATGATTTACATTAAAACCCAATTTTTAAAAAATACCATTAACATGCTAATCTTTATCACTCTTCTAAAGTGATGCCCTATGAAAGGCCAACCCTATTAAAGGTTACAATACACACTGTTAAATATGACCTAGTTAAAGGATTTTAATCACTTTGTTAGGAGTGAGCCTTGTTAGAGAACTTTAGACCATTCACTTGAAATGTCATTCAATTAAAAGATTTGCAAATAATTTTTAGGTCAACCTTAATCCAAAGGATTTACCCTAGACTGATAATTTTATTAGAGAGTAACAATGAGGCTTGATCTGATAACAACTTACAACTCCATTTGCATATTATAGATCTTTATTTTAGTCCTCCATTCTACTTAGATTTTACACACTTCAGCTTTGCTAGCTTGTCCACCCTTCAAGCATCCATATCCTTAAGCCTTCTTGCTAAACTTTCTAATTCAGACTCTTCACTTAGGTCACTAAATGAAGCAATACCCTAGACTCCTTGTCTTCCTTAGGTTCTCACAGATGAAAACCTTTTCTTTTGGCCAGCCATCCCTATAAATAGAGAATTAAGATATTAAATTTTGTTTATTCTCTATTACCAAATTTTAGGTTAGGAAAGATTAGATAGGATTTAATGAATCTACCCCTTATTTCATTTCATCCATTTCTAGAAACTTCTTCTTCAATCCTCTTTAAATTTGCCTCAAAATAGTCTATCATGGATTCTATGCCACCAACTCATCAATCTTATCATCCACATGGTTCACATAATCCAAGAAAAAAAACTTGTCAACTCAGATCTATCAAATTCACAATCTTTCTAATAATACTAATGCTTAGAATTAAGTTTCTTCTGATGCTCAACACATACTGTGTTTCTTGACATCCTTTGTAAAAACACTTGGTATCAACTAAAGTTTACTAATGCTCGACATCAACTATTTTACTTGACATCCACTAAAATAGAATTTTACTCAATTCCAACTGATTTTTTGCTCATCTTGAAATAACTTCTCTCGGCACCTACTGTCCACTCAGTCAAGCTTGGTAGACAGACATTATTTATCTTATTCTTTTGAACTTGCTTAGTGTAACCAATCTTTGCAACCTTAAGTAGATTATCAATCACTATGATATCACTATCTTAGTTGATTTGTACTCCTTTTCATATCATAACTTAACCTTTCCTCTAGGTGGTATTGTTACATGTTTTTATCGAATCCTCTTCATCAATCAAAAAATTGATAATACTTAAATTATATAAGCAATTGTCTTAACAAAAAATAGTAGGTTTGACATCAGTGACAAAATAATGATTGAAACACATTTATCATAGTTGTATCAACCTATTTTCAATAGATCTCATGTCTTTGCATTCCTACTTCTAGTTGAAGAATCTTATGGATGACCCTCAATAGATGTTTCTACATGACCTATTTCTCAAGCCCATATTCCCACCTCTTGCCTTTATAATGACTACATAATCAAATGGAAAATAAATGGTGAGGTCCTCATTTATATTTACAAATTTTTCATGGTGTCCCAAAATATATTTTCCTATATAGTCTCAAACATATATCTTTAGCCACCATTGTATGCCCATCAACAACCAAGATATATGCTAAAATGTTGGAGTAAATATTGGAATCAAATCTTAGTTGATGATTTGTATAAATGTAATTAAATCCCAACACCTTCGGATAACATGAATGACTAATTGATGTTTGTATTGACATACTTCATTGATTCTTTGGTTTGTAAAGGGATTATCAAAAATTGCTTGTTGATTTGGGGAGTTTAGCTTGATTGGACTATTCATTTCACGTGCTAGTTCTTTACAAAATATTGTCTGTCAACCTTACTTGCTCAGACCTATCAATGTAAGATTTGTTCCACTACAATATGTAGAATCAAATAATCAATATATTCAATCCTCACTTGAATAAAGTCATCCATCATGCCAAGCTTGCAATGTAAGATCGTGTGACTACTTTAAGGTTCCATTGATTGTAGATACTTGATTAGTGAAATGATATGATATGTTGGTAAACACTTGGTGACTTATCTTGTTTCTCAAGATTTGACAATGCACTTCTAATGATATGGCTTCACAATGTGTAAAGAAAATATTGTTTTTAAGTTTTCAACACTTGTCTGGGTAAAAGCACAAATCTGTGTCACCTTTTAGGATACCGAATCCTATTTTGGTCAAATCTTATTTTTCTATCAAAACTCATTTTTTTCAAAAACTAAAAATACCCTTTTATAGAACTCGGATTCAATATCATCACTATATAAATTTTAGAGTGTTTTGATTAGTTATTGTTGGTGTAAATAAGTATTTACTTATTACACTTACTCGAGTTTACTTAGGATAATGCATTATTTAATTATTTTGCATTATTGTATTATTTATTTAAGTGAGACACTTAGGAGTTTGTGTACCCTCGTAGAAGTGTGCAACTCTAATTATGCACATGGTGTCTACAATACAGGAGTTTGCATCATTTACTTAGTTGTCATGTAGACAACATAGTTATTCACACTCCTAATTTAGCACATGGTGCCTACATCACTGATTTGCATGCTACACCATTGTAGGCTTATCCTCACATCATCGCACTTAATTCCATGCTTAATGGAGGATAACCCATATCTGGTGGACATGTTCTTGGTTGTATGACTTATCATGATTTTGACTTCTATGCATTCTAGAAGCTCTCCAGAGGCCTTTATATACAGGCACTCCTAGTGTACTCTTGATATAACATATATGGCATATTGAATGAATATATTGTCATTCTGATCATACTCTCTCTTTGGTCTATAGTTGTGCTTGTGTTTGAGTTCTTACTTCTTGGGTGAATTCTGGCCTAAGCCAAATTCTTACAGTTATAATATGTTATAATTATAAAATGTGATAACTTGATATTTTAACATTTCAAAAGATACCCCCTCAAAAAAGGAAAAATAGTAAATCATATCAAAAATATTTATATCTAGAGGAGATAGTACTCTTAAGGAATATGTAATATATTTCAAAAAGGTGTAGATTTGATAGGGAATTTTTTACAGTAGGAAAAAATTGTTGGATTTGGTAAGGTCAATCTTGAGTACTTATAACAAACAAAATATACATCAAAAAAATAATTTATTTTTTTTGTTCCCTAGCTATAAATGTCATCTATAAGATATTTTTAAATCAAAACAAAAAATGATGATTTGCATATACTTTTTTGACAAGAACTGCAACCTATATTTTTTACAGTTAAAAAAGGGATTTCAAAATCTACAAAAATGAGAAAATTATTACTCAAAAAAATTATAAAAATTATAGCCTCAAAATTCATCCAATTCTAACATTTCATCAGTATACATCATCTTCAAATTCTAAACTCAAATGTCATTTCTTATGTCATTAAAGTTGAACAGTTATATTCTGATATCTTTTTTCTTTATAAAAGGTGACATAGGTTTGTGTTTTTACTCGTCTGCTTAACTTACTTAAACTTGACTACTACCTATGTTCCTAAGATTGAACGCAAAGACTTTTGAATGGCTTAGACTCTACTTGATGGAACTTAATCAATGAATTGACTCACATAGGGAAAACTTTGAAGGTATACTCAAATAGTTTTCACATCGACATGTCTCATCTTCAATCCTATCCAATGAATGAAAATTGAAGACTCAATACCAATTTAAGTTAAGTAAATTAATATTCATTTTCTTACCACACAAGGCACTCTTACAATTAGTAAGAATCTAGTGGCTCAGATTTGTTTGATTCATGCAAGTAAATATCCACAACTAGTTTCATTCAAATAACTAAATTACTTGAAGAAAATTCTACTCTACTTTATCTTAACACCTTGGAATAGAAAAGAAACTTTGAAATGAAATCTACTCTAATGAAGATGAAGAAAACCATGCAATACCAAAAACTGATCACATCTATCACCATGCAAAAAAAAAAAAAAAAAGTAGAGAAAATTTACATTATCTTTGCAACAATTCTCCAATGGCTCCATTTACAAATGAGAGGTGAAGTACTTATATAGGGATCTCAAATACAATGAACAACCAAGGTTAAACTAGATTCAATGGCCCAAGTTAAATACTACAAACTCTAACTAGGGTTGCCAAAATTTCAACCAATGAGACTCAAGCATCTTAAAACACATCAATGGGAAAATTCCATGAAAGTAGCAACCAATCAAAAGATGCCACAAATGTAGGACCAATTAGAATCATACATCTATACAACTAACCAATGAAAAAATAGAAGCCACATGGGCTTACATCAAATTATCACCCAAAATTATATATCCTTTATGTTTTTGTCTCTTTACCAATTTGATGAATCTAGACACCACATTGTTTCCTTCATTCATTGGAGGTGTAGGTATGTTGTAATTCCCCACTAGGGAACCTTGGAGAAATTAACCTATAATGTTACTAAGTTTGTTAAAAAATAATTTAAAAGATTAAAAAAATCAAGAGATAACAAAGTGGAAACAATAACTAAAATACATACATAAGCAATACAATAGAAATTACATCTCTCAAGGGTTCCATAATGTTGAATCAACCACATAATTTTTATTAAGTTTAAATATGATAAGTAAACAAAATCCATGACATAGGATAACCACATAGTATAGAATCACATGTGAAAGAGTATACAAGTACATAAGATGCCACATGGCATATAAAGAATGCATACACATCCTTTGCACATGTCACAAGGTATGAAACACTAAAAATGATATGCATCATTGTAAGATAAAACATCCCATAGGATCTCAAATTTAACCAAAGTAAAAAAAAATACCAAAATATGACAATAGAACATAATCACAAGATAAGAAGAATAGAACAATTGCACAAGGTAAATCCAATGTCGTCATCCAGCTATATGATCTCAATGGTATAAGAATCACTACCACTCGGCCTCATAGAACATAAAAGGCCCACTCCCACCATGCCAAGGAGACAGTATCAAATCCCAAATGGGTAACAATCCACAACTCATAACAAGAATCTAGGTGAAGGAATCCTAATATTATTCTTTCTCAAAGGTACCAAGCACACAAATTAAACATCTAATCCTAAAGGAAAACAAAGACACCAAGGAAAGATAACATGCATATAGGAAAGTGTCATTAGGTGATCAAGTCTAAGGTTATCCTAATAGCCTCTCTAGACGTTGGCCCCCTAGTGACCCTACATGCACATTAGTATCCTTTCTTATAGATAAGGAATACTAACAAGGCAAGGTCACAACAAAGCATCCTCTCTACTCCCACCTAGTATGTACTAGTATTCAAGGCATGGGTGACATAAAAAAATGACTTTTTAAAAAAAAAAATTAACCCCATTAATAAGATTATTATCATTTATTAATACAACTTACAATGGTTATCTTGGAAGCATTTTTAGGGCTTCAATCCCCATTGCAAGCCATTTCCCAACATAAACATAGATAAGCTACCCCAAGTTCATAAAAGTACATCTCATAAAATCATAATAATGACATCAGTCCTAAAGAAGCTACTAGAAATCAGCAAATGATAATAGGTCGAAACCTCCACGGTTACATCAAGAAAATCACAACACATGAGCTTACATAAAAGAACTAGATCTTAACACATAACCACATATAAATATTATCACATGTCACAAGTCAATGAAAACAAAACTCAAACTCCCTACCTCTGGTAAACATTCATGTTTTGGCTAACTATGAGGTTTCCCAAAATAACCCATCACTAGATAAAACACAACATCATAAAAGACATTTAAAAAATGTGTAGTTTTTAGCCACATAGTTTTCAATATAATTCCCTAAAGTCTTAAAAACAAAGTTTTCATTTGCAGAAGTTCCTGAGTAGATATAATTTTCCAAGTTTAGTTTGACCATAAGATAAATTTCATTTTCATAATTTGAGCATTCATGTTTCCCTAATGAACTATGTATTTATTAGTGAGTAATGATATTCTACATGGGCAATTACTTTCTTTAAACATCACATAAAAATTTATATTAAATAATATTTAAAATCTAATTATAGTAATATTAAATAATAATCATATTTAAAATATATTAAATTCAATTTAATAATAACAAAATTTAATATCATTAAATTATAATTAAAATTTAATTAGAACTTAGCAAAATCTAAAAAATATTAAACATAATATTATAAACATTTAATAAAACAAAAAAATTTAAAGAAAAAAATTAACGAAAAAAAACATTATATATATTTTCTTAACATCAAACTTCTCTATGCCTCATGGTAACTGAGATTTTTTGTTTTGATAGGTAATCAATCAAAGCCTAGATGATTTATTCTTCCTTTTATTATTATTGTTAAGTTTTAGTATTATTATGTGTTAATCTCGAGTAGATTCAAACCCAAGACCTCCTTGATGAGAGGCTCACAATTTATCGATGTGTTTTAGGCTCTTGCCTTGGTAACTGAGATTTTTTTACCAATAAAAATTAGGGTTTTTATATATGAAAAATTATTTTAGAAATATATTTTTGGGGGCAAGGGACACCAAACCCCACCCTTGTGGCTAAGCATATAAGTTGTTACAACAACATGGCACTATCACGGACATAAACTGAGCTACTGCGATAGTTACATGCTACCACAGGAAACCTCTAGTATCATTATGATGAAAACAGACCACATGTATGGATTTTCTTTGAAAGTGGACATGGATAAGGTGAACATGATGGTACTAGAGCTTTTATCAAACACTCTCTATGAAAGTATCAAATGAATTATAAGGGAGTTCGTATAAATAATGCACATGACATTGTTGAATGGTGCAAGACACATTTTGCATCAAATGAGGTTGGTACATCATTAAGAGTGAGTCAAATAGTACCATGTAGAGTCTTTTGGGAGATATCGAGTAAATGTACATACACGTGTATATATTTTCTCTTATCTAGAATTTAAGTTATACACACATTTATGTGAATACATATTTTTATCTCTAATTTTTTTGTATATATTAAATATGTATCTTCAGGTGTGGATAGAAAAACTATGCATGGTTGCAAGAGGATAGAAAAAACAAGATCCTTACATCCTATTATGAGTACCAATTATCGCAACTAGACATTGTACACGAGAGACTATTCATGTTTTTGTTGCTATTACATTGCTGAGAATTATAATGAATGCATGAATCAGGATCGTGGATATGAATTTCTATGGACTTTGGTGCCACTTGTTGTTAATGATATAGTTAATAGACATGAAGACAAAAGCTTTGATGACATTCCTTTGATTTCTACTAATACCGATATTTTGAGTAAAAAAATTTAAAATTATAAATATATATATATATACACATATATATACATATATACATAGATGTGTATACATATATATACATATATATATATGTATATATATGTATACATATATATACATATATATATATATGTATACATATATATACATATATATATATGTATATATATGTATACACATCTATGTATATATGTATATATATATGTGTGTATGTATATATATATGTATGTATGTATGTATATATATATGTATGTATGTATATATGTATGTATGTATGTATATATATATGTATGTATGTATGTATGTATGTATGTATATATATATATATATGTATATGTATATATATGTATATACATATATGTATATATATATATATGTATATATATGTATGTATATATGTATATATGTATGTATATATATATATGTATGTATGTATATATGTATATGTGTATATATATGTATATATGTATATACATATACATACATATATATATATATATGTATGTATATATATACATATAATATATATATGTGTGTGTGTGTGTGTGTGTGTGTGTGTGTATTATATATGTATGTATGTATGTATGTATGTATGAATGCATGCATGCATGTAAGTATGTATATGTCACAAAGAAATTTTAGAGCTCACAATATACATGTATGATATGTAAATTGTGTGTAGGTGAAGTCTTTGCAGTTATTGTTGAGCCTAGAAATGTAGAAGGAATGTTATTCCCTATAGGTACACATTAAATTAACTAAATTATGTGTGTTTATTATTAAATGATGAATTTATTTATTACATGTACACATTAAATTAACTTTTAAAATACATGGTCTGCAGGTTCAGTTGTTTTGGAGGGAACATATCTTAGCCAACACAAATTAGTGAAACATGGATTTCACTTTGTTGATTACCAATCTAACAATAAAGTTCTTCAAGATAGTCACCATGTTATTGCTACTTCAATTTCTCTACATCAAGTTAAACATAAAGGTGGATGGACCACAAGTGGAGATTAGACACTAAGGACCAAGAGAGAATATTAATTTTTCTCCATGAGCATGTGGAACCACTTGGAACCACTTGACATATTTCATATTTGTGGCACTTTCTTAGATATTTCATATTTCTAGGACTTGCTACATTTAATACTATTAGTGCAAATAATTATTATTTACACTTTACTTAAGTTTACTTAGGATAAATGCATTATTTTATTATTTATTAGGTTAGACACCTAGGAGTTTACACACTTATGTGAGTTGTCATGTGGACAACATAGGAGTAAGCAACTCTATTTTAGCAAATGATGTCTACATCACTAGAGTTTGCATTATCAACTGAGTTGTCATGTAGACAACATAGTTGTTTGCACTCTTAATTAAGGACATGGTGTCTACAACATAGTTTACATGACACACCTTTGTAGGCTTATCCTCTCATCATCGCACTAACTCCTGTGTTTAATGGAGGATAATCCACTCTTGGTGGATATGTGCTTAGTTATGAGGCTTATCATATTGCTAACTCCTAGTCATTCTAGAGGCCTTTATATATAAGAAATTCTAGTGTATATAAATGAGGAACATCTTAGAACATTATTTGTTCTCATATCATTATTTTGATCATACTCTATTTTCTCCATATTGTGCTAGTCTTGTGCTTCTTGATCTTGTCTTGATTTTTTCCTAAGGCAAATTCTTAATTGGTATCATAGCTATACCAAATTCTTACATGGTATCAAAGCTGTACCAAATTTTTACATTGTATTAGAGCCATAAAGGTGTTATTTCATAGCCATTGGAGACCATTCTTGCTTCACCTCTCTAAGGACACCTTGATTTAGATCTGGGGTATCCATAGCTATTGGGAGTGTCTAGAGCCAAAGTGGACCTCACCATTATGTTTGGAGCATCAATTCGATGAAAATTGACTATAAATTTGCCTATGTTGGGCCATAATCAAAATTAAGGAATTTTTTTTTCAAACTAGCACCCCAAGGCCCAATTTGCAAATTCAGTATGATCTATTAGATTTGTGCATTTATTATTTTTTAGATCTACATTTTATTTTCTTTGTGTTTTTTGGAGCATTTTGTTCAAAAAAAAATTAGGCCATCAGGCTTGTAGAGAAATTTTTTTCTAGGAAATGGGTGGTGAAATCTCGATCCCCGCAAGGAATATTCTCTAATATTTAGGAATATTCCATTTACATTTGGTGGCATCTACAATTCTGGCCGATCACAAATCTAGCAACATCTGTAGTTTCAACTGATCACAAACTTGGCAGCTCACATCCTTGGTTCAAGCACTGTGAATTTGTGTTTTTAAACACCATATATTGTTCCTCGTGGCAATGTGGGATAATTTCTTGTTGGCATTTTAAAAGCTGCCCACCAAGGTTAATAACCTAAGCACCGATGATTTCTATTCTCTCAGGGGCAGCAAATCCCAACTACCACAGACTCGTCTGTAAAATACTCCTACCAACCACCACAACCCTTCCTCCAGCCTACTATGGCTTCTCTAGTCACCAAAGACTTGACACACATTAGTCCAAGTCAGTGGCAACTCATAGCACCACATCTGTATTGATTGTAGCACGTTCCATCCATGTCAGCCTACATAGTCAGCAATATAGTCAGTAACAATATAGTCAGCAATATAGAGTCACATCAGCACTAACCATACCTGCTACATCAGACCATACTTGCCAGCTCAACTATTCATATCATCTATGTAATTGTTAACATCATCATTGATGTGACCTTCCACGTCACCAGGGGACCCATTTTTTGCTAACATCATTCATTCACTAATTTAAAATTGATAGCCATCTGATCATCATTTGCAAGCCCAATTATACTACTACGATAGCCATTTGGATATCAAATTTAACCTTGAAATTTTCTAATCAAACTTCTCTCTAGATTTAGTTTTGATTTGACAATTTGACTTTGAGAGGTCATATCTCAGTCGTCTAGACTCTAAATCAAGTGTAATTTTTTTGATTTTGCCTAAAATTTCTTGAACTCTTCAATGGTGCTATTATTTTCTAGTTTTGGTGCATGGATTTGTCATAAATTGTAGTCTTTGGTGACTATACCTATCCACTCCTATATTTTGCAACTTCAATTGCTCCATACTAGCTCATATGGACTCCAAATAAGGTTCTATGTTTTTTGAAAGTGCATAATTTTTTGTCTACTTTCTAGATCTACAATCAGATTATAGGCTTGTGTGGACAAAAAATCACTTTTAGAAATAAGTCCTTTCTTTGAATTGTATTGCTTCAAAATTATTGTATTTCTAAGCTACATTGTAAAGTTCCAAATTTGCACTATAAAAGGAGGTTGTAAATATCAAAATTAGAAGCCCACTTAGGCCTAAATTGGCAAGTGGCCTATTGTAAATGCACTACCTATAAAGTGCCAAATCATATACTAGGGGGGTTTGATTGCTTCTTTTTTGTATTTTGGGGGGTGCATCCATTCATTGATCTCATAGAGTTTTGTTTCACATGTCAGGGTAGTTTTAAACTGAAGTTGACAAAGAGGAACTATCAAAAATGGAGTGCCTTAGTCATTGATCATCTAAGAAGAGAGCATAAGGAATTATTTCCTTATTTCTATTCCAACAAACTAATCTCTTCCATTTAATAGACACCTATTGTAAGACTTTTGGGCATCATTTATCTTAGTATCAATCATTCTTGCTTTGAAGTCATTGACAAGTTCATGTATCCTTATGACATTTGGATGAGTCTTTGGAAAGCATATGGAGATCCAATAGTTCCTCCATTTCTAGAAAACATTCTATCTTTAGTCACTCTAGTTATAGTACCTCCAACTCTAGATGAGATCACACATCTTGATACTCTTGTTGATTCTATTGATCTAGTTCTAGCCATAGATGCTCTTGATTTAGTGCAACAGGATATACTATGTCTTCCTACTTCAACTTCATGTGATGACTTCCTTCTAGACATTGTTGGGCTATTCATGGAGTCTCACATTGAAGATGTGGGAGACATCATTGATTACATTAATCTTCTCTTTGTTGAGGAGGCTTCTTCAATCATTGCAAGGGCACACTCTGACCCTCAACCACTTCATTGTTCTGACATCATTGTGGACATTTCTTTATGACAGATGGAGAAGGACTCTTTCACTTCAAAGGAGACATATCAGTCTTTAGAAATTGCATTCTAGTTTTTTCAGACATCATATCTTCTGATGATTCTTCCTACTAGTTGGGGAGCATTCTCTACTACACCTATGGCACCATTTCTTGCTACAAGGAGGAACTTCATTTAGCTTTCATGGTGTAGCTTCTTCAGTCATCGAGGAGCTTCTTTCATGTGTGTGCATACATCATTGAGGGGAGGTGACATTGCTTCTCTTCCTACATCTTCCTATCATGATGTGTTTGAAGGTTTATTCAACTTCATACATGGACATGCTTCCTTGTTTGCCACCTTCTATTGGGTATTCACTAGATTGGTTTGTGGCATCTACATTCATCAAGTACTTATCGACATATGAGTAGACTTTAGAGGTAGCATCCACATCATACTACATATGGATCCCTCTTTCATCTTCCTATCCATAGTGGGAAGCATTCTTGCACTTGGTGTATCTTCTAAACCTAAAGGGAGAAATGTTGTTTGTAGACATTGGATTTTATTTTTTCTTCAAGAACTCATCATCAAGAGATCCTTCATTAAGGAGGGAATTTCATTGAGGAATTCTCTATTTTATATGCATGATGTATTTCATAATTGGGGGGTTTTGTTTACTCCATCCATTCATGCATCTTTCTTTATTATACATATCTCTCTTTTTGGGGGAGGTTTTTTCCCATGAGGTTTTCCCTTTTTCTCTGTTTGTAGAGAGATTTCATTGCATTTCAGCATTGCACTCTACTTGGTTACCTAACATGGCCTTCTAGTTGGGACCCATTATGCATTTCATCATAGCTTTTGTGAGCTTAAGTGCATTCCTCTAAGTTGCACTTAAGGGGGGGTGTTAGTGCAAATAATTATAATTTACACTTTACTTAAGTTTACTTAGGATAAATGCATTATTTTATTGTTTATTAGGTTAGACACCTATGAGTTTGCACACTCATATGAATTGTCATGTTGACAACAGAGGAGTAAACAGCTCTATTTTAGCACATGGTGTCTACATCACTAGAGTTTGTATAATCAACTGAGTTTTTATGTAGACAATACAGTTGTTCACACTCTTAATTAAACACATGGTGTCTACAACATAATTTTATGTGACACACCTTTTTAGGCTTATCCTCTTATCATCACACTAACTCATGTTCTTAATGGAGGATAACCCACTCTTGGTGGACATGTGCTTAGTTGTGAGGCTTATCACATTGCTAACTCCTAGTCATTCTAAAGGCCTTTATACACAAGCACTTCTAGTGTATGTAAATGAGGAACATCTAAGAACATTATTCATTCTCATATCATTATTCTATTCATACTCTATTTGGTCCATATTGTGCTAGTCTTGTGCTTCTTGAACTTGCTTGATTTTTTCGTTGGGAAAATTCTTACTTAGTATCATAGCTATACCAAATTCTTACATGTTATCAAAGCTATACCAAATTCCTAAAATACTTCATATTTCTAGCACTTTCTTAGATATTTAATATTTCATTTCATGTTACACATGAAAGACTTATATTGAATACTTACATGTTCATTTTATATGAAGTTTAGGAGTTTATATGTGTACATATAGATTTTCATCAATTGTGTACATCTAACCATAAACTAAATACATATATAATCTATCTAATCATAAATTTAACCAATCATGTATATGTCTAACCATAAACTAAATACATGTATATCACAGGGACCATAAACTAGAAACATGTATATCACACTTAGATAATCATAAATTGAACCAATCATGTACATGTCTAACCATAAACTAAATGCATGTATATCACATGGACCATAAACTAGAAACATGTATATCATATTTCTAATCATATATTAAACCAATCATGTACATCTAACCATAAACAAAATACATATATCACATCAAGACCATAAACTAGAAACATAAATGATGATCATACATTGAACCAATCATGTGTTTAATAAAAAATGAATCATAAACACACATGTGAAAAGATCAATATGTGTATATAAATTGAAAATCATAAATGTATATGTCTTGATAAGATAAATGATAAATTAAACATGTGCATGTGTCCTAAACTAAAGAGTCATCCATACACATATGAATAGAGAGACCCTTTGGTCAAAACTCATGCGGATCATGTGTCTGTGGAGTATTAGCTAAGCCTTGAAAAATTGAAATACAACAATGTGTTAGACATATACCTGTATATATACATGGGTTATAGTTTCAATTATTTGTACAAATTTAAATGTATCCATGAAAGTGCACATGTATCTAGTATTTCAAATTAATTTAAATTTCTATTTAAAAATTACTTGAGAACTAGTGGGTGTCACATCCATCATATTTGTACCCCCATGAGTAGTAGGTGTCACATCAACAACATCTCTCCAAAAAATGAATCATAAACACACATGTGAAAAGATCAATATGTATATATAAATCTCAAATCATAAATGTATATGTCTTGATAAGATAAATGATAAAGTAAAAATGTGCATGTGTCCTAAACTAAAGAGTCATCCATACAGATATGAATAGAGAGACCCTCTAGTCAAAACTCATGTGGATCATGTGTTTGTGGAGTATTAACTAAGCCTTGAAAAATTAAAATACAACAATGTGTTAGATATATAAAAAATTAATCATAAACACACATGTGAAAAGATCAATATGTATATATAAATGTCAAATCATAAATGTATATGTCTTGATAAGATAAATGATAAAGTAAACATGTGCATGTGTCCTAAACTAAAGAGTCATCCATACACATATGAATAGAGAGACCCTCTAGTCAAAACTCATGCAGATCATGTGTTTGTGGAGTATTAACTAAGCCTTGAAAAATTAAAATACAACAATATGTTAGACATATACCTATATATATACATGGGTTATAGTTTCAAGTATTTGTACAAATTTAAATGTATCCATGAAAGTGCACATGTATCTAGTATTTCAAATTAATTTAAATTTCTATTTAAAAATTACTTGAGAACTAGTGGGTGCCACATCCATCATATTTGTACCCCCATGAGTAGTAGGTGTCACATCAACAACATCTCTCCACCCACTATGCTTAGAGCCCACACTGGAAGAAGCATGCTCTACTACCTGTGCCTACAAAAATATTATTCACTTGGAAATATGAGTACATAATTATATAGTTGTGAATATAATTTTTTGATTGTAAAAATGAAACTTAAAAGATGTGTAGTTGGGTCTGAGGAGCAAGAGGGTCATCATTGATAATCAATAAGGTATCATCAATAGAAACTCCATCTCCAATAGTCTTAATCCTCTAAAATAGTGAGGAGTGCATAGGACTAACAATCTAGGATGGAAGTGGTGTAGAGTTAGTAGACTGAAATAACATGATCATGTATGATCCTATCAACATGAATCTAACTCAAATTTCATAACTTTTGATCATGCATGTCAAGTCCATCAATAGAAATAGAAATACCTCGACCAACTCATAAGACCCCCTCAGGTGGAGCTACAACATACTACTGTGCATTTGAGTGTTGAGCTAAGTGTTGATCGCTAGACTACAGAGCACTAGAGTATTTTGTAAAGTGCTCAATGCAAAATTCTTGTGCAGAGTACTATGTACTCTAGTGTCCATGACCTAATGGCATGTCATGGGATTCTTGAAATATAGGCCTCTATGAAATTGTCCCTACAACACTATGTAAAGGCATCCTCTATGTATTTATGATGTATGAAAATGGCTATAAAAGATCATCTAGAAGATACAAGGCCATCTCCATATGTATGTCCTCTTGAGTGAGGCCACATATGTCTCCTAGGGTAGGGATGTGTGAAAATCTATAGATCTCATTAGTGGGTAGTGTAGTACTTGATAATGCCTTAAAACATGATCTGGGCTAAGTAGGTCTACTCAAGAGATATTTGCGCAAAGTTTCAGATGCAATGCTCCTAGTGTAATCACCCAAAAATGGTCATCTAAACTATTAGCTCCCTTCTCATCATTTTGGCTAATTTAATTAATCATTTACCTAGACCAAATTGCTAATAATAAATTAATTTGATTACAACCTATAGCTTGAATATGCTATCCTAAGTTCATTATTTGAGTAAAAGAACATGTCCCCTTTTAATTAAATAAGAGACCCCATTCTCCTAACCCACTTAAAGTGCACACATAAAGTTCTTTTCTATTTTTGAAATTAAAGGAAAAGCTTATGATACTTTTTTCTTATATAACAAGTCAACTCATTTTATATTAGCTAACTTGTGTGTGCACATAGATCCCTCCATTGTTCGAATTCAACTGTTGATCATCCACCCTCTCAATCTTGATCCCTACGATCTGTATAGCTTTAAAAGTGAGAGAGCTTCTCCCCTCAAAGGATCCACACTCTTGAATATTGTTATGCTGCAGGATTTCCATTGGAGTGCTTGAGAGCTTTTGTGGAGGCCATTACCTTCTTGTTTTCTCTCCTTGCATTCATGGCATTTTATTTACATGTCATCTTAGCTTAGTTTTCATATAGTTTAGTTCTTTTGCAAGTAGCTTAGATCACATAGTCTAAATAAGATGGTTGTAATACTTTCATTTGTGTAGCTTAGTTGCATTATGCATTTCATTCTAGCTTATTTACATTCTTTCATTGCATGCATCAAGAGTTCTCTGACACTAGCATTCTTACTCTTGCTCAAAGAATCTCCTATTTCATGGTTTACTAGAAAGGGTTGCATCTTTAAGGCTCAGTTGAGATCCATTTTATGCTTATTGTATGCTTTTGCACTCCATGACTAGGGAGCCCTAAGCTAGCATTCAAGCTTTTTGACCCATGGAAAACCTTGGATAGAAGGGTTTAGGGAAGTGTACCCTTTTTGGTGTACATTTTTGGCACCCACTGTGGGGAAAAACAATAGTTTTGTCCTTAGTTTTTTTGTTTTCATCCCCATTTTTGTTTTTTGTTTCACATTTTCTTTTTTTAACAGTTGCAGTTCTAGGCGACATTTTTCTAGTTTCATACGATAGTTCACAGTACTATCGTGTGATATTTTTTTTGGAAATAGTGTCACATGGTTATACTAAACTATATCACCTCTACATGCAAAGTTCTTTCACCTGGCTTAAGGAAAAATATTGCACAGAGAAGTTATGTCGCACGAGTATACTGTGAAGTATCATACGAAAAGCTTCCAGTGAAAACTATCACCTAATAGAGATTTGTTTGTTGCTTGAGGTGTCTTGGTTAGTTTTTATTGTTGTTTTCTAGTTGTTGTTTTTTTACATGTCTCTAAATGGTTTTCCAAAAGTCCATTTGCAAATTTATTTTTGTTTTTGGAAGTTAACTCTTGACACTAATGGTTGTGGTTGTAGGTTGCCATATTTGAAAGTTTGAAACATTGCCTAAAAGAACACATGTCAAAGCTCCAAATGCAAAAGGGCTACTAATGATTTTTTGCAAGGTTGCCTGACACATAAAAACCAAAACTTGATTGTTCTTTTTATTTCATGTGTGGCATATACTAGTTGTTTATTTTTTGTAGGTACATTAAAACTTGTAACTGGGATTCCTTGGTGATAGGAGAGTATGCTCTTCACCCTTGAGGTGGATCAAAAATCTTGACCCACCTTTGGATTTTGAAAGCAAGGGGTTAATTTACTCTTATTGGTGTGTTTGGGTAACATGATTGGAATAGGAGAGTATGCTCTTCACCCTTGAGGTGAATCAAAAAACTTGACCTCCAAGAGTTGATCCACTCAATGTTTAGTTAGGATCCTTTAGAGGGCCTACTCTCAGACAACTTGAGAGGAACGACCCAAGTGGAGACAAGAAAATTACCTAACTCTTCCAACCCACTATAAACTCAAGGCTATCAAGGACACAAAACCTTGGTAGATGTAGTGTTTATCTTCACTTAGTGTGATTGCTTATGGGATTTCAACCATAAGGAGATCACTAGGCAAGAACACTTTAGGTGCTCTTGTGACTGTGAGGTTTGTTACCCACTATAAGGTGGGGTGTCCCTTAATTGGGTGCAAGAGGAACATTACCAATGGAAGCCTTTTCTAAATACCCTAGGTTAGTATCTACCTTGTTTTGCTACTCAACTTCTTGGTGCAAGGATTGATCCTAGTGGACTACCTAGATCTCTCCAAGATTTCACACTCACCATCTATGTTCCCTTGGTTGTGCTTATAGAACTTCCTTGAAAAATCCAATATCTCTTGTGGGAAACCACTTGGTGTGAGGCAAAGGAGCATCAAGCATGGGCAAAGTTGTTGAGTAATGAACCGTGACTTCTAGGTACATATTGTTTGATGTGTTCTCAAATGTGTTATACTTGTGGAAATCTTTTGAACATACACATGATAAATAGTTCTAGGGCTTTCTTTTAAGACCTCACATATGCTTGTATCATGTAAGGTTGCTTTTTCCCTTGCTTGATTGTTTGAATATTACTCCATGTGTCACTATCTTGCTTGAAAAAAAATTGCTTGTAAATATCAAACTTGTTATGCTATCAACTATTGTCAAACTTTGTTAAACAAGTCAAAGCATCAAGTCTTAACATTTTTATTGTGTTGCTTTCTAAGGGGAGTCTTGTCATTTTATTTTTATTTTATATGTCTCTAGTTCTTGAACATGCTTAAAGTGGCTCTTTGGTCTTAGTGCTCTTGGTCTTTCTATCTTCATGATCTATGTCCTCTTGCTACTTATCTTTTTGTTGAAATGGTTACCTTGATTTATTGACTACACTCTTGGGTTGGAAAAGTTGTTCACTTGTCACCCCACTTGCTCTATCTATTTGGATATTTGGGCTTCTTGCCTAGCTCTTGACTTGAGTCATTGGTGTTTTGAGCTTTTGGACACTTTTCTTGACAAGTCACTTTACTCTATCTTTACTATATTGACAAGTGAATAGTCTACCTCTCTAGTTTGGACATCAAGCTATCTTCTGTCACCTTCTTAGCTTCCTCTAGTCTCCTTCATGCTTGATTATCTATCTACCACTATGACATTCAAATCTTGTGCTACCAAACCTCAACCAAATCTAGATGATCATAATATACTCCATGCCACTAAAGAGTTTCAAGATCTATATGCTCAATACAAAGAACTAGAAGAGACAAATGATTTTTCTTACCTTCATTTCTCTAAGTGCATGATAGAAATGAAGTCTAAACTTGAGAAAAGGTTAGAGGAGAAGATTGAATTCTTAAATGATTCTCCCTTAAGACCTTTACATACACATGGGTCATCTTATTCAAGGTCTACATATTCTACTCCAAGACATCAAATGTCTTCATCTTGTAGATCTAAAGACCTCCTTAGAGAGAAAGAAAGTGATACCTTCTTTAAGCCTATTCCAAGATATCATGATGGACCTATCTTTGACCAAGATAATGATGAAGACATGGATGAATACCATTCATTTGAGAAACAAAAAAAGGACTCTAGACATACTTTTGATAGAACTTTTTCTCCCTTGGAAGATTCTTATAATGACACTTTGCAAACACTTCTTGACACCAAGCTCATCACGTTACCTAAGTCTAGCTCATATGGAAACCCATTCTTGGATATCTATTTTTCTTATCATCGACATAATGAGCATAGTACTTCAGATTGCATTGAGATGAAACATAAAATCCAAGATCTTATTGATAATGGAATTATTGATACCTCTAATGACTCATGTGATAAGGATACTTTTCTTGAGAAAGATCATATTAATGAACTTATCTATAGTGATGGTTTCCTTGATACCTCCACTTCTTCCAACACTCATGCACCTCCCAATACTTCAAATCTTTCCATCATGCCTCTATCAAATAAAGAACCTAATGCTTTTCACATACACTATGCCTATCCTCAAGGACTACCTCTAAAAGAAACTCAAGATAACCTTCACTTAGCTGCAAACCTTTTCCATGCTACTAAGCCTAAAGATCCAAGCACTACTCCATTCACTCTTCATTCTCCCTTGTCCTTAGAAGTGGCTCCATGTCAAGAGGACTCTCAAAAATAAAAAGCTATAAATGTCAAGAAAGATCAAGATCAAGAACCCTTTCATCTCTTTCAAGACTTTTTCCCTCCATATCTTATATCTTATCCACCTCCTAAGTATGATGAAGATACAACTTCCATTATCTCCCTTGAGCTTACTGAAAATTATGAGTAAAGTTCTCTTTCTATGCTATCCAAAGCTACTTTTCAAGATCAAAGCATCCCCTCATGTTCTTCTTCTCCATATCCACTTCAAAATTGTGCTCAAGCTTCAAGTGCTTCAAAGCTACTCATGAGTCTATTGATGGCTTTAACTATGTTGCTCACTCTAAAGATGTTGATATCCCTTTTCACTATCCATTTGCATATCCAAAGTCTATCCTTGGTCCTTATCCATCAAAGCTGAAACCTTCAAACCTTCCATCTATATTGGGACCTTATGTTCCTTCATCTCCTAAATTTTCCACTCCTATCTCTCCCATCATACCTTAAGATCAACGAAGACACTCATCCTTGATGAATTTCCACCCATCTATCCATCTAAACTATTCATATCATCCTTATTCATCCACAAATCCTAAGTCCTTTGGAAGTGAGAATAAACATAAGAATCCATTGAAAAATGAAGATCACTATGTCCCATCTAAACGACATGTGAATGCTAAGAAAGAAAATGTACAAAAGAGACTACAAAGGTCCACTATTAAGAGAGCTAAATCAAAGAAAATATGGGTTACTAAGCCCATTATTGAAGAAATATTCTCTAAAGTATCCAAAAGAAAATCTAAAGCTATATGGATTCCCAAGTCTCTTTTGAAAGACTTGAATTGAAAATTCTTCAAAGTTGACATTCAAGCTTCCAAAGGCTTCCATTCCATCTTCTTCCAAAAATCTTCCTAAAAATATTCCAAAGCCTTCCACTCCACTTTTTTCTAAATCTCTTCTACCACCTCATACATCTAAACCTCAATCTATTTCATCCATGATTCCTCCATCATTCCAACACCTTCAAGGTGTGTGTCAATGTTGATCTTGCCCAATATTTTAACTACCCTCATGAAATCCTCTAAAGCTTACACTTACTTTCTATACATAAAATTTTATCCTCCATACTCTTCCTACTACCATTTCTCTTTCATGACCCTATCAACATCTTTGACCATACCTTTCTATGGTCTTGTCTTATCATGACTTATCTTTCCTATAGGAGCACTATCTACATTTGAACAGCTTATGCATAATTCTTCCATCATCCATCTATCCCCTCTTCTCTCTTTGATCTTGACAATGTTGAGCTATCTTTGCATATTGGCTATCTTATCCATGAGATTTTCTATTGTGCCCTCTCATTCACTCATAGCCTCCATCTTGAGCTTTATTCTTATTTCTATATCTCGTCGCTATCCTATCTAGTTGACCCCTTGGTCTTGATCATAATAAAGGAAAACATGGTTCTTAGGCTTCTTGACATATCCACTCTCTCAAACTACACACTTTCATGCTATCTTGCTCATTGGCTTCCACTTCTTATCCTACAAGCTATCTTGCTCATTGGCTTCCATCACCTATCCTATATGCTATCACACTTGTTGGCTTCACTATGTATCCTATAATGCCCCACCAAGAGATTCAAAGAATTAACCTAAAGTTTCACTAAGTTTGGTAGCATTTTTTATTTTTTTTAATGTAAAAGATAAACCATTTACAACATATACTTAATAATGGAAGCAATAGCAACAATTCAAATAAACATAACAAGTTACATTCTTTAAAGATCCCTTAACATTGAATTACATCTAACATAACTAATTATGTTCCATCTAATACTACATCCACATAATGAAAAATCCTACGTTCTTAAACAATATACAAGTGTCCTTTTAGTAATTACATTTTAGATTGCTCAATCATCCACTGTACATGTCTCAGAGTATGAAAGGCTTGAAAGAATAAACATCCATGTAAATAAAGTACATCACATCCAATATTAATCCATGATGCAACTAAAGTAAATGAAACCACATGTCATAAATGCTACATCATCATCATAAAGATATAAACATCCATCATAAAAGATAACCACATATCACGAATATGAATAACTAAGTGCAGAGTTCCTCCCAACCATAAATAGCATCATTAGATCATCATGGATCCTAGCCATCCCTCCATGCGTAACATTCCAAATCATCAAAGAGATCATTGGTATTAATATAGTAGGAATGTCACTCCTAAAACATCCTACATCATATGTAGAAAACAATCTAACTTGCAAAGTAAAGCATAAGATAACATCATCTAACATATGCATATCATCAAAGTGAGGAACATACCAGTAAATACATTCATCATAAGGTATACCATCTATCATAATGATCCTAGAACAAAATAAAGATAAATACCAACCAAGAATGCTCTAGCCACGGTGTCTCGAACGGATCTCAAATGATAAGAGTGGAAAAACACTACCACTCTACCGCGTGGAACCTAAGTAGTCCACTCCCACCGTGCTGAGGAGATAATCTCAAGTCCCAAATAGGCTATCAAATCACAAAGCATAAAAATACTCTCTAAGTCCAGGAATCCTAAAAGTATACTAACTCAAAGATTCCAATCACAAATCAACATCTAATCCCAGAGGCACACAATGACATGTAGGAAACCTACTATGCAAGTGGGAAAGTGTCATCACATATATCATGTAGAAGTTACCCTGGTAGTTATCTTACAACTCCATGGGTCCCTACTGATCCTTATGTCGCCATTAGTATCCTCTCATACTGACGAGGCATACTATGGAATGCAAGGTCGCAACCAAGCGTTCTCTCTACTCCCATCCTAGTTTGTACTAGCACTCGAGGCATGGGCGAGAACAAAACAATTATCTTTTTAGGTTCATTTAATCCCCATTTAGTGTAAATGTTATCACTTATTAACAAAACTTACAATGAGTTACCCTGGCAGCCACTTAGGGCCTCGGCCCCCATTGCAAGCCACTTCCTGATGCTACAAGTAGATAACCTACCCTAAGCTCATGGAATCATAAATCACCCCAGTCCTATACAAGTGACTGGAAAGTAATACCAAAAGATAATCCACAATAAGAATCATCAAATATCCATAAAAGCATCAAATCTCCATGAGCATCTGAAAAGCATCCATAGAAAATTTTGACCACAACAGTTCTCTATTGCAAACTGAAGGTATCACTGATAATCAAAAGTATCCATTGGTTCTCAATAACCAAAATATATCTCAAAATCATACTGATCGAAGACTCCAAAATGGTTGAGTCAAAACATGTCACAACATGACATCATCAAGAAATAAATTAACATTTCAATCCCATCATGGTGACTAAAAAGTAATCTAAGGATAACTGATCGATGACTCAAAAATGATTAGTTCAAGTGTCTCATACAAATACATCTCAGCTTCACACATGAAGTCTGAAAAGCAATAATAATCAGTAATTACAAACATCTCATAGAGCATTCCATCACATAACCATGGTTAGGTTTAGAAAGATCGAGACCAAATAAGATCAACATGCCATCACATCTCATAACCCCCGAGCCTCTGGTAACAACCTAAGACTGGTCAACACTAGTCAACCCAAAACCCAAAACAGATAGCATATAGAATACACAATGCAAACACATGTTTTGGTTTACTATAATCACATAGTTGAATAAATTGTAGAGGTTTCAAGTTTTTGTTTTCAAGTATACTTCAAGTATATAAGATTTATCATTTGTCCTACAAGTCAACCCGTTTGTTCCCTCGATAGCATTATCCTTCCATTATTTAAAATAATATTCTAAGAATAACTTAAGGATAAATATCTATTCATTAAATCATTTGACACTTAATAAAACCATTCGCTTTATTTTGCTAAGATCAATGTTCTAATCGAATAACACTTCCTTAATGTTACTTCATCTTTTCAACATAATCAAAGGATCATTATTCGTTAAATTATAAGAGAGCCAATTATCAATCTTCAAATAAGAAGATTATAACTTTATTTAACTCAATCAATTAACATAGGTACACAATCCATGACCTTTATCATTCTAATAATACTTAATTAAAACTTAATTAAATATCACTAAAACTTAAGTCTCTTGATTAAATCATCACTAACAACCATTAAAATATCTAAAGCCATTATTCAAGTCATTAGAATAAGAATTATCAACTTTGATGTAAATACTTAACAACTTTGTTAAAAGAATCATATCAACTCAAACTCTAATACATAACTTGATTATTAATTAAATTTAATTAACTCTAATTAATTTAATTAATAATTACATATCTATATCAATGACCCAAATTAATAACTAGCCATAATTTGTAAGTTAAAGGCCAACAATAATCCAATTCTCTAACATTAATAGTCAAGAATAACTTCTTATTATTTAATAACAAGTTATATTGGAAATCTTATTAATAAATCTATAATGACCACATTCGTCACTCTTTCAATGATTACTAATATTTTCTTAGCAAATTCGTATTATCAATATTCATTTCCGTTAAATTCTCCCCTCTAATTTGATCTCAATAAAATTCCACTTATTTAAATACTTCAATTATTAAGTAATCTCAATTAAATTAGATTTAATTGAATTAATTAATGATTATATAAAGCTATTCATACTATCATTTATTAATAGTTGATCAACTTAACAATTAATATCAGATAGCAGACTCATTAATAATAGTTAAAATCATCAATAATCATTCTAAAACTTTCAATAATACTTTCCTTTTGAATTTTCCCTCAAATAAAATTCATTTATTTACATTGACTAATGAACCATTAGATTACTCTCCTTTGATTATTCACTAATCTTAGTTAAATACAATTTAATTAGATTAATTAATAAGTCATATAAAACTAATTAAAATTAATCCACACTTAAAAGTATTAAATAATAGTAAACTTGTTATTGAGTATTATTAAATACTAACAAGTTTTTTATTAAATCTTATTAATACACATTGCTATTTAAAACAACCAACAATATTAAACTCATTAATAAATATTATATTGATAAATGATATAGAAATAATTTATCACAACCATTATTAATTAAACATATTAATCAAAACAACATTATTACATTACTAACTTATAACAATAACATATTAAACATTTAAAAAGCGATAATTAAATAGCTGCAAACCTTGCATGGATTGATCACAGGTACCTTGCGATATGCAGAGCTGCATCTATGCCACCGTCGAGGTTAATAAGGGTGGAGGTGTGGTCAGGGTAAACCCTACCCACCCCAACATTATGTATATTTTATCAAACATTTTTAAATAACGTTTCAAAAGCGATTCAAAATTCTATTATATAATTTCTACTGTTGCATTTTCTTAAATAAACATATGTATATATATATGTGTGTGTGTGTGTGTGTGTGTGTGTGTGTGTGTGTGTGTGTGTGTGTGTGTGTGTGTGTGTGTGTGTGTGTGTGTGTGTGTGTGTGTGTGTGTGTGTGTGTGTGTGTGTGTGTGTATGTATGTATATATATATATATATATGCAAATCTCATATATATATATATATATATAAAGAGAACATATATATCTAATTTTATACAAGAAGAGCTTTCCATTTCGATGAATTAAGAATCTCACCTAAATAGTAATTGTTCTCTAAATTATCTAATAATGCTTCTAACGAGTTTGGCTATAAATTTTAAAACCCTTTTAAAATCTATTTCTCAATTTGATTCTAATTCGAACCCAAACCCGATTTAGAACTAATTTTCTTTTTTAATAGGAACTAGGGTTTTCTAATGTTTTCTTTGCAACCAAATAACATGCATATCTAGATTCCAATTTCAAATTGCAGATTCAATCACAAAGAATATTCAGACACATATAACAGTCACGATGAAGACAGGAAGAGAAAGAGTGCAAATAGAATAAGCAAAAATCACGAGTGCACTTGGACACTGATGCTAATTTGCCATGCCTCAGAAGTCCATAGAAAAATCTCTTCCTTCTCCAACATTCGCAATTCCTCCAAGATCCAAGCCAACCGAAACCTCCAAGTGACTAGAAGTGCTTGTAGAAGCATATGAGCATGTAGAAGCATATGAGCTTCTCAAACGCATGTAAGCTTTGAAGCTTTCCCAAACACACTAGGAGAGCCCCTATTTAAAGGCCTCTAAGATGCATCTAGAATGTGTCTAGAAAGAACGAGAAGATAAGCATGACAACTAAACATGAGTCTTCTCCAACCTTCTAAATGAGTATAAGGTTGTAGACACCATGTGCTCAAATAATATGCTAACTCCTAAGTGTAGACAACTTGTGCATACTTAGAGTGCAAACTCCTGTGTTGTCTACATGACAACTCTTTAGAATTTGCAAACTCCTATGTGAACAAATATTAAAATAATGCACATTAATTAATGTAATATATACTTTACTCTTTTCAATTTAATTTATTTATTTATTAAATCTCATGCACTAACTTTAATAATTTCACTTGTTTTTATCTTAATATATTTATATTTTAATCACATGAAATCTAGAATCTTTTAATAATTTTAATATCTTTTCCACTTTTACATTTATTTTCAAAACTTAATTGCTAAAATATTTATTAAATTAAACAAATATTATCACATTCCAACTTTAAAATTATAACTTTTATCTTCAAATTTAATTATTTTATTTAATTAATTTCCTAATTAATTAAATAAAATAAATATTAAAATACCATATTAATTTTCCATTAAATTAAACCATTAATCAAATCTTTTAATTAGGCTTAATTAATAGAAAATACACCAAAGACTCATAAGGTAAAATACGAAAACCCATCATAGAAAAACACATACAAAATCAAACCAAAAGGGTTAATATCACGAATTACGTCATTCGACATATTCGAAAGGTACTCAACTAAGATACTTTTTCTAATTTCCAATTAGGACAAATGGCTTAAAGGTTTGGGATTTGGACTTGAGAATTTATCTCCCCTCTCTTACCATTGAGATAATGCGATAGGGTACGCTCATCTTAGAAATTTAGGGAAGTCGATACCTGGTACCTGCAACCTACATAAAAACCATACATATACATACAATATATATATATATATGCTAAGCTAAATAGGCAATGGCAAGAAGTGGTGCATCGTGTAGATCTCGACTAGTAGGTGACTACGACTCCCTTCCTTAACCACATCAGAAATGACGTATATAAGAACAAACATGCACACATACACATGCAAGTATGGGGTAAGTATCCATAGTAAAACACATGTGATAATAAACCATCTACCTAATCATCATCAATAACTGAAAGCAATGTAATAATCATCATGCATACATGAAATGTAGAGTCTAAGTAATCTCATCACATATCAACTGAATCCATAGCACAATATCTGATAGTCTCAAAACAATGCTACTAACCATCAACATAAAACTAGCCCCAAAAGAGTTTGACAATGTTAGCAAAAATGCGAACTAGGGGCAGGCACTACATATCCTGCATGCTATCTTGCTCATTTCTTTCATTGATTATCCAAAACCTACTTTATATGGCTATCTTTCCCTAGCTTGGGTACTCTTGAAGAGTCAATCCTTGAGGATCACTTTCACTTGCTTCATACTCCTTTCTTATATGTCTTTTCTTATCTACCATCTCGTTGCTCCATCATGTCCTATACCTTGCTAGACATTGGGAGAAAATGATGTGATCTTTCTTGAGAACTAGTAATCTCTAAATCATTCTTTAAAAAATCCAAAAAAAATCAAATATAATGCTGGAAAAATCCTTAAAATCAGAAAATGTCTTGGAAAAAATGATCATCTTAGTAAAAACCTAGCAATAGGTGCTTTGATGTATCACCAAAAAAATAAAAAATACAAAAAAATAATAATAAAAAATCCTAGAAAAAAAAATAATAAAAAAAAAATGCCAAGTGGTGAAAACCTAGAAATGGGCACTACTTGAGACCCTTGCACCTATGTCTATCAGTTTCAATCATTCATTTCACTACACATTTCCTAGCTTGGAATTGTTTCTTGTCCTCATCTTGGGGGCACAACTACTTAGCCTATTTGAGGCCTCCTTGTACACTAGGGTTTCTTTAGCAACTCACAAAACAATGTTTCTCAACACTACCTCAACTTGACATCAAGTGTTTCTCAACACTTTTTACATAGTTTACCTACAGTCTCCAATGTCATGATATTTCTCACTATTAGGATCAAGCTTTGAAGAAATAGCCAAGTAACTTACACACATGCACTTAAACACTGAAACAATTGAGCTATGTTGATCTTTATTTACTTTGTGTGATGTCTATGATGATTTCTTTACTATGTGTTCCCTCCCTAATAGTCTTTCGAGGATGTCATTGACTAGAAGACTAGGGGCATGGGGCATGTTTTCTTGATTTTTGCTTGTGCGTGTACTTTATTTGTCTATAGTATTTTCAAGAATTTCATGCTGATCCTATTCAACACTTGGACTTATAAACATATCATCCTTGACTATTTTTTGTAAGACTGCACTCAGTGGTTATCTTGGTGCTTATGCCTTGATATAGGTGTAATCTTGCTATATCAAACTTAGGGAATCTGATCATGTAGTCATCTTGTCTCTTATGTCTTTTATGCTTAGATAAGATTTCCACATACCTATCTAATATCGATCATATTCATATCCTAATAGTTATACTGGTGATGGTTGTATGATCTCATGATGTCCCTAATAAATGCTCAATGATGAAATAAGAGTCTAAATGTTATGTGTCCCTTGCCAGTAAACCACTTTACATATTAGCTTTCATTTTAGCTTCATTTTTCTAATTTATTCTTGCATTTATGCATATGGGGAGAAGTATCTCTTTATCCTTTTTTTGCAAACCTGTCAGCTAACTGCTTTTACGTACTTCTTTGCTTTCTTTATCATGTCTTTCATCTTCTTGATCTTTCATTTCATATCTATCTTGTTGTCATGTCATCACAAGGGGTTAATCTAAAAATCAAATTCAATCTATCCAAGTGTCACATATTTTCGAAAACATAAAGACAAAATGAATTTGAAAATGACACTTGGGCCCCCTTTTATAGCTTTTGACCTCATCTTGACCTAATTTTTAAACCTCTCAAAATTGTGCAAAAACTACACCCCTAGCTAATTTTGATTTCCTAGATCCATTTTCGAGATCTAAATCAAAATCCAAGTTCATCTTGATGGTCAAAATCACATTTTAAAATTGTATCTTCTTCTGAGCAGTTAGCTGACCTTCTGAGGCCTAATCTCCAAATCATCACTGAAGCATCTCCATTTCTTCAAGTCTTCACCATTTCTACACTTTATATCTCCTTCTATTCATTTCTTATGTCTAAAATCATTTTTCCATTCGATTTGACCTAATTTTTATGCTTTATCCTTCATGGTCAACTTTGGTGAAACTGGGGCATTCTATCACTTCTTTATAATCACTCTTTTTTTCTAATCATTCATCTGTCATCTTGGACATTACTATATCTTGATTTATGCATATTTAGCTCATTTCTACATTCCACTTACCTCATTTCAATTTCAATCTTGAGGGGGCATAAATACTCTATCAATCATTTCCTACAGTTGTCTATTTCTTAGGAGTATATGATTGATCTTTTCACTTGCTCCTGACCTATCTACTTTGTTAGGTGTTAGTATTCTTCTTGGATTCTGACATCATATTTTCCTAGTGTTTAGTACTATCACTATCAAGCTGTACATTTAGGATTTGCTATCTCTTTTTGCATTTTATACTTCAGAATCAAATATCTATGTCTATTACTGCCTACTTGGTTTATGTTTTCTTTGACATAATCTATTCTTAGATCAATCACACATTAGTCAAAGAGGGGAAAATGTAATCACCCAAAAATGTCATCTAAACATAGCCCCCTTCTCAACATTTTGGCTAATTTAATTAATCATTTGCCTAGACCAAATTGCTAATAATTAATTAATTTGATTATAACCTATAGTTTGACTATGCTATCCTAAGTTGATTATTTGATTAAAAGAACATGTCCCATTTTAATTAAATAAAAGACCCCATTCTCCTAACCCACTTAAAGTGCACACATAAAGTTCTTTTCTATTTTTGAAATTAAAAGAAAAGCTTATGATACTTTTGTCTTATATGACAAGTCAACTCATTTTATATTGGCTAACTTGTGTGTGCACACGGATCCCTCCCATGTTTTAATTCAACCATTGATCATCCACCCTCTCAATCTTGATCTCTACCATCCTTATAGATTTAAAAGTGAGAGAGCTTCTCCCCTCAAAAGATCCACACTCTTGAATATTGTTATGCTACAAGATTTCCATTGGACTACTTGAGAGCTTTTGTGGAGGCCATTAATGTCTTGCTTTCACTTCTTTCATTCAAGGAATTTTATTTACATGGCATATTAGCTTAGTTTGAATATAGTGTAGTTCTTTTGCAAGTAGCTTAGATCACATAGTCTAAATAAGATGGCTGTAATACTTTCATTTGTGTGGCTTAGTTGCATTATGCATTCCATTCTAGCTTAGTTTCATTCTCTCATAGCATGCATCAAGAGTTCTTTGATACTAGCATTCTTGCTCTTGCTCAAAGAATCTCTCATTTTATGGTTTACTAGCAAGGGTTGCATCTCTAAGGCTCAGCTAAGAGCCATTTTATGCTTATTGTATGCTTTTGCACTCCATGACTAGGGAGCCCTAAGCTGGAATTCAAGCTTTCCAACCCATGGAAAACCTTGGATAGAAAGTTTTAGGGAAGTGCACCCTTTTTGGTGTACACCTAGTAGTAGCTGCAATGTATCGTATCCGATCAATTGCTTCCCTCTAAGAAGCTATGAGAATTCTATCTATAGTAGAAGTCATCATCAAAGTCATTATTTGGGTCCTAAATCCCACCAATACACCATGATGAGGAACAACATGAGTTGACTCATGGTATGCATCATGATCACAAACTCTAATATATCCCTAACCATAATATCTTGAAATATCTAAATAGTTGATGTGGTGCCCCAAATGGAACTCAACGTACAAATGTTGGGCAAAATATAATGGAATTTGGTCATTATTAGGATAATGACCATATGTTGCCAGGAATAAATGGTATATCATACAACAAATCTATGGCACAACACATTTAGTAACCTAACATGCCCTCACCTTGGTCTTCCCCTCATAAAATGGGAAGAGCTCTCGTTCGGTAATCTTCTTAGAAACTAGGCTCTAAACCTTTTCTAAGGATATACCAACCTAGATCTCTACTCTAACCTCATCAAAAATCCTATCTATAGAATGTGATGCAAATGTAGTCTGTGATCTAAGTCTATTAGTAAGCTCCTCAAGACTAGTCAAAATATGTTGACATATACCTCTATGTAGATGGTCCTAAGATCTCTCAATAGCTGATCTCAGTATAGCAATCTCTATAGTTGCAAACTGGAATATAGTTGTCATATCAGGAACATGTGGGTGGATAGATGGTACATCAAAAGGTGGTCCATGTCCTTGAGTGTTGTTGAGTTGTCATTTTGCACAAATGCTTAACGGCAAGAATTATTTTGAACTCCTCCCTTGAAAAACTAATCTGGGATCAACTCCAAGGTTTCAGGTAGTCTTGTGACCTACTAAAATCTACTCAATAGAAGATAAATGTGAGTGTTCATGAGGAGGCCTTTTCTAGTTCTAAATAATTTCAGATAAGATGTGGAGTTTTCTTGCTATCTCAAAAGAATAACCGCACAAAAAGAAATATATTTTTCTAATTTTATGTTTATAATGAATGTAGTTTTAACTATGTAACTATTTGAATTCCTAAATTAACCAAATATTTATAAAAGAAAATAATGAAGATAGGGTAACAAGAAGTTTTTAAAAATGACTTGAAAATTAAATCCCTAATGGACATAAGCCATGAAAAAAACACGTCTATGAGTTAAGCCTTTGAAAAGATTGGTAGATAACTAATGAAAATAGTAGCAGTGCTTCCTTAATTCCACTAATGCAATCATCGATGGGAATTCAATAACCATAAGATGTTTCACTTTTCATCAGATCACAAGGCCACAGAAAGTGCGCTCATACAATACAAAAAGCTATGCAGGAACAATAAGGTGATCTCTTCTCCAACTAAGTACGTTAGCAAAATTCATAAACATGTGGCAAACACCAAAATTAAAAGATCACTCAATCAAAATAATGCAATAAAACTATTGGCTCCATTATACTTCATGAACAATACATTCACAAAATATAACACACTTAGGCAAAAATAACTACACTCCAAATGAGAGCACTAAAAGCGTATATTATTACATCAAAATAACAACTTGGAATACATATTACATTCCTAAATTTATAAGAAATCTTCTCAATTTGTGTTGAGAGTGACAAATCTCTTTATGCAAGCATATTCTTCTAATCTTATGACAAAAAATCTATTTATGTACAAACTAACTCTCTAATAGGTGCTAAGTATGACTTCATCCTTATTTATATCATTTAATGGATGCATGAGCCTTTACATGTCGTAAAGCAAAGAAAGCATGAGAAATTAATAAGAAGAAAGCCTTTAGATGATGTAGGAGTCCCTGGAGATGCCAAAATAGAAGCTCAACCTTCTCTGGATGTTTGTAGCAGTTAAATTATCATCAGAATGCATTTCTGATGCATGGAAAGCTCTAAATTTGGAATAAGCAGTTAATTGTCAGTGCACCTCTAACTTCTTCAAAAACTTCTGGTGCACCTTTGGAGAAGTACACCTTGGAAGAAGCACACCTTGGGAGAAGTGCACCTTGCACACCTTGGAAGCTTGTGCACCTCGAAGGATAGGTCCAAAAAATATAAAATTTTACCAAGTGTCAAAACTAAAATTCTAGCTTCTAGGTTTTGTTCCCCTTCATACCAAAGCTATGTCGGGGTATTTTCTCTTCAATTTCTCTATAATCCCCATCACTTGGGTTGATCCAAAAAATATAAAGCATCATATTTATCCTTTACCTTTTGTCAATATTTGCCCACCTCAATGCGAGTTTCTACAAAATCTCCCAATTTCCCATCTAATTCTAGCAATGAATCTTTAGTCTTAAATGCATGTCTAATATCCTCATTAGTGGAAGCTTCTTCAAAAGTATTCAAAAATTGTTCAACAACTACTTACATAATCATGAGTTGATCCCTTGGATCACCTTCAAAAGTGTCAAGGCAAGCATTTCTATAATGTCTCTCTGCCTCCAAAATTTGTTCTTGGGTTTGATCCTTAAGCTTATGAATATCTACATGTAATGTTTCCTTTACCTTATTACCATCTTTAATCTTATCTATCCAATCATCTATCTTATCTAACTCATCTATAGTATATACATCCATCAACATCTGGTACCTCTAACCCTTTATTGATTGTAATGCTTGCAGGTCTTTACTATAGGTATGTACTTCGTCCATTAACCCAAAATCTTGGTTCAATATAGCAACTAGCTTATTTGCATTATTCTACATGTGGTGTAGCATCTTAAGATTTCCTTGTATGATTTGCACACCTTTCTCTTCAAACATTTCTCTCCATTGCTAAGAATCCTTCAAAAATGGATCTAATTGTGTAGTCTCATTATCCCTCTTATCAAGTGCCACACTTAGAGTCTCCTCAATATTTTCAAGATCCAATGGACTAACTACAATGTTCAAATAACCTCTTAGGATTCCATTCTACTTGTGGAGTTTTAACAATTCAGACTCATCCTATTCTAAGTGCCTAAACACTTCTTTGATTCCCATAGTAACCATCAATTCGACAGTATCCACAGTAGGTTTTCCAAGTAAGAACTCCTTGATTTGATAATATTTTGGAGTCAAATGCTCAATATTTGCATGTAGAGGAGGGATAGCAACATGGGAAAACAAGGCCTGATATTGAACACTCATAACAAAGGCTAGTGTTTGTGCATCACCTACGAGTAGCTTAGGTTTTTTGAGAGCTTCAATTAATTCTCCCATTCACTCTTCCTCAACACAATACAAATGCCTCTTGTGTCCAACCATCACCACTTTTCTCAACCATCTTGGAGTATCTTTCATTGGAGATTTACCCTTAGATGAAGAAGGAGCTTGTATTGCTAGGCCTTGTTCCCTTATCACTCCTCTCTAAAGTCTTCTCCTTTTGTGAGAGATTCACCTCAAGCATCTTTGCGTCTGTTGAGTCTACAGTCCTCACCTTTGTATCATAGGAAGTCTATTGAGGTTCCTCATATATTTCTCCCTCCTCTAATACTTCATCAATGCATATTTGTTATGGCTCTTCTTCATGTCCAGTTTGCACCTATTCTTCATTACTTGGAAGGAGAGGAGTAACTAAACCTTTATCAAAGTAAGATAAATATTGACTTGATGATGGTGGGGCAATTTCAGGTTCTGGTGACTAAGGCGACAATTGACTCTAATCCTCTTGCAGAGGTTAATTTGTTGGGGTATCCTTTATAACCAACATGAAATCAAAATCTGAAATTTGAAAGACATTAGCCCCTTGATCCTCTTGCTCATCAATCCATTATTGTAATTCATCCTCTAAATTTGTAGCCTGAATAGGCCGTGTAGGAATGGATGATGGTGTTATAGTGGAGCTTCTTCTCTAATCTACCTCTATATCCCTAGCAAGATGAGTCCTTTGATTCAAAGGAAGGTTATCTTCTTCATCTTCATCATCCTCTTCTTCCTCTTCTAGAATAACTTTTGGGACAAATGGAAAAGGAATAAACTTTTCTTATCACCTTTTATCTCCTTTTAACTAGAGTTTTCATCTTTCTTTTCTTGGGAGCTAATGGAGAGGCCTCTTCCTCTTGTACAAGGATAGACACTTCATGTGCTTCTACTTTAGCTCCTTGCCCTTGTTCTAAAGGTGGTACTAGAGGATTATTCTGAGTCTAGATGACTTCTACATTTACTACCTCTTGTACATTCTCTAACCCTTGGTGTTTGGATGCTTGAGTTACCCCTTCTTCAGGCTTAGCTTGCTAAGGGGAAGTCATTTTCCTCTTATTTTTACCCTGAACTACTCAATTTCTCTGTCAATCTAATGCACTATTTTCAGATTTATTGGAGACTGAGCTATGAAAGTTGGCACTATTACCTTGACTCCTCTACCTCTCACTGGGTGGGTTGTAGCTTGGAAAACTATAGTTTGCGGAATCAAATCTAGCTTGAATGGTCTCTTAATCCAATCCTTGGTTAATTGGATGATATGCCTTGCCCTATGATTAATATCTGTGTTTTCTTCTATATCAATCTTTTCATTCATGAGAGGCCAATCAGATATCTTATCTCTATTATACAAGGGATATAAAACCTCTTTAGTGTCTTATTGTACGATCTTTAATGGGACCTTCATTTTCAAGGCACTGCCTACCAAATAGAGAGTCATCCTACAATAATCCCTTATATGGATTTCATATTCATCCATTGCATTCATTTAAAAAAATTCTATGGCATCTTCATGTTGGAATTGTTTTCTTGCCAAGTACTAAACTCTGCCAATATTATCAAAATAGGGATGAGGAAAGTTATAATCCTCCAAGGGATACTAATCCCACTCAAACTCAAAATTCACAATATCTTGCTTCTAGTTAACACTAAATGGACCTATATTGATGGGCCATACCCAGGTCTTCTTATGTTGCTTCCTTACTCTCTCATAAGTAGACAAGAGTTGTCATACAATATCCAATAATATGAGTTTGTCACACAGATACCTAGGGAGCTTCTTTGGATTAATAGTTATACCTGCTACCCTTAAATAGGTGAATGTTTTAAATTGGATGTAATAGGTGCCGATTTATGTAATCTTTGTCACTGCCTCTTTTGACATCCTTATCACATAATCTCCTTTAATGAACTAAATGATTGCAAAAATGAAGGCATCATTCACTATTATATATTTTGTATTGTGCTATGAAAGTTTTTTCCTTACCAATTGGGGGTATACCACATAAGGCCATGCATTTGCATCTTGCAAGTTTCCCTTTTTGAACAATCTCGGATAATCCATTGCTCTTGTAGCTAATAGGTACAAAAAATAGGATGTCATATAGAACCTTTGTTTGTTCTTGACTTCCACCAATTGTTCATCTAAATTCTCACTGAGCATTGAAGCCCAAATAATTGGCATCTTCATTTTTTTGATGGTCTTAATAAAGTATAACATCTATATATTCAAGTGCCCTATTGTTGGTAATCTCATGACTCTACTTAGCAACACTATATAATGTCTAATATCATCTTTTAAATAGCCCCTTTTCATATCTACTTTGCCTTATTTTTTCCTGAGAGGAGACTTATTAATAAGATAAGAAGATTCGATAATTTCTGATACTTCCTCTCCATGCTCTCTATACGACCTTTCTACTTGATGATATGTTAACCTAATGTATTGATCTACTCTTGGAAGATGGAATACCTTCTGTATATTCGTAAGCCTCAGATCTAGGATGATCTCTCTAGATATGTTTTTTACAACTCTTTCCTTTGAAATATAGTTTTCTACTAATACCATAATCAACCATGAAGACTACACTGAAATTGAGTGTGACATTGCATTTACTAGTCCTAATCTAAGAAGTGTAGATACTATAGGGAGCCTTTCATTTAGCTTGTTGCATAGCACCATTAATGCATTCCAATCAATATGACCTAGCTCAATGTCATAGATTTCTAAATATTCATCTTGGAAGTGTGACTTTGATGGAACACCTTGGAATTTGAAGACCACTAGTTTTGGAGCCATCTTTACAGTGAGGAAGGATGAGGAGGAATCCATTTAATCTACCCAAAACAAACATTCATTAATTTGGATGGTTAAAAAATTTAATTAAAACAAACCCTAATTATGAAAAAAAAAACCTAGAAATCATGAATCTCAAAAATTGAGACAAAACACTTGAAAAACCTTCAAAACACCTCTGATGAACAAAAAATGGTGCACCTTGTGCACCTTAACGGTGCACTAGGTATGCCTTTCCTAAAAAAAACTCTCAATACTAAGGGTGTGCACCTAGTGCACCCTTATAGTACCAAAGTAGGACAAGTGTAAAATAAAAGGGTACGCTATGTGTGCACACTTACTACACTTAGGGGAATGTTGAGAGTAGTGAAAGGTGTGCATGTGAGCACCTTTCACTTGGTGAATAGTGTTTGTTAGTTTTTTAAAGTTTTGTTTAAGTTTATTATTGTGTCTTAGGAAGAAAAGGGTGCACCTTGCACACCTTAGATAGATGTGCAAAGTGCACACCTTCTAACATTGTTTTTGTTTATGTTGTGTGTGTAGGTCTCTAAAGATAGAAACCTTTGGAGGTGTGTAGGTGCACTCGTCAGAGGACAAAAGGAGAAAACAATGAGGTAGGAGGGAGGGGCCCCAGGCTTTTATTGGCCTGGGGAAGAGCACACATTTGAAGGTTTGTACCATGCACACTTCCAAAGGAAGTGCTCCCACACTAGTGCCTTTAGTGTACTAGCATACCTTGAAGGGTGTGCTAGGTGTGCCAGTGCACACCTTTGTATTGCAAACTCATTTCCTCTTAAATTCTCCACTTTTTGGCAACTGGGTTTTTCGACAAAGAGCCAGACTAAGCAAAAATACCAAGTAAAACCCTAAAAAGACTCAAACCTTAGACTAGGGATCTAAAAAGCTAAAAAATAATAATACTAGGGGGTCCCCCGTTCCTAGGCAATATTGGGCATGTGTTGTGAAACCACAACAAGCCTGAACTTGTATCTATACCTATACCCATACCTGGTCATGTTCCTATCCCTGGTCTTGAGGCTAAGGTTGATCATGGGATGCCATCTATGAGTACAACATGTGCAAACTAAATGTTAACTTAATATTACAAGAACATAAGGAGTCAATAAGGTGATGACATCTAATTACAAGAACATGTATTCCAATAAGGGGTTGTGATAGATTCTATCATTAATCTAAGGTCATAAGGGGACCTATTAAGTTTTATTTAAGTATTTATAAGGTCTTAAGAGGTCATGTATAAAGTGACAAGAAAGAGAAAGTGAGATAAGAGAGAGAGTGAGGAGAGAGACATTAAGGAGAGTGAAAAAGTAAGGAGAGAGAAAGTAAGAAGAGGGAGAGAAAATGAGAAGAGAGAGAAAGTAAGGAGAGAGAAGTGAGAGGAGAGAGAAATTTGAAGGAGAGAGAAAGTAAGAAGGGAGAGAAAGTAAGAAGAGGGACAAAAAGTGAGGAGAGAGAGAAAGTAAAATAAGAGAGTGAGAGAGAAAGTAAGAAGAGGGAGAGAAAGTGAGGAGAGAGAAAGTGAGATGAGAGAGTGAGGAAAGAGAAAGGAAGGAGAGGGAAGTGAGAGGAGAGAGAGTTCACAGAGATAGAGAGAAAGTTGAAGGAGAGAGAGTGAGGAGAGATAAAGTGACAAGAGAGAGAAAGTGAGATAAGAGAGCTTGAGGGAGAGAGAAAATAAGAAGAGAGAGAAAGTGGAGAGAGAGAGGGGGGAGAAAGTAAGGAGAGAGAAGAGAAAGGAGAGTGAGAGAGAGGAGAAAGTTGAAGGAGAGAGAAAGTAAGAAGAGGGAGAGGAAGTGAGGACAGAGGAAGTGAGAAGAGAGAGAAAGCGAGGAGAGAGAGAAAGTAAGGAGAGAGAGTTCAAGGAGGTAGAGAGAAAGTGAGAAGAGAGAGAAATTTGAAGGAGAGAAAAGTGATGAGAGGGAGAGAAAGTGCGAAGAGAGAGAAAGTGAGATGAGAGAGTGAGAGAAAGTGAGATGAGAGAGCTTGAGGAGAGAGAAAGTAAGAAGAGAGAGAAATTAAGGAGAGAGACTGAAGAGAGAGGGAGGGAGAAAGTAAGGAGAGAAGAGAGAGGGCAAAGAGAGGAGAGAGTTGAAGGAGAGAGAAAGTGATGAGAGATAAATTAAGAAGAGGGAATGTGAGAGTGGGGAGAGAGAGAGAAAGTGAGATGAGAGAGTGAGGAGAAAAAAAGTGAGAAGAGAGAGAAAGTAAGGAGAGAGAAGTGAGAGGAGAGAAAGAGATAGTTCAAGGAGAGAGAAAGTGTGAGGAGAGAGAGTTGAAGGAGAGAAAGTGAGAAGAGAGAGAAAGTGATGACAAGGAAAGTAAGAAGAGGGAGAGAAAGTGAGAAGAGACATAAAGTAAGGAGACAGAGTTCAAGGAGAGAGCATGAGGAGAGAGTTCAAGGAGAGAGGGAAAGTGTGAGGAGAGAGAAAGTGAGGAGAGAGATAATATTCTAGAGAAGAGAGAGAAAGAGAGGGGAGAGAGAGAGAGTTCTTAGATATTGAAGCTACCTTTTTATTTTTTATTCATCTAGAGTTTTAAACCATTTTTTGTTGTTTACATCTAATCCTATTGTTGGTTTTCTACATATAATCATATTTTTGGTTTTCTACATCCAATCATATTTTTGGTTTTCTGCATCTAATCATATTTTTGGCTTTTATTGTTTATCTACCCAACATTATATATTTCTAAACATATTATTACTTCCATTGACTACAATTTAACAATATTTTTTCAATATTTTCTAACATTTAAACTAAAATACAACATTTAAACATAAAATTAATTAATGCATACTAAAAAATAAAATACCCATAAAAAAAAAACTAAATATTCATAAAAAAAACTAAATATTCATTAAAAAACTACTAATCATTCATCAAAATCAACTAAATATTTATTAAAAATAACTAAATAATCATTAAAAATGAAAAACTAAACATGCTTGGTACGTTAAATGCTCGAAGGAGGTTGAAAATGGTAAGCCAAAATGATGATGCAACTAAAGATAGCACAATGTTCATTCCAAGCCCTACTGCAAAACTATTGCTATAATAATAAATGGCGAAATGGTAAAACAACTTAACTTTTAAAAAGTCATTTTTAAGCGATGGCTAGGGTTAAGAAAGGCTTTGCTCGAAGTCCGAGTGGGCCCATGGGCCGCTTGAGCTTTGAGCAAATTCATGCCCAAACCTTCAAGACAAAAACACATCTGCAATTTTTTTTTTTGACAACATTAAATTATGCAGTAACGATCTTCAATGATAATGATAATCAAATAAAATGTTCATATTGGCATTAGGTTAAGGCTATCTTAAGGGAAGGAAAATTACAATTGAATGTGCAAGTATCGAGTTTCAAGGACACACTGGTCATTAATTGACCGCCTTCTACGATCCACAATTGTCATGTATATCCATCTGAGTGGTAAGGAACTCTACCGATACAACATCGTTTAATCGAATGCTTCATTAAACATGGCCATGATGTCAGGGTAATCTCATGTAGCACTACTTGAATCTGTCTTAATCAGGATGTGTTCATCCATTTTCAGTAAGGCCATTACTCACAATTCCCACCATAACTATAATTTAGTAATGGTTTGATTGTTCCTCTATTTCAATTGCTTATCTGATGAAATTCATATCCTTATTTATTATAATTTGCAAGTTATAATTCTAATTGTGGGACATGGTAAAAGACTCAGACTTGATGACTTAAGAAGAAGATATTTCAAGATTTCCTCATATAATGTCTTTACCTTTTTTAGAGTTCTACTAGAAACATAACTAGGACTCGTCTCAAATATATTTACGCACATTTTGAAAGAAAATGTGAAATTTACATATACAAGTATCCTCATAACTTTTTACCATGCTAACTTCTTTACTATTCAATGGACTCTTAACCACTATACTTGTCATGCTTCTTTTTACTCCATCATATTAGCTATCCCATTACTTATTTAAGTGTACTTAGCCCACTGATTACTTTAATTGTTGCATCACACTGACCCCAATATTATTCTTTTTTGATAATTTCATTGACTCCTATAGTCACTTATTAATTCTTACTATCACTGACCCTCAATCTACACCGTGTCATCCAACTAATCCTGTGTGTACTCCAGATCAATTCACTTCTAAATAATTAACTCTAAGGAACTTATTAATTGGCAAAACATTTCTAAGGCAACTACCAAACATCTAATTACCGAAACCCATAGTTTCCCAGTTTGATCTCATATGCTCAGTTACACATCCAAATTCTATCACCCAATTTTTTTTTACTCTTCAACCCTCTACTTATCCTTAATATTTCCTTCCCTTCATAATTTCTAAACAACCCTTGACTCCAATTATTAAGACCTCTTTGTTTCTTCCTAAGTTGGCTACTAATCAAAACAATCTACTAGTTCTTATATACTAGCAATTGTTTTGCCACGTCCATTATCATTTCTTTTCTAATTATTATTATTATTATTATTAATATTATTATTATAATTACTATTATTATTATACCTTCAACTAACTACTATATATATATATATATTCTACCTTACACCCCATCTACTTACCCATCCATACTCAAAATTACTTAACACCCCTTAACCTCTTCTTTTTGATGTCCTAACCAAATCACACTATTTAATTATCACACAATAAATTAAAATATGTTATGCTCATGAATTCCTACTAATCATATTTATCTTATACTAACCTCAAGCCATCCTACTCGTCTCCCTAAACCCAAGGCGCCTAGGTGGCTAAGACATTTAACTTGCCTTTTTACAAAAAGATGTGTTGGTGCAAATTTCGAAACCTCAATGCCCCACATACTAGGCGTGTGTTTTTTGGTTTTTCTTCCCGTGCATAATGTGTTGTTTCCTTTAAACACAAGGAAGCTATGGTTTAATAATGGGCAGCCTTAATAATGAACTTTACCTTTTTTAAAAGTGTGTGCCAAGTTTGAATGGGATGGTGGCTTGTCTAGGGGAGCGTCCCTGACATTGGAAGGATAGAGCATTAAAAGAACAAGACTCCTCCCTTTGGTACGAATTCTTAGGCATGGCAAGTTGTCATAATTTAATATTGCTTTTAACTTCTTGTATGACTGGCCAAATTCCTAGGTGGTGGCCTTAAATTTAAAAAAAGTAATGCAAAGCTTACCTTTCCTCCCTAACAATAGGCACCATCATGGTGGTGTACTTGCTGACTTTTGTCAGCCCAAACTAGTACATGCCTCCCTTAAATTAATGATTTTTTTTTTTTTTTGGTTATGTTTTGTGCATTAGTTTATTAGGATGCTTCCTAGTCTAGTGATTTTATTGCTATTATTATTATTATTATTTTTTGTTTATTCCAAATGATGTGATGGAGACATGCTATGTCACATCATTCCTATGAGACCTATTTGCAACTAGTAAGGTAGGCATTTGTTATGATAAAGCATTTATGTAGGAGTTATATATACTCTTTCATTATTATTTGGTGTGTTTAGACTTTAATGACTATTTAGATTATTATTATATTCCTTTCTATTATGGGGAAGAAATAATTTTTCCTTCCCTATACATTTTCAAGAACACAATTTTGCACCTACAGGACTCACTTTGGAGTTTTTGAGCTATTGCTTCCTTTCTCTTCCAATTCACCAAATATATATTTGGATTGAGTTGATTCTTTTCTTTTCTTTTCTTTTCACTATCAATTTAATTTTATTGGTTTTCATGAAATCAACATCTCATTACATAGATTGCTTGGTTCTCAGGGCCCATATTATCTAATATTATCAATTGCATTACACAGATATTGCTAGTTGGAAGTCAATAATTTAGATACATGTACATCAACACGTAACATTTAGTTTGTTATTGATATCTATTAAACCAATCTATTGAATGCACATTCTTCACATATATATAATTCAAGATTGATCATATAATGCATCTAGTTAATTCTATAAGAATGGAGAATGATAAGATAACAAGGTGCTAGTGTTATTTGCTACTTACTAATGTCTACTATGATACTAAATTCATCTTCCCAATACATTCATTTTCATGATAATGGATCTTCAACAACAATACAATGAAATTCTATCTTCTATATCTCCTTTAACATGCAACAAGCATATCAGAATTGAACATAAGGTGTAGACTCTTCTTGACAACATTACATAATTGTAGAGTTCTCCATTCAAGATGATACACAATCCTTCTAGTGTCAAATGAATAGAAGCAATATCAACACTCTTACAATCACAAAAGAATTCACATAACAAGATGGAGTTCGCTGCTCCATTATCAAACCAACTACAAATGGTATTTCTTCCTCTTATGTAATGAAATCTTCATGACTTCCAAGTATCCAACTGCATCAAAAACCTGTAAAGATCAAAATTATAGAACCATGGAGGCTCACCTCCCAACCTAGGCCTCAAGGAGGCCACCCCCGCGCCAGGGGAAACAAGGCTCAACCGGGATACATTCAAACAACATCACAGCAACAAGAACCAATATGAATAGCACATGTTATCAACACATTTACAATCCCCAACCAAGGCTTGCACAATGATTCATAGATGGAATCATAAACATTGGGTGAAGGTGGGCTCTTCAAAGAGGAGATATCATAACAAAATATATACAACATAGTGCCATTGCATTTTTTCTTATCAAGGCCTTCATAACAAAACATCTCCTCCTCATTCACATAAACCTCCTTGTACCTTCCAAAATAATGACAAAACATACACAACATATTGCCATTGCATTTTGCCTCATCAAGGCCTTCAAAACAAAACATCTCCTCCTCATTCACATAAACCTCCTTTTACCTCCCAAAATAACAAGATTCATGGCCTTAATGGAGCCCATACTCCATGATATCAGCAAATCCTCGTCATGAGGTAATTCTCTCAACTACAATGATGAGCCCAACTTATGCCCTTCACCCAAGGCTTCTCTTCCCTCCCAAGGGTGAGTGAAGCCTTCACACCCAACACAAAATTCAAACCACAACCACAATCTAAGAGAACAAAAACCAAATGCATATAGATTCAACATGCTCACTCAGATAAACAACACTTACAACATGCACCATATGCAAACACATAGATCCTACAAGAAACACTCTTACAATTTCAATCTCTAACTTCCATGAGATGAAAGAAAACATGGCATGAAGCACTAACCTCCTTCCAAGCCATGGTTATGAAATGGTGATGAGGATCTTTCATTCCTTGGCTTCCAAGTTTCCTCTTCCAAAACCCTTTTTGTCTCTACAATTAGATAGTGGGTGAACAACTACTAAGTTTGGTACAAGCTCTCTAAAAATACCTCCACTTCCATCCTCACCCACCCCTCTTACACCTTTGTACCTTTCTACCAATAGGAACTTAACCAAGTGGTGGGATGATGTAAGAAGTCATGTGACACTCTAATTTTCGAATTGCCTTGAAAATGACTAGTTTAGAGGGTCTCCTAAGTCCCCTAGGCCAACTTATGGTTAAATTTATACCCCCAACCTATACTACTACCATGTGGGTGACTTATTTTCACCAAAATAACTCTTGGAAACCACTTTTAGGCTCTCTAAAGTTCCTATCAAATTTAATTTGAATTCCATCATGAAGGTGGCTCATCCTAACACTCTCCAAGGTGGGTTAACTAAATTTCATAATGGGATTAAGTTTAGGTTAAGTGACTTCATGCTCAAAATCCTACATGCCATGTCCTTTACACATAAACAACACAAGTGTCAAACGACACATACAATTAAATACTTTACACATCATGCTGGCACGTCACTAATTAATCATGATCTTTAAACTTATAACACTCATGCACAATCACATTACGAAATAAACACATTACAACGAGGTTTTGAATCTTCCAAAGATTCACCTTGGCTTAACCGTGTTCACATAGGTTTGAACCTTGTTTCCTTGAATAATTTTCATGGTTCAACTTTCCTGCACACTCAACTTAAACATTAGTAGCTCAGTGAAATAATATAAAAATATGTACCAATGAGTGCAGAATAATCCAATATCACATAATTTGCATTACATTTATAATATTTAACTTTCATTTAATCATTTCAATAGAATATTCAAAACATTGAAATATCAAAGTATGTGTAATATTAATCTTTCTAATCATAACAAAATTACCATTGTAAATACCATCACAATCCTTGTCTATCATAACAATGGAACACCAAAGTCATATCCATTAAATCATTAAAACATGTGAAATGGATCTTAGCATTTATGTCATAAGTAAAAATCACTATTGTGTAGACTTGTTACTAGTATCCTTTTCAAATCAACTGACCAAAGTAACATTTCTAACAATGTCCTTTTTATCTTGTTATGAGGTGTGTGTGTGCCCCTAGGGTTAATTTTCTAATGCCATTGAATGTTTCCAATTTATGTCATCATATTTTAAAACCAAACTACGAGTGCAACCAATATGTTTTTTTATCATTTGATCTAAACTCATTGTTATTTTTTATGAGAGTGAATGTTAATTCATCTCCCTAATTGTCTTGTGAATCATACCTTGAATCTTGTGACTAGGTTCTTAGTTTAAACACATTGAATTTCATTTTCATGTGGTCCTATCTGATCGACCTAATTTTATTGGATAGGGTATCAACCTAATAATAATCAAAATCTACATCAGTCTCTAATAGGATCTCATAAATCATTATTAGTAACAAAAGAAATGTTAATCATAACTTAATTAACTCCTAATCATATTTATCTCATCAGATCTATAATAGGATACTAGTGTGGCCTTACAACAAAGCCCATAGCCTCATGCAAAGCCATGTCCACATGGCTTTGAGTGATGCCATGTAGAGGCTTTGACGAAAGCCAAGGCACTGTGCAAAGCTGTCCAGATTTTCTTCCCACTTTTCATCCACTTTGTTCATGATGAAAAGTGGGAACCAATTGTGTGGCCCGACCCCATAGTAATAAATATCATTAGTATGGTAAATCCATTATTTTAAACAAATTTCTCTATAATAATCAGTTAGGAAAATTATTTCCAAGCAATCAAATTTACTCAACTATAATCTGGTCTAATCTTTTCAAACCCTAGCTACTAATTAATTTTTCAAATTCAAGCTTCTCTAACAAGGGTTTTGATTATGATTTCTCCCAAATATTTTAATAACAAAGAAAAATCTTTTCTCTAACAAGGGTTCCAATTTTCATTACATTTTTTTCAATAAGCAATATCGATTTAATAGATACAAAGAATAAAAAGTTTTTGAGAGATTTCCTACAATGACTCTTCAAAACCCTACCTCAATTTAATGTTGTAAATCTAGTAATTGCTCCATGCTTACAAAATTCATGTCTCCCAAAGCCTTTTAAAAAAAAACTTGTCTCTTAATTCCAAAGTTGCTCTACCAAACCTATGTGTGGGGAAGTGAGTTTAAATCTCTTAATAAAGACTCTAACCCTGCCTAGGGTTTTTGGGTACATAAACATGCAAAAGTAGGTCTCATTGAGATAATCTTTTTACTATTTATATATATATATATAATTCATGTGTGCATTCTTAGTTCCTTTAATTGGAATAATGTTTATTTAAATAATTCCCACTCATTTTTTATTAGCAAGATGTTTTAGAAAACTTATCTATTATTTTAACTAATAATAATATTTAAATTTCATTATTTAAATGCAACTTCTAAATTTATTATTGTTAAATAAAATAAATATAGTTACACCAGTTTTAACCTTTATAATTTTAATTGCTTTAATTTTCAAGATTATACTTTTAATTAAATCTTTTAAATTTAAATATTGTATTTAATTTATTTCTCAATTAATTGAATATAATAAAATAATATTTTCTCTCCTAAATCATTTAATAATTTCCTTAGTTGATTTAATTGCACTTTAAAGCCACAAAAGAAACCATATACTCCAATAAGAAAACTTGACTAAAAGACCAAATATGCAATCATACTCAAAGACCAAGATCTTGAATTTGTGTCACCTTGATGAATTCATAGGGGTAGAGAAATGGATACATGTCCTTTATCTTAGGACAAAATAGGCTTGGGTTTAGGATTTGGACTTAATAACTATCTCCCCTCTTTTATCATTAATATACTATGATAGTGCATGCTCATCCTAGAAATTTAGGGAAGTTGATACCTGCTATCTACATTCTGCATAAAAGTCAAATATGTACATATGCATATATATCTAAACTAAATAGGAAATGGTGAGGAGTGGTACATTGTGTAGATCCTGACTAGTAGGTGACTACAACTCCCTCCCTCAACCACACCAAATACATCAAACATAAAGTAAAACATACATGAACACCGTATAGATGCAACTATGTGTTAGAAATGTTTTAGAATAACTGAGAGGGGGGGTGAATCAATTATTCAAGGTCCAAATGTCCAATTCAAAACTTTTCACCAAATAAAATGTGCCCATCAAACTATTCATTCATCCAAGCTTATACTTTCATACTTAGCAAGTTACTGTAAATCAACATGCAAGCATAACACATAAAGAATCAACACATAACATAGTGATTTACGTGGAAACCCAATTTGGAAAAAACCACCAGCAACATGCTACTCCATTATCACTCTTTTGAAGTGATGCCCTATGAAAGGCCTACCCTGTTAAAGGCTACAACAAACTGTTAAATGTGACTTGGTTAAAGGATTTAACCATCCTGTTAGAAGTGGACCTGGTTAGAGGACTTTAGAACATTCACTGTGAATGCCACCTTGTTAAAGGATCTACAAATGGCTATTAAACCAACCTAAGTCCATAGGATTTAACCCTAACTGATACAATTGCTAGAGAGTAACAATAAGGGGTTTTGACCTTATCACAATTCACAACTTATCTTGCAAATCTTAGATCACCCTTCAGCTCTTCACATTGCCTGGCTTTCAGCCTCTATAGCTCTGACAGCTTGCCTTCCTTTCAAGCTTTGTCTCCTTGAGTCTTCATGCTCAATGTACTAGTGCAATCATCTCTCTCTCTCTCTAACCACTTATCGAAGTAGAGTCTTTGTGCTATGTTCTTCCTTCTAGATGTCTTCTCCTTGACACCCTTCAACCACTTCGCAATTTGGGACACCAACAACTCTTGCTTCTTGGTCTATGACTCCTTAAATAGAAGTCTGGTATTGCTTTTCTCGCTCGATTCTTCCCTCCTTAAATTTTGGTTAGAATGGACTAGGTAGGATTCATTGAATCTAACACACATCTTATTTCTTCTAGAAACATCATGAAGAATCCTCTTGAATTTTCTCAAAACATGGTTTACATAGAATTTCGTGCCACCAGCTCATCATCCTTATCCTCCAACTAGTTCACAAAATTCTAGGTAACAACTCTGTCAGCTCAAATTTGGTGAATCTTCAACTTTTAAAATAATGCAGTAGCTCGGCACTATTGAAATTCTAGTGCTTGGCACATACTATGTTACTTGGCATCAACTACATTTTACTAATGCTCGGCACCTATTGTGGATTCACTTGACATCCACTAAGTTTTCCTATTTTCTCAGCTCCTATATCACTTGACACTTGAACTTTACTCAACACCTAAAGTTCACTCAACACACACTAGATTTTGCATTTTCTAGGCTCCAACTAAAAAATTTGCTCAACTCCAACTAGCTTGCTTGGCACTCACTAATGAACTTAGTTAAGCTTTGCATTCAACTTTATTCCAACTTGTTCCTCCATTATTTCTAAGTGTGGCCAACATTTGTATCTTCATGTATGTTATCAATATATCATTTCACCATTGTCTTAACTGATCCTTGTACTTCATTAAAAAATCATAACTCAACCTTTCCCTTAGGTGCTCTTGTTACATCTTATTGATTAAATCCTCTTCATCAATCAACTAAGTGATAGTACTTGGATCTTATAAGCAATTATCATTCCAGCAAGTAGCAAGTTTGACATCAATGACAAAACAATGATTGAAATCATTCTCTATCAACCAACTTCCTCCTTTGCAACAATCTCCCTCTTTGATCTTCAACAATGATCTTTTCAATCAGAATTCCAACAATCTCCCTCTTTGGCATTAATGACAAACCTAACTAATCCACCATTAGACCAAACTATTTAACCGAGTTTTGAAAATACTAACTAGGTTAAGATAGTAAGTCAAATGCCAAAAAAAAAAAATGTGTTACCATTAGTTTTCACTTCTCCCTTCTCTGATCTGTATCTTGATTACTTTACTTTTGCTTCTCCCTCTTAGCTGCTATTTCCTTACACTTTGTTTTTGTACTGCTCATGTCTTCCTTTTGCATTATTTCTCCCTCTATCTATTTGATATTTCTCCCTCTTTCTCTAGATTTGATTAGTTTGTTTCTACACTTTCTCCCTCTTTGATAGTAATTCCAAAGACACATTACTTCAACATCTTATCATGCAAGTATAGCTTTTTCTAAAATTTTCACTTTCTCCCTCTGTCACCTTACTTGTGACTAATGTGTAACTTCTGCACTTTGACTACTTCAAGCATAAATCCTAAAGTAAGTATCCTCTACATCAATTTGTAATATTTCAACAATCAATTCATTTGATGCAGCGCAATCTTGTTTTATCTTAAGTAGCCTTAGCTAGGGGTATTACCCCTAACTTACCTCTAAGATATTCAAAAGAATCTTTAGGTAGTGCTTTTGTAAAGATGTTAGCAATATGTTCCTTTGAACTAACATATTCCATTTTCACTTGCTTGTCCTCCACCAATTCTCTTACATAGTGATACTTGATTGCAATATGATTTATTTTAACATGCATTATAGGGTTCTTTGATATGTTGATAGCACTTGTATTATCACAATAAAGTATCACAAGCTTAGTTACCTCTTCTTTCATACCTTGTAGCAAATATTTGATCCATACATTATTGGTGCAATTGATAGCAGATGCAACATATTCAACTTTTGCTATGGACTATGAGGTACAACTTTGTTTTTTTCTAGTCCAAGTAACCAATCTCTTCCCTAATAAAAATGATCTTCCACTGGTGCTCTTTCTATCATCAATGTTACCTCCCCAATTGGAATCAATGTAGGCTCTCAACTCAAACTTTTCACTTTTCTTGTAGTACAAACCAAAGTCATCAGTTCCTTTTAGATAACTCAGTATTCTCTTTACTGACATCGGATGATTTTCTCTTGGATTTGAAGAAAATATTGCCACTATTCCAACTGCTAATGCAATGTTTGGCCTACTATGTACAACATACTACAACGTTTTAATCATTGATCTGTACATTGTCTGATTCACTTCAGCTGACTCATCATTCTTGGATAACTTATGTCCAATTACCATTGGTGTGCTTACTGGTTTTGAATGTTCTAATCCAAATTTCTTAAGTATCTCCTTGATGTATTTGGATTGAGTTAGAAATATGCCATACTTTAGTTGATGTACTTGCAATCCAACAAAGAATTTGATTTCCCCAAACATTGACATCTCAAACTCATGTTTCAAAATCTTTTCATAGAACATCTTTTCCTCCAAATATTATATCATCAACAAAGATTTTAGATATCAAAATCTCTTTACCTTCTTCTTCTTTGATGTATAAGTTGTTGTTGTCATCTATTCTCTCAAATTCTATCTTCACAAGATACTTGTGCAACCTCTCATACCATGCTCTTGGTGCTTGCTTCAGACCATAGAGAGATTTGTGCAATTTGCAAACCATGTTCTTGTTCTTGTTATCAACAAATCCCTCTGGTTGTTCTATGTAGACTTCCTCTTCCAATATATCATTCATAAAAGTAGACTTTACATCCATTTGGTAGACTTTGAAACCTTTGTATGCAGCATATACAAGTAGTGTTCTTACTCCTTCCATTCTTGCAATAAGTGCAAATGTTTCCCCATAATCTAATCCTTCTTCTTGTGCATAACCTTTATAGAATTATTTCTTGTTATCTCACCATTCTCATCAGGTTTGTTTTTGAAAACCCATTTTGTACCAATTACATTTTTATTAGTTGGTCTAGGAACTATGGTCTAGTTTTTTTTTTTCAATCTGGTCTATCTCCTCTTTCATAGCTTTATACCAGTCATCATCTTGTAGTGCATCTTTCACTATTTTAAGTTCCATATTACTCATTAGACATGATTCATTTCTTAGTCTGTTCCTTATCATTGGTCCGGTATCCTTGTCCCCAATGATTTTTCCTACAAGGTGATGTCTTCTCACATACTTGGCTAATCTAGGTTTTGTCCTTCTTTCCATATTTGATCCTTTAGCTTCAAAGTCATTTTTCTCTTTTTCATCTAGTATTTCATCATCTCTTCCATGTGTACTAATTTGATGGGGACACAACCCAAGCACAGAATGGACACAACGGGAAAGGAGAAATTTTATTAACTATGAAAATATACTAGTACATTCAATACAGAGAAAATAGACTTTGAAACATGCCCTAAGGGCTTACAATAGTATAAGTCTGGAGATAATTTCTCCTTTTAGTACCTCCTCTCAAACTCCACTCCGAACTGCCTTTTACAATGCCAAAAATTTTCTTAAATAGAACCCCAGAGGGTTAAAGATTAGGAGTACATTCTAGAAAGTGCTAGTTGGCATCCACTGACCAAAAACAAGGCTCCAGGAGCTACGTTAGAAGTCGACACAAATCTAGAAGAGTCCAAAAATGGTAATCAAACTTTCAGGAGGCATAACTTTCGAACCATAGCTCCAATTGACGAACCGTTTACATTTTCAAAAAGCTCTCGAAGTGCTCTATAGCCCTATGGACTAGCTTCACTCATCCCCCATTTTGCGACCCTTTTTGAGGTCATTTAATGCCCCTAACCTGACTTTGAAGCATTCTTAGGATGTCTCCAGAAACCAAAAAATTGTGATAACTTTCAAACCGTGGGGCCTTTTGACCTGATTCTTTTTCTGGAATGCTCTAAATTACAATGAAAATCATCTAGCCAATTTACACCTTCTAGTTCACCAAAATAATGGATCAATTACATACTCTCTCTTTTTTTGGCATTTACATGTATCCCAAGGTGTTCAAATACTCTATCCTAGAACACTGATAGTGGAACTGTGAGAGTTGGAACCTTTATTTGACCCAAATAGGTATCCAGAAATGAAAACACATGAAACAGAAACTAAGTCTAAGTACATTTTTTTTTGGTTGACACAAGATTGCCCTTATACCTCTGGATGCTCTTGCATCATAATTTTAGAGTTAGAATGTTCAATTTCTTCATTCTGCAACTCGACTTTTGAATGCAGCTCGACATTCATTGGTTGAGACTTGGTTGATACTGAAATTTGTTGTTGACTTTCAACTTGATTGGTATCAACATCTTCAATAGTCATTCCTTCATAGAAGTATACAAAGGATGTATAATCTTCTAATTTCTTGGATTCATCAACTTGGACCTCTACATGCTCATCAAAATTTACATTTGTTCTCTCCACAATCTTGTTAGCATTAGTATTCAAACACTTATATGCTTTTCTTCTAGTGGAGTATCCAAGGAATATGCCTTCATCACTCTTTGCATCAAACTTGCTATTTATAGTATATTTAAGAATATGGCATTTATAACCAAATACTTTGAAATGTTTTACATTAGGTGAGTAACCATACCATAATTCAAAAGGTGTTGCATTTGTTCCTTTCTTGACTTGGACTCTGTTCAGGGTGTAAATAGTAGTACTTATAGCTTCTCTCTAGTACTTTAGAGTAACATTTTTCTCCATCATCAAGCTCTTGGCATAGTTTATTACTAACCTATTCCTTCTTTTAGCAATACCATTCTGAGGTGGAGTTCTTGGTGTTGATGTTTGTCTCTTTATTCCTTTATCATTGCAGAATATCTCAAATTCTTTTGATCTAAACTCACCTCCTCTGTCTAATCTAAGGCACTTCAGACTCTTTCCTATTTCCTTCTCAACTCTAGCCAAATACCACTTAAACATTTGAAATGTATCAGAATTTTTCTTTAAAAACATGGCAATCATCATCCTAGAATGGTCATCTACAAATAGCATTATGTATATGTCTCCTTGGTAGCTTTTTACTTCTATTAGACCACATAATTCTATATGGACTAGCTCTAGTACTTCTTTAGAAGTGTAGGTTTTTCTTTTGAAACTAGACTTGGTCATCCTTCCTAGTTGACATTGTTTGCACATTATATTTTCTAGTTTCTTCAGTTTTGGCAACCCCTTGACTTTCTTCTTTTTGCTGATGCTTATCAGATTGTCAAAGTTAACATGACACAATCTTTTATATCATAACCAAACATCATCAAATCTAACATCAATACAAGTTGCATCATCCATATCTAGGTAAAAAAAGTTACTCCTAGTTTGTTCACGTTTTCCTATTAGACTTCCATCAATGTCATAGATTTTGGCAGTTTTGTTTCCAAATTATACTTTGCAACCTATATTGCCTAACTGTGATACACTCAACAAATTATAGTTCAATCCTTCAACATAGTATGCATTATCACATGAATTTTTCTCTATAAGTTTAATAGAACCTTTTCCTTTGATTTGGCATGGAGCATCATTTCCAAATCTAACACTATTTCTATCATATTGAGTAAAGGTAATAAACTTACCTTTGTCTCCTGTCATCTTATGTGAACATCCACTATCTATGATCCACTTGTCATTTTTGTTCACATAGGTTACCAGTGTTGATGCTTCATCTTCATCTGATTCATCCTTCATGGCCACATGGGCTACTTCATCATCATTCTCATCAAAAGCTTCTTCAACAATGTAGCATCTTTTGCCTTTGTCCTTGTAATCTCTGTTATCATCTTCTCTTTTGTTCTTGTACTTGTTCCCTTCCTTGAAGTTTTTTTTTCTGTGTACACCTTGTAGCAATATGTCCTACTTCATTACAATTAAAACATATGATAGTTAGCTTACCTTTGAATTTACCTTTGCCTCTATGGAATCTTCTAGCTAGTAGTGCTTCCAATTGTTTCACATCTTCCTCATCTGTGTTGTTGTCACTAGATGCATGTTTTCCTTTTCTACTCTTCTTCTTAGATTTCACCTCCTTAATGTCTTTCATTGTTATCTTGGCCTTGAAAGCAGATTCGAGGTTCTTAGGTCTATAGTTATCAAAGTTGGATAGCTCAAATGTAGTAAGTCTTCCCACTATACCTTCAAAGGTTAGTGTGTTTCCTTGTACACACCTTAGCTCTTGGATGGCTGAAACTCTAATAGCATAGATAGGGAGTAAGGTTCTCAAGTATTTGCTATTGATAGTTTCTTCTTCCAATTGACCACCCAAACTTCTTATTACACTTACTAATTTTTTCTTTATGGAGCCATATTGAGCAGCATTTTCTCCTTCCTCCATTTTCATGTCATCAAACTTTTCTCTGAGGCTTTCTCTTTTTTCTCTTTGAACATTCTGATCTCCTCCATAGATATCTGTTAAGGCTTTCCACATCTTGAATGTAGTGTCACATCCTTTGATGTCATCAAATTCAGCATAGCTGAGTGCAGAGGCAATCTCTAGCATTGCCTAATTATGCTTCTTCCTTTTGCTTAAATCATCTACAGAAAGGGGTCCAGCTGGGTCTACATGTTCCACTCTAATTGAGGTTTTTGCATAGTCACCTATTGATCCAAGGTACAACTTCATTAGAATTTTCCATGAAATGAAGTTGTCTTTGTTGAGCTTGGGAACTTCTCTCTTAGACATCTTGATCTTCTTGCTTCTAGTACCTTTGAACTAAATTAGACAAATGCTCTAATACCAATTGTTAGAAATATTTTAGAGTAACTAATAGGGAGGTGAATCAATTATTCAAGGTCCAAATGTCCAATTCAAAACTTTTCACCAAATAAAATTTTCCCATTAAACTATTCATTCATCCAAGCTTATACTTTCATACTTAGCAAGTTACTGTAAATCAACATGCAAGCACAACACATAAATAAATAACACATAACATAGTGATTTACGTGGAAACCCAATTTGGGGAAAACCACCAGTAACATGCTACTCCATTCTCACTCTTCTGAAGTGATGCCCTTTGAAAGGCCTGCCCTATTAAAGGCTACAATACATTGTTAGATGTGACCTGGTTAAATGATTTTACCACCTTGTTAGAAGTGGACCTGGTTAGAGGACTTTAGAACATTCACTTGGAATGCCACCTTGTTAAAGGATTTACAAATGGCTATTAAACCAACCTAAGTCCATAGGATTTAACCCTAACTAATACAATTGCTATAGAGTAACAATAAGGGGTTTTGACCTTATTATAATTCACAAATTATCTTGCATACCTCATATCACTCTTTAGCTCTTCACAATGCCTTCCTTTCAGTCTTTGCAGCTCTAATAGCTTGCCCTCCTTTCAATCTTTGTCTTCTTGAGTCTTCATGCTCAATGTACCAGTACAATCATCTCTCTCTCTCTCTCTCTCTCTTTGACCACTTATTGAAGTAGAATCTTTGTGCTCTATTCTTCCTTCTCCTAGATGTCTTCTCCTTGACACCCTTCAACCACTTCACAATTTGGCACACTAGCAGCTCTTGCTTCTTGGTTTGTAACTCCTTAAATAGAAGTCTAGAATTGCTTTTCCTGCTTGATTCTTCCCTCCTTTAATTTTGGTTAGAATGGATTAGGTAGGATTCATTGAATCTAACCCACATCTTGTTTCTTCTAGAAACATCATGAAGAATCCTCTTGAATTCACTCAAAAAATGGTTTACATAGAATTCTATGCCACCAACTCATCATCTTTATCCTCCAACTAGCTCACAAAATTATATGTAACAACTCTATCAGCTTAGATTTGGCAAATCTTTGACTTTTAAAATAATGCACCAGCTTGGCACTATTGAAATTCTGGTGCTCGACACATAATGTGTTACTTGGCATCAATTGCATTTGACTGATGCTCGGCACCTACTATGGATTCACTTGGCACCCACTAAGTTTTCCTGTTTGCTTGGCTCCAACTAAAAAAATTTCTCGGCTCCAACTAGCTTGCTTGGCACTCACTAATGAACTTAGTTAAGCTTTGCATTCAACTTTATTCCAACTTGTTCCTCCATTATTTCTAAGTGTAGCCAACATCTGTATCTTTAAGTATGTTATCAATATATCATTTCACCATTGTCTTAATTGATCCTTGTACTTCATTACAAAATCATAACTCAACCTTTCCCTTAGGTGCTCTTGTTACATCTTGTTGATTAAATCTTGTTCATCAATCAACTAAGTGATAGTACTTGGATCTTATAAGCAATTGTCATTCTAGAAAGTAGTAGGTTTGACATCAATGACAAAACAATGATTGAAAACATTCTCTATCAACCAACTTCCTCCTTTGCAACAATCTCCCTCTTTGATCTTCAACAATGATCTTTTCAATCAGAATTCCAACACTATGGCGTAAGCAACCATAAAACTATATATAAATCATTCATATCACTATCATCATGAAAATACTAAAATTATTATATGAAGTATATAAAATATCATCATAAAAAGAATAACCGTGTTCAATGATAACACATGAAATATCTGAGTGTAAAGTAGCTCATCAAATATATGATCAAAATATGTATATAGTAAAAACCAATCAAATAACCAAGTAATATTAAATCAAATCACATAATCATGTAAACTGGACTAGAAGAATTTGGTAATATAACATAAAGAAAACTAGGGGTATGCACTACATCCTCCTCCCTAGATTTAGGCTTACTTCCGAAAGCCTATAAACAACTAGGGATATAAATCCTATAATCTATATGTGTCAACCCATGTAGCTAATGAATCATTAGTAGGGTCCCATTGGACCCTTACCTACTCTATGGTTTGACCCTTGAGGGTCAAATCTCATTGTTGAAGAATGTGCACAGACTCCAAAGTTGGCTGCATGTCCTCTACCTATAATTCATTCCAATCAAGAACATGTATTACATCACCAATATATTGCCTAAGAACATAAACATGTAAAACAACATGTACATGAGCTAACCTAGGAAATAGTGTAAGACAGTAGTAAACTAGACATATCCTCTCAAGAATCTCAAATGGTTCCACAAACTAAGGTGCTAGTTTTCAACCCTTCCCATAATGGATCAGGCTCTTCTATAGATGCACTCTCAAGAATACTTTCTCTACAACAACAAACATCTTATCCATCCTATGAGCATCTATATACTTGTTTTTCCCATTTTGTGCTATAGAAACATGCTCATGGATGTGCACTACCTATTTCTCCATATCACAAAGAATCTTAGGACCCAATAGAATGTGATCCTCTAAATTGTCTCAACTCAATGGTGTACGAAAGGGATGAACATACAAAGCCTAAAAAGGTGTCATCACAATCGAACTATAATAACCATTATTATAAGAAAACCCCACTAGATAAAGATTTTCCTCCCAAAGAGTTGGCCATTCCATAACATACATCCTCAACATATCTTCCAAACATGATTCACTCTCTTTTATTTTCCATCTGTCTCAGGATCATATGCTAAGATGAAGTTCAATTGCACTCCAAGATCATGTCGCAAACAAGTCCAAAATGCCCGTGTGAATAAAGGATCCCTATCTAAAATGATCTTTCAAGGGATACCAAGCCATCTCACAATATCGTACATAAAGATGTTGGCTACTAAAGCCATTGTATAGGATGGCCTTATTGATGAAAAGTGTGCCATCTTAGTCAATTGATCAATGATGACCATGATAGCATCACGTTGATGGTAAGTCATGTATAATCCCATAATGAAGTCCACAAACATAATATCCCACTTCTATGAACGAATGAGATTATGTTGTAGGATTCTTATAGGATATTGGTGCTCCACCTTAACTCTTTGGCACTCAAGACACCTACATACAAAATCAGCATTATCATGCTTCATACTCATTCAATAGTACAAGTATCATGAGTTTATGTGCATCTTCTTAACCCCTAGATATTTTGAGTAGGGTGCACAAAGGACCTGAGATAGGATCAATGTACAAATATCATCAAATGGTGGTAGAAAATTCCTCAATGTATGACATAAGAGCACATCTAACTCTAGGATATAGTCTAAAAATCTGCCCTCCAAAAGTATGTCTAAATCAATCTCAATGCTCACTTCCTGATACCAAGTGTCTATAGGAAGTGTTTGAAGGATACAACTCCTCAAGTCCACACTAAGAGTCTACATATATGTCTCATGTCTATTTTGAATCAAATCATTATATATCATTTTTTCCTTCCCTTGAATAAACTTCACCTCGAATTCATATTTGAATAAAAACTCCATCCAATACCCCTGCCTAGAACTCAGATTAGGTTGCATGAAGATATACTCTAAATTGCGGTGATTGGTGTGAAGCTCAAAATGATTCCCCGACAAGAAATGTCTCCATATTACTATGGAATAGAAAATTGTTTCTAGTGCAAGATCATGTGTGGGATAGTTCACCTCATGATCCTTGAGCTTGTGAGACTCATATGCAATCACACGTCCTTCTTATATAAGAATGACTTTAATCCCTTTTAGAGAAGAATTAGTACACACTAGAAACCACCTACTAGATAAGGTATTGCTAGAATTGGTGTGATATTCAAAAGCTCCTTGATCTTTTGGAAGGCCTCTTTGCACTTCTCTATCTAGAAAAACTTATTCCCCTTTCTTTGGAGGGAAGTGATAGGGTATGCAACTCTAGAGAAGTTTCAAAAAAATATGTGATAATATCTAGCCAAACCCATGATGATATGAATCTCAAATACAATAGCGGGTAGGTCAATCTAAAATTTCCTAGATATTTGTGGGATCCTCTAATATATCATCTCCTAAAATAACATGTCTCAAATATTGTACCTCAAAATAAAATAATTTATACTTCGTTGAATTGGCATACAAATGATTGTCTCTAAGGCACTGAAGGACTAACCATAGATGTTCCTAATGTTCTTCATCAGATATAGAATACATCAATATTTTGTCCAAGAACACAAGTACAAAATAGTCTAGGTAAGGAAAAAATACCCCATTCATCAAGAACATGAATATTGATGGAGCATTCATCAAACCAAATGGAACCATTGTAAACTCATAGTGTCCATAGCAAGTATGGAAGGCTATCTTACATATGTCAACATCATAAAGGCATAGTTAATGGTACCATGACTTCATATTTATATGAGATAACACTTTATCTCCCTTGATATGGTCAAACAAGTCATCAATCCTTGGTAAGGGATACTTATTATTAATTGTTGCCACGTTCAATTGTCTATAGTCAATGCAAAAGTATAATGACCCATCCATCTTCTTCACAAAGAATACATGTTATTCCCATGGAGAAATATTGGATCTAATAAAAACTTTAGATAAAAGGTCCTCTAGTTGTAGACACAACTCACTCAACTCCTAAGTGGTCATCCCGTAAGGCTCTCTAGATATGGGTATTGCTTCTGTGATGAGATCGATGCACAAATCAATGTCCCTTTTAGGTGGCATTCTTTGGATCTAACTGGGAAATACATCAATAAACCCTTGTAAGATGAGACAATCTAGGGCCTTCCCTTCAAGTTCTTCTTCCTCAAGTTTACTCACAATAATGGAAAACACTTGACAACCCTTTTAGATGCTTAATTTAAGTTGCATTGTAGAAATAATACAAAGGGATATAGGTCTCTAGATGCCTACAATCTTGGAGTCCTAGTCATCCTTACACTAAATAGTCTTCCTCTTATAGTCAATGTTAACTCCATGTGATCCTATCCAATCCATGTCGAACACTATGTCATACTACCTAAGTGGAATAACTCAAAGGTCTACTATAGTAATGAATCCTACTAGGTCCAACTTGCATTGGTGTGCTAGATAGCATGTAGCTACCCTAGCTCCTAAATATGTTCCACCTACCGATCTATGTCTTTCTTAATGGCCTCAAGCTTGCATTTGACTACTATAGAAGATGATATGAAAGATTCTATAGCAACATAATCAAACATAATAGAAAGAGGTACACCTTTGATCTCTTCTTTAGTCTCAAACATGGTGCCATGGTGATCTACCTAGCAGTGATCCACTATTGAAAAAATTCCACGTGATCTCCTGACATCACCTACAATAGGATTCGATGCTTCTAGCCTCTATCTATAATTTTGAGAAGTGTGTAGCTGGCTACAATAAACCCAACCTATCCATGTGACCACTACCATCTAGAGGTGCATTGGATTGTTGATGGCTACCCCTACTAGAAAAATATTGGGTACTCCATCTAGGTTGATTGTATTGATTATGTTTAATGCATTGAGCATTAAGAAGTTCCAAGAGTCAGAACCACCACAAGTACTCTAAGTTGGAGGAAAAGACCCCCTCTACTGTGGTTTTTTGTGTTGTTGACTCTAGTTACCTCTAGAGAAAGGACACTTTCTATTACTTCCTACTCCATGCTTTTATGTGCCCTTGGACCTTGATGACCCATGTCCACTAGCAAGTGCTCCCACAAAACCACCATTTCTTGAAGTGATGTTTTTTATCAACATGCATGGCCTAATGAACCACCTTTGTAAAGGTCTTAGGTTGGAATAACTTCAAACCTCAATGATGTAGTTGTTCAGTCCATGTATAAAGTATTGTACCATTAGTGGCTATGTGTAGGATCATGGTGTGCCAAAAGTGGTGATGTGAAAAAAGTGGGGTTTGAAAATGTCTAAAAGCATTTCAAGATCCGCTCTCTAACTTTTTTCCACCCATCCTAATACCAAGGCTAAAATTTTTGGGCCAAGCCTTTTCAGGTATCCGATTAGTTATCGAGTATCTAATATGAAATCAAATGCCCAAAACCTGTGACATAGATTTAAAAAGAAAAAAACCTGAGAGCCATTTTGATTGCATTTTTTTGCATTTTATTGTTGTGCTCCATCCGGGTATTGAATTTTTGAATAGGTATCAGTTAAAGCTTTTTTTTTTTTGGATTTTTTAATGATCTAAATGAATATTATTATAATTAGTAATTTTAAATAGAATTTGTTAAAAATTAGGTTTTTTTTAATAGAAATTGTTGAAATTTACGTTGTTTTTAATAGAAATTATGTTTTGCAAATTAATAGGTATGGCTGACCCAAATGATGATACTGAGCCAAGAAACAATGTTCCTCATAACCCTCCACCAAATGATCTAGTACCCCCTCACAACCATCCACCAAATAATCCCCTACCCCCTCAAAACCCTCCTCGAATTAAAGATTTGATATTTGAAAATCTCACCGAACTAAGGGTTTTGCGAACCACATATAACAATATACTTGCATAGGCTCCCATGTTATCCATGTTAAACACCATAGTGGATAATATTGAAACACTTACTAATGAACACAATGATGTTATTCACTAGTGTGAGCAAATGCATGTCATGTTTGATGATGGGTTGGACTATGATGAGGTTGTGGCCCTAAATATAACTAAAGATGATATAATTAGCCTTTTTGCAAACCCAAAAATTAGTAAACAAGTAGAACACACAAAGCCTAAATTATCAATTAAATGCTTCACAAATAACAGTATGTGTGTAAACTTTTGGGATTATTCATGGATGGTTTTTGACATCCCTCCACACAGAAATTTAGAGGTGACATTCTATTTCATTAAAAAATTGTATACCAAATTTGTGTTGCACCTCAAGGTGAACTATTCAAGCACGAGGCCCAACATGGGTGTAGGAGGAGGAGCTCCTCAGAATAGACCCTTTTCCTAGTGGAATAAAGCTAACACTTTTGTCCCCCTACTGATGTCTCCCCCCTATTCCAATGCAATATCCTGATATCATTTCAGAGGCTAGCTCTCAGACTATTATAGCCCTCCATAGATTGAGTAGCCTATTGATATCCCAAGCTAGGTCAGTGTAGTCTCCCCATGTTGATGATGTTGGTACAAATTCATCATTGGCGATCTCATTACATGTTTATGTGCCCCATACTTGCATAACATGAAAGAATATTTGTTTGAGTCCCATAGCTGATCTTTCTGAGTATCAGTTTGTATTTGAGGAGGATACACCAAACATGTATATAGAGGCTACACACGCTAATGTAAGAAAGGAGGGGCATGCAAAGGCATGCAATCCTTCTGTGTTGGTACGTGTATAACTTTTTTGTTACAACATATGCGATTTAAAGTTAATCTTTATAATAGAGTAATTTTGACCCATACTAACTTATACATGTATGTGATCTTCATTCATGTTTAGTTGATGACTGAGGAGGAGCTCAAATAGGTTGATAATGTCATGCTCTCAACTATTTCATTTGGCCTTGAGACATCTATGGTACATTATGTTATGTTCTCATTTTTTTTCTATTTGATATTGGAGCATATATGGTTTATAATCTTTCTTTTCTCTTACAAGTATCACCCACCAGTGGAGAGTAGAGTGTGAGGGGTGAGGCACAACCCATTGACAAGGGAAATGTAATTAGGTACTTTGAAAGTGATTAAATATTGATGCATTCTTGTAAAAAGTATGTGGTAATGAAATTTAATTACATTTTTTATTATGCAAGGCATGTCCATTGGTAATGAGTCTAGGCAGATTTGGCATCACAAACCCTCTAGCATTTCCATTTACAGTGAGAGACCCATCATATGTATAAGTATCATTTATTTTTTATTTTCCTTATTTTCATAAATAAATTCAAAATTGAAGTGATATTAATAACTAGTATTTTGTATCTCATAGGAAACACCTAGTGCATAGGACGTTGGATGCTAAAGTTTTGTATCTTTACTGATGTAGCCATTATATCGAAAGGATGTTAGGATTTAACCATGGACAAAAATAAAAACTATATGCAAATATAAACAATATCATAAAATAATAAATCACATAGAAAAGAACACAAGTCACCAAGATTTAATGTGGTTCACCCAATCCCTGGGCTACATCCACCAAACAACAAGTCCAATATTATTACAATCTAGTGATTACAACCTAATTACAATTTGTAATCCCTTACAGCTCAATACCACCATAAGAAGAAATTTTTGCATCACACCTTATGAAAAAATCCCAAACCCTAAGCCCTTTTGATACAAGTATTTTTTCCACTTTAGGGTTAAAACTAGTTACAACATGTTGGCCATAAATTGGCAAATATAAGCAATAGCCAATTGGCCAATATTAGCAATTAGTGAATAGTAGCCAAAAAAAAAAAAAATTTATGAAGTATGTACAGTACTTCCCTGATTAGTCACCACAAACTAATAGAGGAGGAGTCGAAAGAGGTAATTTGTAGTTTGAATTCTTGATTATATGTTATAAATTTAGTATTCTATGAATTATAATGTTATAGTTTAAGTTGTAGATTCAATTGAAAAAAAATACTTGAATATATACGGGCCACAATCAATGAGGTTCAAGCATTATTGAGGATATATAAGAGGACTCCTAATTAGTGTAGGAGGTTGATGAGAGAGGTATTTATGTTGAAAGTTTAATACTAAAAATCTCCATTAAAAAAAGGATCATTATGAATTTGAGTAATTCAATGTTAGATACATAGAATCATATAAATTTAATAGTCTAACATTGGGTTTTCCTTTTTTGTTTATGCAAGAGGCATCCAATCCACCTAGTGTAGTGAAGAGGCTGCATTTTGATCATCCACTAGTAGCATAGGATAGTATAGTTGTCATAGGATGCGTCACGAGACATTTTGAGATGGCATATGCTACATTGTATACATAAACATTGATATTACACACATTCTAATGGCATGATCAACCCCATTATGTATATGGATCTATGTATTTTGATATACATTTGCATAATTTATCTATGGATACAGTAACTTTGATATATATTTGTGAAATTTTTCTATGGATACATGTATTGTGATATATATTTTATTCATTTATGTGCATAATGATATACATATTAATTTAGTATAGTATTGTTCAATTTATTGTGGATCATGTGTATTGTTCATGTTTATGGAATATCACTCATTTTGATCATGATTTTTATATTCGATTCAAATGTAATAATTTGTGAATAACATTTTAACAACCTTTATTATCAAATTTTAATGCAATGTTTAATTTGAAATGATCTATGTAATCCCTTAAGATGTCACTATGGTTCACCCACCCAAACACACTTAGAGCACCTTGGAGACTCTTTGGTATGGGGTGGCCATGAATGATGGAGGCTCTCTGTAGCTAGAACAAGAGTGTCAATAGGGTTCACCCGTCCATATGGAGCTAATGGCACTAACAATATGATGACAAGATTAGCGGTTTCAAAGTTACTCAGTGGCGTACCAATGAATTGAGGCACACTATGAGTTTTGGCACAGAGTGAGATTGTTGTCTGAATCCAAATGAAATGTGATCTTTTAGAAATGAGATAGGTTATTGTAGGCCTCATCATAATAATCCTATAGCATTTAACATTTCACAATATCCCCCATGAGCTTTGAGTTATGACCCTTGGAAGATTGACCTCAAAATGCACTTAGAGCACCTTGGAGACTCTTTGGTACAGGGTGGCCATGAACAATGGAAGCTCTTTATAGCCAAAAAAAGACTATCACTAGGTTTCACTTACCCATCCAAAGCTAATGGCACTAATTATTCAATGCCAAGTTTAGCAGATTCAAAGTTACATAGTGATGCACCTATGAACTGAGGCAGACTATGAGTTTTGGCATTGAGTGAGATCGTTGTGCCAAATCAAAATAGAATATGATTACTAAAAAATGAGATAGGTTATTGTACGCCTCAACATGACCATCATGTAGCATTCAACATTTCATCCATAGCCCCAACGAGCTCCAAGTTATGACCCTCAGAAGATCAACCTTGAAATGCACTTAGAGCACCTTGGAGACCCTTCAATATGAGGTGGCTGCGAATGATGGAGGCTCTTCGCAGCTAGAAAAAGGGTATCAATAGGGTTCACCTATTGATCTAGAGCTAATGGCATTGATAATTTGATTCCAAGATCAATAGTTTCAAATATATGCAATGATTCACCTATGAAATGAGGCACACTACAAGTTTTGGCATCAAGAGAGATCATTGTGCCAAATCCAAATGGAATGTGATCTCTTGAAGATGAGATAGGCAATTGTAGGCCTCAACATGATCATCATATAGCATTTAACATTTTACTGATAACCCCCATGAGCTCTGAGTTACAACCCTTGTAAGATCAACCTTGAAACACACTTAGAGCACCTTGGAGACTCTTTGGTACGAGGTAGCCACAAACAATGGATGCTCTCTGTATTCAAAACAAGGGTGTCACTAGGGTTCAACCACCCATCCATAGCTAATGACATTGATGATTTGATGACAAGATTAGCAGTTTCAAAGTTATGAAGTGATGCACCTATGAACTGAGGCACACTTTGAGTTTTGGCATCAAGCAAGAATGTTGTGCCAAATCAAAACATAATGTGATCTCTCAAAAATGAGATAGGTTATTGTAGGCCTCATCATGAACATCCTATAGAATTTGACATTTCATTGGTATCCCCCAAGAGCTCTGAGTTATGACCCTTGAAAGATCGACCTTGAAATGTACTTAGAGAACCTTGAAAACTCTTCAATACAAGGTGGCTTCAAATAATGGAGGCTCTCTACAGCTGGAACAAGGGTATCACTACGGTTAGTATTAAGTAAAAACATTAAAAACATTATTTTTTACCTCTCTTAAGTTTTTGGCATTGGGCACAGTGCAATTTTGGTGTTAGTATGTATTAAAATCATCATTTTTTAGGTCCCTCCACATAAATTGGATTAAGGAAAAATATCTTTGATTCTTACCTTAAATCAACAAGCTTACATTTTAAATATCTCAAGTGTTTCATCATTATTACATCAATACACAACTATCAAAAATTGTTGTCTCAAAAATAGTAGTGTCAAAAATCATAGTGTCAAAAATAGAATAGATTTTTCTTCATTCTGCTCCTTATTTAGTTTATTATCTTCATGCATGGCTACTCTTCATGATGTACCTACATTCCAATATCATAAAAAATATTTGTAACTTATCATATTAAACAAGATAATCATTGATTCATCAAATCATTATGAACAAAAGAACATAAGTAAATATACCTAGTCGAGTGTTCTTGTAGAGTCCTCTCTCTATTTTAGTGTGTCCAATATGGCTTCATGATCGGCATAAGTAATAGTAAAAACTTATTTTACTTTTTGTCTTCGTTGATGCTTCAACAAATTTACATTTTTTGCTACAATAAGATGTGAATATATGAGAATTGTTTTGTGCTTCTGATAGTCTTTGAATGCAAGAATTCCATTCCTTTTAAGAATGTACATCTGTAGCCATGTTCCAATAACAACAACTAAACTAGTAGGATATGTGAATCCATCATTATCTGTGATCAAATGTGAAAATTTATGTTTACCTCTTAAACAATGTGCTAACCAATTATTTGATTTCTCATCATTCCCTTGTGGTGCAACCAATACAAAGAGATGCACTGGCTAAAGAAGATGTGATAGATGGTTATGCTCAAGTGAACTTTCCATGCCATGATTTTTTATAGAGGGTATGATAGACAAGGGAGTAAGATATTGTGGAGCCCATGTGTTCACCCACTCACTTGACTCAAAGTGATCCCAATCACACTAAAAATAACTAGGACAAACACAAGCTAGCTATCATGTCCAAATGGTTCATGTACTAGAATCAAACCTTCGAAATGAATACATTTTTTAAGAGTCTCTAACTGTAGCACAATTTGATCTATCACCTATGGACCCTTCCTCAACCAACCAAAAGAACCTTCATACTACTGAATCAAGAGTCCCCCTTATGATGATGTTGAACTACACCAATCAAGAATGATATGAGCATCAAGAAGCTTCACTCCTAAAATCTTCAATTGCTCCTTAACTAGAGTTCTCTTCACACATGCCCTTTATCCATCATGTTACCCTTTCCCATGGTTGGACTCAAAAAAATCCAAATATGAGGCACCCCCTCTCTACATGCATTCTACAAAACTAATAAAACATGTGAGCATTCTTGAATTGATCTGTACAATTATCAAACCAAATGATATGTCTATAAATAGCAATGTCATGCTCCTGTAAGAAATGAAAATAATTCTCAAAACAATGTTTTACAAACTCATGAGAGTGAGAACTATCATCACTCATGTAAAAATGGTATTCTCTAATAATATTTTGATTATCTTCCATGCTATTAGGGACCTGTCTATATGTTATGTGGACAAAAATAGCAATCTCAATGGAGTTGTAATATTGAGATTGTGTCTCATTTTGAGGTTGCAATGTGTAGTTCTCTACAAAGTCAATAATTGATATAATAGTGCTAATGGGAAAAGTCTCCTTACATGTTCTAAATTTTTGATACAACCACTAAGACCTATGACTAGGCCTTGCATACTTGCAGAAAATATTTATCTAGAAATCTAAAGTGAAACTAGCCACACTGATTTCTTTTGTAACAATTCACATCTAAAGCCCTCACCCCCACTCTTCAATGTGTATTTCACTATTTCATATACCATTTTTTTACTATTGTCCTCCCAAGCTCTTGTTCACACCCCTCATGGAAACATGTCTCAAACTTGGAAAAGCCACCACATTCTGAACACTTTTCATTTTAGCAAGCATTTCTAAAAAATAAACAACCATCAACTCTATGACATAAAAATTGATCTAAAAAGTCTCTTGATGATTTTGGAAGCCCACTAGCACCACAATTCTCCAACATTTCTTTACTATGCAAAGTAGAATGGATGGACCATAGTAGTTTATGGTGCATATAAAACTCAACATGATATTTACAATAACATTTATTTCAAATTTTAAGTGGCACACGATAAAATAGCTTCAAATATTCAAAATCCCTTTGTGATATATGCAATCTTGAATGACTCTCTATAAATTATTTGAACAACATAGTTTAGTTTACCTCCAAATAATGTTTAGGATGTGATGTGTGGTCTCTAATGCCAATTCTCAACTTTAACACATCTTTAGCATTGGGTGATACTCTTGAGCTAGAGTGTCAAAACTGTGTAATATCTTCCTTCACATCAATAGATAGCTTCTTATCAAAATGTGAAAGTCTTCCACCAAAAAACCATGGTTTATTTTGAAGGGGATCATCAATTCTCTCTTGTCTACTAAGTTCTCTTTTCAAACTAATACAATTTAGGTTCGAGTAAATACAAGTTTGTCTCATATATCTACCCTTTCTTAGACGATGACTTTTGAAAAAGGTTCTAATAACCCTTCAAGAAACTCTCTTATCCTTCTCCCTACTATTTTTTTCAATGCTATTGAGAGCACTGAAAAGATTCTTCACAATAATGGCATTTATTTACAATTTTTTATTGACACGAACCTTCAATTTGGAAAGCATAGGTGTCATCTTTTGCATTTTTAATAAGTGCATACAAAGTTGACATTGCTCCACCACTTTGTCAAAAAAATCTTATATAGTCTTGAAACCCATAACCGAATGGTTCTTTATGATTTTTTTCCTCCCAAATTGGTAATAATCATTTCATCAATTTCAATTATCCATTTTAGTGTTTTAGGACCTTCATGTCAATTATAACTAGGAGATATGTAATGTTCCTATGCATTTTTATTTTTCAACATTGTCAATCATGCAATTTACATTATAAACTGGTAAATTTTCATTTTCTAAATTTTTAGTCCCAAAATTATCATTATCAATTGGTACATTTTTATTCCCCAACTATACATACTCATTATCTAACTCTATGATTTCACCTTCTATCAATAAATTGTAAACTTGATTCAAATTTAACATACCTTCTCTCTTCCTTTGGTGAGTTACCTTGTCCCATTCCCTATATACTACAATGTCTTCATTTGATACCTTCCTTTTGCATTTAGCCTTTTGATGACTACTGATCCCCATTTAGACAACAATATCAGACACTAATCATACATTATAGCAAAAAAATTCGATCGTATGGGCCCCAAGAAATCATTTTTCTCCAAACCCATGAAAATGGCCCCCAAAAAATGTGATTTTTGGGTCTATAGTTATAGAATATTTTGTAAAAAGTATGCAATTATTTCGGGTACCTGATACATTTTGGGTATCTTATCCAACATTGAATACTCGATTCAATATTTGGTACCAAAATGGATGCCCAAATTTTGGAGGGAAATCAAACTTTAGCAAGTGTGGGCAATGTGAAGATAATTGGATATTATAATATATTAATATTTTATTAAATATAATATAGTAATATATATGACTATTATTATTATTAAATATAATATAGTAATATATATGACTATTATTATTAAATATAATATAGTAATATATATTATTATTAAATATAATATAGTAGTATATATAATGATTATTATTATTATTAAATATAATATATTAATATATATGATTATTATTATTATAGAGTCATATTTATGATTATTATTCTATTTAATATATGGTCATATATTATAATTATGTCTCTAGGGGTCCTATGGACCTATTTGATTTAATCGAATGTGTTGAAAGGGGTCATAGGATAACCTATGATCCCTTTCAATGCATTTCATGAAAACATGTACCTCTGGGACCCCTAGGGACCTATTTGGTTTGATCGAATGGGACAAAAGGGCTCATAGCATAACTATGACCCCTATTGGTGCATTTTATGACAACAAATGTTCTTAGGGGTCCTAAGACCCCTAGGGACCTATTTACTTTGATCAAATGGGTTGAAATGGGTCATATAATAACCTATGACCACTTCAAACACATTTCATGATAACATATTTCCCAATGGGTCCTAGGACCCCTAGGGAACTATTTGATGTGTTCGAATGGGTTGAAAGGGGTCATAAGATAACCTATGACCCCTTTCGACACATTTCATGACAAAATATGTCACTAGTGGTCCCAATGACCTATTTAAATGCATTTCATGACAACATATGTCCCTAGAGGTCCTATATTGTAGCCTCAATTTTGAGTATCATTGAGAAAATCAAACCCTTTAAATGTTTTTTAATGCCTATGTACCCGACTATACTTGAGAAGTTTATGAGGTTTGTAATGTTTCTAGCACCTTTCATTCAATATGCCTACTCATTTCATGAAGTTAAATTAACATTCTAAGTCATTTTGTGAAGTCTTGTTTACAGAAATTGTCAAATCTACATTTTCACCAAAGTGTCAAACAATGACAAGAGGCCATGCATGCAACTTAATATTTCACACCCAGTAATGTTTCATGACTCACCACTTTGGGAGTGTTTAGTGTCCATGCTGAGAGTCTATGTTTTAGATTTTGAGTCATTTTGAGTCTGTTTGACTAGGTTTTGAATCCATCAAAGTTGGTCATTTATCGATGTCATGCTGATGTGAATTATTCTAAATTCTGAGAGGCCCTATTTGACCTATTATAATTTTGACCCAATTGACCAAAATGATGAAATTCCTTTTGCATCATATTCTAGGGGTTAGAGACTTGTTATGTTTCAAGTTTGAGCTTATGACGAATCCATTTGATCAGTTTTCAAATGCAATTCCAAATGTAATTTCTAAATTTTTACTGGTATCAAGAAATGTAGATTGATCAGTACCCCTATTCATAATGTTGTATCTCAAAATCTTTGATAGTTGATATCTAATGGATTGTACCACTGTGTTATACTCCAAAAATACTTTGATGTGCCCATTTTTCAATCTTGATGAATCTGTCTGCACACTTTCCTAGGTTAATTCCATATCAAAAAACATTTTTTTTGCCATTGTTTCTAGTGTGCAAATTTTGAGTAGCCCACTTTGATCGCTTGCCATTTGCATCTTGTTATTCATCATGAGCCTAAATACTAGATTTATACTCTTCCCATGACAGTGAACCAATGGCACAGTTTTTGTTTTCCCAAGTATTAGTTTACCCAGATTTCAAAGCCAAATCTGAATGCAATTTATTGTTTTTTGACATGTTTTCTTGCAGGTAGTTCTGAAAGGGAAACTTTGACAGTCAATATCTTTTGACTAGGAATTCGTTATGAGACAAGATTTGACAAGGTAGGAGTATGTAGAACAAAGAATCAGTGTGTCAGACTTAAAGAGCCTAGATAATTGTTTTGGTCAGTTTTTAGAGCTAGGCAATAGGACTCCTGACACAGAATTCATAGTTTGTAGATCAATGGTAAAATGAGCTTCAAATCTATTTCAGTTGTCAAATTTGTTTTTAAATCAATGTCGAAAGGTGAATGAGTCAGTTTTGTAGTATAGTTGTTCAAAAACAAAAATTTGTTTAGCTAGACCCACTTGGGGCCTAACTGATTCTATCAGATTGATAGAAACACTGTGAAGTTTTTACGATGTTCTATAGTGATGATGTCTTTAAAGATAAATTAATTATGCACTAATCATCATTTACAAATTAGAATATTGTATGAGGATAAATGAATGTATTTTGGGGCTAATTGTTTGTCGTGAACTTTTAGATATATTTATCACTCTAAAATGGGTTACCATCCATTGAACTAGTACCCTGATTTGTCCACGAGATGGTAGCTTGCATTTTGGAAGCATGGGCCATTAAAGAGAAATGCAAGTAGTCTCACAAAAAATGCTCAAACTACATTCTAGAAAATTTAGACTTTAAAGATAAGATGGAGAGGTTTACGAAAGGATGAAGATAACAATCCATTGTGTTTTTGGGTCACTCCATGGGAGCTGTACTAGAAACCTTGGCCACAATTTGGTTTCTAGAAAAAGGGGTGAGAAAAATCTCACCATTTTGCATTACATTTGGTTCTCCATTAGTGGGAGATGTTAGACTTGATGAATCCATTGGCCATTAGAACTAGTCAGGAAAGTTTTGTCATGTTGTCTCCAAATATGATATTATTCCTCAAATGTTCCTAGCACCACTTGAATCAATTTCTAATCCTTTAAGTGCAATTTTACCTTACTATGCAAGCTTAATGGGAAATGGTTCTATGGATATATCACATCATTCCATTCAAGAAGCTTGCAAGGCTCTTCTTAACAATATCTTGTAGTACACATCTACAATAGCAAACAATTATGCAGGGGATTCCGATCTTTGAAGTCCTTATAGACCTTTTGGTACTTATATGTTTTGTTCAAAGGATGGTGCAGTGTGTATTGAGGATAGTGAATCTTTCTTGAAGATGCTTCATTTTACTATGCAAACCAAGGAAGGAATGTTGTTTGATGAATTTGTAGGTGCCTGTATTTCAAAGCATATTGATTATGGCAATGTATTGAAATTTGTCTCCGTGCACTTGCTAAATAAAATCATGATTGCAAATCCCATTGCAAAATCCTTCCTTGAGATGGCGATAACACTTTAATTGGAAGCCACCAATTAAAAAGGAGGCTCAACATCATAACAAAGTTAGAGGCTACGACAAGAATAAAGGTAAATAGAAACAATACGCATAGAGAACTCAATTGCCAAGGACACCAAGCCACTACAAGAAAAGGAGAACATGCATACAGGGAATCCCACACCAAGATGGAGACAAAAAACATGAAGCCACAACATTGGGGCAAGCTTGGTAGGAGATGTGTAGGTTTATTTGGAGTTTGATGGCATTTGAAGGAAACGCCAAGCAGGAACAAGGGAGTAGCTGTAAAAGGAAGGTGCCATTAAATTTCACAGAGTAAGCCACAGGAAAGACCTAGAGCAGAGCATCATTGGTGAAGGGAAATAGTTCACATTTTGCAGAAAGCTCACGTATTGAATAGAGCCTCATGTTTTGAGCATGATACACTTGTTTGAGGAGGACGGAATCTCCCACACAAAGGGAAATTCATGCCAAGGAAGAAATCAGTAGTCATAAGAGGAGTCAATGGCTACCTAACAGGGAAGACACCTTCAAGTGGGTTTGGGAATCCAGTCTAACTATGAGCAAACACATAATACTAGATCCTACAGGTCTATAAGAAAAATATATTTCCCTTCCATAATGTAATCAGAAAAGGCCATGGCTAAGGCAAAAGGGTGAGTACACAAGGCAAAGTTAGCTAAAGAGATAAATAGGAGAATTTTATTGGAGTGAGAGAAATGGCTTTTGGCAATTAATACAACTTTAAACCACACAAACAAAGGAAGTTATAAGTCGCAGTCCACATCGACAAGGCAGCAAGTAGACGAACAAGTCCATGCAAGCAAGGGAGAAGCCACCAAGAAAGGGGGAGGCTCAAAGATGAGAAAAAAGAGGCAACAACCATGGTGAATGTAGATATTAGCAACTCGCAGGTAATGAAAGAGAAGCCATATTAATAGAGGTAAAATAATGAAAGAACTATGGTCCCACATTTGGTAGGGGGAGGTATTTTAGAATGTTTAAATACTATCTCATACCTTTCATACAATGTCCATAAGACAAAACGCTTTTGTGAGCCGTTGTGCATATGGTGGATTTTGTGGGTCCAACTAGAAGAAGAGGTAAAATTTTGAACGAATAAGGGTGTAAAACTTGATGATGTCAGCATTATCAGGTGTTGGAAGAGTTGAAAAGTTGCCAAAAAAGCTAGGAATGTTCACCAGATAAATGGAGATTTCTAGTGGTCACTATATCGCCACCAGAAAAAGGTGAGATTTTCTAGCAAGTGACATAGTGACTTGCCGAAAAATCACAAATTTGGCCCAGAAAACATGGAGATTCGGTGAGAGCAATGTGTAGAGTGACTGGATGTTGATGTGGACTTTAGCCAACCACATGATGACAAGTGGCAACATGGGGTGAGTAAGCAGTGACTCAGTGGTAATGTGGCAAGCTAATATCTCTGATGTATCAGATCATGCCATGTGGCAAATCTGATGGATGTCACTATGTCACTAAGCCAAAGTTGCACACCAGTTAACATAGTGACATAGTGACCATGACATGGCATGTTGATGTGGTAGAATAGAAGACCAATAAGATGTTGACAGGTGGCATCCAGGTGGCAAGGACTGATGATGAAGCAACAACAAGCCGATCCAATATTGACACGTGTCAAGTGTGGTCAAACTAAGATTGACACAGATAGAAAATTAAGGGAAAGTGCAAAGTTAAAAAAATTAATTCTTTATTCCCTGAATCATGTGTAGGTCAGAAGGTTTTAAAATCAAATAGGATTTATGATGTAGTTTTAACTTTTGAAACATTCAAATATTTGTGCAAATGTAATCTTGAAGCCTAGAAGGAGCCTGATTTTCAGAGAGATGTGATAGGGGCAATTTTTCACTGAAATGGGCACTCCAATATACCATCGGAACCAAGAAGAGATGGACTTTCTGAATATGAAGTTAGCTTTTTCATAGGTGGTCATTGGTGCATGCTACAAGAGGTTTTGTCTCTCTGATTAATTTGTGGGTTTCATCTATTATTATTAGGTTTAGATATATGTTTAAATTGCACTGGTACCATATGTTAGAACCTCAAGGTTAACCTGCCTAGGTCTTGTAAAGCTTGAAGTGAAGAAGGAGTTATGCCTTATAGTTGGCCAAAGACTGTAGTTGAGTGTATCCATCATAGGAATTTGCTAGCCTTAGACGCATTGGTCTAGTTTCTTGGTAGAAGGTTATCAGCTTGCTCCAAATTACAAATTAGAATTATTGTTGATGAGTGTTAAGGCTTTGAAGAATGACAAGTCTCATTTCATCAAATATGCAGCCAGTAAGTGATGTTTGTAGATATTTTTCTACCAAGAGATACATGCCATTATGCTTTGATGGTATCTATGTTTTCTCAAATGTCATTCCTAATGATGTTGGAAATAAATTGCCTAAGTTTAATGGGAACCATCTTGTTTCAACTAGTCATCATGTTGAATTTTTTAGTGATTTGATGGGTGACTATGAAATTGCTCATGAAGACATGCACATGAATTTGTTTGTTCAGACTTTGGAAGGTGATGCTAGAGACTGGTTTTCTTTTCTACTAGCATGTTCTATTTCATCTTGGGGTGAGTTGCATTTTGCCTTCATGGAGCAATTTCGAGAAAGATTAGCATATCTTATTCTTATGATAAGTTCTTGAAGATTCATGTTAAATGTGATGAACTTGTTCCTCAATTCAATATTACATTTGCAAAGTTTTGAATGAGATCCCTGAGAGTTATAGACTAGATGATCAAATGTGTTTAGCTATTTACTTTGATGCATTTGATAAGAAAATGAACTATTTACTAAGGGATAAAGAACCACAAACATTATAACATGCTTTTATGACCACTACATATATTGAAAAAAAATTGAAGTATGGATTGACTAGAGGTCATTTTACTATGAATGATTGTCAGTATAATGATTATGAAAGAAAAGTGGAACATAGTGTTAATGCTTCAATTTCAAATCAGAATATCAACACCCCTGCTGCAATGTATAATCAGATTGAAATTTCAAATCAGAGAGAGAGAGAGTGTGTGTGTGTGTGTATAGAAGAATGAGTCTATTACAAATGAAGACACATATGTCCATGATGTTACAGTAGTAAGATGTATTTTAGACTTGATAGGGTTGAGCACTATGCTGATTTTACAAATCAAGGTTTAGTTACAGTAGTAAGTTCTTCTCATGATAATTATATGTATAATGATGTAACTAATGCTTCAAAATTTAAGGTTGCTACACCTAGATCTCAATCTTGTGCAAGTGAGCAGGCTGAAATTTATGTTTGTAGGTGCACTTTAGTACCCCTATTTCAAAATTTCAATATTTGGTTGTCCTGGTAAGTTTTCCCATAAGTTTCCTGAACTCTCTTTAAACATGGTGTTGTAAAAGATGAAGATCATAATCTTGAGATGCAGATGTAAAAGTTTTATGCCTCAGATTCAGAAGTTCAAATATCAGAGTTTAGATTGAGATCTATATCTACAAGTTCAAAATTTAGTTTAGGTGTTTGGTGATATCATTGTCAAAGTGTAAATGTGGAGTTGAAGGCCCTTGTGATTATCATAATGGTTCTGAAACAAGTTATCAGCATTAAGGTTATTATGAATGAGGTATTTTAGATTGAACATGTTTGTGAAATGTACAACATCATAAAGATAACATACTTCATTGCATAGAAAAATGCTTATTGATAATAGGGACGGCTCTAGCCCATGACTCCACTTATCTCAAAAATTGTACAAGCCTGACTTTTCTCTCAAATAGAGAAAACTTGATGATCATTGGATTCAATTATGGATTCACAGAAGATGTTTCCATTTGCTTAATAATATGTACTCCACGAAGGTCAATTTTTGTGAGACTCCAAGTATTGGAGGCAATCGACACACTGTCTACAGTGACGAATGAAAGAACCCAATGTTCTTCTTGACGAACTTGGCCAAATTTCTTTAAATTTAGTCTGTAAAAGCATCAATAATCCATAAGAATCACTTGACAGAATGTGCATGGTCAGTTAATTTTCAAATCAAGTCCCTTTACATATTGGGAGCCGTAGTTGCCCAAGATTTTCATAAGATCTTTACAGATCCCCGTGCAATGGTATTAAGTTTGAAGAATATATATTTGAAAAATGATTCTTGACAGCGAAGTCACAATGCACAAAGTAACCATTATATGTAATGGGAATCATCGAACCAAAGTAACAGAGAAGAATATTGGCGACATTCTGACACCCTACTCTTCACGGGGTATTCAAGTTACGACATTCAAAGTGGAAGGCAAGACTCTTGCATGCAATGGCACTAAAAACCTGACTCCTCTTCACTAAAATTTGTGATTGCGAGGACACATATAAAATAGAGGATATGAAGAGTCGAGCGGCCACTTGTTCATTTTGAAAGTAGATATCGAATCCCCTTACAATTTTTCTTTACCCATATTGAAGAAGCCTGATTTATGAACTGACACATGGGTTGATGATGAAGTCGAATAAATATATTTTTAGTTCATGGTGTCCAGCTGTACAATGAAGATCATGATTCAAAAATCAGGAAAGGGAGGACATTACCATCTTGGGTATGGCTAGGCCATGGGCAGAGGAGAATTGTGAAGCTTCTGATCACTATACCACTAAAATTGACGGCTTGCCAGACTGGATATTTCCAGTAGAAGAAATTAATCTTGAATTGATGAAGTGTGGTGTATGTGGTGGAGACCTTGGGCTTGTTGCACAGATCTATGCCCCTCTTAAGACTGACAGACTACATATTGAAGAGTGTACACTCTATATTTTTGGATGTCCTCTCCCAAATTGTGGGATCAGCCCATTGAGTTGGCGTACAATAAGAGTTCAGAAAAGAATTCCCGTGAAATCATCTCAAACTGGTGGCTTAGAGGGTCCTTGTTAGGATCGTCATCTTCAAGCGATGGCAGCCTGACAGGGATAGAATCATCAAATAGGCTTAGTGAGCAAGAGCAGGAGCTTAACTCCAGTATAGATGAATGGTGAGAGGATGACACATGGAGACATTCGACAAATGGTGAAGATAGTGCTAGATCTCTTGATATGTAGGAGCTTGGTAGGGCTTTTTTGGAAGCTGGTTACATGGCTGCTCATCCATCTGAGGATCAAGATGAGGGCAATCATCTTTTAGTTGGAGAAACAAGTCAAAGTGAAGTTGATATTCTAGATACTAGCTTGCCTGTGCTTCCATGTTTTTATATCTACTCACAAATCGAGTCATGACCATCTCAAGGCAGTAGGGCTTTGTCCGCTTTGCATACATCTGTGGATTATCAAGTAGCACATAATTCTGTCACCGAAGATGCAAATGGTGAAACCTGGGAAGGGGAAGAATATGAGCATGCCAGGTCTTTGAATGTCGATAGAACCTATCTTAAATTCAAGAAGAGGATTGACTGGTACCTAGAGCAATGCATCAGATATTATTTTGGAGGTCAACCGCTGTTGGCAAATAAAGATCAAGGAGATCCCGGTGTTTGTTTGCTATGTGGAGGATCTCGAGTTTATGAAATGCAATTGATGTCACCTCTGCTATATTATTTGCAATAGGCTTGCAAGGATTTAGAGTGTTTGTATTTAGCAAATAATTGGGAATGGTTGACACTTCTTGTGTATACTTGTGCCCAGAGCTGTTCAAGAACCAGAGGAGATGGCGATGGGGAAACAAAGTGGCTTGTCGTAAAGGAAGCCACTATTATTCGATATGAAACATGATTCTTTATTTCCAATTTCACATTTGTTTAGTTAATTGTCAAATTACATGGCAGATGTAGCACATGAGCTTTCTAACAGTTGAGAGCTTAAAGGAGAAAATTTTAGAGATGGGGCCAATTTTTCTTCAATCACTGAGTTGCCCATGAAATATGGCAACAATCCATGGTACTTACCCAGAAGCATATGTTAGAAGATTGAGCCTTTTGCAGCATCTCACATATTGATATCTCTCGACTCACCATTTATAGCAGCATCTTTAAGTGGTAGTGATGCTCAAATTACACAAGGGTTGGAATGGATTCGCAATCGGGCTCTTCATATTGCTAAAGTTGATTATGACTATGAGTGACTATGATGAATTTAACATGGCAATGACACTTCTCTAGATTTTTGTTATGACAATAGAGTTTCCAATAGAAGTTTTAGCAACAAATGAAGACTTGTGACAGGTGGAATATATTTTGATCGATAAAACAGGAACACTTACTGAAAATATGATGGTGTTGTCAGTCACATCTTGGAAAAAGATTACGTTTAAGGTACCTTTGAACTATTAAAAGTGGGAGCGAATCATTTTTAATAATTTGATAAACATTATTAAGGATGGAAATTGGCAAGGAAATGATTTTCATTTTCCATCAAAATGAAAAGACCATGTGTCATGGAATAGAGAGGATTTTATTTTTCTTGAGGCGGTTACAAAACTAAAAAGTCAAGATCATTTTAAGATTCAATTTTATGAAACTGAAAAGCCATCATAAGGAGAAGCTGAACAGGCATCTGGGGTGGAGGCTATTTATTGTAAATCTTTTTCTTAGAGAAGGGTTCAACCTTTTCTAGATATAGTGAGAGAGTTGGAGTAGGAGGGGGAAACAATTGTTGATGTATCAGACTTAATATTGTAGAGCCAATAAAGAGGATTTTATGTCAATGGTTTTCTATTCCATTTAATTAGTCTTTTCTTCTATGTGTCTTTGTTTTTTCGAATTATAGAAGGAGAGAAAAGATGTTTTATTCTTTTGTCATGAGGATACGAGTTAACCATAGTAAGAAGTGCTTTGGCGTATTCAGAAAAAGATTCATTAGAAGTCTTTAATAATCTCATTTATTTTTCTATTAGCATTTGTTGTAGGTTAATTGAATGCTGAGTATATGGATTCATAAGAATTGTGAGTTCTATTGCTTGGTTTATAGATTTGAAAGTTTTTCTTGCCTAGATTAAGTCCTATTTAGGCTTAATTCGATTTGCCTCTTCTGCCCTCGTGTTAAGAGCATACCCCATGTTAGTTTAGGAGAGAAACACAATTCCTTAAACATTATTCACATAGGGAGCTGTACCTTAATTCAAAGGGAAACTAGTTATTCTCAGAAATAGTTTCCCAACTGTTGTGTAAAGTTGTTCTTCATTACAAATTGGGCAAATTAAAAAGAGAATAAGAAGAAGAACAATCTGTTTACCAACAATGTCTCTGGTCATGAATTTGATATTGTTGATCAAACATGCCATGGAGAGATAACACAAGATGAAGAATGTGAGTTACATTTATCTCAGTCACGGTCAGAAGAATAGAGTGCATATGTTTGTAATGTTTCAGCAATAGATGGTAAGGTGGATTCACTTGATCAGTTAGATGTGCAAGAAATTATTTCTCTTATTCATAGATTCCATTATGTTGAGAATGTTATAAAATCTGAAGTTGAAAGACATTCATCTCAATATGAGAATGAAGAAGCTGAAAGTCATGTTTCAAGTGATGAAAATAAAGTTGATGAAAGTGATGACAATAAAGTTGATGATTTGACATATTATGAAGAGGCATCAAATGAAGAAGATGATGAGAGTGGTTACTCAAATAAAAGTGAGGAAAATGATACTACACATTTAGCTTCATACGAGTCTGATGCTAATTGGGAAGAAGAGAGCAATGATGGGAGGTAGTTTCTTAGGAAGATGAAGGTATAATTTCTTGTTCCAAGTATGAAAATGATAATGCATCTTAGTTCTTATGTTAAACAAATTAGTTAGCGAATGAAAAATTTGAGAGTGATTTTACCTCAAGGTATGAAGATAAAGAAATGTTGAATCTAGTTGATGCTAATGAATTTGAATATGAAGATTTCAGTGAAGGGTTGTCAAGTGTTCTTACGTTGGATAATAAAGATCTAACATGTAGTGAGAGGTTTAGGAATGAATCACGGTTTATCTGGACTGGTTACCCTAAACAAGATAATGAAGAGTGTTATTATGGACACTATATGTTTGGTAGAAGAAATAGAAAATGAGTCTTCATATAGTTCTAACTTTTCTTCATATGCCAAAAGTCTCCGTGAAGATGAAATGGGTAGTGATTTTAAAGTGTATACTAATGCTTTATATGATAAAGATTGTGATGATGGTCATCCCATTCTTTGCCAAAGTGTTCAAAAGGGATCTTTGCATGAGTTATCAATCCATTGTTTGAAGAGCACATGGAAGTTTCAGATTTGGTGGAGAATGAGTTTAATGATGATATCTTGTCTTAATGCTGTAAGAAATCAAATTTTTCTTCTTCTGAGTATGACAGTGAAGATGATGATGTTGCATCTTATGAGATTGAGAATAAGGTGTTTGATAAGGTTTTTGTTGACGATCAGTGTACACCTTGTACTAAGTTTTATGATGAGTACTCTAACCTGATGACTAATTCATTTGGTGATTTTAAAAGACCATTTGAAGATTCTAGATTAGTTTTAGGTGTTGATACTGATGACATGTGTGACTACAAATCTGATTGTTCATTTGAAATTCAATCGACAACATTTGAGGAGATACAAAGTCAAGGTATGAGCAATATATATAATTCATTTGATGAAGTTGAGTATAAGGCCTTTGTAGTTCCATTGGATGATGTTAATGAGGTAGTTTATAAAGATCTATTTTAGTTTGGTGTTGATGTTCATGAGCATGCTGATGTTCTCTTTCATAGTGAGCAAGAGGTTGAAGTTATGCACTATGAAAGTGATGGTGATGATTCTGTTTTTCCAATTGAAGAAATTGAAGATGTGTATCTAATTGGTGAAATTGATATGAGTAATAATTTCATCGCACCTCATGATGAAAGGAAAGAAAATCAGATTTATGATAGAGGTAAGAAGTTTTGTTGAAGTTCAGTGGCCCGAGGTCATCGCTTGTACATAGTAGAGGTAGTTGTTTTTGCTTTCAATAAAGTTGTGCAACAAAGGTTTTGTTTTGGTAGGTGTGTGTTTTTCTTCTCCTAGAGATCTAAATCCTTGCCATGCCTAAAAGGGACATGCATCCCCAGATAGAGCCATTATTGGTGCTCAAAATTGTAGCCTCGATTTTGAGTACCATTGAGAAAATCAACCCCTTTAAATACTTTTTGATGTCTATGTACTTGGTTTTACATGAGAAGCTTATGAAGCATTTAATGCTTCTAGCACCTTTCATTCAGTATGCCTACTCATTTCTTAAAGTTAAATTGACATTCTAAGTCTTTTCATGAAGTCTTGTTTTGAGCAATTGTCAAATCTGCATTTTCACTGAAGTGTCAAATAGCAACAAGAGGCCATGTTTGCAACTAAATATATCACACCCAATAATGTTTCATGACTCACTACTTTAGGAGTGTTTAGTGTCCATACTTGAGAGCCTATGTTTTAGATTTTGACTCATTTTGAGTCTATTTGTCTAGTTTTTGAATCCCTCAAAGTTGGTCATTTATCAATGTCATGCTGGTGTGAATTATTTTGAATTCTAAGAGGCCCTGTTTGACCTATTATAATTTTGACCCAGTTGACCAAAATGATGAAATTCCTTTTGTATCATATTCTATGGGTTAGAGACTTGTTCTGTTTCAAGTTTGAGCTTATTACAAATCTGTTTGATCAGTTTTCAAATGCGATTCCAAATGCAATTTCTAATTTTTTGCTGGTGTCAAGAAATGCAGATTGATCAGTACCCCTGTTCATGATGTTATATCTCAAAATTTGTGATAGATGAGATCAAATGGATTGTACCACTATGTTGTACTCCAAAAATACTTTGAGTGTGCCCATTGTTAAGTCTTGATGAATCCGTCTACACAATTTCCTAGGTCAATTCCATTTGCAAAAAACATTTTTTTGCCATTGTTTCCAGTTTGCAAATTCTAAGTAGCCAACTTTGACCACTTTCCATTTGCATCTTGTTATTTTTCATGAGCCCAAATCCCAAATTTATACTCTTCTCGTAACAGTGAACCAATGCCCCAATTTTCATTTTCCCAAGTGTCAGTTTACCTAGTTTTCAAAGCCAAATCTAAATGCAATTTATTATTTTCTAACATGTTTTCTTGCAGGCAGTTCTAAAAGGGTAAATTTGACAATCAATATCTTTTGACTAGGAATTCTTTATGAGATGATATTGGACAAGGTAGAAGTATGCAAAAAAAAGAATCAGTGTGTTGGACTTAAAGAGCTCAATTAGTTCTTTTGGTCATTTTTTAAAGCTAGGCAATAGGCCTCTTGACACAGAATTCACAATTTGCAGATCAATGGTAAAATGAGCTTCAAATTTATTTCAGTGGTCAAATTTGTTTTTAAATCAATGCTAGAAGGTGAATGAGTTAGTTTTGTAGTACAGTTGTTCAGAAACCATTTTTTTTTAGTCAGAACCACTTGCGGCCCAACTGATTCTATCAAATTGATAGAAACACTATGAAGTTTTTATGATGTTCTATAGTGATGATGGTCTTTAAAGAAAACTTGATTATGCACGAATCATCATTTACAAATCAGAATATTGTACAAGGATAAATGAATCTATTTTGGGGCTAATTATTTGTCGTGAACTTTTATATATATTTATCACTCTGAAATGGGTTACCATCCATTGAACTAGTACCCTGATTTGTCCATGAGATGGTTGCATGCATTTTGGAAGCATGGGCCATTGAAGAGTAATGCTAGTAGTCTCAAAGAAAAAGCTCAGACTATATTCTGGAAAATTCAGACTTCAAAGATAAGATGGAGAGGTTTACTAAAGGATGAAGAGAACAATCCATTGTGTTTGTTGGTCACTCCATGGGAGCTATAGTGGTAACCTTGGCAACAATTTGGTTTCTAGAAAAAGGGATGAGACAAATCTCACCATTTTGCATTACATTTGGTTCTCCATTAGTGGGAGATGTTAGACTTGAGGAAGCCATTGGCCATGAGAATTGGTCAGGAAAGCTTTATCATGTTGTCTCCAAATATGATATTATTCCTTGAATGTTCCTAGCACCACTGGAATTAATTTCCGAGCCTTTAAGTGCAATTTTACCATATTATGAAAGCTTAATGGGAAATGGTTCTGTGGCTATATCACATCATTCCATTCAAGAAGCTTGCAAGGCTTCTTTTAATAATGTCTTGTAGTACACATCTACAATAGCAAACAATTATGTAGGGGATTTAGATCTTCAAAGTCCTTACAAAACTTTTGGTACCTATATGTTTTGTTCAAAGGATGGTGCAATGTGTATTGAGGACAATGAAGTTGTCTTGAAGATGCTTCATTTTACTATGCAAACCAAGGAAGGAATTTCATTTGATGAATTTGCAGGTGCCTGTATTTCAGAGCATATTGATTATGGCAATGTATTGAAATTTGTCTCCATGAACTTGCTAAATATAATCATGATTGCAAATCCCATCATAAAATCCTCCCTTGAGATGGCGATAACACTTCAATTGGAAGTCGTTGATTACCAAGGAGGCTCAATGTCATAGCAAAGTTAGAGGCTACAAAAAGAATAAAGGTAAATAGGAAGAATATGCATAGAGAAGCTGATTTCCAAGGAGACCAAGCCACTACAAGAAAAAGAGAACATGCATACAAGGAATCCCACACCAAGATGGAGACAAAAAACATGAAGCCACATCATTGGAGCAAGCTTGGTAGGAGATGTGTAGGTTTATTTGGAGTTTGATGGCATTTGAAGGTAATGCCAAGTAGGGACAAGGGAGCAACTATAAAAGGAAGGTGCCATTAAATTTCACAAAGGAAGTTGCAACAAAGACCTAGAGTAGAGCACCATTGGCTAAGGGAAATAGTCCACATTTTGTAGATAGCTCGTGTATTGAATAGAGCCTCACATTTTGAGCATGATCCATCACTTTGTGGAGTACAGAATCTCCCACACAAAGGGAAGTTCACACCAAGGAAGAAGTCGGTAGTCATAAGATGATTCAATGGCTACCTAATAGGGAAGACACCTACAAGTGGGTTGGGGAATCCAATCTGACCATGAGCAGACACATAATACTAGATCCTATGGGTCTATAAGAAAAATGTATTTCCCTTCCACAATGTAATCAAAAAAGGTCATGGCTAAGGCATAAGGGTGAGCACATGAGGCAAAACTAGCTGAAGAGATAAACAAGAGAATGTTATTGGAGCGAAAGAAATGGCTTTCAATGATTAATACAACTTTAAACCATACAAAAAAAGAAAGTTATAAGCCACAGTCCACATCAACAAGGCAACAAGTAGACAAATAGGTCCATGCAAGCAAGGGAGAAGCTGCCAAGAAAGAGGGAGGCTCAGCAATGAGAAAAAAGAGGCAACAACCATGGTTAACGTAGATATTAGCAACTCGCAGGTAATGAAAGAGAATCCATATTAATCAAGGTAAAATAATGAAAGAACTATGATCCCACATTTGGCAAGGGGAGGCATTTTAGAATATTTAAATACTATCTCATAGCTTTCATACAATGTCCATAAGACAAAGTTCTTTTGTGAGCCGTTGTGCATATGGTGGATTCTGTGGGTTCTAGTCAAGCAGAACAGGAGGTAAAATTTTGAACGAATAAGCATGTAAAAATTGATGATGTCAGCATTATCATGTGCTAAAAGAGTTGAAAAGTCATCGAAAAAGCTAGGAATGTTCGCCAGAAAAATGGAGATTTCTGGTGGTCACTATGTCACCACCAGAAAATGGAAAGAAATTTCAGCAAGCAACATAGCAACTTGCCAGAAAATCACAAATCCAGCTCGAAAAAATTGGAGATCTAGTGAGAGCAATGTGTAGAGTGACTAGATGTTGATGTGGACTTGAGAGCCAATCGGGTGATGACAAGTGGTAGCATGTGGTGAGTAGGCAGTGACTCAACAATGATGTGGCAAGCTAATATCTCTGACGCACTAGATCGTGCCATGTGGCAAATCTAACCTTACACTTCAGTGGAATCAGTGTGAATCTCACAGGTAGGTATAGGTTGGAACAATTTCTTGAAACAGTTCCTGAAAAGACACAAAATTATAACTTCTCGCCAGTCAATTGGAAAGAAAGCTTCAAATCAAGAGAACGTTGTGAGTGGAAAAGAACACAAAGTTTTAGAATCTCAAGCAAAAACCTCTCAAGGTCTCGCTAAGGTGAAGTTGCATGCCAGTTAACATAGCGACATAGCAACCATGACATGGCATGTTGATGTGGCAGAGTAGAAGACTAATAAGATGTTGACATGTGGCATCTAGGTGGTAGGGACTGATGACAAAGCAGCAACAAGCCGATCTAGTATAACACGTGTCAAGGGTAGTCAAATTAGGTTTGACCTGGATAGAAAATTAAGGGAAAGTGCAAAGTAAAAAATAATAATTCTTTATTCCTTGAATCATGTGCAGGTCAGAAGGTTTTTAAATCAAATTGGATTTATGATATAGTTTTAACTTTTGAAACATTCAAATATTTGTGCAAATGTAATCTTGAAACCTAGAAGGAGCCTAATTTTCAGAGAGGCATAACAGGGGCAATTTTTCACCAAAATGAGCAGTCCAATATTGTAACGCCCCACCAAGGGATCCAAAAGAATTAACCTAAAGTTTTACTAAGTTTTCCAAGCAATTTTATTTTTATTTTTTAAATATTAATTAATTAATTTTATTAATATTGTTATTTTTAAAGCATCTTTCAAATAAATGTTTTTCCATAAAATATATTTAATCTCCATTTGTAAATAAAAGATTCAAGGGCACAATTTTTTTTAATAAGTATATATATAAATATATATTTTGATCAAATCTTAGGATTATTCTAATAGCGTACCCATTTATTAAATTGTTCCTCTAAGCAAATTTTCCATTAAAATTCAAACCGCGCCAATAAAATTTCTCATTACTTTAATCTACTGAAGAGGGTTAAATAGATCCTTTGATTTCTTAATAAATAGATGATCAATTATCCATATTAAGAATGCATACTACTGGAAACCTTCATCACAAGAATTTTACAAAAAACACTCAATAGGCATGATGAAGATAGGAAAGAAAAGAGCATTTCAAGATATGTGAAATTCACAAGCGTCTACCTGGACACTGATGCTAATCACAATGCCCTAGAAACTATAGAGAAGAATCCATCCTTTCATAACCTACTCTCTTCTGAAAATCCCTTCTTTCTCCAAAATTCGCAGTGAAAATGAAAAATGAACCCCCAAGTTGTGATATGGAGTTCTCTCCCAAAAATCAAGGCACCAATTGTGCGTTCCCCCAAAGAACTCCTTGCTCACAACTCTTAACTCAAAATTAAATTTCATTTATCTTTACCAAGCACATTGATAAACTAATTAAATTACTTTATTTTAATTTCCACTTGACTCTCTCTTAATTTAATTTACTAAATTTAATATCATGCACACATCATGCAATTATGAAATTTTAATAAATTAATTTATTTTCCCATTTTTAAATTTATTTTTGAACATTAAATTCAATAACTATTTATTAACTTAAATAATATTATTATTTAGAATTTATTTTAAAATATTCTCTAAATATATTATTATTAAATTAAATAAATAGTATCAAGTTCTAAATATATAGTATAACTTTTATATTCAAATTTAATTCTTTTATTTAATTAATTTCTCAATTAATTAAATATAGTTTAATTATTAAAATATCATGGAAATTTTCCATTAAATTAAATAATTAATTTTAATCTTTTAATTAGACTTAATTAATAGAAAGTTCACCAATTACTCATAAAGTGAAATACGGAAACCCATCATAGTAAAACACATACAAAATCAAACTAAAGAGTTAAAATCATGAATCAACATCATCTGACACATTCGAAGGGTACATGACTCAAATACTTGCCCCAATTGTTAATTAGGACAATTGGCTTAAAGGTATGGGATTTGGACTTAAGAATTTATCTCCCCTCTCTTACCATTGAGATAATGTGATAGGGTATGCTCATCTTGGCAATTCAGGGAAGTTGATACCTGGTTCTTGCAACCGACATAAAATCCATGCATGTACATACACAATATATACTAAGCTAAACAAGCAATGGCAGGAAGTGGTACATTCTGTAGATCCCGACTAGCAAGTGACTATGACTCCCTTCCTTAACCACATTAGAAATGCCATACATAAAGAAAACAAACACACACATCATACACATGTAGTATGTGGTAAGTATCCATAAGAAAACACATGTGATAATAAACCATCTAACTAATCATCATCGATAACTAAAAACACTGAATAATCATCATGTATACATGAAATATAGAGTACCAACTAATCTCATCATAAAAATCAACTGAATGTAAAACAATAGTACTAATCATCAACATTAAACTAGATTAAAAGAGTTTGACAATGATAATAGAAATGTGAACTAGGAAATTGTAAACTAGGGGCAGGCACTACAAATATACCATCAAAACTAAGAAGAGACAAACTTTTTGAACATGAAGCTAGTTTTTGCAAAGGTGGTCGCTGATGCACTCTACAGGAGGTTTTGTCTCTCTAATTAATTTGTGTGTTTCATCAGGTGTTTTGAGTTGCTAGTTGGAGAATTCAATGGAGAGACACCTTAAACATATTTAGTGATCCTTGTCTCTAATTATTTTGAGGCTTTGTTGTGTTCTAGCTCCAAATTGGTCAATTGGCACATATTCGGGTTCAGTTATCAAATTTTGTCTTTTACGGAGATATTTTGCATTTGGAAAGACAAAATGATGGGGGATTTGATTTACAGTTATAGAGAGAAGGTAGAGAGAGGCTTTTCAGCTTCTTGAGAAAGAATTCTGGGTGGAGAGATGTCAATTACAGAATAGATCTGGGAATTCTTGCTCTCCTATATTATTCTTTCTTTCTTTCATTGTAGGGGTTGGCAGTTTTCTCTGTGATACCAGAAGGGTTCCAATTTTCACTATGAAACCAACATTGTTGATGGTTTTGCTTCCTATCTATTGAGTTGAGCTCTAGCAGTGAAGGCCACACATCTGCTCTTGTGCAGATTTTTAGTTCATTTCATGTATTGTTATTCTTAGATAATGGAAATTGATGCTAGATCATGTGAATTATCTAGAGATTCATTTAGTTTTACCAGTTTATGTATTCAGTCTTTCCAAGGATGAATAAAAAAGAGGATTTACATGAATTATCTGGGTTTTCTCATTTTGTCTCTTAATTCTTCATATGCTATTGACTTTGGGATTAAATGAATAAGGTTCATTTGGTTTAAGGCATCTTGGATGAGTTGTATGTCAGATCTATTGTTGCTTTTGACTCAAGAAGTTAAGTAGATGCTTCAGTATTCTGATAGGGTTTTTGGGTGTATAAAGGGGATATTTTGTAAGAATGGGTTTTGGGGATTTCAATTGACAAACTTAATTGTAAGGCAATCAAGTTAGGTCATCCTGCCGGTAATGACTCTATTTTTCAAATGATAAGGCACTGATCACTAAATCAAATGCAAGCTAATATGAAGTTCATTTGCACAAATCTTTTAACCAAAATCATTTCAGTATTTCATGTTTTGTAATGGGCTGAAAATAATAGACCCTCACTTAGCTTATGGGTTCATAGGTTATGATTTGTTGCTATTTCATTCCTATGTCATTGCATAAGTATTAGAAGATAGAAGGGGTTTCATCTGCTATTATTAGGTTCAGATTTATGTTTAAATTGCACTAGTACCATATGTTAGAACCTCAATGTTAACCCACCTAGGTGTTGCAGAGCCTGAAGTGAAGGAGTTATGCCTTATAGTTGGCCCAAAACTATAGTCGAATGTATTTGTCATAGGAATTTGCTACCCTTAGACGCATTGGTCTGGTTTCTTGGTCATTTTCAAAATTGTTAAATCAAGAGCCGACAAGTCCTGGGACCCCTATGGAACTATTTGGTTTGATCGAATGGGTCGAGCCCTTTTGACACATTTTATGAAAACATATGTCCCTACCTATCCTAGGACCCTTGGCGACATATTTTGTTTGATAGAATGGATCAAAAGGAATCATAGGATAACTTGTGACCCCTTTCAACACATTTCATGATAATATATGTCACTAGGGGTCCTAGGACCCCTAGGGACCTATTTGGTTTGTTTGAATGGCTAGAAAGGGGTCATAGGATAACCTATGATCCCTTTCGACACATTTCATGACAACATATGGCCCTAGGGGACCTAGGACCCCTAGGGACCTATTTGTTTGATTGAATTGGTCAAAAGGGGTCATAGGATAACATATGACCCCTTTCAATGCATTTCATGTCAACATATGTCACTAAGAGTTCTAGGACCCCTAGGGACCTATTTCGTTTGTTTAAATGCATCAAAAGAGTCATAGGTTATCCTATGACCCCTTTTGACGCATTTTATGACAACATTTGTCTCTAGGGGTCTTAAGACCCCTAGGGATCTATTTAGTTTGATCGAATGGGTCGAAAAGAGTCGTAGAATCACCTATGATCCCTTTTGATACATTTCATGACAACATATGTCCCTAGGGAACCTAGGACCCCTAGGGACCTATTTGGTTTGATCGAATGGGTTGATAGGGGTCATAGGCTATCCTTTAACCCCTTTCAATGCATTCCATTATAACATATGTCCTTAGGGGTCCTAGGACCCCTAGGAACTTATTTGGTTTGATCGAATGGGTTGAAAGTGGTCATACGACAACCTATGACCCCTTTTGATGCACTTTACAATAGCATAAGTCCCTAGGGGTCATAGGACCCCTAGGGACCTATTTCATTTGTTTGAATGGGTTGAACGGTCATAGGATAGCCTATGACCCCCTTTTGATGGATTACATGGCAACATATGTCCCAAGGGGTCCTAGGACCCATAGGAACCTATTTGGTTTTTTCTACCACCCCTAGGGACATATGTTGTCATGTAATGGGTTAAAAGGGGTCATAGGGTATCCTATTACCCCTTACAATGCATTTTATGACAACATATGTCCCTAGGGATAGATTTGGTGTGATCGAATGAGTTGAAAGGGGTCATAGGATAACCTATGACCCCTTTAGATGCATTTCATGACAAGATATGTTCTTAGGGATCCTAGGACCCCTAGTGACCTATTTCGTTTGATTGAATGGGTTGAAAGGGGTCATATGTTATCCTATGACCCATTTTGATGCATTTCATCATAACATATGTCCCTAAGGGTCCTAGGGAGTGATTTGGTTTGATTGAATGGGTCAAAAAGGTCATACAATAACTTATGACCTCTTTCAATGCATTTCATGACAACGTAAGTTCCTAGGGGTCCTAGGACCCCTATGGACCTATTTGGTTTGTTCAAATGGGTCTCCTATGACCCCTTTTGATGCATCTCATGACAAAATATGTCCCTAGGGGTCTTAGGACCCCTAGGGACCTATTTGGTTTGTTTGAATGGGTCAAAAGGGGTCATAGGTTATCCTATGACTCCTTTCAACACATTTCATGACAATAGGGAACTATTTGGTTTGATCAAATGCATTGAAAAGGGTCATAGGATAACTTATGACCCCTTTCAATGCTTTTCATGACAACATATGTTCCTAGGGATCCTAGGATCCCTAGGGACCTATTTAGTTTGATCAAATGGGTCGAACCTATGACCCCTTTCGACGTATTTCATGACAACATGTCCCTAGGAGCCTATTTGGTTAGATCGAATGGATTGAAAGGGGTCAAAGGTTATCTTATAACCCCTTTCAATGCATTTCATGATAACATATGTCCCTAGGGCTCCTAGTACCCCTAGAGACTTATTCGATTTGATCAAATGGGTCGAAAAGGGTCATAGAATATCCTATGACCCCTTTTGATGCATTTCATGACAAAATATATCCTTAGGGGCCCTAGTACTGCTAGAGACCTATTTGGTTTGATCGAATGGGTCAGAAGGGATGATAAGATAACCTATGACCCCTTCCGATGCATTTCATGATGACATAAGTCCCTAGGGGTCCTAGAACCCATAGGTACCTATTTGGTTTGTTTGACTGGGTTGAAAGGGGTCATAGGATAACCTATGGCTTGTTTCAATGCATTGCATGACAACATATGTCCCTAGGGGTCCTAGGAGCCCTTGGGACCTATTTGGTTTTTTTGAATGGTTCAAAAGGGTCATAGGTTATTCTATGAACCCTTTCAATGCATTTCATTTCCCTAGGGACCTATTTGGTTCAATAAAATGGACCGAAAGGGGTCATAGGTCTTTCAACATATTTCATGACAACATATGTCCCTACGGGTCTTAGGACCCCTAGGGACCTATTTGGTTTGATCGAAAGGGTCGAAATGGGTCATAGGTTATCATGTGACCCCTTTTGACACATTTCATGGCAACATATATCCCTAGTTGTCCTAGGACCCCTAGGGACCTATTCTGTTTGATTGAATGGGTTGAAAGAGGTCATATAATAGCCTATAACCCCTTTTGATGCATTTCATGATAACATAAGTCCTTAGGGGTCCTACCTATTTGGTTTGTTTGAATGGGTCGAAAGGCTAGGACCCCTAGGGACCTATTTGGTTTGTTCGAATGGGTTGAAAAGGGTCATAAGTTATCCTATGACCCCTTTTGACTCAATGCATTCCATGACAACATATGTCCCTAGGCATCCTAGGACCCCTAGGGACCTATTTGGTTTGTTTGTATGGGTTGGAATGGGTCATAGGTTATCCTATGACCCCTTTCAACTCATTTCATGACAACATATGTCCCTAGGGGTCCTAGGACCCCTAGGGACCTATTTGGTTTGATCAAATGGGTCAAAAGGGGTCATAGGATAATGTATGACCCCTTTCAATGTATTTGATGACAACATATGTCCATAGGGGTCTTAAGACCCCTAGAGACCTATTTGCTTTGATCGAATGGGTCGAAAGGGGTCATAGGACAACCTATGACCCCTTTACATGCATTTCACTATTTGGTTTGATCAAATGGGTCAAGAGGGGTTATAGTTTATCCAATGACCCCATTCGACGTATTTCATGACAATATTATATTTAGTAATAATATTATAATATTATATATTTTAATATAATAATAATAATATATTACGGAATTATATAATAATAATAATATATTACTATATATAATAATAATATAATATTATGACATTTAATAAGAATAATTGTTGGTGTAAATTAGTATTTTACTATTTACACTTACTTAAGTTTACTTAGGTTAATGAATTATTTAATTATATTGCATTATTTTATTATTTTATTTATGAGACACTTAGGAGTTTGTGCAACCTTGTGAGGTGTCATGTTGACAACACATGAGTATGCACCTCTATTTGAGCACATGGTGTCTACAACATTGTTTTGCGTGTCCCACCCTTCTAGGTTTATCCTCTCATCACCACACTTACTTCCGTGCTTAATGGAGAATAATCCATATCTGGTGGACATGTGTTTGGTTGTATGACACATCATGATGCTAATTTCTATGCATTCTAGAAGCTCTCCTGTAGCCTCTATAATCAGGCACTCCTAGTGTACTCTAAGCATCAATTATTGAATACATTGTTATTCTGATCATACTCTCTCCATTTTTGGTCTACAGTTGTGCTTGTGTTTGAGTTCTTAGTTCTTGGGTGAATTTTTCCCTTAGGCAAATTCTTACATAGTATCAGAGCTTGGAAACTTTCTCTTCACAAGCCGTTCGAGACCTCTTGCTTGCTTCATCACCTTAGCCTGAATCTAGAGTGTTGCAGAAATTGGGAGCGTCCAGCACCAAATCTGACCTCTCCATTGCATCTGAAACTCTGAACCGTTGATAATCGACTATAAGCATGCCTACTTTGGCCCATAATCGACCGTGAGGCAAAAAAAATTTTGCAAACCGGCACTCGAAAGCATCGATTTGCGGTATGGGTATGATTATTATTATGCAAATTCATTTGATTTAATTCAGATCTGCGAAATTTTATATATTTGCAAAAAATCGCGAATTTTTTATCTTTGCAAAAAATCGCGAATTTTTTATCCCAGACCCAGCCAGTTTCACCCCGGATCTGCTATTTGGAAGTTTATTTGCTGTGGCAGGAGGTATTTTATTTTAGTTTGCAATGGGTACAGAACATTCCGACGGCACAAAGCAACAGGGCCCTTCATTGCCCGGCGGCCGTAACACAAGCACGGACGGCGACCTATTTCATATAAATAACGTCGAGTTAGCCAACACCCACAATGTGGGACTAATACCGTATACGGGCATCGCGTTTGAAGCTCCTTCCGGCATCCTCAGTACAAAGTCCGACGTCGCTGCGTTCTTATTCCGCAATCCGTAGACCTGTGATCTCTGATGCGACGACCGATCTGCATTTTTTGGCAAGCGGTCTGAAGTTTTTCCGACAATGACTGTGCGATTTTTCGGCATGGGCTCAGCAAATTTTGGCAAGGGTTTTAAGAATCCCGGTGCGAAGATTTTCCCATTGACAGCATTGAAGATTCCCGCCCGCCCACACTCGCAGTGGAGACTCTTGCCCGCTTGCAGTTTTCGTGGCAACTTTACGGATATTCTCGCATTTTTTTTGGCGTCGTACATCAGCAAATCCGATAGCCGCGCATTTGATTTCCGATCGCGGGTTTTGATTCCCAACGACACAGTGGTCATCCGGTGCTTTCACTTTTTCGAAAGTGCTCCAAGCCCTTTCTCGACGACTGTCTGCTTTCGCGACAGTATTTCGCAACAGTATTTTGGGCCCGTGCTTTTCCTGCACTACCCTTTCCTTTTCCGTGCCACGTGGAACTATTTGTATTGTCCACGTCATCATACAATGACAACAGACTGCCACGTCATCGTTCTATATAGTACGGACATGACTATCTGCCATGTCAGCCCTAGGAGCAAATCTTTTTGTTGACGTCATCTTTTTGAAAGGTTAAATTTGATGCTCGTCTGAAAGTCATTTCCAGGGGTTTTGAAACTGCTTTGATGGCCATTTGACCGTCAAATTTACACTCAGATTCTCCTCCAGACCCCTCTCCAAATTGCTTTTCAATTTGGCAGCCTAACTTTGCGAGCCCATAACTTGGACATCTGAATTCCGATTCAGGTGCAATTTTTTTTGAAATTAGGTAGAATTTCTTGAGTTTTTTAGTGGTGGTGTTGTTTTCTAGTTTTGGTGCACAAATTTTGCAGAAATTGCATTTTTTGGTGACTGTACCTGCATAATCCTGCATTTTGCAACTTCAGAAGCTCCGTAAGGGCACATCTGGTCACCTTTTGAGGTTCCATTTTTTTTGGAAGTGCGTATTTTTTTGTCTACTTTCCAGATCTATAGTCAAATTCTAGGTTTGTGTGGACAAATTTCTCACTTTCAGAATCAAACCTTCTTTGGCATTGTAATGCTTTGATTCTTTTTCAAAATTCTTGTAAAAGTAAGCTACAGTGCTTAAGTGATAGATTTCAGCCTCATAAGGTAGTTGTAAAAGCAAAATCAAAAATTCCACTTTGGTCATTTTGACAAGTGGCTCATTGTAAATGCACTACTTATAATGTGCCACAAGCATCTTTTTTGGGGGGGTCTTTTGATTGAGTGAAAAAAGGGGGGTGTGTACAGTGTTCTTGTGTCTCTATTTTGTGCTCTTTCATTTCTGCATCATGGGTTTTAAATGTCCTCCTCTAACATCACGCAACTATTCTACATGGAAAGATATTGCATGGAGTAGATTAATGGAAAAAGGATATAGTTTATATGTTGATGGAACTATCACTGAACCTACTGATGTTAAAGAACTCATTGATTAGACAAGTCAAGATCGACAAGCTTTAGGTGTAATTAGGAGTTGTGCACATAGCGATCTTCTCTTCCACATTAAAAATTGTTCAGAATCTAAGGAAGCTTGGGATAAACTTGAACAACTGTATGGTAAAGTGGATGAAGAAAAGGGATTTCAGATTGAGGATGATCTACTTCTTTCAGATCCTAAGAATTATGACACAATTCAAGATTATATCATCAAAGTCAATGAGTATAGGGCACTTCTAAAAGATTGTGGAAATCCCATTGAGGATGATAGGTTGATACATCACATCCTGAAGAAGCTACCTTCTGAGTACGCTAACTTTGTTTCAAGTTTTAATACTCACAAGTTGACCAAGGGATCTGCTTACCAGAAACCTTCCTTTGATGGATTTGCAGACATGTTGATTGTTGAACAATCTCACTTGGTGGATTTTGGACTTCTCAAGTTATCTAAGACCAAAGCCTTGGTGGTTAGTGATGATTCCAAATCTAGTCAAGGGGGAAAAAGAAACAACAAGAAAAAGTAGTGGAAGTAGAAAACACAATCTGAGACACAACATGACTCCTCTCAACAAGGCGGTTCTTCTTCAAATAAGAAAGGAAGTAATGAAAAGAAGGACAAACTCTTTTGTGCATATTGCAAAAAGCCAAATCATGACGAGCATCATTGCAAAACAAAAAGAATCGATGAGTTAGAAAATCTACTCAAGAAGAATAAGATTCAAGTGCCAGGTACTTCCAAGGATTCTACTCCTAACTCTTCGAAGGGTAAAGGTCAAGCACTTATGGAAAACACAAATTCTTCTTCGAAATGGATACTTGACTCAGGTGCCTCCTACCACATGGGTTCTTCAAAGGAAGATTTTTCTTCATTAAAGCAGTCACAGGTACCACACATCTTCGTGGGAGATGATACTAAAATGGAAGTTGAAGGGAAAGGACATGTAGAAATGGAAGATGGGAAATTCAAAGATGTTCTCTACGTTCCAAATCTAAGCTCCAATCTCCTATCAATTTACCAAATCACTCACCTTGGAGATAGTCATAAGGTTGAGTTCCTTCCCGATTCAATGATGGTGCGCAGTCTCAAAGATGATTCATTGGTAGCAGTTGGGAAAGTCAATGATGACAGGAGGCTTTATTCCTTTTCCCACTTTGTGCCTAAGAGTTCTTCTCAAGCCTTGTTAACTCACTCTAATTCAAACATCAACCTATGGCATGAGCGGTTTGGTCACCTTGACTTATGCTCTCTTCAGCAGCTTTGCTCAAAACACATGGTCAAAGGTCTACCCAACATCAACTTTTCTAAGGGGGAGTGTTCATCTTATTCAGTGGATATGCATCTCAAGAAGAAGTATGATAAAGGGAAGTCTTCTCGAGCTCCAATTGTTCTTCAGCTAGTTCACATGGTATTAGCAAGACCGTTTGCAGTGACTTCAATCAGCCAAGGCTGCTACATACTTACATTTGTTGATGACTTTTCAAAATTCACTTGGGTCTTCTTCCTTCATCACAAGAATGAAGTAGTTCATAAGCTTCAAGAATTTAAGGCTCGTGTTGAACACAAGTCAAGAAAAGCCATCAAAGTATTAAGAGTGGACAATGAGAACTGCTATGTTGACAGGAGACTTAAGAACTTTTGTAGAATTGAGGGGATTGATCTTCAGAACTCACCAACATTCAGTCTGCACAAGACAGATATTGCAGCTATGAGGATTAGGACTCTCAAGACCATGGCAAGTTGCATGATAAAGGCCAAGTCTCTCGATCCTACACTTGAAGTTGAAGCCATTAGCAATGCTACTCACATACTTAATAGGTCACATCAGTCCAGTCGACATGCATATATTGCCACAGTGAAAGGTCCATCTCAGCATGATACATCTCATCTTTCAGCTCCAGCTTCACTTGACTTGGGAGACAGACTTGAGGACTTACATCTTCTCATTGATGATGATTCTTCTACAGTTGTTGTGAGGGCTCACTCTGACCCTCATGTCCATTCTCTACATGATCAATCTAAACATGTTGGCGTGATTGTGGATCCTTATGAACAACAATTAGTGGAGGGCTCTTTGTCAGTAGAGGAGACAAATGATTTAGTGGAACAGGTTCAACAGACATCCTTGACAAATCTGCATTCATTCATTTCAGCACAGTTGGAAGGGGTGAACTTCAGCATCAGTACATGGATACTTGAGCAGGTTTCAGGGCCACCATACATCTTCAGGACAGTACCTTGGGCATTGTTTCTTCCTAAGGGGAGGAACACCATTCTGCATTCTTGGACCAGCTTCTTCATCGAAGGAGTTTTCACTTGTTGGCATTCTTCTTTTGGGGGGGGGAGCCTATTTTGTCTCTTTTCCTTCTCTTATTCTCTTTTGTATATATTGGATGTATGTCGTAATGGGGGGGTCTTGATTACTCCATCCATCGATGCATCCTCTTTCATCTCTCTTTTTGGGGGAGGGTTTTTCCCATGAGGTTTTCCCTCTTTCCCCACTTTATGAGAGATTTTCATTTTCATTATGTACTTGGGTACCTAACATGGCCTAGTAGCCAGGACCCATTATGCATCTTCATCCTAGTTCATAAGCTTAAGCGCATTCCCCTAAGTTGCACTTAAGGGGGGGTGTTGGTGTAAAGTAGTATTTTACTATTTACACTTACTTAAGTTTACTTAGGTCAATGCATTATTTAATTATATTGCATTATTTTATTATTTTATTTATGAGACACTTAGGAGTTTGTGCAACCTTGTGAGTTGTCATGTTGACAACACATGAGTATGCACCTCTATTTGAGCACATGGTGTCTACAACATTGTTTTGTATGTCCCACCCTTCTAGGTTTATCCTCTCGTCACCACACTTACTTCCGTGCTTAATGGAGGATAATCCATATCTGGTGGACATGTGCTTGGTTGTATGACACATCATGATGCTAACTTCTATGCATTCTAGAAGCTCTCCTGTAGCCTTTATAATCAGGCACTCCTAGTGTACTCTAAGCATCAATTATTGAATACATTGTTATTCTGATCATACTCTCTCCATTTTTGGTCTACAGTTGTGCTTGTGTTTGAGTTCTTAGTTCTTGGGTGAATTTTGCCCTTAGGCAAATTCTTACAATAATAATAATAGTCAATAATAATAATGATGCCCACACTTCCCAAATTTTGGTTTCCCTCCAAAATTTGGGCTATCAATTTTTGGAAAAAAATTGGCAGCCACTTTTTGGTTACCCAATTTCATTTACCAAACCTATTTGGTCAACTCAAAAAATATGTTTTAGACAGGTTTTAGTGGCATTCAAACTTTGAGTTGCCATCTAACAATTTTTTTTCAAAATGGAAAGGGTTTTGTTACAACACTCTCAAGATTCCATCGATATAATTTCTGTCAAATTCTGAGTTTGATAAGTATTTATTAGTTAATTTTTAATAAAGATTTTTGTAAATTGTTGATTGACATACTTATTGAAAAATAACTATAACTTTCAAATGGTATAACATTTTTGAAATCCAAAAGTTGCATCACATTCTATATTTCATGTAGTATAAGAAAAAAAATTAATTTTGTAAAGTTTTCAATTAGTTAAGGTGGTCAACCATGGACACTTTTTATTCTAGAAAAGTTGTAGTAGAATCTTCATATTTTATTATTTATTTGGAATACAAATATCCAAAAATATGTGTGACATCCAGGCATGTGTCTACTTTTTTTATCTATAATTTTATTAAAAACTATTATCATTTAATTTTGATTAAGGCGGTTAGACATACGCCTACTTTTTATTTTTGCCCTAAAAGTTATGTAGTACTACATTAAAATCCAAAATTTTGACAAACCAAATAATTTTTTCTCCAGATAAGATCTAGTAGTTTAAAAATTATATTCAATTTCCTACAAATTCTTTTCTTACAACTTTTTGATATAAATCTCATAACTACTTTAAACTTACATTTTAAAATAGCATAACCCTGATTTACTAGTTTTTCACTGCCACTTAAGGCCATAGTTTGGTTGACCATGATCCTACATGTACCCAAGTGGTGAGTTGTCACTAATATGTCTCATGTAATTCATGAGCTCAAACAAATTCTACTCATACTTGTTGAGCCATCATTTTGCATGATGCTTAATGACAGGAATCCTTTCAAACTCCTCTCTTGAAAAGCTAATCTAAGGATCAACTCCAAGGTTCGAGGTGATCCTATGACCTACTAGAATCCACTCAATTGAAGACAAATGTGAATGTTCATGAGGAGGTCTTTTTTGGTTCTAAACATTTTAGATAAGATTTTAAATCTTTTTGTTATCTCAAAAGAATAACCACAAAAAAAGAAATATATTTTCTATTTTATGATGAATGCAATCTAACAATGCAACTATATGAATTCCTAATTTAACCAAGGGGTTAGGAAAGAAAATAAAATAGATAAGGTAACAATAAGTTTAAGAAAATAGCATGAAAAGTAAAATCCTAATCGACATAAGCTACAAAAACAATGTGTTTGCAAGTTAAGCTTTTAAAAAGATCGGTAGGTAACCAATGAAAATAGGAGCAATGCTTCCTTAATTCCACTGACGTCATCATTGATGAAAATTTAGTAACTGCAAAATGTTTCACTTTTCATCAAATTGCAAGGCCATGAAAAGTTTGCTCATGCAAGATGAGAAGCTAAGCAGGAAGAATATGATGATCTCTCCTCAAACTAGGTACGTCAGCAGAGTTTGTAGACCTGTAGCGAACATCAGAATTAAAAAATCGCACAACCAAAAAAACACAATAAAATTATTGGCTCAATTACATTCCATGAACATGCATTCACAAAATATAACACAATTAGGCGAGAATCACTACACTCCAAATGCAAGCACCAATAGCTTATATTATTGCATCAAAATAATGGCAACCTGGAATACATATTACATTCGTGAATTTATAAGAAATTCTCTCCTTAATTTTTGTTGAGAGTGAGATATTCCTTCATGCAAATATATGCTTAAAACTAATTAAAAAAATCTATTTATGTACAAACTAACTCTCTAACTGGTGTTGAGTAGGACCCCATCTATATTTATATTATTAATTGGATGCATGAGCCTTTACATGTCTTAAAATAAAGAAAGCATGAGAAAATAAGAAGAAGAAAACCATGAAGATGATGTAGAAGTGTCTAGAAGTGCCAAAAAATGAGCTCTATCTTCACTAGGCATTTTTAGGAGTTAAACTATTGTCAAAATGCTTTTCTGATGCATGGAAAGATCTAAATTTAGAATGAGCAGTTAACTATCGACGCACCGCTAAATTCTCAAAGCTTTTGGAAAACCTCTTAAAAGGCACACCTAGCGCACCTATGCACCTCGGAAGTAGGTTCCAAAAAATTCAAAATTTCACAAAGTGTCAAAATTGAAATTCTAGCTTCTAGGTTTTGTTCCCCTTTATACTAGAGCTATGTCTAAGTATCCGCCCTTGAATTTCTCAGTGATCTCAGTGACTTGAGCCACATTTGGAAAATCTAAGGCTTCATATTTGTGTTTCACTTTCTACCTATAGTTTCCCATCTCGATCCGAGTCTCTACAAAATCTCTAAGTTTTACATCCAACTCTAATAATGCTTCTTTTGTTCTAAATGCTTGTCTGATATCATCATCATTAGTAGCTTCCTCAAAATTTTTTTAGAATTTTTCAACTTCTATCTCTACCTTTATTAATTTACCCCTTGTATCATCTTCAAAAGTGTCTAAACATGCATCGCTATAATATTTCTCTACCTCCAAAATGTGCTCTTGGGTTTGATCCTTGAGCTTGTGAATCTTTGCATGTAATTTTTCCATTACTTTATTTCCATCCATAATTTTCTCTATCCAATCATTCATTTTATCTACTCCTTAGTTGTATACACCTTCATCAACATACGATACCTTTGTCCTTTGATTGACTGTAATGCTTGCAAGTCTTTGCCTTAGGCATGTATTTCATCCATTGGACCAAAATCTTGATTCAAAATGGTGACTAGCCTATCCACATTATCCTGCATAATGTGTAGTAGCTTTAGCTTTCTTTGTATAATCTATATACCCTTTTCCTCAAAACTCTTTCTCCACTAATGACAAACTCTCAAAAATGGGTCTAATTGACATGTACCTCTATCTCTTCTTTCATATGATGTGTTCAAAGTCTCTTCAAAATTTACTAGATCTAAGGGACCAGAAAATTCACTTAGATATCATTTTAGGATCTCATTTTGTCTCCAAAGTGTTATTATTTTCTCCCCATCTTGTTCTAAGCTCCTGAATACTTCTTTAATTCTTGTTGTAACTATTAGTTTAGCAATATCCAAGATAGGTTTCCCAAGCATGGCCTCCTAATTTGATAATCCCTTGGAGTCAATTCTTGAACATTTGCCTGTGGAGGATGGATAGCCATGTGAGATAATACATCCTAGTTCTAATCACTCATGATGAAGGCTAATTCCCAAAAATCCTTTGGCGGTGACTCAAGTTTCCTTAGAGCTTCAATCAATTACATCCTATTGTCATCTTCTGTAGTGAATTGTTGCCTTTTGTTTCTTATCACTTCCTTTCTCAACCATCTTGGAATATGCTCTACTATGGATTTTCCTTTTGAGGATGGAGTTACCTCAGGTCCTTATGGTTCAGGTGGTAACTGACTCCAATCCACTTGCTAAGGTTGATTGGTTGGGGTGTTTCTTATCTTGTCTCCTACCAATTTAGTACCCACTAGCATAAAATCAAAATCTGACATCTTAAAGACATCAGTCCCCTCAACATCTTGCTTAGCTATCCATTGCTACATCTTATCCTCATAGGTTTTAGTCTAGATAGACTGGTCAGGAATGGTTGGTGGTGTGATTGTGGAGCTCCTTCTCCATTCCAATTTCATGGCTCTTGCAAGGTGAGTCCTCCAGTTAAAAGGTAGGTGATCCTCTTTGTCCTCATCATTCCCTTCTTCTTCTCCTTTTGGGATAACTTCTAGGACTGACGGGAAGGGAATAACTCTCTTGATAACCTTTTGTCTCCTCTTGACCAAAGTCTTAATATTCCTTCTCTTAGGAGAGGAAGGGGAGGCTTGTACTTCTTGTGTGGGTGAAGACACCTCTTGCACTTTAGTTGGAGCTTCTCCTTGGCCTTGTTCAACTAACGAAACTTGAGGATTATCTTGGGCTTGCATGGCTTCCACATTCTTGGCCCCTTATACATTTTCTTCTCCTTTCTATTGAGTTCCTTGAGTGGCTTCCTCTTTTGGCTCAGCCTGTTGAGTAGAAGTCCTCTTCCTCTTTCCTTTACCTTTGTGTTTACCTTTCTGAGCCCTATAATATCCAACTTGTCTATCAAGTTGGTGCACTATCTCTGGCCTTATTGAAGACTGAGCTATGAAGGTAGGCATTGTGACCTTAGCTCCTTGGCAGGAGCAAGCTGGGGGAGCCCACAATATTGGGTTACACTTTTTTGCCTAAACTGACACTGAACTCTGAATTTTCAAGAAAACTTTCACTTTCAAATGCAAATTCCCATTTAAGGGTTAGGAATTTGAAGATGAAGTAAACTAGTGTCTTTTAGGATTTTGTGTCTAGATTCTAAATATATTTATTTTAATTTTTTTAAAATTGAATTTATTGAATTATTTTTTCTCCTATGAAAATTGGTATGATATCAAAAACCTGATTTTCAAAGAGTGACACTATTTTTTATACAAATTTTTTTTCACAATAGATATCAACGTGATTCTTTCAAATTTAGTTTGATAACATCCATACCTAAACCGTAGAGTTGGTCTTATATCTTTATCGTTAGTATTTCATATTTTATTGTAGTTTAAAGTTGGCATAACACTAATTTAGACATACGTGGCTTTTGGCACATGTAACTTATTATATATTTACCCAATTTTTTATATAAAAAAAATTGATTGAAAGATGACTCAAATATGGACACCGTACTTCTTTTTTTTTTTAATTATTTTTTTATTTACTATTTTTCCATGAGCGTCGAATATCTCAGTTTATTTTTTATAATAAACCTATATTCAATTCATGTTAAAAAATATATATCTAAATTTTTTGAAAAGCACCAAATTCATAGTCATTAGAAAGCTAGTTCAGAGTACTCCAGTCATGCAAAATTTTAGGTCTTCAGTACTTCATTTGAACCTGGTAATTCAGCTTTGAAGAAAGGAAATCACTGAAAAAACTTCAAACTATTCATGTAACCTTCTATCTGGTTAGTTTCGATAGAAACTTAGTTTCGATAGAAACTTAGTTTCTATCGAAATTTGTTTCCAAACTTTTGAAAGAAACTAAATCACTTAGTTTCTATCGAAACTATGGGTGGTTTAACCATGTGGTTAACAAACTACTTTCTAGTTTCGATCGGAAGTACTGTGGTAGTTTCGATCAAAACTAGGGAAAGATAGCATGGGATCTTGCCTAGTCCACCCCTAGGGGTGTTTTTCTAGTTGGCCCCTAGGGTTTTTTCCCTAGTCAGCTAATAAGGTTGTTTTTTTTAAGAATTTTTTATTTATATAAATATGAGTTTCATTTTTTTCAATTTACATTTATGTGAAATCAAGTTATTGGCTTTTGAATTGGGAAGAAAGAAATATTTGACAAACTTCAACCTATTTTTGAATTTTGGAGGAAGGATTTACGACATGGGCAATAAAGATAAAAGAGCAAGTAAATATGCATGAAGAAGAACTAAGGAACAAGAAGATGAAAATCATCAAAAAACGCTAGCAAGATACTATCTTAGATTAGATACACATGTACAATCTTTTTCCAATGTATTTAATTAGTTTATTTAGTTAGGATTAGGATTTAAATCCAATTAGGAATATGATATTTATCTTAAATTAGCATTACTATTAATTTAATATTAAGAGTTTAATTGAAATTATGTTCATATTTAGGCCATTAGGGTTTATTCAATTATGTCCATATTTAGTCCTTGGGGTAAATATTACATTATGAATAAATTTAAATTATGAATTTTTTTAACATGGGAATTACCTTGTTTATTCAATTATGTTAATAATTTATAGTCCATTAAGGTTTATTAGATTATGATTAAATTTAGATAAATGAATTTATTTGGGACGTAGTCAACCAGGACAACCTACCGACATTGGAGAAGGTTCATCCCAAGTTCAAACAAGTACATGTGCATCTCTTGTAAGTATATAATATAGATCTCTCTAGATTTTAAGGTCTCTATCAAACTTTATATGTTTAATTTTTAAATTTAGCGAGTGATATTTCCCCTTATAAAGTTACTTGATTTTATTTTTTATATCGTGCACATGCAACTCTAGTAGATGATGAAAATGTTGGACATGAGGAAATTGAAGATGAAGCAATGGATATTGAAGAAGGATCATCTAAAGGTTAGATAATTTAATCAACTACCTAATATTTCACTCAAGTTGAACATGTATATATGTATACATATATGTCCTCTAAAGAGGTTGTATCTTAAGACTTTGTTTCATTTTTTCTTGTGCAGCCCGAGATCAAACAACAAATGAGAATGTTAATTTAGCTCAAAGATTGAAGAGGAAAATTAATCATAGAAACATAGATCATTTAATTGAAATGGATGTGGAAAAATTGAGAGAATATGCTAATCAACCTACACATACTACGAAGAGGAAAATGAATAAAAAGTCTAAAGGCATAATTGCACAATTTGAGAATCTATCAATATTGAAGAAAACTCAACTATTATCAATTTCACTTCTTAAAGATGAATTAAAAGAGCCACCGAGACTATTGGGTATAGATACAAGTATAAAAAAGAGGATGACTTCTAAACTAGAAAAAGATATTGTTGAAAGTATTAAGGAAGGGTTACATTCCATTGGAAAAAAACCTAGATCTACAAATAAATCCATTGCACGAAGAGTGATACTGACATCTATTTTAAATAAGAAAACATCCCAAAATAGATAGATCTCTTCATTATCATCTCATTTCAGGTATAGTGTGAAGATAGTAATACATTATCTAAAAAGGAGAAACAATTTGAATGATAGTACATTAGAAGGCAATTGGGCACTAATGTTTAGAGCTCCTCGATCTGACAAGATTGGGGAAATAGTTAAGAACTTAGTTATTCAATTTTGGATTGATAATACTCATCCTTCACCAAATAGAAGAGATGTCATCAAGCAGAGGATTGGACCTAAGGAATATATTCGACATGCAAAGCATTGGTTGTATGTTACTCAACATGAATTGTATCTCTCATTTTGTAATTTAAATCCTAACATAAAGATTGGACAAAAAATATTTGAAAGATTGAAGCCCTATTTTGTGAAGATAAATAAATCTTTTGAAACATGTTGTTGTCAATATCATGTTGAATTTCAGTTGTACTATGAAGGGTTTCAAAAGATGATAGAAGAAAGTGGTGGAACTTCTCAAAATACTTTTCCTAAACGACCGATTCAATTCATAACATCAATCTTATGTGACAAAGCAAATGGTTGTGTAATAGGTGAAATAGATTGCATAAGAGGAACTTGTGAAACATGTGGTAACTTGACTAAATTTTATTTTAGAGAAGAAGATACTAATACGAGAAGGATGGTAAAATGTAAGAGATATAAGTACATAAAATCAAAAACAAAAGATGGAAAACAATCAACAAGGTTAGAATATATAGAGGATAAGATATTCAGTTGGAGAATTTATGTCAATTTTTCATAAATTGATTCAACCATATATACTCCATGCATTTTTTGCTAAGTGGAAAGCAAAACAATTTCAAACACTAAGAGAAATTTTCCCACTCGAAACAATTCTATCTAGTGTTGACTTTGCAGAGAATTACTCTTTCGTATCTCAAAACCAACTTCAAGCATAATACTACTATACAAAGCAGGTTACTATTATGATTCAAGTGTCTTATCAACATGCACAAATTGATCTGGATGGTGTGGAAAGTATAGATCAAGCATGAGTCATTAAAAAAGAGTATCACTTTTACATTAGTGAACATGACACACATTTTGTGTAACATTATTTTAAGACATTTTTTGAATATTTGAAAAACAAAAACATTAAAATAGAAAAACATTTTGTATGGTCAGATGGATGTGCAACACAATTTAAATTAGCTAGACCATTTTATGCATTATGTAGATATCATTAATACCTTAATATACCACACATTTGGAGTTTTTTTGAGAGTGGACATGGAAAGGGTGAGCATGATGGTGCAAGAGCTTGTATCAAGTGTACTTTAAGAAAGTATCAAATGGACTATAAAGGATATCACATTAATAATGCTCATGATGTGGTTGTGTGGTGCAAAACACATTTTTTGGTGCCAACAAATATAGATAACACATCATCACAAGCGGATCTAGTCATACCATTTAGAATGTTTTGGGAGGTATCAGGCATATATAAATTAATTTTTTCATATTTTTAAATTGAATCTTAAATTTATACTTAATATGTTACCTTAGATGATCTCTAACTAAATTATGGACCTTGTGTACATTTAGGTGTTGATAGAAGATCAATGCATGCATGCAAGAGGGTAGAGAAGACATGATCTTTGCATTCGGTTATGAGTACAAATAGTAATGTGTGGTTATTGTACACAAGAGATGCTCATGTTTTTGTCCTGATTGTATTGATGAAGACTATGATGGTTGCATTAATCAAGAACATGGATATGCGGGTGAATGGACTTTGGTGCCACTAGATGTTATTAATACGAATGAGTTTGAGGACGAAAAATATGATGATATTCCATTGATTTCTAGTGATTATAACCATATTTTAGGATTGATCAGAGTTGGTATGTATGAACTATATATATACCTAGATCATGTACATATATAAATTTTTCATAATTTTGGTTAATTTTTATTATATATATGTACTTATATACATGACATGTATCTAGAATTTTGACATATATAAGTTTGTGTAGGAAATGTTTTTGCAGTCATGGCAGAATCAAAAAATGTAGAAGGTGTTAGCTATTATTTATTACGTTGCACCAAGGAAAGAGAGAAGCTAACAAAGACTGAAATAAGTGATGAAATTATTTTTCTCACAGGTTAGTATATAGTTGAATTATGTACATGTATGTCAAGTATCTATGTTTTTTATGAATTCAAATTCTTTGACTTAAAATCAAGATTGATGTATTTTTTAAATGTGTACATGTGCAGGTTCTGTTGTTGCATAGGGAACATATTTGAAGCAAAGAAAAGTACTTAAAAATGGGATTCATTTCACCGATTATCAACCTAACAATAAGGTATATCAATATAGTAACCATGTAATTGCCACTGGTCTAACTCTTCATCCAATCAAAGGACCTGGAATATGTAAGTGGAGGCTCCATATTGATGATCATGATAAAAGATTAAATTTTATCCAAGAATGAGCTGATCCACTTGATATGAGATAGAAACAACTCCTAATTTGAAATGTAATTCAAGAACAATTTGAAATTTGGTTCAAACTATTTGAAATTTGGTTGAACAATCATTTGATCAATTTGAAATTTGGTGGAATAACTAATTTTCTAAATTGAACTTTTACTCTTTCATTTTTAACTCAATGTCTTGAATTCAAATTGTCATAAAGTAACTAACTATAGAAATTATGAACTTATATGTATGTGTGTACGCTAATACTATTGTGGTATTCACAACACACACCCCATTCCGAGTCCGAAATGCGGACCCCCTAACTTTTTTTCGACTCTTGACTCTCATTTCAAGAATCGGGAGAAGAAAATTAGTTTATTAGTTAGATTATTTGAGTCAAAAAAAAAAATCCCGCACGAGCGCACATATCGAGGCACACACACTTTGTAAGAGCAAGCAAGGGGAGGGGTTATAAAACCCCCTCCTTCCTACCACTCTTTTCATTTTTTTCACTATCTTGTTTTGCTAAGGGAGGAAGGTGAGGAAAATTCTCCCCCCCCCACACCCTTCTCTCTCTCCATTTTTACCCTGTGCGCACCCTTAAGGCTACGTGCGCGTCGCGCGTCGTGACGCTCTTTTGGGTAGGCCGCGTGCGCTTCGTGTTGTCGTGCCACCCTTTTGGGCGTGCTGTGTGCGTGCGTTGCGCTGCGTGTGCCTTTAAGGCCGTGCGTGCGTCGCGCGCCGCAACGCTCTTTTGGGCAGGCCGCGTGCGCGTCGCACCGCTGCGCTACCCTTTTGGGCATGTCGCATGCACGCGCTGCACTACGCGTGCCTTTAAGGCCATGCACGCCCCGTGGTGCCCTTTTGGGTGCGCCACGTGCGCGCCGCACCGCCGCGGCACTCTCATGGGGGCACCCGCCTTTGAGGCCACAAGCGCACGCGGCGCTGCGCAAGCCTCCTGGCTGCGCACGCGTGGCGCTCCGCCGTGGCGTCCCTTTTGCGTAGCCGCGGCCACTGCCCTCACTTTTTTTTTAAAAAATTATTTTTAATTTTTTATTTTGTCAAAAAAAAAAAAAAAAATCATAAGTAAAATAAAATTGGTTTTTGAGTATCATTTTTTATAATCATTTTTTGAGTATCTTTTTGTGACGTGCAGGTAATACAATCAAATGGCGTCCACATCCGGATCAATAGCAAAGCCAGTCGTATACAAGTTTCAAGGCGTAACCTCGAAGTCATGATTACACAATGAACACTTTGAGATCAAATACATAGAACTTGGACACACGGACTTGGGAGAATTTTTGAGGGTTTGTAACTGTATATGAGCAATGTTAGTATGCTAATAGAAACCAAATTTAAATAAAGCTTCTACAAACTAAACAAAATTCATAAACTTCAAGATAGACTAAGATGAGCTCTCAATTGAGAATATGAGCCATTAATGGGCTCTCTCAATAAGAAGCTCTCTTGTTGAGTGGCTTTGTCTAAATAGATAGGATGTATGCTCAAGCTTATGATTCAAAAAGGGCTTCAAATGGAGTTGGAATTTGGGTGTGGGTGTATGGTTTTGATGTAAAATGGCTTCTTAAAATGGAATTATGACTTTACTTCATGGATTGTGTTATTTTGCAAAGGGGAAGGATCCAATTTATAGGCAAGAGGCTTGAGGGATTGAGGGCTAAGATGCAAAGATGGGAAAAAGCTCATGGAGGGCTCAGATTGCATGAGAAGAGAGCACATGGATTTTGCTTCCTTACAGCGAATCAGGGAGTGACACATGTCACAGGGTGAGAGGATGGAGGAAAGGGGAAGGATGAGTCAACAAAGGAGGCTCAATGGGATAAAATCTTCATAAAGACCCTCATAATGGCTTGTGAGAGCAATAAAAGGGCTTGGAAGAGTCATTTATGGCCTAGTGGGCTTTATAAAGTTTTATGGTTGAGATATTTTGAGGGAGATGAGAGGAATTTTGACTTGGGCTTGATTAGGAGGGTTTTAAGCTTGCTTAGGATTGTGCAAATGATTAGAGGATGGATTAGGATGGTTTAGGATTAGCTTAGGGATAGGCAAGTGGATGGCATTTAATGAGGGTGGGTGAAGGAGGAGATATTTGTTAACTTTGGCTTGGGTTAGTAAGTCTTAACCCATGTTTAGAGAATGTGACAAGGTTAGGAGGGGATTATGATTAGGTTTAAAGACATCTTCTAGAAGAGTCTAGACTTTGGATGAGGATAAAGACTTTCTAGAATAGTCTAGAACTTCCTAGGATGAGGATGAAGATTCTCTAGAAGAGTCTAGAACTTCTTAGGATGAGGATAAATTAGATTTTTAGGAAATAAATAAAGTTTTATTTATTTCAAGGGTTTGGGTTGAGGAGATATTTATTAAAACTTTTTTAATAAACATGAGGATTAATATTTAATCTTAATTAAATATTTTGAGTTGGGATTAGGGGTAGGAAATGATGGGATTAGCCTTTAATCAAAATTAAAGAAGGATTAGAAGATTTTGGAAGAGGTTAGTGGTCTTAAGGAAATTGGCCAAGTTTTGGGCAAAATTTTTTTTTAAAATTTATTTTGGATTTTTTGGTCAATTTATTAATTAAATAATTAATAAATAAGGAAATAATGTTTAAATAAGATATAAACATTTTTGGGAGGGATTCCTTAATTAAATATTTTTAATTAAGATAAAGGGATTTAATGGCATAAAAATAAATAAATTAATTAAATAAATAATTAATTAATAAATGATGATGTCATCAGGAATTTTTCAAAAAATAAAAATACTTTATTTTCTAAAGGTTTTTAGGTGTCTACAGTAACAACCCAACTGAAAGATCTTCTTTGAGATCCGCCTTAATATGGTCTGGATTGGTAAATGCAGCATCACATCTTGAGGTTGTTCAGTCAGTTGAATTGATCATGACCTTATCCCGACATTTTGTTCCTGAGGAAAGGGTGGTAAAGAGTGTCACTGGGGAAGTAGTCTTGGATCTACGACCTGATAATATCGAGAGAATCTTTCACTTACCCAGAGTTGATCAGTTTATCAGGATTTCATATGAAGCAGCTGAGAGGTGGCATAAGGATCATCACAGGAGGCCATGGACATTATATATTCCTCGTACTTCATTGAGAAGCCATCTCGAGGAAAGACAATTAGCAAAGTAGATATGGCTCGAGGATATATGAGGGATGACATTGGATATTCAATCATTCTCCTGAGCAGAGTTATGGGACTACCGGCAGCAGGTCATCTTGCTCCATTCATGGTTAACTTCATTGAAACCATCAGACACGCAAAGATGCTACTAGATTGGGCTACCACACTTAGTGAGAACTTGTGTAATCAGTTGCAGATAGTAAAGGACAAGAAGAAGTTCTATATGAATTCTTATGTGATTTATCTACTTGCAGCAAGGACCACTGACTATCTCAGGTTGTATAAAAAGGGCAGTATGCAGGATCCTAACGCATGGCCTTATATAGTTTATCCTCAGCTAGTTAAGAAAAAAATCTCGCCACAAAGCAAAGAGTACCGGATTGTGAATGATGCCTTTATCTTCGCCGTCATTTGATTCATCGAAGGCGACTATGGAAAGAGATTATCTGATGAGGCCAAGGCACAAATCATAGCTCTCGGTGCATATTTTATCCAGTTCTAGACATTCACATACACTCGAGTCGGTGGTGCATCTATCCATCCAAAGAAGCTCCCAAGGTACCCAAGTGATAAGTTGGTTCTGATGGAAATTTCTCGGCAGATTGAGTCAGCCTATGAGAGGATCAAGAAACAATGAAGGCCTTGTTGGGATTGGCCTTTTGTAATAGGGGCATACCAAGTAAAGAGAAAGCAAGATATCCTGACCTTCAAATGGGAATGGGAGAACTATCCGCTTAAGGAATATAACTCTCCCCAGCCGTTCTTTGATAGTGTTGGTAAAGTGGAAAATTTGGCCAGAAAAGAATTCTACCACGAGGATGCTATTGAAGATCATTGGATGAATGCCACAAATGACTATGATGTCTGTATCAGGGACTATTGTAGAATGACTTTATATTTAGCAGAGAAGGCTCTCCATTTGACCATCTCGGATGAGATAAGGATACAAGATTTGCAGGAGCTATTAGATCCCTTATTTAATACAGATAAAGTTGGCGAGAGGCCCATTCTGAATGCAAAAATTGATAGAGAGGAAGGGGATGATATTAATCATCGAGCAAGACATGTCATCAGAATGACAAAGAGTTGGATCAAGAAACCCTTTCTGCTTGATCCAATTCTGGATACAGTGATATTCCATATACATGCTCACCCAGAAAAGGTAAAGGGGAGGAAAGTCACAATTCCTATCTTTGCGCTCCAATCTCCTATCAGGCCAAAAATGGTCTACTAGCTTGATCATCCAGTGGGATATTACCATCCACCAGAGAAGAAGAAAGAAAAGAGGAAGAGAGCCTCTCCTCAGAGGATCTAGACAGAGCATGTTGAAGAATAGGCCCCTTTGCAACAACATGAATCTACTCCCCAGGACCCCCATGACTCTGGGATTTCTCATTTCCAGGTTGATTTTCCATAACCTCCTATTTTGTCAAGCCAGCAAGGGGAGGGAGAGATTCTAGAGACATCCATTCCTCCGATGCATCAAGAGCTCGCTTCTCCTATGGTTCCACAGAAGCAAAGGAGGGTCAAGGTTAGAATGAACAAGAGACAGAGAGTTCATAAAAGATTAGTGCCTAATCCCTTTGTTCCTGAAACTATTCCCGAGGAATCAGATGAGGATGAAACAGAGTCAGATGGGGAGGAAGAACAAGTGCCTCTACAAGGGAGAACCTGACTTGCCAAAGCTACAAAATTGGAAAGAAAGAAGAATGTCACAAATATCCCACCACCCACCCAAGCTGAAATAGTAGAGCTCTCTTCGTCGGAAGATGAAGTACAATGATGGGTGAATGAGCAAGGAGAGCTAGGTGATAATTTTCTCTCCATTCCAGATTTGACTTCATGCTAGTGGGTACAGAATTGGTTGGAGATAAGATTAGAGATACTCCTATAGGTGAATCTCAATAGCAAGATGGGATGCAGATGCCATCTGAGACACAAGGTCCTCATCCAATGCCCCCATCTTCACCTCAATATATGATGGTAGATAGGGTTTCAGTGATACCTCCACCTTCGAGTTCAGAAGGAATCATCATTACAAGGAGAACCAGAACCAAGGGTTACTAGTGAGCCATCAAAAGAGGCACAAGTAATGGAATGTATACAACAGCCTTCTCAGGAAGTTGAGGATCAAACTATGGGATCTATAGAAATTGAGACTACAGAAGAAGAACCCTCACAACAGGAAACTCCAAGAAAAAATGACAAAGGGAAGGAGGTAGCTGAACACATCCCTTCATCATCTAGAGCTAAGGTTGGAGAAAGACATATCTCGAGATGGTTCTGAAAGGAAATAATGAGAAGTGCTAAGAATCAATTCCTTACTTTAGAGGATGATATCTGTGACATTGCAGAGATTTTGAGCAAGCCTGACTCTCCATTATAGGATGCAACACCATTTGCATTCATTACCACTACCCAGAATTAGGACCTATTTGCACAAGTGGCTCATCCCCTGAAAGGTACAGAAGAAGAAGCTATCAGCCTTCAGGACTATGAGGTAAAGGATATCACATTAGGGAAACCTACATGAGATACTTCTTGACAAATGATGACTATGGGAGTCAAAGAGGTTCTTAACCACATGGAACTCGATGAGATTGAAATCAGAGCACTTTGAAGGCAAGTTGAGATCTTGAATGGATATCTAGCTAAAGTTATTGGTCCTCTTGACTCTAAATGCCCCAAGGAGACTTTGACTACCATTCTGAAAGAAGGGGAAGGTATACGGCTCAATCCATTTTTGAGAGCTTGTCAGGATTGGTGAGACAACATTGAGGATAGGGGTATCACTATAATTAAAGGAAGTCTGAAATTGTTGCATGCTACACAAGAAAACATTGATAAGATCATAGCAATTTTGAGGTAGGATTTCAGCATTATGGATGAGGTACGAGTTTGGGGCAAGGATTTTCAAATTCTACAGGCCATAAAAGGACAAAGGTATCACATTTTGATTGATGTATATACTGGCAAAGAACTAGACATGATAGATGATTGGATAGAAAAGATTACAGAGGGAAATAAAGTTATGGAAACATTGCATGATGAGATACATAGGCTCAAGGACCAAGCTCGAGATCAAATTTTGGAAGTAGAAAAGCTATATAGTGATGCATGCTTAGATATTTTTGAAGATGAAGAATGGGAGAAGCTTTTACCAGTTGATGCATTTGTGGAAAACTTCAAAAAAACTTTAGAGGAAGCATCCAGTGATGAAGATATCAGACAAGCCTTCAGGACAGAAGAAGCATTGTTAGAGTTGGATACCAAACTCGAGGACTTTGCAAAAACTCGGATTGAGGTGGACAATTACAGACAGAAGGTCAAAGATAAGTATGAGGCTTTGGATCTTCCCAATGCCACTAAAATTACTTAGATTATAGAGAAATTCAAGAGAAAATATCCAAATATATCTTTAGGATGAAGATAAACAAAACCCAGATGCCAGAATTTCAATTTTGACACTTAGAAAGTTTTTTAGGTTTTTGACTCAGTCGAGGTTCGTAGCTCTGCAGCTTCACAGGTCCGCAGGTCCGTAGCTTCGTAGCTTCGCAGGTCTGCAGGTTCGTAGCTCCGCATTTTCATGAGGCTCTGCAATTCAGAAGTGTGCCGACAGTCAACTGCCAGTTCCAAAAATAGCACTTTGCATGCATTGGAAACACATTCTGATGGCAAGATAACTCTGACACACATCAAGTGAAGAGCCAGCTTCTATTTTTGGTGTGTCCATGCACTTCTACTTTGACTGATGGCTTCCTCCTATTTTCTCTCTCATGCTTTCATTGTTTTTAACATGTAAAGGGCTCATGCATCCAATTAATGAATAAAATATGGATGGAGTCCCTCCAAGCACCAGTTAGATTACCAGTTTGTATATATTTAGTTTGTTTTAATGTTTTAAAGGCATTTCTTATTGCATTGAGATATCTCTCACTCTCAACACAAATTGAGGAGACGATTTCTTATAAATACCCCATTGTAAAATGTAAAAAAGGGCTGCCATTATTATGCAATAAAGTTATGCTTTTGGTGCTCGCATTTGGAGTGTAGTTATTCTTTCCTGAATGTGTCATTTTTTTGTGGATTTTATTCATGAGACTGTGATTGAGCCAAAGGTTTATTGCATTGTTTTTGGTTGTGCGATCTTTTAGTTTTGGTGTTTGCTATAGATATATGAATTCCATTGAGTAATGAGCTTGAGAAGAGATCACCCGATTGTGTCTACATAGCCTTTTGTCTCGCATGAGCACACTTTTCATGGCCTTGGGATTTGATGAAGAGTGAAACATCATTCTATTTGTTACAGATTCTCACCAACGATTGCATCAGTGGATTCTAGGGAGCGTTGCTCCTGTTTTCATTGGTTTCCTACCAATTTCTTCGAAGGTTTAACTCGCAGCGTGTTGTGTTCTGTAGCTTATGTTCATTTAGGAATTTCAATTTCAAGTTATTTGATTTCATGTTATTTGCTTTCAGTTTCGTTAGTTTCTTTGCTAACACCCCTATTAGAATAGGACCTCATACTAGCTGCATTGTTAGAGTTGCATTCATTGAAAAAAAAAAAAATACAAACACATTGTTCTTTTGGTGTGATATTTTGAGACAGAGAACAGATTTTACTTGATTCCAAGGTAAAAGAGTTTTGGAACCAACAAAGGCCTCCTCGTGAACATTCACATTTATCTTATACTAAGCAGATTTTGGTACGTCGCAAGACAAACACCGAACCTTGGAGTGGATCCTTAAAAAGATTTTCTTTTCAAGAGAGGAATTACACTATGGATTCCTGCCGTTGACCTCGTGCAAAATGAACACCCAATAGAAGTGGCACTAGAAGGAGGCCCTGATACAAAGAACATACTATTGGAAACAAGAAAGATTTGATCAAGTTTCAAAATTTTTGCACCCTTGCAATAATCTACCCTACGTAAAAGGTTCAAAAATCACTTCTAAAATTTTCAAAAATTCAGCTCCGCAGATCCGCAGATCAGTAGCTTCGCAGGTCTGCAGCTCTGTAGCTCCGTAGAACTCTATGGTGCGCAAAATTCAGAAGAAGTGAGGAAGTGTACTTCTGCAGAGGTGCATTTTTTCCTATATTGATACAAGCTGGAAGATATTGATCCTAGATCCCCATTCCAGCGAGCGTTAAGATCTTCACCAAGTGCCCAAGAATTTCTAGAGCTTACTCATTTTCATAAGCCACGTAGTGACAGAGGAATACCCTGAATTCAACCACTTCCATTCGATATTTCATCATCTTCTTCTACTCCACCACCCATTCAACCACCAGGTGGACCTCCACATATTCCAACACTCCCATCACCTTTCAACTCGCCTTTAGGTCCACAAAATCCTCCGATGGCCTTTTTCGCAAACGCAATTGATTCACCCCTTAGCTTGAGAGGTGCCCTCCATGACCTCCCGAAGAATCTCAAGAAATTCTGTCCAAGGTTTATTTATGGAGAAACAAGAACCGTTGAAGATCACATCAAGATTTTTAACAAAATTTGCAACCGAAAGCAAATTGCTAATGAAGATGTGGTTCTTCATTTATTTCCCTACTCTTTGGGGGAGATTTCCTTCAATTGGTACGTGAACCTACCACCAAGATGTATTGGATATTGGGACACTTTCAAAAAATCATTTTTGGAACAATTCAAAACTTTCATCAATCCAGCAGTGATACATCAAAAATTCATATCAATAAAAAGGGACCCAGCTGAAACAGTTTCACGCTTCAATCATCGTTTTCATATGGCCTACCACAAGTTGGAAACACCGTACACAATTCTAGTTGAAGGTTCCATCCAAGTTTATTTCAATGCCATGGATCCTCTTACTACAATTTTTCTGAGAAGACTTCTGGCAGCAAATATTGACACATTGGACAAAGTCTTTGCAGAAGCAATCACATTCACAAAGCAAGCTAATCCTAATGGAGGAGGAATGATGCTTCCTATGCAAATAGTTCCTACCATGCCAACAGTTCTTGTGGGAGCACTCACTGTACCTAGTCAGTTCATACCTATGAACCCAGTTCCATTGCAACAGGTACCCGCTCCACAAACTCAAGCGATAACATACCTAGGGTATGAGCCCCCAAAAACAACCTTCTTTGAACAAAAAGAAATGGTTCCTGTGGAAACAGATAACAATCTCCTTTCAGAAGTTGGTCAGATGAAGAAGACCATGTCACAGATGAACAATGAGTTGACTCATCTTAGATTGTCACAAGGACAAAGTAACATCTTCTAGAGAAACAATGTTGGCCCCTACAACAACAATTTTGGTCAGAATTACAACAGGAACTTCAACAATAACAGTAACAACAACGCAGGAAATAACGGCAGAGGGAACAACTTCAATCCTCCTGATCGCAACAATGGCTTCCAAAGACAAAATCGACAATGGAACACTCGACCAAATAATGGAAGTATTCCTACTGATAATAACAACATTCAGTATGCTGATATTAATCAGTATGATGATGGCCCAAATATGCCTAGCAATGATGGTGTGTACTACAATGGTAGTCAAGATGTGAATCAAAACCTACCAATGAATGATAATCCGCCTCCTGTTCAATTCAACACAATGCTATTAGAATCTTACAATCCTACATAGAATGTACAAGTGGAACAACAAGAAAATGAAGAATTCTCATTCCCTTTTAGTCAAGAACTCGATCTTCAACATGATGAGATGTTTGCCTTTCGAAATGATAATCGAAACACATATAATCTCAGAAACAAGAGGGATCCCTTGACCGATGGAATTCCTCTTGGTTTGCAACCAACTCCACCTGATCCTAGAGCAAGCAAAAATCCACCACCGGTAAGGCCAGCCCAAGGAGGACCACAGTATCAGAATCAGGTGAACATACCATCAATACTGAAGAACCCTGCTTGGTCTACTGAAAAATATAACGCAGTTGAAGACCTGAAGAAAACAAAGGCCAATATGTCCATGTTTGACATGTTGCAGAATTGTCCACAACAAAGAGAAGCACTCATGAAGACATTGGATAATACAAAGGTTTCCCATAATACGAATAATGTCCCTCAAAAGATGGTGCTGTAGCAAGTAAATGCAAGCTATGCCCACTATGTTTAAGGACAAAATTGAGGTACCCCAATTTTTGCTGAGCATAAGGATATATGGAAAGAATCTTCACAATTGTCTTATTGATTTAGGAGCTTTGTGTAATGTGATGCCACTATCAATATCTCAAAGGCTAGGAGTTGATCCTCAACCCTCTAACCGAGTGGTAATACAGTTGGATAAAACAGAGGTAAAAATCATTGGAGTATTAAAAGATGTGTGGATACAGCTAACAGTTGATCCTCGGATCTAGGATATTGTTGACATACATGTGGTGGACATCTCAGAAACATATGGATTACTCCTGAGCAAGGAGTGGACAAAATGTCTTAGAGGATGGTTCTCCACAGATTTCACTCAATTATGGTTGCCCTGGAAAGGTTTGAACAATCAAATCAAGATAGATGCTAAGCCCAAACTGAAAACAATGATCACAGATTACAACGCCCCGAATGAGGTAGCATTCTTACAATCTAACTTGGGGTCATATAAAGTGATGGCATTGGACCTGGTTCCAAACAAGACATCTCAAGAGCAAAATGAAGAACCTAAGATGTTGGTCCCCAAAATTGAGATCGTGACACAATTCATAGAAAGTATGGTGACTAATCTACAGTGTTTAGGAGAGGAAGCTGACCCTAGTGTCCTCCTCCTTCCAAGATTTTTTCAGTTGCACAAAGTTAGTCATTCAGAGTTCGAATGTTCAGCAGGCCAAGAAGCAGTAGCAAAATTTTTGACACAAATAATGGGAAACAAAAGTACGAAGACCTCCAGCAAAGAAGTTATCCAAAGTCAAAATTCAGTGAATTCATCCAACTTTATTGAGCAAACTAAAGAGGAAAGTGAAGATTTAAATGTATCATACTGTGATACCTCTTTAGATGGTGGAGGTTTGTCTTCTCCTCCTCTCGGGATGATCAAAGTTCAAAGAAGAAGATGATATGTCAAAGGTAGAGGATGGACTTCAGTAGTCATTCATCCTAAACCTAAAGTCGAACAAATCAATGGGCTAATAGGGGAAATTCAGGAGAAGCAAGAACAACACACTCTTCCTTTATCCATGGGATATGAAGGAGATTCATCAAGCCCCACACGAGAAAAGTTACAATGGGTTCCCAAGAAATAGTCATTCAAGGCTCAAGTAAAAGAAAAGTTGAGGACGAATAAGCACAAAGTCAAAAAACCCAAGGAAAATATAGTTTGGACACTCCGCTTTGATGGTTCCAGATACAAATCAGGAGCTGGTGCAGGTATTGAACTAATCAACCCAAAAGGTAGGTCTTTCTATGCCGCATATCAATTGCAGTTTAGATGTACTAATAATGGCGCAGAATATGAAGCCTTGATTCGAGGACTTCTCTTTGCATTGGAAAAGGGAGTTACTGCTCTTATAATCGAAGGAGATTCTCAACTAGTGATAAGACAAGTAAAATCCATATACTCATGCAACGACAAAAGATTAATCGCTTACAGGAAAAGGGTATCGGATATAATGGATGACTTTCAAGCTCTAAACATCAAATCCATTCCAAGAAGAAGGAATGTGGTAGCAGACACCCTTGCAATTTTAGCCAGCACTTTACAACCAATAGAAAGAACAAAGTTGAAAAGATTCTTTGTTGAATTAGTTGCCGTTCCTGCCATTCCCAACAATATCACGAACTTTCAGGTCTTTCAAGATGATCAACATATACTCGAGTTTATTATGTGCAGTCACCATTTCCAAGGACAAGAGATTGATGATACACCTAAAGACAAGCTTGAAGATGATGAGATTGAGGATGACGATGGAATCCTTAATTTGAAAACCAACAACATTCCAAAAGGGATGGTTGAACTTGAACGCATCTTCGACTGCGACAAATCAACACTCAATAGAAGGGAAACTCAAGAGAAAGGAATCGAAGAATGTGACTCGTACAATTTAAGCACGAATGAAGAACCAAAAATGGTGCAAATAGGAAAAGAATGCAATCAAAAGGAAAAGGATGACATGCTCAAGTTGCTCACCGAGTATAAAGATGTGATTGCTTGGAGTTATGAAGAGTTAAACACTTATGATCCTGATATTATCACACATGACATACTATTGAACCAGATGCTAAACCTTTCCGATAGAGACAACGACTAGTGAATCCGATAATCGAACCAGTGATTATGAAAGAAGTTAAGAAATTACTGGATGCTAAGATCATATTTCCTATCCATCATTCCACCTGGGTAGCAAATTTGGTCCCTATATTGAAAAAGATTGGAGAAATTTGCCTTTGTGTTGACTTTCGTAACTTGAATTTGGCATCTCAGAAGGATAACTACCCTCTACCCTCGCTAGATGAAGTGTTGCAAATCATTAATGGTTCAAAGATGATTTCATTCTTGGATGGTTACTCAGGATATAACCAGATCATGGTCGACGAAGAAGATAGGCTAAAGACTGCTTTCACAACCAAGTGGGGAACGTTTGCCTACAGAAGGATGCCTTTCGAGTTGATTAATGCAGGAGCTACATTTCAATGAGCAATGGATGAAGCTTTTAAAGGATTGATAAATAGATGTATAGTCATCTACATGGATGACTTGACTGTCTTTTCAAAAGATCGAAGTACTCATATTGCTGATCTATGCAACACATCAAATTAAAATTTCTCTATGATTACAAATCTACGTGCATGATATACATACATGTGCATGCATGCACATGTGTAAATTAAATTAGTTTCAAATGATTGAAATTTTAACATGAACAAAAAAAATTACGTGTGTAGATAGTGGCATCTGATAATACTCAGACTGCCTAGCATCGATTGTGTCCACTAATGTATCTAGATTTCACTATGTCACATCAAGGTCCATCTCTACATCTATGTGAGCTCCATGACTGGTGAATGGCACATATCCTAATAATGATGAGACAAGTGGACTATGTAGATGAGATGGCATAGAAGTAGAATCATCAAGTGTCAAAAAGTCCATCCATCATGTGGTCGACAAGCTCAAATCAACATCATTAAGGCCCACATCTGAACTCTAAGCCTACCCTATAACACTGGTTGAAAGGTCTATGGTATGTATATGTCTCTTTGGAGCAAAAGAGTGGTTAGTAGGTGGATAATCATGTGCACTACCACCATGACCACTACCTGATCGATGAGAGGAATATGGATGAGGATGTGTCCTAGTACTACCATGGACACGATCTCAAACATCTGATATGGGTATGCCAAGATGCTCTGATACAAATCTATATGTATCTAATAGATCCTCAGCCAGACCAGTCATAGTATCTCATGCCAACACTCTAGTGAGACCCTCTAAGCTAGCCACTGAAGGGATGCCTACTGCACTGTACAAGTCTCCTGAAGATGAAGCATAGGATGATGATCTAGAATGCCAATGAGACATCAAATACTAACCAACCTCATCACTCAAAATAGATCTGATAGTTGTTGCAATCTCTCCAACTCCTTGAATGACCCCATGTAACTGAGTGCTATGCACGGCCTCATTAGCCAACGGACCTAACATAGGGGAAATAGTAGGTGCCCTCTCTTCGATAATCGATCTATGTGCTAGTTGGGGATGACCTGGTTGCCTATCAGCTAGTCTACCACATCCCTATCCTAAATTTCCTAGTAAATATGTGTCGTTCATCGCCGTGCATAAGTGAACCTCTGCATAAAGCTGCCAGGCAAAATAGAGTGGAATTTGGTCATTATTTGGATAACGACCATGGGTAGCAAGGAAGGGTGGGTATGTCAATGTAGCCATCTGTGGATCTATACACTTAAGGGGAGAATACCCCTTCACATACTTTTGTGAAAAATAATGAGGGAAACATTCCCTCTTCAAGACATCTTTGGGCACCAAGCCCTACACCTGCTGGAGTGAAAGATCAAAGGAGACCTCTCGTCTCTTACTATCAAGGACAATATGTATAGTCTGTGCAAAATATGGGGCAGCACCATGAATCTCATCTTGAATAAATGTCAGGCTACGTAAGATACTCTGGCATGTGCCACTATAGACACTAGAGCATGTGCCACTAGTCGGGGATTCCTGAAGTCTATGAATCTCTTGGTTAGTGCAATCATAGAGCTCCTGAGGTGGGATAGGTAGCTGATCATAGGGGACATGATGCTGCTCAGGGGGGATAGGCTACTGCTCAGGGCCCAAGATAGGCTTCTTGGGCCAGAGTATAGGCTGCTGCTCAGGGCTCAGGATAGGCTGCTTAGGCCTGAGTATAGGTTGCTCGAGGAGGACAGGCCGCTTGGGGGGGATAGAAGGTTGTTGATCAACCATGTGTCAATGTATGTAGGTGCGTGTATAATGTGTAAACCTAAAAATTAAAATTAAAATGTACGACATTTAATAAACTTGAAATTTATATTAACATACATGTACAATTTGACAAAATTAAAAAACAATCTAAATTATTTTAATAAAATTAAACATGTGTACATGTGTACATATATATAGAAGTCCTAAAACATAAATGAACATGTACCTTAAAAATAATAATTTTAAAACACACATGTTGTTATATATAATTTTTGTAACTCAAGGACCTTTTAAGAACTATGTGTGCAAGTTATATTTCTATCTAAGTTAGATTGAATGTTCAAAGGTTTTTGACATATGTGTGCACATAAACTTGTCAAGTGTAATTTAGGTCCACGAAGTAAATATGCATATATATGTATATATAGATATATGCATATACACATGATATGTATATTTGCACATATATCATGTGGCTGTGTATATATATGCGCATATGCACATATATACACACACACACACGATATGTGCAAATATACATATCATGTGTATATGCATATAGATCTATATATGTACATATATATATATATATATATATATATATATATATATATATATATATATATGTATATATATATATGTATATATGTACATATATATATATATATGTACATATATATCTATATATGTACATATATATATATATGTACATGTATATATATATATATATGTATATATATGTATGTATATATATACATACATATATATGTATATATATATATGTATCTATATATATATGTACATATATATATATATATATACATACATATATACATATATATATATATATTCATGTACATATATATATATAGATACATATATATATATACATATATATATATATATATATATGTACATATATATGTACATATATATCTATGTATATATATGTACATATATATATGTATATATGTACATATATATATATATGTACATATATACATATATATTTACATATATACATATATATGTACATATGTACATATATATGTACATATGTACATATCTATGTACATATGTACATATCTATATATATATGTACATATGTACATATATGTACATATGTACATATATGTACATATGTACATATATGTACATATGTATATGTACATATATATATATATGTACATGTACATATACATATATATATATATATATGTACATGTACATATACATATATATATATATATATATATGTACATATATATATGTACATGTACATATATATATATGTACATGTACATATATATATATGTACATGTATATATATGTATATGTACATGTACATATACATATATATATATATATATATATATATACATGTATATGTACATGTACATATACATGTATATGTACATGTACATATACATGTATATGTACATGTACATATACATGTATATGTACATGTACATGTACATGTACATATACATGTATATGTACATGTACATATACATGTATATGTACATGTACATATACATGTATATGTACATGTACATATACATGTATATGTACATGTACATATACATGTATATATATATATATATATATATATATATATATATATATATATATATATATACTAGGATAAAGTTTAGGTTTAGGGTTTTGCATTAAGGTTATGGTGTGGTTGTTTAAATCATGGTTAGCAAATTAGAGTTAAAAGTTGGAATAAAAATATAGTTAGGTTTGGGGTTTGGGGATGGCTAGCATAAGTGTCACTACTAATATTAAGCTTTAGGGTCAAGGTCAGGTTTAACATCATGATTAAGGTTTGGGTTAGGTTTTGTATTAGTGATATAGTTAGGTTTAGAATTATTCTTAGGTTAGAGAAATACTTTTCTTAGGATTATTGTTAGCGTAACTTTGGTTATGATTAAGATTGTAGTTAAGGTCAAGGTTTATGGTTAAGGCTATAATAAAGGCTAGTGTTAGGATTCATATAATGCACCATGTAAGGTTAGAGTTATGGCTTTGATTAGGGATAGGGTTACAATTAGTGTTTATATTATCTCTTAGTTAGGGAGAGAATTAGAATTTGGTTGGGTTGAGGTTTAGATATAGTTTGAAAATATTATTTGAGGTTAAGTTTAGGGTTTACATCATGGTTGGTCATGAATAGGGTTTGGGTTAAAATGACAAACCTAGGTTTTATGTTTGGGTTATGGCTAGGGTCGACATTAGGCTTTATGGTTGAGGTTTTACACCATGGTAAGGGTTTGGATTAGTGATATATAGTTAATTTTAGCATCATCTTAGGTTAGAGAAATAATTAGATTAGGGTTTTTAAAAATTAGGGTTAGCATTTCAGTTATGATTAAAATTGGAGTAAAGCTTATAGTTGAAGTTAGAATTAGTGTTAGAGATTTTTTTAAAGGTCATGGTTATGGCTAGTTTTAGAGTTTAGATTAGGTAAAATAGTCTGAGTGTACTTAAATAAACTTTATTAAAAGATAATATTATATATTTAGATAATATGGATGAAAAAATATCTTTAAAACCTAAATAGAGAAGGATTTAGAACAATACGAAGAGACAAAAGGTTAAGACTACAACAAGAATACTAGATGAAGGAGGAGGGAGTCATGTTGCCCAACTTGCCTCATTTATCAACAAGATAAAAAAATAACATCAAGATCAAGTGAGAATAATAATGAGAGGAGATTATCATATCACTCACTTACTTCATACAACATGGAGTCTAGAGTGACATTATGGGCTTAAGAAATAACTATAATTGGAGGAGGTGGTTGTATCATCTACTTGCTTTGTGCATTAAGAGATCCACAATGACATTAGAGGCCTAAGCAAGAATAGTAATTGAATGAGGAGATTTTGGTCATCTACTTTCTCTATACATCATGGGATCCAAAGTGATATAGCCAGCCTTGGAAAGAACAATAATAGAAAGAAGAGGGGATCTTAGATCATCTACTTACTCCATGCATCATTGGACTGATAGTGAGATCAAAGGTCTAAGCAAAAACTATAAGAAGAGAAAAGTGACATGTAGTCATCCACCTATCTCACATATGAGTAGAGTGACATAAAAGACTTGAGCAAGGATGGTACTAGGAGGCAAGACCCAATCATTTACTTGTCCCACTATAAGATCTAACATGACACAAGATTTAAAATTCCAACACAAACACAAGTTGCATAAAAAGTTGCAAGTCAACAATAAATAAGCACAATTAAGTAAAATCAATAATAGACTGCATATTCAAATAAGATATGATACATCAATAATCAATTAAAAAATCAACCAACCTATTGAATATGATAGTTAAAAAATTGTTAGAAGATTTTGACTATCTTATCGAATACATCAATTTTTACAAGTGAAAAATAGAGGAAACAAGAGATAAATTGAATCACATTCTACATAAAGAATACTACAAGAGCCTTCAACTAGGCTAACATATGTATGCATATATACATATTTATAATAGATCAATGGGTCGAATACATTGAAATCAAAATTTATCAAAGAAGACCATCTAGATAGGACCTCTAGACACTTGTTTCGCTCAACACAATAAGAATGATAATATTGCCAGACTACATTTCCACCCTACCACAAAGAAACTTTATGCTTGAACCCAAAATCTTTCATGATGTAAAAGATCATCCAATCTAGTGTGAGGAAGCCTAACAAGATAATATGACAAGAGTAATGAAATTGGTGTAAAGTGGTATATATACTCTCAAACATTAGCGTAATGATATCATTTCATAAATTTGAACTCCCTCTCAATCAATAAGTATCCAAAGAGGCAAGCGCATAATTGGCTCATCTAATAAGACATACAAAATGCACAAGATACATATTAAAGAAATAAAAGAAATTAATATTAATATATTATCTATTATTTCATAGAATTTTATTTCATATCAAATATATTAAAAATATAGTTGTGATGATTGAATCAAGAGGACATCTTAATGTAATCACAATTATTAATGAAGCCAAGATTCGTAGTACATGAAATGTTTATCATGAAAATGTCTATATCTATCTATAAATATTTGATAAGTTGAGAAAAGATCAAACATCATAGTAATAAGCTCAAAACTCTCAATCTAACACATCTAAAATTCACAATGTATATGGGTTTATTTATGGTTAAGGTTAGCCTAAGGGTTAGGATAAATATTATAGTAAGGGTCTAGAGTTGAGGTTAGGATTTGTTTCATACTTAATGTTAACATTAGATTTTTGGTTAAAGATATAGTTATATATAGGGTCATCCTTAGGTTAGAGATATAGTTATAGTTACCTAGGTTAGGTTTAGGTTTTAGGATATGGTTAAAATTAATGTTATGATTAGGAAAATGATTTAGTGTTATGGTTGGAATTATGGTGAGTGATAGCATTAGGATATATACATATATATGCATACACACACGTGATATGTGCAAATATACATTTCATGTGTATATGCATATATGTACATATCATGTGTATCTGTACACACACACACACACACACACACACACACACACACACACACACACACACACACACACACACACACACACACACACACACACACACACATATATATATATATATATTAATATCATACATATATATGCATATATATGCATTTATATACACATGATACATGTTTTGATCGAAACTAAGGCTATAATTTGTTTCGATAGAAACTTTTAATTTTTGTTTCTATCGAAACTCTTCCAACGATTTTTTCCATGTGCACTTTTTTGGAGGGATTTCTTCCTCCAAAAAAGTTTAACCCACTATTGTGGGTTCACCCCTCTTTTTGGGTCATCTTGAGCATGAAAGACTATCTCTTGAGGAATTGGATCAAGTTTGAAAGGTCTCTTGATCTAATCCTTTGTCAATTTGATGACATGCATCACCCTATGATTAATGTCCAAGTTTTCTTCCTTATTGACCTATGCATTCATGATAGGCAAATCACCAATCTTGTCCCTATTTAATAGTGGATTGAGGACATCTTCAGTATCTTGTTGCATGATTTTCAACGAAACCTTTATTTTCAAAGTTCTCTCTTCTAGATAAAGAGTCATCCTATAATAATCACTTATACAGATATTGTAGTCATCTATTGCATTCATCCAATCATCTTCAATTGCATCTTCATGTTGAAATGTCTTATCGGCCAAATACTGCACCCTACTAATATTATCAAAATAGGGCCATAGAGAATTATATTCATCCAAAGGATATTAATCCCGCTCAAACTCAAAAGATGGAATATCCTATCTCCAATCTATACTGAATGGTTCTTTAGCAATAGGTCATATCCAAGTTACTTTGTGTTGCTTTTGTACTCTGTCGTATACAGACAAGAGTTGTCGAGAAATCTCCAACTGTATTAGTTTTTTACTTGGGTATCTAAGGAGCTTCTTACGATTGATCATTGTACCCGCTACCCTCAAATATGTGAATGTTTGGTACTGGATGTAATAGGCTCCAACTTGTGATATCTTTGCAGCTGCCTCTTCTAACATCCTCTTACCATAATCCCCTTTAATGAACTAGATTATTGTGGATATAAATGCATCATTTATGATCTGGTATTCCGTGCTATGCTCTTGAAGCTTCTTCTTAACCAGTTAAGGATACACTATATATGGCCATGCATTTGCATCCTACATGCTACCCCTTTTGTGGAGTCTCAGATAATCAATTGCTCTTGCAGCTAACAATTATACCAAATATGATGTCATATAGATCATTTTTTTATTCTTGACTGCAACCAACTACTCACCCAAGTTCTCAATAAGAAAGGAAGACCGATCAAGTGGCATCTCCACTATTTTGATTGTCTTAATAAAATGTATCATCCAAATGTTCAAGTGTCTAGAAGTGGGAAAACCCATGACTCTTCTCAAGAGTATGATTGAATATCTAATATCCTCCTTCATATATCCCCCCATCATGTCCACTTTACCTACTTCCATCCTAGAGGAGTTTTTTTGATAAGGTATGAAGACTAGATGATCTTTGAAGCTTCATCTTCATAGTCCCTATACCATCTCTTGGCTTGGTGATAAGTCAATCTGATGAATTGATCTACCCTCAAAAGATGGAACACCTTCTCTATGTTATTAGGTCAAAGATCCAAGATGATCTCTCTAGTTATGCTCTTGATGACCCTTTCCTTAGGAACATAGTTTTTTTATGAGTGTCACAATAAGCTCTAAGGATTGCACTAACACTAGGTGTGATGTTGCACTAACAAGTCCTGATCAAATCAATGCAGATATCATGGGGGATCTCTCTATTGGTTTGTTACACAATGCCAAGAATTCTCCCAAATCTATGTGACCTAATTCGGTGTCCTGGATCTCTAAGTAATCATCTTGAAATAGTGACTTGGTCAAAACACCTGGAAACTTGAATACCACGAGCTTTGGGACCATCTTTACTGCAAGGGTGGATGATGAAGAAGCCATTGAATCTTCAAAAACCATGTGTATTAGTCTAAAGTAAAAGGAATATTAATTAATTCAAACTTAGTATAGACATGGACAAGACCCAAAACCCTAATCTCCCTGAAAGCATATAAAAAGCCAATTTTTACCCTTTTTTGCAAAAAAGGGTACACCTAGCGCACTTGAGAGGTGTGCCTGGTGCACCTTTATACTTTGACTTAATTACTAATATAGGGTGCATAGTAGGGCACCTTATGGGGTGCACTAATGCACACCTTCTGATCACTTTGGTATAGAAAGGTTTAAAGGTGCACAATAGCACACCTTAAATGGATGTTTTGTTTAAGTTCTTAATTTTTTGAGAAAAAAAAGGTGCACAGTAGCATGCCTAATTAGGTGCACTACTGTACACCTTATTTTGAAGTTTAACATTTTTTTTGTGTTTTTTGTGTAGGGAAAAATAGGTGAGAAGGTGCACCTAACGAGGTGCGATGCTACATTTGGGTGCTTGTCAAAAAATAGAAGGTTAGAGAGTGAGGGGTCATCAAGTTATATAGCCTAGGGTCCCTAGCATCCCTTGGTGCTGCATAACTATACTACTATGCATCACCAAGGGTGATGCCCTTTCTTAAGTTCTTTAACACACTAGCACACCTAATGAGGTGCACTTGTGCACCTCTCTTTTTGTAGAAAAAGGACTTGTACTCTCAAAATTTTGAATTCTCAGTGTCTGGGTTTTCCTGTCAGGACCCACTCTTGACTTGAAACACTAGATAACCCTAAAAAAGACTCAAACCTTGGACTAGGGATCTGGAAAGCTAAAAAATAAAGTAGGTGGTAACCATTTCTAGTTGAAATGGGGAAACCACCACAATATTGTACCATGGTCAAGGTGAACTACCCCACATTGTGAAACTCATCTTCTCTCTATTGGATCCACTCATTAGATAAGAAACTCTTACAGAATTTCTCAAGAAATAACTCGCATGTGGCGTTCTTCATTTCTAAACCTAACTTTTTCTCCTCAATCTTCCACTAGTTAGCCACAAATATATCCAACTAGTTAATGACATAACTTTCTTTGACATTTGTGTCAAATTATTTCATTGTAGAGAATCTATCTAGTGTGGTCAAACAATTCTCCTCATTGTAACCACTGCCACCTCCTACAAAAGTTTCAAGCTTGACCCATTAGATGCCCTTCATCTGATTGGATTTGATAGACTCTTATATATCCTCTATATGACCTCTCCTAGTGCTCCTAGATCTACATCTCTCACCATTCTTAGAATGATGTGACTGATCTTGCTTAACCCTCTCATGGATATGTAGGCACTCAAAAATAGTCTTTAGTAATTGCCTACTACTAGGCTCTTCTAACTCTGCAATGTTGAGCGATCATTTTGCACAAGGTCAATGACAAAAATCCTTTTAAATTTCTATCTTGAAAATTTGATCCATTTAACCAACTCCAAAGGTTGTGCATGGTTTTTTTTCAACCCCACTAAGTAGACCAATTGAAGATACCTTTAAATCTACAAAAACTCTGAAGATATGCAACCATAAACCAATGTATTTTTGTATTTTCTAAGTTTAATGATTAATACAAGTTCTAGTTATATAGCTCTATGAATTTCTATTCTAACTAGGGGTTCAAAAGAAAATTAAAAATTTTGAGTAATAAGAAATTTAAAGGAAATTATTGAAAATAAAATTCCTAATGGACATAGTCAAAGTAACAATGCTTCTGTGGATTAAATCTTCAAAAGGATCAACTAGAAACCAATGAAATTAGGAGCAAAACATCCTCAACTCCATTGACATAATCTCCAAGGGGGAAAATGTAAATCATAGTATGTTTCACAATTTATCAAATAGTATAGTCATGGGAAGTGCACTTACACGAGACAAATTGTTGTGCTAGAACTTGAAGGTGATCATTTCTCCAATTTGTCACAACAGAAGAATTTTTTAGCAAATGAAAAACACTAGAACTAATTGATCACACAAGAATTAAAAAACAATAATACCAATGGGTCCATAAGTATTCATCAACATAAAGTCATAAAAGAAATGCACATTCCAACAAAAAATAGTACACAGAGAATGAGAGCACCAATAGCATACTTTATTGCATCAAAATATCATCCTTGAATACATATTATACATTTCTATTTACAATAAACCCCGTCCTTAATGAAACTCTCATATCTAGTAATTTTCTCTTATAGAAAGCATGCAAAGATCACTAATTTGAAGAAAATTATGTACAAAGAAAATCCTAACTAGATACTATGCAGGTGTGCACTATTTATTTTATTAATTGCACGGTGCATTGACATTTACATGACTTAAAAACTCATAAAGAATGAGAAGATAAGAAGAGAAAAGACTGTATTTAATTTAGGAGTCTCTAGCACTTCATTAGATGTAAACTCAAGATCCATTATGTGTCTCTATTAGTTAAACTATTGCCAAAATGAATTTTTGGTTGATCAAACGCTCAAAAAATTGAATTGGCAGTTGATTTTCAGTGCCACTGCAACTAGTCTAAAACTATTAATGGACCTGCACATCTTGTGAAATAATCGACCTTCACACTAGCACACCTATGCATCTTCAAAGGGGACAAGACAAAAACTAGCAAAAATTTTCTAAGTCATAAAATTTTGCAATGATCTCTTGAGTATCTAGCAAGTCTAGGGACTCATACTTAGTTCTCTATAACACTCAAAAATTTTGCACAACTACTTCAACTAAGCACAATTGTATTCTAGAGTCATCTCTAAAAATCTCCAAGCTAGTTATACCATAATATTTTTTGACCTCAAAAAATTTATTGATAGCCCTCTTCTTCAAATCCTAAAGATCTTCATACAATCTGGTCGTAACCTTATTATCATCTGCTATCTTTTCTATCCAATAATCTACTTTATCCAACTCCTCTAGTAAACATATATATCTAATAGCTTCCAGTACCTTTGACCCTTAATGGTCTTCAATGCTTCAAAGTGGTTGTTCCAAGTGGCTACTTCATCCATCAACCCAAAATCTTGGTCCACCACTATAACCAATCTATCAACATTCTTCTAGATATGGTGCAAAAACTTCATGTTTCCTTCAATTATTTTTACCTCTCTATCCTTAAAATTTGATGCCATCTCTTACACGTGTCAAAAAATGAATCACTCTATTCAGTGGCTAGAGGTCATTTTTCAAGGGAGCCACTAAAGTGACCTCAAGATGATCAAGTTCCAATTGACCTATTATCACCTTCCCATTATCCCTTAATAGGTCATTCTATTTCCTTAGTTCAAAAATCTCTACCCCATCTTGATCCATGTTTTGAATCACATGCTTGAGGCCCATAGTAGTCAAATCATTTTTTGTATCTTGGGTGGCCTTCCCCAAAACTACCTCCTTCGTCTAATAATCCTTAGGGGTGATATCCTCTATATCTGTGTGAGGATGTAAAATAGAAATATGTTCTATTAGATCATTATTTTGGTTCTTCATGATGAATGCCAATTTCTTGGGATCACCCTAAAGAAGTGTAAGTGGTCTTACTGCCTTTATCAAGTGCTTCAATCCTTCCACCTCTATATACTCTAGATACCTCCTTTAATGAGTAAATACTTCTCATTTCAACCATGCTAGAGTGGTACCCATAAGAAACATATATTGACCTAATAATGAAGTCATCTCTAAAGGTAGCCCTTTCCCCCTATCACTCCTCTCTAGACTCTTCTTCACTCAGAGTGGCTCTACTATTAGGATAGCCATTATGGTTCTTAGAGTAGAAGATCCTAATTCTAATAGAGTTGGAATTTTCCCTCCCTCTCTATAAATTTTCCCCTCTTCTAAGACCTCATTTGTGTGTAGTTGCATGAAATAATCCCCTCCTACCTTCTAACTTTAAGACTCTATGTTTCGAGGAGGCAATAAAGTGGTGTCCTATTCTTGTAGAGGAGGAGGGTGTGACAATGGATTCCCTGGTGGTGGAGGAGGTATTCCTACTGGTCCTTGCAAGAGTGGAGAAAATTGGTTCTAGTCCTCATCTAATGATTCTCTACATAGAGTATCATTTATCACCCCTTATTCCATATAAGCCCCTATAGGCATAAAAGAAAACTCTAAAAGATCAAGAATATCTGAGCCCTCTCCCTCCGTAGACTTGGTTCACCCTTTCGATTCTTGGTCAATAGAATCTTTAACCTAAATTGGGTATCCTTGAGCATCTAAGGGTGTTTGTGTCACACTCCTCATTCTTTCCTCTTGTGTGTCCATTCCTTAATGAGTCCTATTATTCAAAGGAAGATATTGAATCTTTTCTTTTCACTCTTCATTGTCTACCTCAAGTATGGTATCTAGAATCTGAGGAGCTAGAGTGTTCTTCTTCTTTAATTTCTTCCATCTTATTCCTACTATCACTAGTTTAGTCTTATCCTTCTTTGACACTACTGGGGCTTCTTTAGGTTGAGTCTCTTCTGGTTGGGCTTCTTCTTATTGAGTAGCCTTCCTCTTCTTCATCACCTTTACCCTATCACTATGTAAGTATATGACTTCCCATTCATTCTTATATAGGGTCTTTGGTAATACCATGAGAGACTTCTCCTTGTACATTGGAATTGTTACCTTAGTCCCTTTCCCCTTTCTTGGGCCTCATAGGTGCCTATAAAGTGGGTGCATTAGGGATTGGATCTAAGAAGAAAGGATTCTTAACCCAATCCTTTATCATTTGAATGTTGTGTCTTTTCCTATGTTGAATATCATCATTCTCATCATGGTCAATCTCTACATTCATTATGGGTCTCTCAAAGATCTTATCCCTATTATAGAAGGAATCCAACACATTGAGGCTGTCCTTATTCCATACTTTTAGGGGTATACTCAAATTGAGTGCCTTCTCTTCAAGTTTTGGACTCATCCTACAATAATTCTTGATTCAAACATCATAGTCATCTACAAATTTCATCCAATTATCTTCAATTTTTGCATCTAATATGAACCCCCTTCCCACAAAATGATGAACCATTCCAATGTTGTCAAAGTAGGGGTGAGGCACCAGATAATCATCTAATAGATACTGGTCCTATTCAATTTCATCTATGGTAATTTATTTCTTTTTCTCTTGAAATCCCCAATGTTTATTGGCCACACCCATGTCTTCTTGTGTTGCTTCTATACTTTGTCATAGGTCAAAGCCAACTACCTAGAAATCTCCTATGGTATGAACTTTTCTGATGGATATTGATGAAGCTTCTTTGCAAATGGGAAGGTTCCAGCTACCTAGTTGTATGTGAATATATTGAATTGGATATAGTAAGCTCCCATATGTGTTATCCTAGAGGCTACTTCTACAGATATTCTCTTCACATAATCTCCTTTTAGGAATCAAATTATGGAAAAAACAAAAGCATCTTTTACCATTATGTATTTGGGGATCTTATATGGAAGGATCTTTCTTAATAGATGAGGGTATATTATGTAAGGCCACACATTTGGTTCCTACATGCTCCCCCTTTTAACCAATGTGGATCTTGCATGCTCCTTATTTTAAGAAGTAGACTATATAGGAGGTCATGTTTTGATTTCATCAAAATATGTCATTCATCGAGAGTTACTAATAAGAATCCTCTAGTCAATCTATAGGCCTCTCTTCTTGATGGTTTCTATAAAATGGACTATCCATGTCTCCAAATGACTCATTGCAGGGAGTCTTATGACTCTTCTCAAAAAAACTATGTAGTAGCCAATGCAATCTATCATATACCCACATGTCATATCCACTTTCCTAGCTCTTTTGTTAGGATGGGGTCTAACAAGAAGATATTTCTCTTGTACCAAGTCTTTTTCCTCTTGTTCATGTTCCCCATCACCTATGTTCTATATCATAAGTTATCTTATGGTACTGATCCACAAGTGGTAGGTGGAAGACATTCTCAATGTTATCTAGGTAGATATTCAGGACAATCTCCTCAGTGATTCTCTTTATGACCTTCTCCTCGGCAACATAGAAGTTGGCTAGTTCCACAATCAATTTGAAGGATTAAATGTATATAGGGTGTGAGGATTATTGCATAAGACTAGGAATTTTTTCTGATCTATGTGTCTCGATTTTGTGTTGCAAACTTCTAAGTGTTAATCAAGACTTCTTCAGTGCACCCTAAAACTTGAATGTTACCAACTTTGGTGTTATCTTTTCCACCATGCATGATGATGAAGATTACATTTGAACTTATACTTGAGAGATATATTTTAGTATCTTAATTTTAGGAGATCATTATGACACTTTTTGACTAAGTTATACTAGCAAAAATTGACAAAAAGAGAAGAGAGTGGTGAAATTGCCTAGCAAACTAGATTTGGTGCACTAGTATACCTGGCACACTAGGCACACATGTGCAAGTGTGCATGGTGTGCTTAGCATGCCTTATGGCTACAAAATTTTAACTATGTATAGTAGGCATAGTGGCACACCTTCGTAGGTACACCCAGGTAGGGTATGCAACTACAATAGAGTTGTGTGATTCCTTGGCAAGTTTTTTAGGTGCAAGTGATGCACATTTCACACCTTAAGAACCTACAAGGGTATGGATAGTGTACATGTATGCACTTGATTCACCTTGGTGTCTTTGTAAGTGGAGGAAGCACAATTATCTTAGTGCAAAGATGTGACTCTAGAGGACTAAGAATGCAAATGAGCATTCTAGGGGATCTTCCTATTTATAGGCATAGGGCTAGGATGACACACCTAATGCACCTTTCTAGGGTGCACTAGTACACCTAGTGTGCCTATGCACCCAAAAGGCTAATAATTGGTGGAGCACACTTGGCACACCCTACTAGGGTGTGTAGGTGTGCCTAGTGTGCATGTGCACATATTCATTCTTTAGAGGAAAGATTAACTTCCCAACCACTTTACTTCAAACAATGTGAACTGACAAGACTTTTAATCAAGAACTACAAGGGCTCATTCTCTAAGGCATTTGGAAGGATGCCCTATTCTAGACAACATATTCTATTGTCCCTAAAAGAAAAGAGGGGATCCCTATTTTTTAGTTAAAAAGGGGCATGTGTTGTATAACCATAATAAATAGCCCAACAAAAGGAAGAAATGACAAAGATATTTCTTTATCAGTAAGAAATTGTAATACACATGTCAAGTTTTAACATGATTCTTGGTGTTAGGATAGGTTTCTTAGGAATCTTGACTCAAAACTTAGACCTTTGGCCTTTATTCTTAGTGTGTATTTTCGTGTATTAATTATGCCAAGTTTTCCAAGTGCTTGTCATCACAAGCATCAAGTAGTTTCAAATAAACCCTTTTCTAACTAGCAAGACTTTTAGAGTTCTCTCGTAAAAGAACTTTTAATCACTACTAACTAAATGTGAGGATCTATTCAAAGGGCTCTTAATGAGACATCATTTTTTTAGTATTTGAGTTTCGTAGGTCTCTTGTCAACTCTTGTTCCTTCTTTGAAGCTTGATTTTGTTTAAGAAACATAGTGGTTAGGTGGTACTAACATTTTTTGACCCACTTCTTTTGAGGAGGTTCCTTTATAACAACATTTTTACTTTTTCTTTGCTTTCGTTTGCACCCTCTTGGCCATGCTTAGAGTGTGCAACCAAGAGGTGGTGTTTTATTTTCTTGGTCCCTCCTTTTTGGATGTCTTCTATGTTCTTCTTTTAGTGAAATTTAGGAAACTCACATGCGAACAAGTGATCTTTGTATGGTCATGAGAGAAACCCTTTCTTCTCAAGCTAGGAAATTTTAGGCTAAGATTAGTTGATGCCTTCTTAGGTTATGAGCAACTTTGTCAGTCATTTCCTAATGTGAATCATTAGTGCTGAGAGTGATCAACCTAGTGTTGAGTTACAAGTTGTGAATCCCTTATTACCTACACATGACACTAGTATTTAGTATTTACAAGAGAAAAAATCAACTAACTATTTTCACGAAGAAACACATCCTCTAAGATTCAAGGTTAGTTGGGGTGGTTCACATACTTGAGAAATACACAATTACACACTAGCCCTTGACTCAGACTAAAATAAACATAACACTAAGAAAACCTCACTATGACTCAAATTCTTTTGTTAGTACTATTATTATTATTTTTGTCTTTTTTTCATATAATTCAAGCCTCAAAATAATGTTTGAGGAATTGGTTATCGAGTGATGATGGGATCCATTCCCCTTGCAATGTGTACATCCTGAAAGTGTTGTCCCCTAGAGTCTTAGCAATCTAGTAGGGGTTGACCCATAGGCATTGAAATTTAGTATGGCTCCTTGCTTTCTGCTTAACTTTATCCCACATGAGAAATAAGTCAAAGATTCTAAAAGCTTTTATTGTGGCCTTTTTATTAAACAAACATTTGATGATAGCTTGATTTTTTGACGCATGTTCTAAAGTCACCATCCTTTTCTCATCCAACTCTAGTAGGTACATCAATTTGACTTGGACTCTATCGATATTTCAATGTATCCCCTTATGAATTCCAGTACTAGAATCTTTATATCGAGGAGGAAAATGGGACCCTTTCCATAAACCAAAAAAAAGGGAGATGTACCCAAAGCATTCTTTACTCTGACCATGTCAGTCCACAAAGCATATTTTAATTGTGTATGTCATTCTCTTGGATTCTCCATGAGTAATCACTTTATGACCATTATCAAATTCTTGTTGGTAGATTTAGTAACTCCATTCACTTGTAGGTAGTAATTGGATGAAAAATTTATTCACTTGATTTTCCAAGGACCATTAAGTAAGGGAAATTGATGCAAAGGAGGTCCCATTATCACATACTAGAAAGAAAGGTTTCCCAAACCTAGTCATGATCTTTTAGGAAGTTAGTGACCACTTTTGCAGTGCAATTTTGATGTGTTTTGGATTTACTCCACCTTGTGTAATAGTATGTAGCTATCAATATAAAAGTATGTCCTATTGAAGATGGTAGGTTCATTAGCTCGATGAAATCAAACCGCAATTGGCAAAAGGGAAAATCTTGAAGACTGGTTGCAAAGGCATGACTGGATTCTTTCTCTACTAGTGCTCATTTGAGAAAAATGGCAAGAGCATATGTGGTCATGTGTATCCCTAAAGAGGCTAGGTCAATAATACTTGAACCTCAAAATCTAGTGATTTTTAGCTTTCGTTGACCCATGAATGGTGTCATAGTTATCATGATATTTCTCCAACACCTCTTTCACTTTCTTATGATTCAAACATCTCAAGTGTATTCCTTCATAGTTCTTCTTGTAGATTTTTCCATCTTGGAGAATATAAGATTGACATTTCATGTTTGAACCCCGCTACTGAGAACTATTCATTCCCTAAGGACATAAATTTTATAGGAGATAATATACATTGTGTTGATACCAAACATCTGTTATGAACCCTTCATTCATGCACACATAAGATACTATGCCTTATTCTTTATTGTTTTCCATCATCTTGGTTAACCCTTATCCTCTGACTATCTCCAAGTTAAATTCTTGCAAGGTAGTCGTCAATTTACCTCTCATTTCTCTCATATCATTCTACATCAGTAAAGATTTAACTACCAAGTATATAATCATGGAATTAATTGATTTCTTTTACCAAGGTGAATAACTATTCGTTGAGGTTTCATTTCTATGTTCTTTAGAGAGAAACTCATGAATGCAATTAGCCTCTCATCCTTATCATCTTTCTTTTGTGTGAGAATGTTTGCACATGAATGTTCTAAGGTAAAAAAGGTAGACTTTGAATGGCAGTTGATAGTCCCAACTGACAAGAGTTGGGGCAGTGGAAATCACCACCTTGGTATCTTACAAGACTTCTTAACTTCAAATTTCCATTCACTCTTCACTCCTTTCTTCAACAAATAATTTAGAGGGCATACTATTTGGGCAAAACCACTGACAAATTTCTACACGAAGCTGATCTTTCCAAAGAAATACTTCAATTCCTTACAGTTTTTGGGTGGTAATAATTTGAGTATCATCTCAACTCACTTTGGGTTGATGTAAATGCTAGTTTTAGACATGCTATGTCTGAGGAGCTTCCCCTTGGTAACCCCAAATGAACACTTCTTGCGATTGAGAACCATTTCATATTTTTTGCAGCATTTGATTACTTGCTTCAAGTTGGCAATTTGTTTACTTCTCCATTTTGAGAAAGTTGTGAGATCATCCATATAGATGATGATGCATTTTTTTATCAAACCTTTAAATGCTTCATCCATGGTTCATTGAAATGTGGCTTCCATGTTGAGAAGGTTGAAAGGCATCTGCATGTAAATACATGTTCCCCACTTGATAATGAATGATGTCTTCAACCTATCTTCCTCATCTACCATCACTTAGTTACATCAAAGTATCCATTTAAGAATGATATCATCTTGGATCCATTCACAATTTTGAGTAATTTTTTGAGCAAAGGTTATGGGTAATTGAATTTCTGAGATGCTTGGTTTAGGTTTCTAAATTTGACACAAAGGAAATCTCTTTGCTTTTATTTCTCATAGGAATGAGGTTGGCCACCAAGGTAGTGTGCCCAATGGTGAAGACAAACTTGGCATCCAATAGTTTATGAAGTTATTTAATTAATAGTAGCTCAATGATTGGGTTCACTGACCTTTTCCTTTGACCAGAAAGGTTTAGCATCTAACTTTAATGAGATATTATGTGTGATGATGTTGGGATCATAAGTTTTGAGCTCCTCATAACTACAAGAAATGACATCTATGTACTCAGTCAGGAGATGTAGCATTTCATCTCATTCTTGAGTGGTACATAACTTCCCAATATTAATCATCTTGGGATCATCTCTAATTCCTAAGTTGTAGGAATCACACTCATTATTTCCCTTTTCTTTAGGGGTTTTCTTGTGACATGTGGACTCATTATGATCAAATGTGTTATAACTCTACTATCCCCTTAGGGATAATATACTTTTCAGGTTTATGATGCTATCTTGATCTTCTTCTTCTTCTTGATCTTCTAATTCTACTTTAGGTTTGTCATCAATTAGATGTCCTTCAAATAAATCATTGCATATGATGAACTCAAGGATGTGTTGATCATCTTGGAAGACTTTAAATTTTTTGATGTTATCTAGGATAGATGGAGTGAACATAAGTTTGACAAAAACCTTTTAGGTTTTGTCCTCTTGATGGCTTGTAATGCATTGGTTGAAATAGCAAGAGTGACACCCACTGGATTTCTTCTTTGAGGGATAGATTTGATATTTAGTGCCTTGAATTCCTCCATCAAGCCCCAAAATTTCTTGTTGTGATCCATTAACCTCTTGTCATTGTAGGATTAAATTTCCTTGACCTACCAAATCACTAGTTGAGAATCCCCTTCCCCTACGAGGGCTATGCCATGCTTTTCAAGTGCAAATAAAAGCCCTCACATTAGAGCCTAATACTCAGCTATGTTGTTGGTGTATATGAACTATAAATAATAAGAAGCATGGAAATATTTACCTTTAGGGTTAACTAACTCAATTCTAGCTCCATCTCATTGCTTACACTTATTGTCGTCAAACCTAAGAGTTTAAATTGGTTCTTTTTCTGGGGTCTTTGACTTATGTTTATTCGTTATGACCTTTTCTTTCACTTGATCCTTTAAATACTTCTTCTTGTGGACCCACTACATCTTCCATTGTATCAGTCAGCTACTAGTGGTCACCTTCGACACAGGAATAGTTTGATCCCTTTGTTTTTCTTGAATTTTCTCAATTAATTTGGAAACCTCAAAAGTATAGGGTTCGAGATATACAACCACTGAGACCCATCCTTGACCTTTTATGAAGCATCACCTTCTATGTATGGTGACCACCCCTTCGAGAGGAGAAGAAAAAGCCCTATTATATGAGGCATTAATATCCTCTTTAATTTTCTTTATAAAAGTGCTTTCTATGGTAGCAAACTTTTTTGAGGGGGAATTTCATATCTCGATCATTCAAGGTATCCTCCTAAGTGTCATTTTTCATCTGATTATCTATAACTAAAAGGTTGGTTACCTTTGTATTTGTGGGTTGAGATAGTTGAGCCAACACTTGGATGATAGAGTCTTGACAACTCAAACATTTGAACTCGGAATGGCTCATGTGATGCAACCTACAAAATCTAGGGAGGAGTAAGTGTAAACACCCAAAAATGGATAGACTTGTGAGTTTACATTTAACACACTAATTATTCTTCTATTAATTAAGGGATCTTAAATTGTTAATTATCATCTTTATTCCTCTATTATCAAATCTTTTGCATCATTTAATCATTCCCTAATTTTAATTAAATAATTAAGTTTATTTAATTATTTAACCTTTAATTAATTGATCTAAATTTAATTTCCCATGATTTAAATAATAAATATTCATTATTTAAAGGCAAGAGTCTACAACACAATGGTAAATTATGAGCCTCTTGCATGGGAGGTCTTGGGTTCAAATCTACTCAAGTTTAATACTTCTTAATAATATTTAATCACAACACATAATAATAATGAATCTTGGCTTTAGCCTCTTACCGATTTTTAAAAAATTGATTATTTAAAAAAATAATTTATTCAACTTTATTAAATTTAATTTAATTTTATGTTCATTTCACATCAATTTGAATTTCGATCAATGTCCATTTAATTTCAACTAATTCCATCTTTCAAATTTAATTTAATTTTTAATTCTATCAAATCTTCTAAAATCTGAAAAATCAATTTTATGAGGAAATATAAAATTAGAAAATCTTCATAAATTGAAAATTTAGTTTTTCTGAAAGTCCAAAATCAAAAATGATTTTAATGTTTCTATTTTAAATTTTTGGAATCTTTATCTCTCAAAAAAATGAAAATGTCTTAGATTTTACCCTCTGTCTTTTTTAGTTTAAAATTGGAAACTTTCCAATTATTCCTCCAATCTCTTTCATCATTGTCTGTTGATTTTGATTTTCCCAAATCGATCTTAACCATTTATGGATTTATAGAAAACCTATATAAACAACCCTCCTATCTCTCATCTTCATAAATCAATTTCGCATGGAACCTCTGTCAACCTTAATATCATTTATTTATCATCTGAATCATTATTTGAATGAAATTGTTAGCTTAGCATTTTGAATGAATCGATGCTACTAACTAGTTTCTCTGAGTCCTGTAGATTTCTCCTATGACAATTAGATTCTTATTTATTTATTTTTATGAAGCTCATTGTTTGATTTTGTTTGATGTTTGGTCATCACGTTTTTCTACTTTTCATGATGTAGAGATATTTTATTGCCAAAAATTTGACATTTTTGATTTTTTTGGAACTTTTTTAATTTCAAGATCATATATGATGTTTTTGATCTATTTTTTCATGACAATTTTTTAATGTTTTTGAAGAATATTTTTTGAGGTCATTTTTCAAATATTTTCAAATATTTTCAAGACTTTAAGATTGCCCTCAATGTTTAGCAAGGCAAGAAATTGACGGATGGACTGGTAGATTGATGAGGAATAAAGGTCCCTTAGTATGCCTTGGAGGTTTTTGGATGTTAAGGACTATCCACATGATATGACAACATGTTTTTGACAATATTAGGGATTGGACATGACAAGATAGGGTGATGATATGGTGCATTGATTGGCATAAAATGTAGGAATGTACATGTCAAGAGGATGTTGAAAATAATTTTTTTCATTTTTACGCCCTTTTTAATTTTTGTTAAGATCAAGAGAGGGATTTGGATAGCATAATGGTAGGTGAAGAAAGATCAAGAATGGACAAGCTAACGGATATTGGACTAAAGGTTATGATAAGATAAGCAATATGGACCAAAGAGATATGGATGGGATAATAGATATGAAACAAAGGCACATGGATAGGATAATGGATATGGACCAAAGGGATGTGGATAGGATAATGGATATGGACCAACGGGATGTGGACAACATGAAGCAAATAGGATATGTGACGTTTGGAGGATAGTCAGAGCCTTATCAAGATTAAAGTTGGAAAACAAATGGGATATGAGGTACATAGGATAATGGAGGAAATAGAAGGGATGTGATATGATAGGAAAATATGGATGAAATATTCCCCCTAATATGGAATGTAAGAAGTTCATAACTTACACATGATGCCTATTTGCCAGGTTTTCATCATGGTACTTATCCAAAGCACTTGTTTGCCAAGATTTCACTATTTGACAAAATTATTTCTCTTGATTTTTTTCACTTTTTTTTGAATATTTTTAACTCTTTTTTTTCAAAATATAATGGAAACATGATAGGTCATAGAGGAAGAAATCAAGCATAATTTCCTTGGATAGTGCCCTTGAGATTAATTTCCTTGGATAGTGCTCTTGAAATATATGTAATAATAGACCATATCTTTTGATAGTATGCTCAAAGATGTTGGTAGGGTAATGACTAATAAAAATGAAATGGATGGTTGGATGAAATTGGATAAAGGTTATGCAAAGAACTAGATAAGATGGATGAAAGGTTGGAGCATAGGAGTTGGATAATAGATGGGGTATTTGTATGGAGTTGTGTACAATTAGATCAAAAGGTTGAAAAGGTCAAAATTGGCACACACCTTGAAGGGTGATGGAGTGATGGAGGAAAAGGAGATTTTTTATTTGATGGAGGAATGGCTATGCATGTTGGATTTGATGGAAAAGTGAATATGGATTTTGATTTTGGGGGATAAGTACCCAAAATAGATTTGGAAGTGAATGGAAGTTGTTTGGATGGTAAATTTGAGGAAGCCTTGGGAATCTTGAATGCCAACTTTGATTTTTCCTTAGTATTCAAGTATTTTAAAGATACTTGGGAATTCACATAGTTCTTGAATTTGATTTTATCTATGATCCTATAGAACATATTACTTTACCAAGTGATTTAGGAACCCAAATTGTCTATGATATTTATTTTTGTTCAATTGGTTCTTTTGACCTTTTGGATTATTATTTTCTTTGGATAAAAACATGTCAATTAGATTGGACACATCAATTCCTTGATGGATGTGGATTTTTGGACTTGTTATATTTATGCGTGGCATCCAAGTTTCTTCCCAAGGTTTTGGGATAAATGGATGGATATGAATGATATGGAGTGTTTTTAGATGGTTTGAAGATTCTCCAAGATGTTTGCCTTTGTTGACTTTGATTTAGGAAAGGATAAGTGGATTGTGAACTAGGGTATGGAGGAATATATGGACCTAAGATGGATGAAAGGGATTATGGGGGAGGTATATGTTTGAATTTGGATTTGGAAGGGAAGCCAATACCTTTAGAATGATATTTTTAGGTAGGGCCATGATCATTTGAATTTTCTTTAATATGGAAAAGTCTTTATAATTTTTCCATGGAGGTTTAAACTTTTGACATGAAAATGCTTTTGACTAGTAGAATACTTGCTACAAGATGCAAGTTCCTTTTGAGGTGGATATGATATGGAAGAAACAATAGGATCATGAATTAGACTAGACCTGATGGAAGTAGATGAACCTATTTGACATGTATGGGTTCCCTGAACAACTTGCACACATTTTCTTGTCTCATGAGAAAAATTAGGAGGAATAATGGGATCATGTGATGGAATATGAATAATGAAAGGATTATTTAGGATGATAGGATCTTGTAGAGGGTATGGAGGATTAGGACAAGGATATAATGGAATGGTAGGCTCATGAGGAGGTTATAAAGAGATGATAAGATCTCATGGTGAACATAAGGGTGAAGGGATACTTTGATTTTGACTTGGAAGGTGATCATTGGACTCCATTTTAAGGGTATTTTTATGTTGACTATGAATGGAATTGTTTGGAAGACTAGATAGGATTTCATGATTTTTTTTAGGAATAGGAAGTGGAAGGTCCATAGTATTGGGAATGATACTCTATTCTTAAGATGGAAGAGGGTCATCTTGGATATGATGGAAAAGGATAGTAGAATCCTCATGTGACTCCAAAAAAATGGGTTCTTTGTAAAAAATGGGATAGTTTTGGTGATTATTGGGATCTTGATCTTGATCTTGATTTTTTAAGGACTTTTATCTTCATTTCTTGATTATCCTCTTTACAAAGGGTATGAAAGGAAAAATCTTGAGGGTTTTCAATGTTTTGACATGTGGGAGAAGGGATTTGAATGGAATGCTCTGAGATGATTTTGTTTTGGAACGGAGCATATGGTGGCATTTGATTTAGGATAATTGATTTGTAGAAGGTAATCACATTATGAAAGGGATTAACTTGGATATTAATGTGGATAGTCCTTAGGAAATCTCATTACTAGATATATCATGTGATAAAAATGAAAAAGATTGCTTTGTGAAATTTCAAGAGATGGAGGAATGGTAGGAATTATGGAGGTTTCTTGAAGGAAAACTTCATTATTATAGGTATATGTGCTATTTTTAGACATGGGTAGATGGTTGTGATTCTCTTGAACAAGAAATTGATGGTTATCAACTAGTTTCTAATGCAAATTATGAAAGGACTAGAATGGAATTTTTGTTGGTTGTGTGATCTTGTTGATGATTCCACATTGATATTTGCATTTTGTAAAGAATTTTTTGATTGAATATGTGGTACCATAGGTTTCTTCTTGATTACGCTTGATTGATGTCCAAAGGATGACATATTTTCATTTTTTTTTGTTTCAAAAATCCTTGATAGCGGATTTCATGAAGTACATAGATGTTCATTGACATGTGATTTGATCATAGGCATATTGATTGATTGATTATCAGAGTAGGGATATATGTCCTTCATGGTGTAAGACTTTAGTTTCCTTTGAATTTTAAAATTATCTATCACAGCTCGCAGTTCTTGTATTTGTTGTATAAGAATACTAGTTTTCCATTATTTTTGTGTCATCTTAGTGGAACTTTCTGAATAGACAAAAGGATTATGTCATCATGATAGTTAAGATCTTTCTCCTCATCGTAGGTGGGAAATAGATGGAAGTACATGTCATATGGTTTGTTACTTGCTTGAGATTACATGAGCGGTCTTTGAAAAAAAGGGTATGGAAGAGACATCTTGATATAGATTTGAAGTGTTTGGAGTGTGATTCAAATTGTTGTTGTAGTGATTCCAATGTTAAAGTGTCTTTTGAATTGAAGTCTGATGGAGAAAGTTGTGTCTCTATGATTTAGACTTGTTAGTGTTTTGATTGTGATATCTTGTTTCTAAGGACCTAGGATCCTTGATAATGAACCTTGATATATGATTTGAAGGTTATTTGATGACACTTGCAACATGAAAATTTAAACTTAGCAATAAAATAAACAAAGACAACACTCATTGCGATCAATATTTCTAAGAGATAAACATTGAATGTATGTTTGTAATGTCCCCACTCCTTGGGACAATTTTACCTATAGAAATCATTAACAACATAGACTATTAAGTCCATTTCTATTGATTAATATCTCATAATTCTAACTAGGAATGTCACTACTTGTACACATCCTTAAGGATTTCTTTAATCAAGCTTCCCAACCCTCTAGGAGGATCCTCTATATCCCAAGGAGTGGTCCTTGATTAGTTGGCATTCCTCCTTGAGACTACCTTTCAAGTCAGCTTCAGCATCCTCTGGGAGGACCCTCTATGTTTCGTAGGATGACCCTTGATTAGTTAGCCATCTTCTTAAAGGGTTACCCTTAAGGTCTTTGAGATTTGTCTATCCAATCTTCTATATTTATATAATAATCAAGCATTAATCCTTGATATTAATAATCCAATATAAATATATTTATTTCTATGATCTTAGTTTATTAATACAACATGATCATTATTAATTATTAGGAATCCTAATTAATACCTTTAATACATTGTATAATGAATCCTAATTATACCTTTAATACATTGTAATATTTATTTTGATAATTATTTGTCTCATAAGAAATTATATTGATATTTTATAACCAATTAATTGTTCTTATAGTATTAAATATTTAATTATCACTCCTTGAATTAAAAACCATTTAAAAATATTATTAAGATAAAATAAATATATTTTGCAAACTTTCATCTATGAGTTCATATATATAAAAATAATAATATCAAGAAAAATGTAAACTAAAAAGTTATTTAACAAATAAAAAATAAAGAAAACCATTATAATTAATTAAATACACTTACCTTTTTATTACATACCTTCTATCTTTTACTCCTAAAATATTGGCTATTATTTCCCTTCCCTCCTTATTTGGTGGACCTCCTTTTATTGATGCATTTCTTTATTAAATTTATTTCACATACTTCTGCAATTCTTTCCATTCCTATTTATACAGGGCTACTTATATTTTTGTTTTTTTTTCTTTCCATTGGATACTTTTTTGCATGTCGTATTGTTATTTAAATACCATCCCTATGTTGTTTTCAGGTACGTGACTTTTGAGTGGTGTTTCCCATTAATCCATATATTAGTTTGTTATAAGTGTCATTTTCTAGTTTATTATTTATTATTTTATATATTTTTTGTTTTATATATGTTTGTTAGTTATTCAATAATATGGAATTTAAGCAATTAATAAGTGTATATTTAATATTGCTTATCTAGTCAATTAATAATTATTAATGTTAATTGATAATATTTAATTATTAGCTTAGTTTTATACTACTATTATTTATTTTTCTATTATATAGATTTATCAATCAATTAGCTATTTTTATTAAATTATTATTATTAAAGGGGATAGTATAGTCCTACCCTCCCAAAATTATTTGTCCTCAAGAAATTACAATTTTTCATTTCGTTGACTAGATAGAAAAATCCATCCATGTCTTGTTCAATTTTGAATTTGAAATAATCGATAATTTGAAATGTGCACTTATGTATGAATGATATCTTTTTGAGGATCATTTTTCTTAGTTATTTTGGCTTCTCACATGACATCTTAGAGGTTGGAAATTTCATTTTCATAGGGTGCTAGATACTCATCTACGAGTAGGCCCCCATAAGGTATTTGGACTACATGTTTGTACCTTTCTTGGACTTTTTTTCCTCGAGGATTTTTGCATCATGTTCTTACCCATCTTGGACTCTCTCCTTAGGGCATTCGAAACCATGTCCTCACCTATCTTGGAATCTTTCCTCAAGGCATTGGAACTCATGTCCTTACACATCTTGGAATCTACCTATCTCGAGTGGATTTACTCTGCCTCTCCCATCTTGACAATAATTCACATATATATACTACTAATCAATTTAATCATTTTTCCAAACTTTATATCAATTGTATTCAATAATTTGATACGTTTATAACTACATTAACCCTAGCAAGATGGAAAGATCATGCTCTGATACCATTGTAATGTCCCCACTTCTTGATTAGGATCAATTGCTATATCCTATAACAAATTGTTAGTACAATAACAAAATTTGCATGTAAAACATATTAGAAATATTGAATTAGTAAATATTAATCAAAGAATCTACCCAGACTAACCTACCTAATCCCTCAGAAGAGTTCCTTTCTCCAAACACCTAACCATTTGGTGAGAATTTATCTCGATTAGGTAATTGTCATAGAAAGAGCTTCTCCCTTAGGCCTCTTTGGGATCTCTAGTAACACTACTTGGTAGAGATCCCACCTCTACCAAGTCTCTTATCTCTAACATATGCATATGTTTGACCACTACAATATGTATTGCCTCTAAGAGATTCTCTATCGATTGCTCTCTTTGGATTCAATTATGAATCCAACTTTTGATGCCCGAATGCCCTCTGGTTTTTGAGTCTCCTCTAGGAAGGACTCGACATTCATAACAAATGTCCTCTATCCAAACTCCATTGGATCTCTATAAGGGTTAAAAGTTATCTTATAATTTTGTAAATCCTCTATATAGAGCATGTTAATTTCAAATAACTCTAACCCCTTTGGAATTTACAACTACGTTAATTCCCTTCTATATAATTCTTCACCCACAATTTACTAATGTCCCTTCTTACTATGTCTTTATCACTTCATTATTTATCTTCTATCTAAACTTATAGTTGCACTTAATTGCACCTATTTATGTATTTTATCTTGGTCTTGCCTGATGTTTTACCTCGTTATTGTTTGTGCTTTTTATTTCTCTATTTACCCACCTGACACCAACATTTTCCATGGCATTTATTCATCCCTCATTCACCGGTTATTGTCAATGCTTATGAGGGGTTAGATGATCTCATCCCTATCTGAGGGTATTAGTTTACTTCACTACTGATTGGATATTTATTCAAGCATAATCGTTTGTTCTTAAATGTTTATCAAGAGTTGCCTTTGCTCTTCTTTTATTTGATGTCATTTATAGTAACCATATGGGAAATATTTGCATCTTAGCCCCTCTCTTTGGTTATATTCATGTCACGATTGCAATGGTTTGTATAGGACTTTGTCTTCTCACCCAATGACAAATGTATTTCTAACTGTGCTATTCGATTCTTTCTTGTACTCGTTTATTTACCTTCCACGTTGGCTCTACCATATATGTACTATATGCTTCCTTCATGAGTTGAGTTTCATTTACGAGTGTAATTAGTATTTCTTCCTATGTGATTAATATATTTTGATTTGTATACTTTATTTTTTGTTTGTAGAACAATGCTTTTTCAGATATCTTCATCTTTTTATTCTTCTTCATTCTTTAGATGGATAAGGTTCGATGATTTTCAAATATTTATCTTTGTTTATTGTTCGATGGGTCTTTTATAAACTCCGTGTTCCACATCCTACTTTGTTGATCGATGGATTGTCTCATCATTCTTCACAGTTTATTTATGCGAGGAGTCTCTATGTAATCTTCCTCTTTGCTTGATTTGTTGCTACCCCTACGCTAGGTGTTTCTACATCATATGTTTCTTTTTACCCTCGACTCTTCTATAGACCTTTCCCATTGGCAATGAATGTGGTAATAATATCTCTCATCTTTTGTTACGATCATCTAAGTCACTAGAGTATAACACGTCCCTTCCTCATTCCATAGTATTGTAATTGATTTCTAATTTTGGATTCTTATGTTCTTCTCTATTGTTTGGATTAAATCTGACTCCCTTCAAATCCATGTGTCAAGATTTGGTTGTGACTCTTAGTCACTCTCTTTCAATTTGTTAATTATTATTATTAAATAATTATTTTGTATCTATCTATTTATATTTTTTATTGCAATATATTATTATGTATTTCAATTATATATAATTATATATTTATTTATTTATTTATGATGACTTTATTTATAACAATAATATATCTTACATATTTATTATCATGGATAAGGTCTCTTTAACTCTTAACATGTTATATGTTCATTAAAATAGATTGATTTGTATGTCATTTTCGGGTCATGATAGTCCAACCCTCCCAAATTTGCTTTTCCTCGAGAAAAATATATTTCCTCTCTAGTTGAAATGGACAATTAAACTAAAAGCAATTTTTCTATGATTTTAGATCATCTTATAATGATTCCCATTTGAATTATTTGAAGACCCATGTTGCATATAAATTTATCTCAAATTTATATCTCAATATTGTTCAATTATCCTAGGTGTATTAAATAAAATCACTGTGGTGTATAGACTTATCACTATGAAGCAATACGTGATGAAATATGGTGTGTGTGTGTGTGTGTGTGAGGACACAAAGCATGATATATATACATAATGCTTTGTTATAGTCCTCTTTAGAATGATTTCCTAATTAAGTTTACCCTACAGGATGGTGAAATCATGCTCTAATACCATTGTAATGTCCCCACTCCTTGGGTCAATTTTACCTATAGAAATTATTAGCAACATAGACTATTAAGTACATTTCCAATGATTAATATCTCATAATTCAAACTAGGAATGTCACTACTTGTACACATCCTTAAGGATTCCTTTAATCAAGCTTCCTAACCCTCTAGGAGGATCCACTATGTCCCAAAGGAATGATCCTCTATTAGTCGGCCTTCCTCCTTGAGACTACCTTTCAAGTCAAGCTTCATAATTCTCTGGGAGGACCCTCTGTGTTCCGTAGGATGACCCTCAATTAGTTAGCCATCTTCTTAAAGGGTTACCCTTAAGGTCTACAAAATTTCTCTATCCAATCTTCTAGATTTATATCATAATCAACCATTAATCTTTGATATTAATAATCCAATATAAATATATTTATTTATATGATCTTAGTTTATTAATACAACATGATCATTATTAATATTAGGAATCCTAATTAATACCTTTAATAAATTGTAATATTTATTTTGATAATTATTTATCTCATAAGAAATTATATTGATATTTTATAACCAATTAATTATTCTTATAGTATCAAATATTTAATTATCACTCATTGGATTGTTATGTGGAGGAGAGGCAATCAGAGGTAGGCTCTTGCTGGGTCTAGAAGGACTTCTCCAATTTGTAGCTATTAAAGGAACATAAATTGAGATTAAAAGGTATTTTTTAGGATAGGTAGATTAATTTGAGTTATAAGGAGGATAGGATTATCTGGTGTGCTTCTAAGAGTGGATGTTACTCCGCTAAGTTGGGGTATCAACTTAGTAGAAAGGTTTCTAATGGGTGGCCCCATAAGTTGTGTTGGAATAAATTATGTTTGCCCAAGGATGGAGAATTTGCATGGTTAGCTTTAAAGGGCAGGATCCTAACAGATGAGAGGAGGTATAAGTATGGGTTTGTGGGCCCATCTCATTGTGCCCTATGTCTGAACATGATGGAAACTGTGAATCATCTTTTGGTACAACATGATTTTGCTCAACAATGTTGGATGCGTTTGAAGATGCATCTATGCTGGTCTGCTCCCTTACTAGATTCTCTTCAAGGTATGTTTCAAGGGTGGCCATAGTTTTAAAAAAATCTATTTACTCAAATATTTGGGTTGTTAGTCCAACCTTAGTCATTTGGGAAGTGTGGAAGGAGCGTAATAGGTGGATCTTTCAAGACAGATTGGAAAGTGTGGATAGGATTTGGAAAAGAATTCGCCAAGCTATTGAAGAATGTATGAATGCCAATGGAATGTTATAGCCTGAGGAGAGTCTTTAACTATTGGGATAGCAAGGTGCAAAAATTTTGGCCTAGGATTATAATTAAACGGGCCAATGATGGAGGATTGGAAGGTAAGATAAAAGTTGATAGGAAGGAGATTAGGTGGCGCCTGCCAATAGGGGACTGGATTAAAATTAACTTTAATGGCACTTCAAAAGGTAATAAAGGTTTATCAGGAGTAGGAACAGTGGCCAAAAATGGAAAAGGGGATATTATTAGTTTTGTGGCAAAATGGCTAGTGGATGGCACTAATAATGCGGTAGAGATAGAGGGTGCACTTCTAGCAGTATTATTAGCTAAAAAATTAGGTGTTGAGTATCTTCACTTTAAAGGGGATTCAAAAATTGTGGTAGATGGTATTGTTAAAGGTTTTATGTAGGCATGGTTCTACTAGAATCTGATACAGAAGATTTGAGAGAGTTGGAAACTTTTATTGATTTTAAGGTGAGTCACATGTATAGGGAGGGTAATTTGGAGGCTGACAAGCTGAAAAATTTGGCAACAACATTCCCCCAAATTAATACAATTACATTTGATGACTTTCAAATGGTACGATTGGATGGATGATTTGGCACTAGTGATGGGTAATTATACTAATGTCAGTCATTTATTGCTAGCTGGTGAAGTTTGTTGGATTTGATGAGGTTGTGCATGAGAATATTAGGAAGAATGAAGTCTCGTACTTATTTTTTATTTGGATTCTAGATTTGTGTTAGTAGCTAGTTTTGTTTCGACGATGGCAATATATGGGAATTGGTATTGAATGGATGCTTTAAGCGTGCAAGGCAAGTTCTTTTCGGTGAATGGAATTTGGATGTTCATTTACAAAATGTGGTGAAGGCGATGTTTGTCTTTGGTTTTCTTATCAATCCATGGAGAAGACGACTATAATGGAGGCCTCTTTTGCTATGGACTCAAACAAGTAGCTAAAAGCATTTAAAGGGCCCGTTAGTAAGGAGCGATTGGAAGGTTTGATAAAGATAAAAATTGAAGGGATGATCAAGGTGGTTTTGGGTGTTATTGGTGCCCAATTTTAGGAGCAAACAGTGAAGCGTTGCTCTAATCTTGATCTTATTGTGATGGTAGTAGCATGGGGGCTAGAGTTTTAAAAAAACATGGAGGAAGTCGGCTATGTTGCCAGATCACTGTTTGAGGAGGACATGTTGGGAGGCCTAGATTCCTTCCTCGAGTGGTCTGTTCCAGGAACTGGGTCATACTTTTTTTAGTGTTTTGAAGATGAAAATGAAGGCACTATGGCTATATCCCCTTTCCTACAATGGAAGGTAAAGGCAGATAAGCCTTCTCTATACAAGGCAGCCAAGGATGCCTAGGAGAAGCTATGAGAGGAGTTAAGCTGAACGGAAGGTGGTGAGGATCAACTTAAAAGTGAGTGGGTAAATTTTCCACGTTAACGATGCAGTCTATAAGGCAGGAGAGTTGTCTCTAAAAGTCAGGGGTATGCCCTAGTGGATTGTTGGTATGCTACAAGTATTGCTAGGTTAGTTGTTGTGGGTTAAGGTAATTTTTTGTTAGTAGGCGACAATTATGTATGTAATTTTGGTGGCTTTGAAATAGTGTAGAGGGTTCGGGCCAAGGGTAGGATGGTTAGGGATATTTTTGGGTCATGGCTGATGTAATGTATTGAAATTCTGGTAAGCAGTTGTAGGTTGGTTTTTATGGTTGGAGGGCTTTTTGTTAATGGCGGTTTGATGCTCTTTGAAGGACTTGTATGCAACTATTTTGTTTTTATGATTAATATATATATAAAGATTACCGATCAAAAAAATTTATTAGGAATCCTATTTAATACTTTTAATACATTATAATATTTATCTCATAAGAAATTATATTGATATTTTATAACCAATTATTTATTCTCATAGTATCAAATATTTAATTATCACTCCTTGAATTAAAAATCATTTTCATAATTAAATATTTAGATAAAATAAATATATATTACAAACTTTCATATATGAGTTCATATATATATATATATATATATATATATATATATATATATATATATATATATATATATATATATATATATATATATATATATATATATATATATATATATCAAGAAAAAGGTATATTAAAAAGTTATTTAACAAATAAAAAATAAAGAAAACCATTCTAATTAATTAAGTACACTTACCTTTTTATTACATAGCTTCCATCTTTTACTCCTAAAATATTGGCTATTATTTCTCTTCCCTCCTTATTTGGTGGACCTCCTTTTATTTATGTGTCGCTTTATTAAATTTATTTCACATACTTCTACAATTCTTTCCATTCTAATTTATATGGGGCTTTGGATGCTTTTTTGCATGCCATAATGTTATTTGAACACCATCCCTATGATGTTTTCAAGGTACATGACTTTTGAATGGTGTTTCTCATTAATCCAAATATTAGTTTTTTATTACTATCATTTTCTAGTTTATTATTTATTATTTTATACATTTGTATTTTATATATGCTTGTTAATTATTATGTTTATTGTTATTTAATAATATGAAATTTAAGGATTTAACAAGTGTAGATTTAATATTGCTTATCTAATCAATTAATAATTATTAATGTTAATTGATCATATTTAATTATTTATTTAGTTTAATCCTAATGTTATTTATTTTTCTATTATATAGATTTATCAATCAATTAGCTATTTTTATTAAATGATTATTATTAGAGAGGATATTACAATGTTCCAGATTATTTTGACAAGTCTCATACAAGAATAAATACCAAGCAATCTACCTAAGGACAACTTAGTTTAGACATGGCCAAAATGAGCCTTGCTAATTAACTAGGGTCTAGTCAAGTTTCCATCCAAATAGCATACTTTTACCTCTCTTTTGAGAGCTTCCCACCAATGCTAGGGAGGTTTTGTGCAATACGTGAGGACTAGTAGAGGAAGGCTATTACATGCTATTTTTCTTTCACCTCATTAAGGATGGTCTTTGGGCTTTCCCTCTCACCGACCTACTAAAGAAAATCTCAGGAGGTATGCCCCTATGGCTATATTTTAACTAGCATGTTCATTAAAGAAATAAAATGAAATGAAAAGTAGGTCTAGGAACTTGATCACCCTAAGAAAGGTGAGAGTATATCCTTATTACTTTTCACCTCCAAACACAATAAATTGAGTTTATTTCTCAACCTTTAAATTTTGACAAAAGTAGGCTCTAAATGCTAGTGTGTTTGTTTATTTTGAGACTCTTGGCATGTTTGGCATTTTGAGATTGAACCCATGCAACTTTGTGTCATTTCTTTTCATTTATGTAGTGTTTCCTTGTAGACTATCACACAAATAAATAAATAAAACATACAGCCTTGGCCATATGACCAAGGTTCAAATTTTTTTTGGTTGTCTACAAGTGAATAGTAGTTGTTTTTCACTCTAGGTTCACCAATTGGGGAGATCTGCAAGATTCAGAGAAACTAGTTAGTAGCACCAATTTATTGAAAATGTTAAACTAATAATTTCATTCAATCGTACAAACAAAAAATAAGAAGCATAATCAATAAAAAAAATAGCAAATAATTAAACATGCAAACCAAATGATTGCTTCAAGCTTTTATGCTTCTCTTCGTTCCCATGAGGGATCGCACTTAGCTATAAATCAGGCAACCTTGACTCTGAACTCCAAGAAATTATAAAAGATATTGATTCAAATGATAAATGATAGTAAATTGATAGAGGTTAGATGTGAAAGTGATTGATGAAAATGAGAGATAGGAGGGTTGTTTACATAGCTTTTTTCGAAATCCATAAATGGTTAAGAATGTTTTGGGAAAATCATGATCAACGGACTAGGATGAAAGAGACTAGAGGAATAATTGGAAATTTTCCAATTTTAAGAGGATAAAATCTAAGATATTTTTAATTTTTGGAAAGATAAAATTGAAAAAATTGAAAATGGAAACATTAAAATCATTTCTAATTTTGGATTTTTAGAAAAAAAATTCAATTTATGAAGATTTTCTAATTTTACATTTCCTCATAAAATTGATTTTTCAGATTTTGGAAGATTTAATAGAATTAAAAATTTAATTAAATTTGAAAGATGAAATTAGTTGAAATTAAATAGACATTGATCCTGATTGAAATTGATGTGAAATGAATATAGAACTGAATTTAATTTAGAATTTAATTTAATAAGGACGAATAAATTAGTTAATTTAAATAATCAATCATTATTATTTAAATAATGGAAAATTGAATTTAATTAATTGATAATGATCAATTAATTAAATGTTAAATAATTAAATAAAGTTAATTATTTAATTAAAATTAGCACTAGTAAATTTGGACTCAATTTTCGACGAATTTTGGTCAAAATTTTGACCTAGATTTATCGAAATTTTGATTCTCGTCGAAAAGTCTATCTTTGATCACTTTAATTTGCCATTTTTTGTCAAAATTTTGACCAAATATTGGACGAAAAATTTCAAGAATTGGTCAAAATTTTGACCAAATATTAATAGAAAAATTTCAAGAGTTGGTCAAAAATTCCACCAGTTTTTGATCGAAAACTTTCAAGAATTGGTGGAAATTTCAACCAAATATTAGTAGAAAAATTTCAAGAATTGGTCAAAATTTCCACCACTTTTTGGTCAAAAACTTTCAAGAATTGGTGGAAATTTTGTCCAAATAATGGTAGAAAAATTTCAAGAATTGATCAAAATTTTGACTTGTTAGTAGAAAATCATGAGGAGATGGTCGAAATTTTGACCAAACTATGAGGTTTTAAAAATAAAATAGAGCGGGTGAATCCCCCAACAAATGCCTGCTCGGGGACTCTCTCTTAGATCATCTTCTTGGACCAGCACAATTTTAGAAGAGGCTTGGTAGTGGTTGCCATTGTATAGCGCATATGTTCAACGATTTTGAAGTTGATCTAATGGTGAGCCCTCGTCTAGCATCAAGGTTTCACATGAAGATCTTCCATGACAGCAAGGTTTCAAGATAAATGGAATCTCAATCCTTCTTCACATGAAGGGGCTATTTACAATTTCCAAGTTTGAGCAACTAAATTGATAGTACAAATTAAGAAAAATAAACATACTAAAGATCAACTTAAAGAACATGTAAGAGTCTTGATTTCTTCTCTCAAATCTATGATAAACAATTCAACTCAACCATTGAACACAGTAGATAATTGTTTTGATCTCAATTCAAAGAGAAATAAGGATATTACTTGAAAGATCTACAAATTATAATCCTATGAAAAAGAAGCAAAATGATCAAAGAAATAATAACAAATAGCCTTAAATTTATTGGGGAAGAAAAAAGATATACAGTGAAATTGATATTATTGATATTAAGAGAACAAAGGTTAAAGAAAAGATAGAACAAATAAAAAGGAGTCTATATGAATTCAATTTCATAAAGACCTCAAAGAAATGACTACAACAAGTAATGATACACATGTTTCTAAACTAGTTTTTTTGAATGCCAATGAGAACATATGCCACTTGTGGTAAAATAAGTATAGTATGGAAGATGCTTGGATTCAAATAGGATGTTTTAGAGAAAACTAAATCTCCAATACATTTCCAAGAGTTGATGTGCAACCATGAATAGCCAACAAGTGTGGGTTAAAGTAGTATTTTGCTGAATTCTAAACAATGCATGACCTATTCATAGTAGAGCTAGGCATATGCCTTGTACAACCGCATCATAATACTCCAACTTCTGTAATGAATAATATGTAATGTTGAGACCCTTCAATATCATTGTTGAAGATTAGTTGTTGTTATTGTCCTACTATTGTCACTTATAGCTTGGGGAACATCCACCGAATGCTCCTATGAAGCCAAGCTTCCTTGGGATTTGGTAAAGTTGGTCACAGTTACAGTGTCATTGTAAATTGGAAGGTCTGGAAAGATTGGAGTGATAGATACATTTGAACCCACGTAGCTCAAAATGGCAATTGATGTGTTGTTGTCAATATTTGATTCAGATTGAGTAGTGTATACTTTGGCGGCCATGTAGTATTTGGCTTTGGCTTGATTAGCTATGAGAAGTACACTTGTAGTCTGACTAGATGTTAACATGAGAGTGTTTGTTGTGTATGGCTTTGTGTAGGAGGCATCCACCAATACCACTGTGAGATTATGTGATGCAACCTTGAAAAAGAGGTGATTATTGACTGTAGCATTGACAATATGAAGAAGATATGTTTTGCTTTGTTGTATAGTGAACCTTGCTATTCCTACATACATCAAATTTCAATGCTCACTATGTTGATTTTGTTTAGTTAGAAATGGACAAATTGTTTAGAATTAACTATTTTTTATCCATTGAGCTATACCCAATTAAATCCAAAGCTAATGAAAAACAAACTCTTAAAGATAAATGGATGTACATGATTTTAAACTTTAAAAGGATGTTTATGAATTTTTTTTAAAACCTCTATTGAAGAAAAGAGACATGCAAGTCATTATGAAAAGGATTCAGACAGTTCACTAATTTACCATATAAGTAAAATAGGAGAATCATCACACTAAGTTCAACAAACAAACTTGTAAGAAAACTATTTATCATAGTGGACTATAGTGTACTCAATATAATATTTCTGCAAAGCATGCATCCCTAAAGTAAATTTCACTATAGATCAAAACTCAAGGAAACTTGAAAGATTAACTAATGTTGATGTTTAACTCTTCAAATGGAGTAGTGCGAGATGAATTTATAAGAAATGGAGAAAAACTAATTACAAACCTCTTGGTGTCTAATGTTTTCTTCATCCTCTACATCATTTTGCTCCTTTGTCAACTTCATAATCTCATCCAAAAATTTCTACTCTAGTAATTCTAGTGTCTAAGGTAGAGATTCTTGATAGCCAGCATTGATTTGTTGCTCGTGTTCAAATCCTTTGACATTTTTTTTTTTGGCTATCCTTTAGAATCTAACATTTGACTTGAATAGAAGGGGCTACCTGATTCGATGCCTGTAGGAAGCATGTTGCCACTGCCTAGATCTTAAGGACCTAGACCTATAATATATGCACTTAGAAATGTGTCAAACTTACATGCCTAGTCCAATTTATCAAATTACAAAGGTAATTACTCTTTTAACAATCTAATTCTTCTAAAATAATTATGAATACTATCCATGCATCAAAAATAATCTAATATCCAAATGCATTTTAGTCATTTAGACCTGTTTCCCAAATTAGTGTCTGAAAGAAAGTGAAACCAGATGTAACTTTAAGCAATGTAGATGAAATTCAAAATTGCAATATTTTGTTGACAACCTATACAATGGTTTCATCATTAATAAGGTTAACAACTTTTCTTTTGTTTTGTGGAATAAAACACACATGATATACTCTAGGACCATTTGCTAATCAATATCTAATATTAAATGAATAGAAAAAGAAACAATTTTACACAGCCAACAGAAATTAGTAATTACAATGGCAATGGAAATATCCACTTTTTGGCACAAAACTCAAGGCCTTAAAGCTTAAGCTAAAATCAACAACTAGAGTTAGTCATCAGAGCAGTTTTTTGATAGATGTTTTATTAAAAGGGCAATAAACAAATAATTTGAGTGTAATTTAATTGTCTGAATTACTGATTTATGACTAAATGAAGCTATGAAACTGGGTTATACAAGTGCCAAGGAATGGATTGTATTGTTGTATAAATATATTGATAAAGTTATTGTTTTAGATGGAGCTCAAATGCTTAAAAATTTATCTATGTCATTTTTTTCAGACTTTTCTTAAGCCCATACAATCACAATATTATTCCTGATCTATAATGTTTAACTTGTAATCAAAGAGTTAAGACAGCTATTCTTCTTGGGCAAATCTTGTATGGAATTGGATAAGACATGTTTGATAGATAAAGGTTCTCAATATCTCCAATTAGTAAAAAAGGATATTAGTTTTTGAAAAAGCTAACAAAAAAGTGCATTGAATATTTGATGAAAGAAAAGTTATGTAAAAAATCCATGCTGTTAACACAGATGGGAAGTGATATACCACTTTGAATATTCCTACTCAATTGGTCATTATAACACTTTCTAAGTACAACACGGAGGGTAGCCTCTTGGAGAGAGGCTATGACAAGGATACTGAGGATGAACTGGAGGGGAGGAATAGGAGTTTGAAAGGGGGTATTGGGTGTTGTTCTCAAAAGAAGAAGAAGAAATGTCATGCCCTAAATTTACAAGGAAAATACTCAAGTAATAATTTTATTTTTTATTTTTTTTAAATTATCTTTATTTTTGTTTTTTGTTTTTGAAAGATGTACTATAGGTATTATGTATATATCTAGGTTCTATTTAACGGTGAGTTGTCAATGTATATAACTGCTAACTTGAGTATGGTACAGTTGAATGGTAAAACAAACCCTATTTCATATGGAACAAGTTTTGTATGAAGGACCACCTAGTTGACAAAATTATTGGTTGCAATCCTAAGTTCATAAAGTACTCGAGTATTGACCCCTTTCTCCTTCTATTCTCTTACCTTGTAATACAAGTGGAATTCAGTTCTTCATATTAATGTGGTAGCAATGGTTATAGGTTTTGTAAACTCGAAGATAATTGATGATTGTTTAAAATGCTTTGAATACCAATTACTTCATCACATAACTACCCATCCCATTTATTTTCTAATTACATTTAATCGCATGATAGTATTTCCTTAATGACCCTCTTATATTTTATACCTCCCTTTTCCACATCAACCATTTCAAAAATTAGTGGAGTTAGACGCTACTTACTAGGTTCCAACCGTTAATAATTTCATGGATTTGTTAAACTATTTTATTTCTATTTTAAAATTACATATTTCTTACTAGTACTTGATATGTATGTTATTTTTAAATTACTAATTTTATCTAATAGTTCACAATTGTCGATTCACTAAAGCATTATTACTTTACAATTTAAAACAATAGATGCAATCACCTACAAATTACACTAATTAAAATGAATATCTTAAATCTGCATTAACACTTATTTCCATTAATTACTCATATTTGTCTTAACACATGATTAGAAAGTACATTTAACAATAATAGGAACCTTAAGATTTATTAATAAGAAAGGAAGGAAAAGACATGAGTTGCACTCCTAAATAATTTGACATGACCTAACCACTTAATAATATAAAAATATGGGAAGGAAAATTCACATTTCCTTTGACACCTAGAAAATTATGGATGTCACATCAACTTTATACTTGTCTCCCCCCTCCAACATAGGCACCTAGTTGGGTTTGAATGACATAATATCTTTCTTAGCAATAAAGTATTTCTTGACATGTGACAAGGACATGTCTCTCCTTCTAAATACACTAACACCTTCTCAAAAAAATAAAAAGTGTTTCCTTCAAGGTATAGCTCCCCATTTAACTAGGTGTGGTTTAGGGCACTGGCTACGGTGCAACTTATTTGCATCGTCCGGCTGCCCCAACGCTACTAGAATGTACTACTTCAATTAATTGGAAATTTGCATACGTCACTTCTCAATATACGTTGATTTATCATTGATTTATCCAAGTAATCCTTTTGCAAATACATTCAATTAATTGGAAATTCGCATATGTTCAACTCTGCACTGTAGTCGACTACAACTATAAACTCAACTTGTTTTAGAATTTTATTATATATATATATATATATGCAATTTTACAATAATATATACAAAATAATCCATGTGAGCTTTGTCGCATAATTTTCATGTTTTACAATAAATTAATCAATATAAAACCATTGTTATTTTTAAAATAATTTTTTCAAAATTTAATTTTTACTTATAATTTATTTATTTATTTTTAATGTTTTGACTTATAATTCATTTTGACATTTTATAATAATTAATGTAATACATTGTATTTGACGAAGTTGATTGCTTAACAAATATATTGTAACGTGAATACTAGTATAGAATTGTATTACATTTTTTTTTTTAAATAAATGATTTAAGAAAATGTTTTGATTTAAAAAATAATAATATATTTTTAATACAACTTAAACAAATTATTGATTGGCCCTTTTAAAGCTTGAACATTCTTGTGATAAATGTATTACATTTTTATTTGTTTGAAAATAAATGATTTAAGAAAATGTTTTGATTTTTAAAAAATTATAATTTTTTCAAAAAAACCTAATTTGATTGGCCCTTTTAAAGCTTGAACATTCTTGTGATAACTTAGTCTCAGAAGGAATTAGGAAATTCAAAAAGGTTGAACATTCATTAACCTTGATAACTGAGTCTTCTAGAAAATTCAAAAAAGTAAGATGGAGATAGAAACAAATCGGATGCATCAAAGATCATATCATAAAATTATTAAAAATACAATTATTGATTGGTCCATTATTAAAAATATAATTAACAATTGGTCCTTTAGTTTGATACATTTAAGGTGGAATTTCCACAAGAGATCTAGCTATAAATCTAATTCACCTCTTATCTAATTTTTTTTTTTTTTTTAAAATATTATTTACTATTTTAAAAAACTGTATTCACCTCTTATCTATTTTTTATTATAAAAATATTATTTACTAATGAAAAAAATTGTTTATTTTAAATCTAATTCACTTCTTATGCAAGGTTCACAATAGTCATTACTAAGAATGAGAACAAAATCTTTAGTTTGATCATATTATTAAAAACCATGCTCATGTGTTACAAAAAAATGCTCATCTAACCATGTTATTCATATCATACACTTATATGTTACTTCAACATTTGTGTTATTACAATATTAAAGTTGAGACAAATATTACATCCTAACTTATCCAAAATGCTACATGAGAAGTTTGAAATAACATAAACGCATGATGATGAACAACTATAGTACAAAAACTATAACTCAAATCATCATAATGCTTTCACCATGACAACAAATCAAATCCATTGCAAAAGCACAAAATCAAGAAAGTAATATTTGAATGATAAAATACTACAATAAGTTCTGAAAATCCCTCATAGTAAAGCTTTTTTCCTTGAATTATATTAAATCCTTGTTTGATTGGAACCAATTTTATCAGTTCAATCAATTTACAAAAAAAAAAACATTTATCATTATACTCCATAGATATCATCAAGACCTGCAAATGCATTGAGTTAATAATAAGAATAATTTTCAAACTAAAGATACACAATTGATTGAAATTCATTTCATATTTTCCTTACCATCTCCACTTTGCATTGTATTCATTTATGTTATTCTTTGATTAAGATCAATCAAAGATGCTTCCACATGTTTTTTAATGGTTTGTTGATCAGCTAGATCTGCAAAAGAAATAACATCTAACATATATATTAAATAAAATTAAGATACATTAGTAAATTAAATACTAAAAAGTATATTCATTTCATAATTTCATTACCATATCGCACTGTGAGGCCTCGCCCCGACCCATCCTAGCATCGATGATGCATTATTATTTTGATATTCATGACTCAATATGTCAGAACATTATTTGATGCACTAAACATTATTATGCTATTTTACGTTATGTGATTCTTTACTTCAGTTATTTGATTTCATCATTTAATTCTTTATTAACATGTGTAATGATGAAGTAAATGAATGCAAAACTAACACTTTGATTTTGCAAGTCTAGTGGTCAAAAATATGAGTAGAATTAGATAAACAATTGATCATTAAAAAATGGATGCTTTAATTTATATGATTTTTCTGATACGTAATTTACATAATGCATGTGATTTCTTGATCTACTGATGTGTGCAATGAGTGTGCAGAAAAATTAGCCAAGAAAACTCAATGGAAAGACAGAACTAAACCACTTGTTAATTTTGTGCTATCTTTGTATTGTAATTCTTTAAAGGTTGTTATTTGGTCTTACTATTCTCCTAGCTTTTAATTGTTCCTATTAAGTTTTTAAGGCCTAAAAACATTAAATTTAAGTACCCTAGGGGTAATGGTATGGGTGGGGAGTACTTTCCACCCCTTTAGCCTCCTTGGTTGACTTTTAGGGTCACTCAAAAATCCTACTTTTGGTTGATTGCGAAAATGGATTGTCTCTTTACTTGAGTTGGTGACCCAAAACTCCATCTTGAGGTTACTTGAAGTCTAGTTGAGTTAAGGATCATACTTAGAGGCATTTTGGAGGAGTTTTGGGGTGGTTACTCAATCTCTAGTTTTGGAGAAAGTTTGAAGATTGAAAGGAAGAAAAGGAAAAGCTCTTCTCAAACCACCATTTTTGCCATAACTCTTTTGGTGAAGGTAGGAGTTCTTCACTTTTTTGAATTGCTTTCTTCATTTGTCATGCTTGAATCTTGCTTGAATCATGCATAAGGCATTGTGTTGTTTTTGTATTGCTTGCTTGTGTGTTGGGGTTGATTTGGAGGGATCTTAACTTGTTTTTCTTTTGATGTTATTCTCATGCTTGCTTTGATGTTTTGTGTTTTGAGGGGATTTTATGGGGATTGTTTTGGCATCACTCACCCTTGGATAGGGAAGAAGTGGTCATGTATGGGGGAAGGGCTTTAGTTGGACCTAAATAGTGTAGAGTCTCCTCTCATGGTGAGAGGAGGGAAAGAGGGTAGGGTGTGTGGGCCCCTACTTGTCATCCCATACCTTGTATGAAAGATTGAATTTTTGAAGAAAGGAAGGAATGAACACCCTTGTTATATTGGCCTCGAAAGGGCAATTGTAGAAGAACAGAAGTTCTTGAATTTTAGCCTTGAAAAGGCTATGTTATGGTATGGTTATTGACATCTCCTATTGAGAAAATCTACCTCCCCCCCTATTTTGGTTCATTTTTGAACCTATTTTGCAAAACTGGGTTGGGAATGCATGCTTGAATTGTTCATCTTATTGTGTTGTTTTACCTCCATGTTGGTTCTTGTCTCCCCCATGGTTTCCTTGATGCATTGAAGACTTTGGTAAAGATCTCTTGTGAAAGCCCTTGAAGAGAACTCAATTGAATTGTAATATTTTTAAAATTGTATTTTAATCTTTGATGTATTGGCAAAGACGTTGGGTTTTCTTACTAGTTCTTTTTCGATGGAGCCTTGAAACAAGTTAAATAATAGAAAAAGGAAATGATTGTGAAAACCTCCTTGCATTTCTCTTATGTGTTCTCAAACTATGCATATGTATGTGAGAAAATAGATTAATGGATAATGTTATTGAATTATGAATTTCAAGTTTTCAAATATGTTATGGATGAGTAAATTGGATATGTTGAAGTTTTCAATTCAATGTTATATGTATTAAGAGGAAATGAAAATCCTACATTGTGGACAACAAATTTATCTCTCTCCTTGTTGAATTTCATAATTGACAAAATCAAATTTGATTAAGGGAATTGCATCTTGAATTCTAAAAATAAGGAACATATACCTTTGTAATGTGATGAATTATAAAACATAAATTATAGGAGAGAAAAGAAAATTATAACCATATACTCATCCTTGTATTAGTATGCTTGTTCAAAGAAACATATGTTGTCACTAGGAATGAATATTACTCCTAGTATAACAAAAAAAAATTATAGCAAGAAAATATATCCACACTTAGAAAAATTGGCTTCAAAAAAAAAATGTGCATCTCCAGGAGTAAAAACCTCTTTGGAAAATGTATGGGGAAAACTTTAATTTCCCCAAGTTTATAGAGAATATTTTCTGAATTATTCTTTTGAATTTCAACCAAAAATCATTATTAAATATTTTTAAAATATATATATAAATTAAATACATTTAAAACTAAAACATTTAAATGCATATCTTGTTGACATATCTCACCTATAAAACTTTTGCATTAAACTCCATGTTGCATTGAAAGGGGCAAGGTACTTAAGTCGTTATATCTATTCATTTAATAAATCAAAATAATCAAAAGTCCACCCACTTAATTATTCTTTCCCCCATTCTCTTACTTAATTTATATCTTCCATGGCTAGGCGTGGGCATCCCAACCACCTCCCAGCGTGAGCTCCCATGTCATTTATGACATGTCACGTCAATGAAGGGAAGCAAGTTAAGTTACAAAAAACCTTAGTTTAAAAAAAAAATGCATGAATAAATTCTAAGTATCCTACTATCTTATAAGTCTTGCCTAATAAACTTTAGAGAGTAAATACTCTCCCCTTTTTGTTAAGTTTCACCTACCTCCACTACCTTGTGCACATACCTCCCTATTTTAAGCGCATGGGAATTATTTTAAAAGAAGGCAGCTTGATATTTTATATCTTTCTCTTTACCTCTTATTGCTAGGCGTTGAAGGCAGACTTGCATCTTGCCAACTCACGTACCACAAAGTTGTCTTCTCAGTAGTAAGGAAGGAAATGAAGTTATTGGGTGGCAGTCTTGTTTAAGTTTTCAAATTCTTTTACCCTTTTTCCTCCTTACCTTGGCCTCTGTACCAACTCCTTAATCATCTATTGGTTGCACTTGCCTTCCTTGGATCATGCACAATCTCTCTTTTTCCCCACTTGGTTTGCATTGGGAAGGGGAATCCCACTTGGAGACAGGCTAGGGTAGAGGGCAAGGGGTCGATAGCTGGGGTCGGTGTGATAAGACTGGGAGTTTATTAGGGTTACAGTTGGGGAGTTGAGTGTAGCTTATGTTAGTGTTAAGGGTGGTAAGGGGGACAAAGGGGTTAGATAGTTTGTGGTTAGGTTGGGTAGGATGTGAGTTTAAGAGTTGAAATTTAGTTTTTAAATTTAGATAGTGTGAAATTTTAATTAGTCTAAATATAAGTGCTTTTAGTATTAATTAAATGATGATAGTATAAGCTTAAATTTTAACATTATGTTAGCTAGGATAATTGATGTTAGTTTTTCTATTATTATTAAAGTTTAAAAAATTAATTAGTTTTGTTTTATTTGTTAGTAATTATTATGTTTAAAATGTTAGCATATTAAATATGGGTTAGTATTTAGATGTAAGGATGTTGGTTTGTAGGTTAGTGAGATGTGATTTGGATTAAGCATTAGTTTAAACTTGGGAATTAAAGTTTAAAAACATAGTTAGCATGCATGGAATAGTTAGATTTAAATTGACCTTCTAAAGTATCAAATTCTCTTAATGTTAAATGATTAAAATCGAAATGGTGTTCAAATTATCAAGTTAATAAAAGGGACTAGTTAATTAGTTCCATTTTAGTTAAACATCTAAACCTTTGTCAACCATATTATCTTAAGTATTAAATGTTTTTAAAAAAAATTGTGTGCATTTTTTTTTTCCCTTATATTTTGGGCATGACACACACTTCCATTGCATCATTTTTTGTTGGTGTCTGATTAGATTCAATGGAAAAAGGTGACATGTGTTCTTGATTTTATCATCTAATCCTGCAATAACATGAATACTTAATATGTCAATTTTGATAAAATAAATTTACAAAGTAAAGACTAATAATTTATTTATTTATTTTATTATAATATCATTACCGTATTTAGGTTCTATTACATCTATTGTTGTTAATGGTTGGTTAAGATCAATAGAAAAGGGCAACACAAGTTGTTGAGCTTCTTGTTGATCATCCAAAGCTGCAACAAAATTCATATTTAACATGTTAGCTTAGATAAAGTGTTCAAGTGTAAAATTAATTTATGTAATTAATCGAAAAACTAATAAAATTAGTAGCTACATGTAACAGTTTGTTGAAAGGTATAGGTGGGGATAATACTGAGCATTGATTTTTGATCTCTACCAATTATATTTGAATTTTTTGTTTAAAAATATACAAAAGTGGTTAGAAATAAGAACAAAGGTTTTTCTTATAAAAGTAATAAAGGTATTTAATAGTTAAAAACTTACCATTTGTAAACTGCACTTCATCTATTATTGTATGGTTTAGATCAATGGAGAAAGGTAACTAATGTCGTAGAGTGCTTTCTTGATCAACCAAACCTATAATGACATATATTTAATGGATGAAATAATAGTAAGGAGTAATTTTATGTAACTTACTAAACCAATTTTTTTAAATGCACTCACCTTGTTGCCTAATAATATATCTTTCTTTTTCGATAGCTACACCTAAGTGATTTGTGACCTTTTTTTTCTTTTTCTTTTTGTGTCCTATTAAGGGGAATTGAAAATTTTCACACTCCTCAACTCTACTATTTAAGTTTCTAGATAGGGATTTGCACTTTTGGTTAGTGGAATGTTTTTTTTTCATTTTGTTTGGACTAAACCATGGTGGAACTCATTTCATAGACATGTTATCTAAGCGAAGGATTGGTTCAAGTTTGGATGATGAAGCAAGAGATGCATGAATATCTCTAAATCTATCAACAGATTGACTAAAAATGTCTTTGTCATGATCACTGGTTGGTAAATTTTGGAGCAATGAATTTATATAATCAATTGATTTTTGAAACTTATCATTGATAATGTTAGATGAATTTTGACCATCTGCAATATTAATAACAACGTAAAAATCAATAATATTGAGAAAAATCAAAAGTTTGTTAAGAATAATGGTTTTGAAATTTAGTAGTTGTCTCACCTTCACCAACATTAACAACCTCAAGAACATCTTGATTCTCTAAAAGAATACAACCATCTACAATTGAAATATCATGTAATTAATGTTGAGAATCATAAAATCATTTAATATTTAATTAAACAAACATATCATCATAACCAATGACATTAATTTCCAGACTGGAACTTCCTCTCACTTTCTCATCATCTACAACCAATGGATTACAAACTTTTTTCATTTAAGATGACTAATATGGTTAATTTTAAAAAAACATTATTAAAATGTAGATAAGTGTTGTCACTTAGGTTTGCACCTTTGTCCAAAGCCTATGCATGAGGACAACCGAGTGAAACATGGAAACAACCTCCAAGCTGTGGGACTTGAACTGTGAGGTTGAGTCTCCAGAGAAGGCTGGCTTCCTCTTACTATCAAGATTCACCTAACTACTCTTGGAGAGGAAAAGGGAGAAGGAGAGCATGAAAGAAAATCTACCTAATCTAATCTAAAGAGGTGATGCACCAAAATAGAGTGTTCGGACCAAACTCTGCCCATATATGCCTTATTCAACCAGAATGAAACTAAGGATATACACATCTAGACTTGCTTTAATCTAATAATCACATGTAGATCAGAAGACCAATATGAATGACACAAGGAAAGAGAGATTCACTTGTATTATCATTCATAGGCCAAGGGGATACAGTCATACAGATCATAGATCTCTACAAAACACCAGTAAGAGGCAAAGAAGTTCTTGCACTTTCATACCAATGGCTGAAAGAGATAAGACAAAAAATCATGTGGTTCAAAGGCACAGGGGGGTTTACACTGAGAATATGTAGAGCAATAATAGAGAAAACAGAGAAGGTCTAACCTTTATCAAATTCACAAAAATTGCCTTTATAGCTCAGACATAATTGGGATGTCCTCCAACTGAAGTTACTCCCCAACCACTGCATTGAAGTCCTATAGAGGACAATCATGAAGAAAATTTGACCTGGATACGGATCCAAATGCAATGATATCTGATCTTTTGTGTCAAATAATTCCTTGAGAGGATGGAAACGATGCCATAACTAAGCTCTGACCAGGTAGATAGGTTGGATTGAGGGATAGAGTGTTCCTCTTCATTTTGTATTTACTCTGGGTTGGTTGGAATTGATCATAAGATTAGATTCACATAAAAACTCTCGACTCTCTTCATTCCTAAGCACCTAAATCAGCAAGCTCATTAAGTCAACTAAACTCTACAAACAAGATGAGCCATGTGGACCAATAACCTCTTTCTTTTCTACCACCTCGCAAGGTCTTCCCAAGTTGACCACCTCCTTTGTTACTAACCATGCCAATCTCTCAATCTCCAACTGTGGTAGTCACATTAACTATTGGCATCTCTAACTTACTACCTCCACTGGGCCCACTAGAACACGTGTCACTGAGGCACTATGTCGCTATGCGTATCCTCTGGGCACTTTCCCATAGCAAGATAGCAACCATCGTAGATCTCAATTGATCTGACGATCAAGAAGACTCGCCATATTACCGCACTCTACCCTTGAACTTTAGGGCCCACGAACCAACTCAGCACACCTAGCATCCGACTTGGCCCAAACTGGTATCATCCCTGCAGTTTCATAACACTCAACCCCACCCAACTACATGCCACTAAGGTGCTATGTCGCTATGGCAAAACATCGTGCAACTTTTCATAGCGAGACAATGCCCACCATTGATCTCCACAATATCAACGGTCGTGGAAGATCCTCAGAATACTGCGCTTGCCTACATAAAGTTTCTGGTCCATGAATCCACTTGGCAACCACCTAGCACAACCTGGCATCCTCATCTTGGAAAGATCTGGCCCCACTCATCCACGTGTCACTGAGGCACTATGTTGCTATGGGTAACATCCTCACAGCTTCCCATAGCGAGATAGCACCTAGCATCAATTTCTTGAGATTTGACAGTGAGCAAGGAAATTTTACAATTGCACACTGAGTTGGCTGAACAGACCAATAAAAAACCACCATTGTACTATGACCCATCTAACAACTGCCACCGAGGATGAGCCGTATTACTACTTTGGAGGAAGGCGGGCCCATTACGTCATCTGTGCCACACGTCGCCAAGGCGCTATGTCGCTATGGGTAACATCCAGGCACTTTCCCATTGCAAAATAGCACCCACCATCAATTTCATGAGATCTAACGTCGAGCAAGATAATTTGACCTACTAGTACACCACCCAATGACAATTGGCCACGTGCCCACCTATCTAAAAAACCCTTTTTAGCATCCCGCCAAGTGAAACAGGACCCACACTCCACACAATCATACCTTAGCCAATGGAAAGACGACCAACTGCCAACATGGACCAAATTTCACCATTGATGTCCTCATAGTATCATTTTCCATCTGGGTGCTATGTCACTATCGGTGAGGAACACCAATTTTTTGATAGCACCATAGTGTCCACCATGTATCTGGAAAAACCCGATGTTGGAGAAACAACAAGAAAAAAGAGGACCCACCGAACACATGGTGAAAAGGCACTATGTCACTATGGGTATCCTCCTTGCAGCTTCCCATAGTGAGATAGCACTAGTCATCGATCGATCTTGATCCAACAATGGGGACTTGTAGACCCACAAGAACATTAAAACATGCAGGGAAGGAAATATAATAAGGTTGAGTGTAATGTATTTTGTCCCCCTTTTGAATATTTGAATATTTAAAACTTGTGAACGTTACTACGCTGAATTCAAATGTGGTGATTCTAGTGGGAAGGGAAAAATGACTAATAAATGTGGTGACTCAAGGGGGATACTAGCCTGCTATGCATAAGACCAGTGACCTAAAGCATCCATTGGGCTACAAAGTCAAAAAGATGTGGATCCTACATACGCTGTGAAACCCTAACCCTACCTCTAAGAGGAAAACCCTGAAACCCCTGTGTCTGCAACTAGAACCAGAGACCAAAACCTCCTTTGCGACCTTCAAAATTTCAACACTTTTTTGTCTCACGGAGACTCATGGAGACAATCCTATGCTTGTGCACTTCTTGGAAAAAATAGGGAACTAACAGGAAACAAAACTAAGTTAACTATGTACATGGAATCTCAAACCCTCAGAAACATGGCTTGAGATAGATCCCATTGACTGGGATAGGTAGAATCTTACCACTAGGCTTTCTTAACTGGAATGCATTAGCCTGCTTGCAATTGACAATTAGATAGGGACCACTCCACAATGCATCAAACTTTGAGTGTCTTCCTGGTTTTTCCCTATCTGCATCCCATTTTAGAACCAAATCTCCCTCCCTGAAGATTTTGACCTTAGCCTTTCTATCAAAACTCTTTTTTACCTACTACCGGTGTGTCTCTAGGGTCTGCATGGCTTTATTTCTCTTCTCTTCTAGCTCCATCAGCTCTGTGATTCTTACTGTCATGGCATCATCTTCAATCAACTCCAACTAATGGGCTAGCTCTAGGGATGGGAACTCCAATGAAATTGGAAGCCTTGCTTCTCTGCCATAGACTAACACAAATGGTGAATTCCCTATTGACCTATTAGGCATTATTCTGTCAGCCCACAGTGCAGTCTTCAATTTTTTATGCCAACACCTCTAGTTATCTTCTATTTTCCTTTTCATGATCCTGATTAGGTTCTTGTTGGAGGACTTAGCCAAACCATTACCCTGAGGACATTAATTTGAGGATGTGCTCAAATAAATATTATGATCCACTACCCATGCACAAATTTGAGCTCCAACAAAAGACTTTGCATTATCTAAAATAATGGTTGAAGGGGCACCAAACCTAGTCGCAATTCCATCAAGGAATTCCACAACTGAAGATTCAGTGGCATCCTTCAATGCAACTTCCTCTGTCCATATGGTGAAGTAATCTGTAGTAGCTAAAATCCATTTGTGACCTAAATTATAAGGAGGATTGATAGGGCCTATGAAATCCAATCCCCACTGAGCAAAAAGTTGATCCACCTAGATAGGATGAAGGGGAAGAGCTACAAGTATTTATTTGCTAGAGAAAAAGGCAAATTTTTCACACGTCCTTACATACCTATGACAGTCATGGAACAAGGATGGCCAAAAGTATCTAGCCCTCATGATCTTCATTACAGTTGTCCTTGCTGAGAAGTGACCACCATTAAGACCATCATGAAGTTCTTTGATTATTCTTTTAGATTGGTCTATACCAAGGCATTTTAATAGGGCTCCATTAAAGTATTTTCTAAAGAGGATACCATCAACTATGACATAAGGAATTGACTGTAATCTATACTATCTCCTTTTAGTTCTATCTAATCCTTGAGGGTATCCATTGCCCAATAATAAATTCATCATATCATCCATCCAACTCCTTGGGTCACTATTTCTTACCTCTTGTTGCTCTGTCAATATAATAGCAACTTCCTCATCAGGTTCTTGAGATGATAACATATGTTTACACAACCCCCTCCCTCTTACCAGCTTGGTAATTTGAATGTCAATATCATATTCCATCACTTTAGTAATCCAGCTAGCTCTTTTCTCACTAATATCTTTTCTCAGAAGGAAATCCTTCACACTGGCATGGGGTACTAACAAATGAATCTTATTATGAGATAGGAGGTGTCTAAATTTCTTTAAAGCTCTAATGACTGCAAGGGCTTGCTTCTCTACATAGTTGTATTTATCTTCATACTCTTTAAGCCCTTCATAAAGAAGGCTATGGGCTACTCGTCACCTTTATTTTTCCTTTGAGTCAAGACAATAAAAATGCTTGACTCACCACCTAGGGTATAAAGGATGAAATCTTTCTCAAACTTTGGGTTCATGAGAGTAGGGGTTGAGGCTATGGTTGTCTTGATCTCTTCAAAACTTTCCTTCCCTTCCTTGGTCCATGCAAAGACCATAACTTTCTTGAGCATAGTTGTAAGAGGCTTCACCATGGTAGCAAGATTAGGGATAAATCTTCTCACAAAATTTATCCTACCTAAGAAACTTTGTAGCCCTTGTGTTTAGGAAGAGGAAGGGCAAGTATTTCTTTTGTTCTCTCTGGATCAATGGTTAAGCCATCCTTAGATACAACATGTCCTAATAATTTTCCTTGGTTAGTAGCAAAGACACACTTGCTTGGGTTAAGGGAAACTCCAAACTCTCTACATCTTCAGAATACCTATCTTAGATGATCAAAATGATCCACCGCATTCTTTGAATACACTGTAATATCATCAAGGTAAACTAAGACAAACTTGTCAATCAATCTTTTGAAGGCCATCTCTATTGCCTTCTGAAATGTAGCACCTGCATTGGTTAGCCCAAATGGCATCTTACAATAAGCATAGGTACCCTATTTAGTGTAAAATACAGTCTTGTACCTATCAGAATCTTTAACCAGCACTTGATTGTGGCCAGAAAATCCATCAAGAAATGAAAATCTATTTGAACCACTAACCTTGGACAAAATTTTCTCCATAGAAGGGAAAGGATGGTGATCTTTAAGGGAAGCTTGGTTAAGTTCCCTCAAGTCCACACACAATCTAATTTCTTCGTTCTTCTTCCTAACAAGGACAAGGTTCGCTACTCATGATGAGTGCTTGATAGGGAAATATGTGGGCCTCAATTAGTTTGGATAGCTCCTTTCTCGTTAAGGGTTCAATTTTAGGATTCACTGGTCTCTATTTTTGTCTTACTGGTTTTACATCATTAATTAAATCTATGGTATGTTGAAATAACCTTGGGTCAAAACCCTTTAAATCATCATATGTCCAGGCAAATATATCATTAAATTCTTGACATGGATGAATAAAACTCTCCTGCTCAATTTCATAACATACCTTACCCATGTTCAAGGATTTTCCATCAGCAACCATGACTGGAATATGATCATCTTCATCAGTAGCTAGGCTCCTGTCTCTGCCTCTTGTTTGGTAATCAGGATCAAAAACACTTTCTAAGGTCATGAGACCCTTAGGCAATTTGTTAGAACTGAGATGAATGATTTGGTCACCATACTGATCCTACAGTCTTGACTGATTTCTCTCTGAAAATTCTACCTCATTCTACAAGAAGCTCACAATTTGCTCATCAGATTCAAACACTTGCCAATGGATGTTGTTATCAAGGATGGCAGGCTTGCCACCTTACTACCACTCTGATTTGTTGCTTCTTCTCCTCTTCAAGATTCCCTGACACATCATAAAATGAACCTATTGTAGCAAGTCTATCAGCATGTTTATTTTCTTTTCTAGGGATTCTTTGAATATTAAATGCATTGAAACCTTCAAGAAAATCCCATACCCTATTTTTATAATACTTGAGAAAACCATTCTTGGTGATATTCTGATTTCTCACTTGATTAACCACCAACTCATTGTCTCCATACACCCTTAAGGCTTGGATTCCTCTTTTTTGAGCAAGTAGGAGACCTTGAATCAAGGATTCATACTCGGCTACATTATTAGTGCAACTAAATTGGAGCCTAAAGGAGAAATATTACCTTATTTGTGTGGGATAAATCAACATCACACTAGCCCCTGATCCATTTTTATTCCTCAATCCATCAAAGTACATGCTCCATATCCCACTCATATCTTCTTTAGTCTCCACAAGATTGGGAACTAGAGCATCTCTCTCTAATATACAATATGTACTAAGACTTGTCTCAAGGATTTTTGGCATAGGGTCAAATTGATATGCATTAGCCCATTCATCCAAGAAAAAATCAGGTATCTTTGCTAGGAAAGTGGTGGGCTCATTCACTATGTCATTCTCATCCATCTCTAGGATAGGGCAATTCATGTTGATGGAATTAGGGGTGTAAGATTCGGTATGATGGAGGGCATGAGGTTCTGCTCTAATTGAAGCATTTTCTCCATATCTCATTTTAAAAGACATATATGACCAATCAGAAGATATGTAACCACCTATTTGGGTTGTAAAGTCTCTTGACAGATAGATGGAAAAAAATGGCTTGACCTTAGCGATAGAGATATCTTGGGTTACAGTACAACTAGGACATGCATGTAAGGGCATCTCCACATTCCTAAGGATCCCTATAGTCTTGACAGTACTACCATCCAACTGTAATACATCCCTAACAATGGGCTCATATTTCATTCCCAAAGCATCAACAACACACCTAGGCATCACTGAACTGCTAGCCCCTGAATCCATCATGCAATTATGGACTAGTTTTCCCCCTATAATTAGAGAAACATAGAATGGAGGAGGTCTAACCTTTTTACTTGTTTCTACCTCCCTTGATGGTTGTACTAGGCTTGTGGCACTTTCTATGCTGAGCGTCTGATCCTTTGGTTCAATTCTTTCTAATTCTTGTTGCAGCAACCTCTTTTGCATGGGTATAGTAGCAATAGCATCCCACATAGAGATATTCACATTTGTCTTCTTCATTTTCTCTACCACACTGAATGACATAGTAGGTGTTTTGGTAGAAGCTTTGGGAGATGCAATTGTATGAGGTTGAGATGGAATAACCTGAGGATCACTTGTATCTTTTTTGCCATGATTTTGCCTTTGTTGTTGAAAGGTACTTGATTGATTATTTGTTGCTTGCTCATGAGATATCCCATTTTAAGTTGAGGCCTGATTGGGAGGAGGGGGGACAACATCTTCCATAGCTCTTATTTTTCTTCTAGTGTTATGAGCAATGGAATCTTGGTTTACATTACAATGCTCCTCCATTTGATGATTCATAAAAGAGCAATCACCCTGTCTTTGCATATCTGAGGCATCTTTAAATTGGTCCCCCTTGTATGATTGTTTTGCTGCAGGTTCTTGGATTGTTAAAGCCATAAAAGATTTAGCCTTCTGACACATACAATAGGCATAGGAGTAGTTACAGGAGGGAAAAAAATCTTCATCTTGAGCCATATTGTTTTGAGGTACTATGGCCCTACTTTGGTTTACATTTGAGGTTGAAGCATGGCCACCCTGCCTACTCTGATCAAAAAAATTGTTCCAATGATTAGGATTTGGAGGCCTACCACTGCCTGGAGTTTGATATTGCAATTTATGAGGCTTACTACCTTGAGCTTGCTGTCTTTCTAAAGTCACCACCTTGTTGCTTACTTTCTGCATCATAGAGGAGTTATCCTCTAGCTTCTTCCCATGATCTTGCAATCTTTTCTCTAGGTTCTTTTCTCTTTTATCCATGTTCCACATCAGAGATTGCATCATTTCTTTGATTTCATCTATCCCATTTGAAGATGTGGAAGCTTGAGGGACTGGAGTAAGGGATTGTGATGTAGAAGTTGTGGGAAGGGGAGCCATTGCTGGTTGATGATTTGGAACATCAGGGAAGAAAGGCATAGGAGGCCTTGGAGCTAGTTTACCTCCTTGTATCAATATATTTTCCACCCTTATCACTATATCATAAGCATTAGGCAAGGTATCTCCTCCCATAGTTTGGATTGTAGTGGAAATATCACTGTTAAAAGCTCTAAGGTAATGCAAGAAGGCATTACCAGGGGTAGGCTTCATTGAAGTAGGTATTCTATCCCATGTCTTTTGAATTCTATAATTAAAATCCGTCATACATTCATGGGGGGCTCTTTTTATAGTAGTCAACTGCTCTAAAAGTGACAAATAGTCACATTTGTCCTCAAAATGTTTGCACAATCCTACTCCTAATCCATCCCAATCTGTTATAGAACCATGAGCTAAACCTCTATACCATTGTAGTGCTTTTCCTTTCAAAGATGAGGCTAGGAGCCTAATTGCAACATCATCCTCTGTAATACCACATGGGATATTGCAAACATTTGCAACCTTTTGAATATGTTCTGAGGGAGAGATAGAAGTTTCACTAGTAAACTCTAATATACTTTTAAGGGTAGCTACTGGTACGTCATGTTTTTGGGCTAATAAGAGATGGCTTCCACCATTAAAGGTGGAAAAAGTATGAGCTCTAGGAAACACCATATAAACAAGTGATCTATTGATATGTATTGATGGCAGTCTAGGCTGAGATCTAACAGCAGGAGGGGTAGAGATAGATCTTGTAGGTATATTTGTTACTATTGCACTCCTAACTGGTGATAAAGATATTCTAGTCTTCCTTCTTCTAGGGTTTGAAAATGAAAGCTCTTGATACTAAAACTTACCTCTAGAAGATGCCCTTGTTTTAGCTCTGGGCATGAATCACTACAACTTTGGTCTGGAACCAGATATGTATTTGAAGCTCAAAGTCACCAAGTATTTTGAAGAATGAGCCTCTTAAAATCTTAGACATCAAAGCCAATACTATCTTCTCGGTATTGATCTTGAAATCTTCCCTTTTGACACTAGTAGGCTTGAAATTTTTTGAAAAATTGTCCCACCGGGTGTGCCAAAAACTGTTGTCACTTAAGTTTTTACCCTTGTCCAAAGCCTATGCATGAGGGCAACCTAGTGAAACATGGAAACAACCTCCAAGCTGTAGAACTTGAACTGTGAGGTTGAGTCTCCAAAGAAGGCCAAATTCCTCTTACTATCAGGATGCACCTAACTACTCTTGGAGAGGAAAAGGGAGAAGGAGAGCATGAAAGAAAATCTACCTAATCTAATCCAAAGAGGTGATGCACCAAAATAGAGTGTTCGGACCAAACTCTGCCCATATATGCACTATTGAACCAGAATGAAACTAAGGATATACACATCCAGAATTGCTTTAATCTAATAATTACATGTAGATCAGAAGACCAATATGAATGACACAAGGAAAGAGAGATTCACTTATATTATCATTCATAGGCCAAGGGGATACAGTCATGCAGATCATAGATCTCTACAAAACACCAGTAAGAGGCAAAGAAGTTCTTGCACTTTCATACCAATGGCTGAAAGAGATAAGATAGAAAATCATGTGATTCAGAGGCATAGGGGGGTTTACACTGAGAATCTACAGAGTAGTAACAGAGAAAACAAAGAAGGTTTGACCTTTACCAAATTCACAAAAATTGCCTTTATAGCTCAAGCATAACTGGAATGTCCTCCAACTGAAGTTACTCCCCAACCATTGCATTGAAGTCCTACAGAGGACAATCATGAAGAAAATTTGACCTGGATATAGAACCAGATGCAATGATATCTTATCTTCTATGTCAAATAATGCCTTGAGAGGATGGAAATGGTGTCATAACTGAGCTCTGACCAGGTAGATAGGTTGGATCAGGGGGTAGAGTGTTCCTCTTTGTTTCATATTTACTCTGGGTTGGTTGGAATCAATCATAAGATCAGATTCGTATAAAAACTCCTGACTCTCTTCATTCTTGAGCACCTAAATCAGTAGGGTCAGCAAGTCAACTAAAATCTACAAGCAAGATGAACCACGTGGACCAATAACCTCTTTCTTTTCAAACACCTCACAAGGTCTTCCCGATTTGACCACCTCCTTCATTACTAATCGCGCCAATCTCTCAATCTCCAACTATGACGATCACATTAATTGTCAGAAGAAGGCGCTATGTCACTATGTGTATCCTCCGGGTACTTTCCCATAGCGTGATAGCACCCACCGTAGATCTTGACTAATTTGACGATCACGAATACTCACCATATTACTATTCTCTACCCTTGAACTTCGAGGCCCACGAACCAACTCAGCACACCTAACATCTGACTTGGCCCAAACTAGTACCATCCCTATAGTTTCATAACACTTGACCCCACCCAGCTACGTGTCACTGAGGCATTATGTCACTATGGAAAAATATCGTACAACTTTTCATAGCAAGACAACACCCACCATTGATCTCCACGAGATCAATGGTCATGGAAGATCCTTAGAATACTGCGCTTGCTTATATAAATTTTTTGCTCCATGAATCCATTTGGCAACCACCTAGCACAACCTAGCATCCTCATCTTGGCGATATCTAGCCCCACTCATCCATGTGTTGCTAAGGTGCTATGTCGCTATGGGTAACATCCTCACAGCTTCCTATAGCAAGATAGTGCCCAACGTTGATTTCTTGAGATCTAACGGTGAGCAAGGAAATTGTACAACTGCACACTGAGTTGGCTAAACAGACCAATAAAAAACTACCATTATATTGTGACCCATCTAAAAATTTCCACTGAGGACGAGTAGTATTACTACTTTGGAGGAAGGTGAGCCCATTACATCATCTATGCCACGCGTTACCAAGGCACTATGTCGCTATGGGTAACATTCGAGCACTTTCCCATAGCGAGATAGTGCCCACCGTTGATTTCATGAGATCTAACAGCGAGCAAGATAATTTGACCTACCAGTACACCACCCAATAACAATTGGCCATGTACCCACCTGTCTTACAAATCCTCGTTAGCGGCCCGCCAAGTGAAATAGGACCCACACTCCACACAGTCATACCTTAGCCAATGGAAAGATGACCAACTGCCAACATGGACCAAATTTCACCACTAATCTCACCATAGTATCATTTTCCATCTGGGCGCTATGTCGCTATCGATGAGGAACACCAATTTTCCAATAGCGCCATAGCACCCACCATTTATCTGGCAAAACTTGGTGTCGGAGAAACAACAAGGAAAAAGAGGACCCACTGGCCACGTGGCGAAAAGGTGCTATGTAGATATGGGTATCCTCCTCGTAGCTTCTCATAATAAGATAGCGTTGGTCATCGATCTATCTTGATCCAATGATGGGGACTTGCGGGCCCACTGGAACATTAAAATGTGCAAGGAAGGAAATATAATAAGGTTGAGTGTAACGTATTTTGTCCCCCTTTTGAATATTTGAATATTTAAAACTTGTGAACATTACTATGCTGAATTCAAATGTGGTGATTATTGTGGGAAGGCAAAAATGACTAACAATAAGTTAATCTTAAATCTTAAAAGATACTTACCAACAACTTCATTGTGTGTGTTCCTCTTTAGAATATATAAGACCTTCAACACATGTTTGCACGTGTTTCCTCTTTTTGCCCACTCACAATCACACAAATGCAAATTTTGTCCAAAATTCCTAACATAATACCATTTTGTTTGAATAGTTTGACTTCTAACTTTATATGTGTTTGGTAGGTGACCATCTAGATAGCAATCTATATCTGGTATTATTTTTGATCTCTCTAAAGTAGTTATGTAATATCTTTCCTTTTTGAAGTTGGTTAAAAATCCAGATAGCTGCAAATATCTTTTATTTTTATAGAATGGCTCTACCTTATGGAGAAGTTTATAAATGAGATAATCCATTCTTCTTGTGCATTTCTTAGAATGATCACTTAGATGTTGACGCTTGATGTGAGAGTGATATGATTCAATTGAGGCATTAGTTTCTTGATTTGCATAAGGGAAGCTTCAGAAGTTTTTTTCCCACATTTCTATACAAATAAACATTATATCTTAGCATATAGAATGAGAAATTTAAATTCTACAAATACATAAAAACTATAAAGAATAATTTTATAACCTTACCAATGCGACTCTAATCATGACACCAATAGTTTTGGAAGTAATCAATGAATTCCTTCTCTTCTTTGAATTCCTCCATGAACTTTATTATCAAATGAATAATGACATCTTCATTCTCACTCATTAAATACATTATCTCACCCAATCTATCAAATATTCTTGTTCCAACATCTTTATTTTTAAAAAATATGAATTATATCACACAATATGGAGTTATTATGTGATGTATGTGATTTTTCATATATTCTAATGAGATATTAACTTACTTGTACACCATTTTCAACCACGCCCTACATACATGCCAAATGCATAACAACACTCGACAATTAAAGGATAATCTACAAGACAATACATTATCAAAGTTCATAATTAAAATTCTACTAAAATGATTCTTAAATTAAAACTAGTTAATTTCAAAATTGGGAAAAAATATATTTGCAAACTAAAAATAAATAAATTACACTCTTATAACTATAGAGAAAAGTTGATAAAAACCTGATTGCTTCAATTTCAGCACTAGCATCATTCGTCATGAATGCATTGACATTCCAATGTTCTCTACATTGTTTCCCTCTTTTGTAAATTTCAGTTAGTCATTCATTTATATTCTCAACTTTGTTTCTAGAGGATATAGCCCATGCAACGGGTACACCAGCTTCTTGCTCATCAAATACAAGCAAGGTATATAGTTGATACTCTATTTAACAAATTATAAATAAATTAGTTTTTTATTCAAATAATGTTGATGATTAAATTAAAATACACAAATAAAATTAGCATTTTTCTACTTACACAATATTTATTTTTTGAAAATGTGGAGTCCATTGCAATAAGCGACTCACGTGAATGCTTCACCATCATCTCTCGCATCCATGGTGTTTGGATGCCTACAATAAATGGAATATTTTTTGCATTTTTTGGTGTTTTATAGAAGAAGAAGTTATCTTTCTCCTCTAAGTGCCACAAGCATACACTTTTTGCACCATCTTCATGTTTTTGAGAACATAGGGAATGTACTCATTTCCATGCATTTAACACATCCTTTCTTAACAAACATGTGTCCCTCCTATTCATCAACTTTTTGAGACCAAGATCTAAGTTTTTTTTTTTGCATGTTGTGTCGATCTCGACACCTGTCAATAGTAAGGATTCAATGTATGATTTGCATTCACTTGACAACCTTGGTGCAAAACTACTCCTTAGATCACTAGAAGGGTCATCCTTTCCATGACAATATTCACCATTAACATCCTGATGGCTAAATTCATTATATGTAATTATTGCAATATCTGGTCTACCATACATAACCCTAACATGAAAGTGTGTTTGACAACCCCTTTTTTGAATAAAATTGTGTTTTCTTTCCTTGCTTTTTGGTGAATGTCTTTTATCTAGCGGCCCAAAAGCACAATGATAACTGTTTATACACATTAAAAATTTATTAATTAATATAATAAACAAAATAAATAAATAAGTGACATGCTTAATCAATTTATTAAATCTAGACAAACCTTGAATACATCTTTGTGGCGTGTTTAGTAGGCTTTACCAAATTAGTCTCTAAAATTTTTTTACGTATAAATGTTGTTTCAATACTTTCCAATAAACCTTCTCCTTTGATAAAGTGAGGGAGTCTCTCAAGAGGGATAGCAACACACCAGTCTATTTTTTGTTTACTATCATCTCCAATAGGTGTCCATTCAAGTTCATAACTTCAGAAATGACTTCCATCATTTGGGATGTCTTGCACACCTAACTTAATAAGTGATTCCCACTTATTCTTTCTACCCATCCTGAAAAATATGAATATTCTTAATGACCCTTTATATTATTTAAATAAAGTTTCTATAAAAGAATAATTTTCTTACTATAAGTATGGACTCAAAAGAGAGACAAAAATAAAAGATCTTGAAGCCCCTATTTGGCATCAAGTAAGGTAATTGCAATCTAACATGACAAACCAAAAAAACAACTCTATAATTATTCAAGTGGTAGTGACTCATAGTATGGCTCTACTAGACAAGCTACTACATTTTTTAGGTATACTAAAATAAATAACTAATTATAATATTCTTCACAAAATTTTAAACTTCTTTTAAGTTAAAACATGAAATTTTTGAAATATGAAGTAAATGTAGTTGAAGATTCAAGAATAAAATACTAAAACTTCATGCAAATATTGGTGCTCAAATACAATTTTTTCCCTACTTTATGGATGTAAAATCTTATGAAAGTAGTGTATATGAGCAATGTTAGTATGCTAATAGAAACCAAATTTAAATAAAGCTTCTACAAACTAAACAAAATTCATAAACTTCAAGATAGACTAAGATGAGCTCTTAATTGAGAATATGAGCCATTAATGGACTCTCAATAAGAAGCTCTCTTGTTGAGTAGCTTTATCTAAATGGATAGGATGTATGCTCAATATGCTTCCAAAGGCTTCAATGGATGATTGTGGATTTTTGGTGTGGATAGATGGCTTTAGTATGGATTTGGCTCTCAAAATAGCATTATAACTTTACTTCATGGATTGTGTTATTTTGCAAAGGGGAAGGATCCAATTTATAGGCAAGAGGCTTGAGGGATTGAGGGCTAAGATGCAAGGATGGGAAAAAGCTTATGGAGGGCTCAGATTGCATGAGAAGAGAGCACATGGATTGTGCTTCCTTACATCCAATCAAGGAGTGACACATGTCACATGGTGAGAGGATGGAGGAAAGGGGAAAGATGAGTCAACAAAGGAGGCTCAAGGGATAAAATCTTCATAAAGACCCTTCATAAGTGCTTTGTAAGAACATTTATGACTTTGTGGGCTTTATAAAGTTTTGTGGTTGAAGATATTTGTGAGAGATACCATGAAATTCGAATTTGAGGGTTTAGGGAGGTTTTAAGCTTGCTTAGGGTTGTAAAAATGATTAGAGGAAGGGTTAGAGATGGCTTAGGACTAGGCAAGTGGATGGCAAGTGGATTGCAATTAATGAGGGTGGGTGAAGGAGGAGATATTTGTTAACTTTGGCTTGAGTTAGCAAGTTTTAACCCATGTTTAGGGAATGTGACAAGGTTAGGAGGGGATTAGGATTAGGGTTAAAGACATCTTCTAGAAGAGTCTAGGCTTTGGATGAGGATAAAGACTTTCTAGAATAGTCTAGAATTTCCTAGGATGAGGATGAAGACTTTCTAGAAGAGTCTAGAACTTCTTAGGATGAGGATAAATTAGATTTTTAGGAAATAAATAAAGTTTTATTTATTTCAAGGGTTTGGGCTGAGGAGATATTTATTAAAACTTTTTTAATAAACATGAGGATTAATATTTAATCTTAATTAAATATTTTGAGTTGGGATTAGGCGTAGGAAATGATGAGATTAGCCTTTAATCGAAATTAAAGAAGGATTAGAAGATTTTGGAAGAGGTTAGTGGTCTTAAGGAAATTGGCCAAGTTTTGGGCAAAAAATAAATTTTTTATTTATTTTGGAGTTTTTGGTCAATTTATTAATTAAATAATTAATAAATAAGGAAATAATGTTTAAATAAGATTTAAACATTTTTGGGAGGGATTCCTTAATTAAATATTTTTAATTAAGATAAAGGGATTTAATGGCATAAAAATAAATAAATTAATTAAATAATTAATTAATTAATAAATGATGATGTCATTGGGAATTTTTCAGAAAATAAAAATACTTTATTTTCTAAAGGTTTTTAGGTGTCTACAAGTAGAATATATTTAAAAATTACATATTACCATGTGTCAAAAACCTAGATAATTGAAATAAAAAATTTAATTGCACTTTGTATATTTTTCATTTCATATTTTTTAGTATTAAGCTCTAATTATTTAAACAAATATAAAATAGATTTTAAAAACTTATATAATAAAAAAATGATCTTGTAATAAATAATTAAAAATTAATATAAATAAAAGTGTATTTGATTGATTTCTCTACATTATTTGGAATAGTTTGATTTTATATATGTGGATAACATTAATCACAAAATTTAATTAGATAGTTTTTCAAACATTAGTCAATTCAAGCTTAATGGTCCTAGAATATAGTATAAGAGATGTAAAAAATGATGCAATTCTAGAAATTTTTTAAATATTATGAACATGCATAAATTTATCAAATTGAAAAAAAATAGGGATAATTAGAAAGAACTTTCAAATTAAATTAAATGTATATTTTTCAATGAACATTTTAGATCATATTCTAATTATTTAAAACAAATAAAAGTTAATTTAATTAAGTTATATACTACATATAAAGTCTTCCATAATAGAAAATAGAAATCAAAACAAATAGAAGTGTTTGACAAGTTTTGTTTATAATTTAGAATAGTTTGATTTTGTATGTATGTTGGTAACATAATGACATAGCTTATGTTATGTAATTTTTTTAATTTTGTCAAGTCTAATTTGAAGAAAATAGTGAGAATTTCTATTTCAATTAGAAGATAGATACCATTTAACTTATAACCCATTGTAGAGAATTCATTGAACAACGTGAGATGTAAAATTACAAATTATGTATTTAATAATTTTGTTTATTTTTTAGATTATTTTGATTTTGAATAGGTACACATTTTTCCATTCATATAGAAACTAAATTTTAAAAGATAATTTGAAACATGATTACTAATATTTTAATAATCTTATTTTTTAATATTTATTTGCAAAATATAAATATTATTATTAGTTTTAACAATATTTACCAAATTGAGTATTACTTTGATTTTTTTCTCTAATTTATGAAATATAATATTAAAGAGAACAAAAATATAACCATCTATTTATTTTTTGTACAAGAATTTGTTAATATATAATTAAATATTGATTGCAAAATGTCAAATCTAACATCCAACTCATTCTATAACAATAATTTTAAAAATTTATCTCAAATAAAATACTATAATATTAAATAATAGAATTCATACTTTAATAAACATAAAAAGAAATACAAGAGTTATAGCAATATGTAGGGTATGATACACACGAACAACAATATGTAGGGTTGATACACAATGATATTTATTAAAACAATTTAAAGATAATATAAAAATTTCACTAAAATGAAAAAACTATTAATATTAAAAATATACACTTTAAGAAAATATAGAAATTTAACTAAAATGGAAAAAGCTATTAATATTAAAAATATATAAGCATTATTACCAACATTACTACCAAATATTGTAATAGCTATTGTAACATCAATTTTTAAATCCTAACTTTTGTTAACAATTCCTCTTATGTATTCTCATTAAAGAACATGAAATAAATTAAAATATTAATTTAAATAGCTTAAATTAATTGTAATAAATTTACTTGCGAGATGGGATATTTGCAAGCTGCCAAAATGTCATTTATTATTTCAAAAGTCTACGTTAAATTTGGAGAAGTGTCTTGCCCACTTGCAAGTCATCCAACGTAATGAAACTGTCACAGCCTATGCAATATATTTCGCCAATATAATAGCAACCCAACAAACAAATAGACAAAAAGGAACCAAATATATTACATTTCAGACATATATAACAAGCCGAGGAATATAAAGATATGGGCAATGAAAAATGGGGCAATGTAACAAATAACTTGAAGCAGACATTAGATGGTTTGAGACATTCTTTGCAACTGTAAATTTTTTTGAATCATTTTAGACAAAACACTAAATTTTCTATATATCTCTCAACGCTTGACAACTTGCTTAGAATTAAAACTCCTCTTAAACTATGAAATTAAAAAATAACTATTTTAAAACTCTACATTCTAACTCCGCCATCTAACTAAATTAACCTTTTCTGTGATAATACTATAAGTTACACTCATTCTTACTAGTTTAACAGCATCTCTTTGTTGCCATGGCAATGATATCAACACAAGACACAACTCTAGGGCACACACGCTCCACAGCTTTCTTCACCTCAACAATGGCTTCAAACGTGTTCTGAGCTATGTTGTTCTCAGAAGGTCTCATTCTGCTTTCATACTTCCTATAGAGCTAAACATTTCTTGAGTGAAATTATCAATTTATAGAATAGACTGAAAGAAAATTGGTGCCATTGACATTTATGATGGTAGGTAGAGGATAAGGCAAGAGAATATGGCAGGAGAATATGGCGTCATTCCTTGCATTCCTTCTGGGCGGACTTGACATGTCGTGCGTGACAAAGATTTGGCAATGTGAATTTCCAATTAATTGAAGCGGTACATTCTGGTAGCATTAGGGTAGCAACAGAGTTGGGTAGAGTTGGGGCAGTCGGATAGTGCAAATAAGTTGCACCGTAGCCGGTGTCGTGGTGTAGTAGATGCAAGTAAAAATTTCAAATCTGCCCTAGTCCTTGTTGGCCGTCTAGGAAAGAGGTGATGGGATGGTGTCATGTCAAGCCATCATTACCTTTTTGGACAAAATCCCAAGGTCATAGAATAGGCTGAAAGAAAATTGGCACCATTGACATTTACGATGGTAGGTAGAGGATAAGGCAAGAGAATATGGCAAAAGAATATGGCGTCATTCCTTGCATTCCTTCTGGGCAGACTTGACATGTCATGCCTGATAGAGATTTGGCAATGCAAATTTCTAATTAATTGAAGTGGTACATTCTAGTAGCGTTGGGGTAGCGACAGAGTTGGGCAGAGTTGGGGCAGTCGAACAGTGCAAATAAGTGCACCATAGCCGGTGTCGTGGTGTAGTGGATGCAAGTAAAAATTTCAAATCTGCCCTAGTCCTTGTTGGCCGCCTAGGAAAGAGGTGATGGGATGGTGTCATGTCAAGCCATCATTACCTTTTTGGACAAAATCCCAAGGTCAACAAGTCACCTCACCTAGTGGGGTCACATTCTTAATTTTTTTTTTTGTACGTTATTTTGCTTGAAGGACATTTGAAGTGACGCCTAGGTTGTTGGTCCCTAATTTTCGGATGTCATATTTATATATATTTTTTGACTTGTTAGGTTTAGTTAGAATGTTTAAAGAATTTGTGCTTTATTATATTTAGAGTGGCATATTTATGAGTTTTATATATATTTATTTATTTATTTATTTATTTATTTATTTATTTATTTATTTATTTATTTATTTATTTATTTTATTTTTATTTTTTAAATTTATTTTTTCCTTTTTTTTCTTTTTTTTTTCTTTTTTTTTTTCTTTTTTCTTGCCATCCCATCAAGGTTTTAGTTTTATTTTTATATTTTTTATATTTTTTTGTTTTTTTTTTAAATTTGATCTAGGTATGATGGTGACTTGATAAGTCACATGGTTCTTATGAGGCTCATTTTGCAACTTAGAATAGGTGTTTATTATAACTGAGTATTTACCCTAGGATATAGATATTAATTTATTCTTATTTGGAGTACTAGATTCATTATTTTATTATTTTGTATTGTGGGGAAAGGAATTATTTCCTTCCCCATACATTTTCTAGAGAGGTGAAATGCTCACCTACAACATGCCTATCAAGATTTTTTTCTTAGTGTTTACTTTTCTTGCACTAACTCTTTTGTGTTTGTTCATCCCATCTATGAAATTGTAAGTAAATATGTATGTGGATAGTATGGTATTGCCTTCTAAAATGAGATTATTAAATTTGAACCTCCAAATGAATAAATGATGATACATATAAAATGAAACTATCACACATGGAGATTTAATTCCCTGTTATGAAATGCTCAACATATATCTCTTCAATGCAACTGATATGTTTTGAATCTTATCAACTCTATTCATAGCATTCTTCTACATGACATTTATGAATTACAAATCTAAAAATACATCAAAGGAGAAGAACCACATACAACATTACTTCATAAAACATAAAATTTAACATAAAAGATTTTACTGCAAGTAAAAATATAACATACAATCTTTCAAACCTTCCTTCCACAATTTCAAATGGTAAATGCTCAACATATATCTCTTCAATGCAACTGATATGTTTTGAATCTTATCAACTCTATTCATAGCATTCTTCTACATGACATTTATGAATTACAAATCTACAAATACATCAAAGGAGAAGAACCACATACAACCTTACTTCATAACACATAAAATTTAACATAGAAGATTTTACTGCAAGTAAAAATATAACATACAATCTTTCAAACCTTCCTTCCATAATTTCAAATGGTAACAATGATACCAATATATTTTACAACTCATACTAACTCTTTCATAAGTCATAAAACTTCAAATGATCATTTCTTTACAAGTAACATATATGCACAACTTCTCAAATCCTTCACTCTACAATTTCAATGGTAACAATGACACAATCTCTTTACATCACATTGAGACAACAAAAGCAATTTTCACAAAAAGAATTACATCCACTTAAGGAAGCATGAATATTGAGCTTCCTTTACACACTTGGATCTTCTCCACTTAAGCAAGGGTGAAACCTTAATACTTCATAGCATGTATCTTCACAAAACCTGCACACAATCACACAAAATAGGAACCATGGAGGCTCACCTCCCAACCTAGGCTTCTATGAAGCCACCCACTGAGTAGGGGAAACAAGATCCAAATAGGTTGTACACATACTTCACAAAGCCTTTTAAAACATAACATAAACACAATCAATACCCTTCCATGGCTTGCACAATGATTCTCCATTGGAATCATAAAACATTGGGTGAAGGTGAGCTCTTCAAAGAGGAGAAATTTATAACAATATAAATAACATATTGCCAATGCATTTTGCCTCTCAAGGCCACCATAACATGAACAACATATTACCATTGCATTGCCTCTTAAGGCCTTCAAAAAAAATCATCTCCTCCTGATTCACCAAAACCTCCTTGTCCCTCCCAAAACAAAAAGATTCATGGCCTTAATGGAGCCCATACTCCATGAAAATAACAAACCCTCATCATGAGGTAATCTTTCTCAACTGCAATGTCAAGCCCAACTTATGCCCTTTACCCAAGGCTTCTCTTCCCTCCCAAGGGTGAGTGAAGCCTTCACACCCATAATCACAATCAACACTTACATTCAAACAAAAAACAACAACAACAACAAAAAAAAATGAAGAACAAGCAAAGCAAAACCAAGGAGAAATCTCCAAGAGCACAAGACACATTCACCTTTCCACAACACAATGACAAAGCTCATAACACAAGATTCACAATGCAAAACATACTCCATTGGTAACTCTTCACACTTGTAGATTCTCTTATCCATGCTAAGAAAAAAAAAAAGAACATGTTTGGGTCACCAACCTTGGTCCAAGCTAGGTTAAGGATGGATGTAGTAGAGCTCCCTTAATCTCCCTCCAAAACATAGATGTCTCTAAAGTTAGAGAGTGGGTGAACAACCCACTAACTTGTCACTCCCCCTCTAAAAGACTCTCCACTAACCCTTTTTTTAGTAAGAACATCTAGCCTCTCTATCTTAAATTGTTGCTCCTCCAAAATAAGAAGGTTGACCAAGTGGGGTTGTGAGGGTTCTATCATGGAAAAACTCATATTTATAATTGGTTCACAATAGCTTTGTTTAAGGGGTTCCCAAAGCTAGGAAAATATTAAAATAATTGAATTTAGGCCCCTAACATGCTATACTAGCATTTGGGTGGCTTTATAACAATAAAATAACACTTTAGGATCCCATTTAGACCCCCTAAACTCCCTATCAAGTTTGAATTCGAATTTCAACATGATGGTGACCCATCCTAAAACTCTCTCCCAAATGGGTGTACTTAAGCATTAATTGAAAGGAAGGAAGAGGACCAAGATTAAGTGACCTTGTGACCAACACTCTGGGTGACATGTCATCAACACATAGACTATACAAGTGTCAAGTGACACATAAGAATACATTACCTTTTCCTTGACATACCCTTAATGCATCTAGGCTATGATTAAACATATCCCCAAGCAAGCAACCATACAATTACAAAGAAAAATACTTTCACAATGAGGCTTTTGAATCTTTCAAAGATTCACCTTGGTTAACTATGTTCACAAGGTTTGGAACTTGTTTCCCCCAAGAATTTCCATTGTTCCACTTCCTGCACAATAAACTCGAGCATTAGTAGTCCAAGGAGTCATATAACATATATAATGTAAATGCATATAGTAATAACCATTCGGATAATTTTTTCTTTCCTATTTATTCCCATTTAAATCATTCAAGATGTTAGAATATCAAATCTACATATCATAATCCATCAGATTAACGTCTATCTACATTTTGAATAAACATCAAAATCAAATTATCATTTCTCTTTGTATCATAGATCATCATAACCACCTCTCTACATATCATGATCATTCATCTCATGAAGCATCATAATCAAATTAACATCCATCCATAATTAAATTAACATTTAGTATCGCATCAAAAATCTAATAGTATCAAGTCATAAAACTACATCCATATGTTTTCCAAACATTTCTTACATAATAATAGGTTTTAAGTGCATATAATAATGTAAAACACTACTAAAGTATCAAAATGCATAAATAAAATGATCCATTGTCCATCAGTCCCAAATAACTATCAACATATCAAGATCTTGAATATCAAAATATAAATAAAATATCCATGCTATGATCGGGCGGGGTGAGGCCTCACAAGAAAGCCAAGGTGAGCGACTATAACCGAGGCAATGACTTTGTTGAGGAAAAGATGAGAGGTTCCTAGAAGAAGGGGAGTGGGGGGAAGGGAATGGTTATTAAGGGTCACAATGATGATAGGGTTTCAACCCCATCAGATGATGAACTTCTAGCTCATAGAATGGAGAGGAAGAGAAAATTGATGAGGTCTCAAGAGGAGGGGGTTGAGAATTATATGAAGAATGTGGCACTGGAAAGAGAGGAATTTGGGGTTCAGGAGAAAATCCTAGATTTTGACAAGGATGAGGGTGAGGCTAGCATTACTAAAGGACTTTTAGGAAGCCCTGGGACCATTTTGAAGGAAGTTGGAAATTTGAAACAACAAATGCAGTTTATTGCTAAGGAAGTTGAGCAGGCAGGGAAATTGGCTAGAGGGGAGCACACTTTAGGCTAACATATTGATAGGTTTTTAGAGGTTATTGGCAATGTTGAAGAGGTTAAAAACCTTATGAAAAAGGTTCCACGAATTGAAGCCAAAAATAGGGTGCTAGAGAAGGCTAATAGTGATAATCTGAAGAAGGTGAAAATTCTGGAGGCCAAGGTGAATAATATTGAAAAGATGATCAAGAAAATGATTGATAATAATAGCAATTCATTAAAGACTATGGCAGATAATGTGAGTAGTTTCCTAAAAAAGCATGAGTAAGATAAAGGACAGGAGTCCCCTACTATTTCTGAGAATCAGGGACCTAGCAAACGCACTTGGGATCATTCTAATAAGAATGAGGAGATGAACAAGATGGAAGAGGTGAAGGCCACTGTGGAGAATATGCACATCTTGGTAGACCAGGCTGCTAACTTGTTGAAGACTATGTAGCTGTTTGGTTGCTAGTTTTTTGTTGTCCCTTTGCTCTCTTTTTAGCTCTGTTTCGAGTTGGCCTCCTATTTTTTTCTTTTTCTTTGTTATTTTTTGAAGCTTGTCATGTGGTGAACTATGCTTTTAGACTTAGATGTTAGCTTTTATGCTCTTTTCTCTAGACTTTTGGTTACTTTGTAAAAGGTTTCAGGTCCTTTAAAACCTATTTTTACTTAATCAAAACACTTTCTATGCCATATGATATAGTAGAGGAAATAGGCTACTAATATCATGCCAACAATCACACCAATGGAAATCCCCATAATCACCTACTTGGATTGAGTATATATCCCTGATAAGATCTAGGCTGCAAGAGACATAGAGCTTAAGAAAACCTTAAATCTTCTTGTGACCTATAATAAGAACAAAACCCATTAACATGACCATGATAAATATATAATATTTCACAATATTTGAAATAATTAGGACCCAATGCATGTAAAATTACCTAACAATCAATAGTTGCTAACTCATATAGCTAAGAAGATATCATGAATGTGACTATTTCCTTTCCATCAAACAAGCTAAAACAAATTGAAACTATCTAAATAATAATATCAGATTTCCACAATCCATTGAAGATTATGAAGTTCTCTTCTGGATTCAATTGTGTGTATTTTTAGCGTTGTAACTATCTAGAAATACACACAATTGAATCCAGAAGCAAACTTCATAACTATCTAAATAATTAAAGGTTAAACAATTAACTAGAATCATCCATTTTAGTTGCCACTATTTGTTTCAAAAAAGGTCACTGTTCAGACCATTGATAATTGCAAATTTGTAATGCAATAAATAATAATTTCAAATTTTACATAGAAACTATTTTGGTTGATTGTAGTAGCAACATGCTCAACTTCAATAGTAGATTGTGAAATACAACTCTATTTCTTTCTTATCCATGTAATCAATCTTTCTTCTAAAGATAAATCTCCATCGCTTGTGCTTTTTATATCATCCACATTACTAGGCCAATCAGTGTCTATGTAGATTTTAAGATTAAAGTCATCATTTTTCTTATATTGTAGGTCAAAATCTTCAATTCCTTTAAGATATATGGAATCCTCTTCATAGCAGTTGTGTGTGTCTCCTTAGGATTAGATGAAAACCTTGCACCTATACTAAAAATATGTACAATATATGGTCTACTATGCACAACATACTATAGTTTACCAATCATTGATCTGTATAGTGTTTCATTTACTTCTACAAATGTGTCTTCCTTTGATAATTTCACTCTAGACACCATATGATGAAGGGTGCTACCCTTAATACCTTAAACACATAATAGGAACAAAGAAGTAACAACAATTTGTGAGAACAAAATATGGGCTTCTTATTATCATCACAAATGCAAAATTATAGAATCTAGAATTACAATATTATACTCACATGGGTGCCTTCATTACACTAATGTGCAAGACAAAGCTGCAAACTATCACCCAGAGTTGTCTTAGAAAATGTTCTAGCATTTCTTAAATAGGAAATTATATTCCCCTTGAGAAGGTTCTAGACACTCAAACTTAATACCTAGGGCCAAAAGATCCTAAAAATACATATAAAGTTAGCGAAATAGATATTTTACATTTATTTTAGAAGTTTTGGTCAGCCCAACTTTGAAAGGCCATAACACTCAAACCATTTCTCTAATTGGCTATTATAACCACTTTTTAGAATCCTTGGCTTCTCATCTATAGGCTTGGATCTGCACAAGTGCCCAACTGTCGAGTTTTTGGGCCTCATTTGGGCACATTTAGGCCTTCAATGGTGAGCCTAAATTTTTTATACCAAAATTGCAAACCAAAAATCCAAAATAAATCCATGAATAGTTATGATATGGAACTGAGCCTCAACTAGTAGGTTGATATATCTAAGATGAACATCCCCCTCTAAAATTAGGATATTCCAAGCTCGTATGACTAACTTACTAAGTAGCAAGCCTCCACAGATAGCAACTCTGCATTAAGACAACCCTTATTTAACAACTAAAATAAAATATTTTTGGTTGATACAATATTTCTCTTACACCCAGGATGTTCCTACATCAGACACCCAAGGTAATTTGAGAAGTGACCCCATCTGATCTCAAGTGTTTAGAGGAAAACCAATATGGTTAACCTCCTCCTTTGCTAGCCATGAAGAATCTTCCACTGGCCTACATTCCATTTGACTAGGTATTCCTCATAAGTTTTTTTCATTGTACTTTTTCCAACATGACTATCTAATATCTCCTCAATCTCCTTTATAGTCAAACTAGTTGCTAGAATACTCCATTACACTTCTGCAACTTCATCTCCATCACCTCCTTCATAATACTCTGTCAAATCTAAAATCTTAAATACTCATGAAATATTCAATTCAGTAGGCAAATCCACTTCATAAGAATTTCTAGAATCATGCGTTTTCACTATTTTGCAGGGTCCAAACTTCTTCATTTTCAGCTTATTATATGTACCTACTAGAAAATGCTCCTTTCTCAAATGAACCATAACTTCATCTCCAATCTGAAATTATTTATACCTATTTTTCACATATTCCTTAGCCTTGTACAATGTATTCATCATTATAATGTGCTTTCTCACCTCCTCATGGATGTTCTTCAAATGTTTAGTAAATTCTTCTGCTTTAGCATTACTTATCTCTCCTTTATCCAACTACCTCAATTTAGATGCATTTCTGGGATTGCTTTTATATATAATCTAGAATGGTGATTTACTAGTACTCCTATTGATAGAATTATTATATGAAAATTCTTTTTGTGATAAAATCAAATCCCATCCTTTTGGTTTATCTCGAATCAAACATCTAAACAAGTTTCCCAAACTGAGATTCACAACTTCTATCTACTTAACAGTCTATGGATGATGTGATGAACTAAACTTCAAATTTGTCTTCAATGTCTTCCACAATGTACACTAGAAATACCCAACAAATTTGGTATCTTGATCTAAAACTATATTCTTTGGCAAACCATGTTGCCTCAACACTTCTTTGAAAAACAACTCTACCACATGAACAACATCACTAGTCTTCTTACAAGGAATAAAATGTGTCATCTTTGAAAACCTACCAACCACCACAAAAATAGAAGCATGCCCTCACTAAGTCCTTAGTAATCCAAGAAAAAAATTCATGTTGACGTCCTCCCATGGCTTCTCTGGTATAGGTAATGGCTAATACAACCCTGTATTATGCTTTACTCCTTTTGTCATCTGACATACTCTATAACTCTGGACAAACTTCTTCACCTCTTGTTGCAAGTGTGGCCACTAATAATTCTTAGCAACTAAAGCAATGGTTTTATCTCTACAAAAGTGTCTAGAAAATCCTCCATTATGCTTCTCCTTGATGAGATTCTCTCTTATTGAACTTCTTGAAAAGCACAACTAGCTTTCTTTGAACAATATGCCATCTTGGATTATGAAATCCAATCACTTTTTCATGTCAAGTGTAATAGGTTTTGTACAATCCTTCCATGCTTCACCAAAATTTGAATCCTCTTGATACAAATGAATGAGTTCCTTGAACCCAGCCACCTCAATATGTATCTTTGTCAGCAAAATTTGTCTTCTATTAAGAGTATCTACAACTTTGTTAGACTTCTCACTCTTGTGTTTCAAAATAAATCTATAACTCTACAAAAACTCAACCCACTTCAAATTTCTTTGGTTTAATTTTCCTTGACTATTCAAAAATTGCAAATCTTGGTAATCAGTATACAAAAAAAACTCCTTATGAAGAAGATAGTGTCTCCACTTCTTCAATGCACGAACTATAGCATAAAATTTCTTATCATAAACAGGATATTTTCTTTTCGAATCATTCAACTTCTCACTGAAATAAGAAATAGGTCTACCTTCTTGGCTTGAAATATCTCCCATTTTAGTACCACTAGCACCACAATCTACTTGAAATGCCTTGCTAAAATTTGCATGTTAAAATGGACTACTCTGTAACTTTCTATTTCAACATATTGAAACTCTTATCTTCTCCTATAGTCCACTTAAATTATTTCCTATCCCCTTAATTCTTTCAATCAAGGGTCCACGAGTACTAATAAAATCCCTTATGAACTTTCTATAAAAACCAGCCAAATCATGAAAAGATCTTACCTCTGTAGCACTCTTTGGGTTAATGAGTTTGACTCAAAACCACATAGTTAAATCCTAATAGCAATATCACAATTTGGCTTGTTGTGAAAATATCTCCTATTTATCAATCACTGAGCTTAAGGGGTTTTATAATGAATGGTTCATAAGGCACAACACTAAGCAATGGGTTTAACCATGGAGGAAACTCTATAGTTAAGTGTAATCAAGCTAGAGTAGTACTGGGATGGGTGACCTCCTAGAAAGTCCTAGTACTTCAGCTCTATGAGAATCACCTAGATCCAACTAGTGTTAAGTGTTCCATTTATTCTCATGAGAGAAGGATTCATGTTGAATTGCTACTCATAAAACATGGGTCAATGATTTTGACTCAAATCTACACAGTTAAATCCTAATAGCAATATCGCAATTTGACTTCTTGTAGGAATATCTCCTATTTATCAATTGATGAGCTTAAGGGGCTTTCTAATGAATGGTTCATAAGGCACAACACTTGGTGAATGTGTTTCCAATAGGGTTGCAAGTAAGATGGTTTAACCATGGAGGAAACTTTTTAGTTAAGAGCACTCAAGTTGGAGTAGTATTGGGATGTGTGACCTCCCAGGAAGTCTTGGTGCTTGACCTTTTTGAGCATCACCTAGATCCAATGATTTTTGAGTCTTCTATTTATTCTCATGAGAGATGGATTCATGATGGATTCATGTTGAATCACTACTCATGAAGCATGGCTCAATGAGTTTGACTCAAAAAAACATAGTTAGATGCTAATAACAATATCACAATTTGACTTGTTGTGGAAATATCTCCTATTTATCACTATCCTACTTGTTCATATTTCCTTTCTTCTTGGTCTCTTTCTGATCTCTATTATTTGATATATTTAATGGTTGATGGACACCATCACTCTTTCTCTTTGTCATAACTCTACTTTGATCTTCTCTCTTCTCTTCTCGATTCAGCTAGCTCTTCTTTCTTCTTCAACAACTTTTCACTTTGATCTCCTTTCTTAATATCCCATTAGCATTCAACCAACAACAAAAAAATTGTTCAACTACTCCTTATATAATAGTCTTTGTGTTTCAAGATTCTTCCTATTACTATTGCTTAATCACAATCATTGATCTAAGGTTCATTTCATTTAATCACTTAGAAAATAGAACTTTCATAGAACGATGTTCTCATCCTTATCCTTCTTCAATCTCTATCATCAAATCTTCATTGCATTTTTCCAACTACGGATCTTGTAAAAACTTTAACTCTTGCCTTTCAACTTCTCAAACATTCTTTATTTCCACCAAAATTTGGCCTCAGATTCCATCTTTACAAACATTTTCTCCTTGATATTAATAGGTGAAAATAACATTTTACTCAATTAAATCATCACTCTATCAATACTAAACTTTCTTGGTTAATAGTGGTATTTGTATTTTCTTATCCAACTACTCTTTGAACATTGTAGTCACTCAGTGAACATAGTCTTCCTTATTTCACCTTGTTACTAAGTATAACATGTATATCTCATTACATTATAATAGTACATGATTGTAAAACACTCAAACCAAAATTGCATTATCATTTTCCAAATCATTCAAGTGCCCATTGAATACCATATTTATCAACTTTTTGGTCATCATACTTTCTTCAAATCCTCTTCATCAATCAACTTGATATAGCACTCTACTGAGTTAGCATAATGTCTAATCAACTAAGACTTGACGTGAATGATAATATAAAAAATGATATGAATCTTTTAGATACATTCATAGTATTCTTAGTTACATCATCATTTGGGGGTAACAAAACCTTGGGTCTCATAATGTAAGCCTAAGAGACCAAAGGTGTGTAAGAAATCTTGAGTCTTATTAGACCAATAGGACAATAATAGGAAGGTAGAGTAGGAATCATGTGAGGCCTCACCCCGACCCATCCTAGCATCGATGATACATTATTATTTTGATATTCATGACTCGATATGTCAGAACATTATTTGATGCACCGAACATTACTATGTTATTTATGATTTATGATGCTTTACTTTCATATATTTGATTTTGTCATTTAATGCTTTATGAACATGTACGATGATGAAGTGAATGAATGCAAAACTAAGACTTTGATTTTTTCAATTTTAATGAATAGAATGAGATAAACAATTGATTTGTAGAAAAATGGATGTTTTTAATTTACATGAATTTCTTGATACGTATTCTTACATATATATACATGTGTTCCTTGAACTACTGATGTGTGCAATGAGTGTGCAGGAAATTTAGCCAGGAAACCCAAAGGAAAGATGAAACTAAACCCCTTGTTAATTTGTGTTATCTTTGCATTGTCTTTCTTTGAAGGTTGTTAATTGGTCTTACTATCCTCCTAGCCTTTTTTTTTTTCCTATTAAGTCTTTAAGGTTTAAAAACATTAAATTTAAGTGCCCTAGGGGTAAGGGTATGGGTTGGGAGTACTTTCCACTCCCTTAGCCTCTTTCTTTGACTTTTAGGGTCACTCAAAAACCCTATTTTTGGTTGATTGCAAAAATTGATTGTCTCCTACTTGAGTTGGTGACTCAAAACTCCATCTTGAGGTTACTTGAAGTCTAGTTGAGTTAAGGATCATACTTAGAGGCAATTTGGAGTAGTTTTGGGGTTGTTACCCAATCTCTAGTTTTAGAGAGGAGTGGGAGATTGAAGGAAAGGGAGGATAAGCTCTTCTCAACTTGTCATGTTACCATAACTTTTTGTGAAGGTAGAGTTCTTCACTCTCTTGATCTTTTTTCTTCTTAATGTTCATGCTTGATTCATGCATAAGGCATTGTGATGATCTTTGTATTGTTTGTATGTGTGTGTGTTGAGGGTGTTTTGGGAGGGATCTTAACTTGTTCTTGGATGTCATTCTTATGCTTTGCTTTTAAATTTTGAGGGGATTTCATGGAGATTGTTTTGGCATCACTCACCCTTGGATAGGGAAGAAGTGGCCATGTATGGGGGAAGGGCCTTAGTTGGACCTCAATAGTGTAGAGTCTCCTCTCATGGTGAGAGGAGGGAAAGAGGGTAGAGTGTGTGGGCCCCTACTTGTCATCCCATACCTTGTATGAAAATTTGAATTCCTGAAAAAAGGAAGGAATGAATACCCTTGTTATATTGGCCCCGAAAGGGTATTGTAGAAGAATGGAAGTTCTTGAATTTTAGCCCCGAAAGGGCTATGTTATGGTATGGTGATTGAAATCTCCTATTGAGAAAATCCATCTCCCCCCAATTTTGGTTCAATATCGAACCTATTGTGCAAAACCGGGTTGGGGATGCATGCTTGAATTGTTCACCATATATGTCGTTTTACCTCTGGGTCAGTTTTTGTCCTTTCCATGGTTTTCTTGATGCATTGAAGACACTAAAAAAAAAATCTCTTGTAAAAGCCCTATAAGATAATTCAATTGAATTGTAACATTTTGTAAAGACGTATTTTAAATTATGATGTATTTGGCAAAGACGTCGAGTTTTTTTACTAGTTCTTTCCCAATGGAGCCTTGAACCAAGTTAATTAATAGAGAGAAAAGATTGAGAAAACCTCCTTGCATTTTACCTTATGTTAATTCAATTCATGTATAGGTGGGTGGAAAAATAGATTAAATGTTGAGTCTATTGGAAATTTAGCAATCTTCACATTTTCAATTATATTAAGGAAAAGGAATTTTGTTATGTTGAAGTTTTCAATTCAATGTTATATGCATTAGGATAAAGTAAATAATCCTAAATTGAGGAAAACAAATTTGCCACCTTCCTTGATAAATTATGTAAATGGCAAAACCAATTAGACAGAAAAATGTTTATATACCTCATTGTATTCAAAAAGAAAAGGATGATGACACAAAAATATAGATATATATTTATATACACCCCCACCCACCCACCACCCCCCCCCCCCCCCCCGCCCCTTGTTAAAACTAAACACTTTTGGGAATTCAACAAAAAAAAAACTACATAGAGGGGAAACACAAAAAAAAAAATGCACCTACAGGAGCATTTTGCTCTCTAGAATTTGTATGAGAGAAAAAAGTTTAATTTAGTAAGCAACAAAGCATATCCCATATTGATTCTTTTTTTAAAAAATCTATTTACCAAATCTTTTAAGTATAATAATAAATAGCTTTGGTGTTAGCAAGTTCTTTCATACTAAAACATATATATATATATTCATTCTTTAGCATCCTGTCCATGGTCTCCACCAATAAAACTTTTTGCAATAAATTACCTTGAAAGAAATCATGGCAAATGAAATTTAAATTGTCTCAAACCCAAATCTTGGATCACATGAGCCAGACTGTCATAGTCGTTCGGGGGCCTGAGCCTTCACTCAACCAAGCATACAAACTAGTAATTTCTCCCTCCAGGCTAGAGTAGCGCAGGTGTGATGTGAAGTTGGGGTGTGAGGTCAGCATTTTATGTGGGCGCCTAGTGAGAAAGATGTATCCATGTTTAAAAAGAAACTTTTTAAAACTTCACTCATCCCCCAAACTCCTCCATGCCTAGCACACTCAACATGAAGGTTTATTGCACATCAAGGAAGAGGGGATAGGACTACACCTGGTAGACTTGGGCAGTGCACAATGTCTTAGGGTTCACCCAGAGTGCCTTGGGGTGTGGGACAGGAAGGAGGCCAAGTGGCCAAGGGAATAGGGAAGTAGGTAGGTCTTAGGCTAGTTTTTTAGTTAGTATATCATGTTATTAAGTTAGTATGTTATTTATTGTTTAATTAGTATATTATATTGTTAAGTTAGTATGTTATTTATTATTGAATTTAGTATGTTCATAGTTTATGTTAATTGTTTTATGTTAGTATAGTTGTTAGTAAATAGTTTTAGAATGGGATTTAGCTTCTTAATCCTATGTTAGTTAGTTAGTGTTCTAAGTTGTTTTATTTAAGATAGTCCCAAGTTAATTAGTTCTAATTTAGCTGTCTTTTGTTATAGTTGTATTTCGTTTTATGTTATTAATTAGTTTTATATAATTGTGAGATTAGTTAGATTGATTTTTATATTGGCATTATTAATGTGGACTTACATTTATAATAGTTTTAAATAAAGCTTAGATTTACTTATAGATTTAATTTAAATAATTCTAGTCTTCATTTTTAATTGTAATTGATAGATTAATAAATTAGATTGTTAGAAGTATGTTGGAGATAATTATAAATTAAAATTTAGATAGTGCAATTGATAATAAAGGTTACCTCTATTGTACGTGTATATCTAAGGTTAGTTTAGATTTTGGATTAAAATTTTAAAAATGTAGTTAGCTTGAGTTGAATAGTTTAAGGAACTATTAAAACAATTTAAGGATTAGCACTTTAGTTAAATGGAATTAGTCATTTAATTTAATTAATTGATTTTCTAGAGTTCATCAAGTTCACCCAACCTATCTCTTTTATGATATGTTTTCAGACTGAGTTGTCACCTTTCTATATCAATGGTGAACTTGCATCTATCTTCAAAGTACCTATGGTTATCCGAATTTTAAACTACTTGAACAATTAGTTCCATTATAGTTAAACATCTAAAACCTTTTTTATGACCATATTATCTTATTGAATCATAGTTCAAAAAAAAAAATTGTGTGTTTTGGCCCTCGTATTTTGGGCATGACAAATCCATCAGATAATTTGAGTTGATTTATCCAATAATGGCCTTAGAAATAGCCTTGGCATACTTTTTAATCATTGTTTGGGTCTTAGATACAAAATTATCAAAATTGAAACATTTTTGCAAAAGTTGCTAAAATGTTGTCAAGCAACATTTTTTGAAAAGTTGTTCAGTAAATGCAATTTCTTTACCAATAGTCATGCCTATTAAAAATTTGGTTTTGTTCATTGTTAATATTATATATAGTCATGTTTAAACCATTCCCAAGTCACTGGATGGAGATTGTATGGATTTGAATTTTGATGAATAAAGAAGCATTAATTTCTGTCTAAGTTTTATTGCTTTCTAGAAGTTATTTGTAAATAAAGTTGGAAAATGTTAAGTATTTTGTGATTTAAAATAAAGTTCAAGAGATTCTCCATGTGGAATTGTATTGGAGAGTCAAGATATTAGGTATGGATCAATTCCACGGTCTAATATTGGGTATGGTGAGTGATGAAAAGTTTTATATGGATTGTCACAAAAACTAGATTTGAAAAATTATCAATATTAGATATTAAAGCTAAGTGATATGAGGAAAGTTCTAGATCATAAGGTGTATTTTTACCATTGATAGGTCTCTTTAATGTGAAGGATATTTGGTACAATCATACTTTGTGAAGGTGATTGGGTATTGAGCTCCACTTTGTTTTGAGAATAGTTTACTATTCTCTACTTACAAGGCCAACCATGTGAAGGTGGAAGCTCAACTCCCCACCCCCAACATAACTAAATTCCTTTTTAACATCTAACATTCATTCATTATCAGATGAAGTAAAAAAACTATGAGCATCCAAAAAATAATCTCATAATATCCAAAACTAACATATAAAAGTCATTCATTTTTTCATTATTAATTAAATATAGCATTCATTCATTAATACATGACACTCACTAACACAAAACATTCATTAACATTCATCAACACGCAACATTCACTGATATTCATTAGCATGTATCATTCATGAACATTCAATAGCACATAAAAGATTTAGTCATTGCCAAATAAAATGCATTAAAGTAAATAATTTTTTTCTTCTTTTTAATCCTCTTTTAAGAAAAATTGCTCTGTCCCTTTCTTCATCATGTTCATGTTCTATTTTCCTTATTGTAAGCCTAGTACAAGTATGAGACTACTCTAGAAAAGGGGGGTTAATTGCAGTAAGAAAGAAATGGACTATATTAATGAGAATTTTTTATTATTGTTTCAATTGTGAATAATTAAGGAACATGACTTTTTTGCTCTTTATCTGGGTGGGAAACATCATCTTCCAAATCATTTTCTCTCCCCTTGACCTCATCTTGTTGAACACCCTTTGCAATGAAAATACAAAAGGTTATGTTAATAAAAAATCAATTGCAAATAAATTTGTTTAAAGGAATAACAGTTATCTTCTTTACCTAATGGAGGAACTTCACTTGTAGGTGGGTCAGGCTCCACTTGTTCAGCATAGGCTACATGCACTAAAATAGTAACAAAAAATGTTACATCAATTACACTATCAATTTAAATTAAAGATAATTAATTGTATTAATAATTACATTAAAAAAAATAGAAAATGATTATCTGTTGTCCTAGAGTTCAGATTGGGGCCTTCATCACTTGTGGAATGTGCTCTAGAAGAAACATCCTACATTCCAATGGCGTGTGCATTGTTATCATTCATTTCTTATTTAAGAAAAATATAGTCACTTAATGTTGAAATATAACATCATATACACTATTGGTATAGTATTCAATTCAAAACAAAAAAACATTTAGATTTTTTACCTCTATGACAAATCCGACAATAGAACCAAATTTACCACTTGTAACACCCCGCCAAGGGATCCAAAGAATTAACCTAGAGTTTCACTGAGTTTGGTAACATTTTTATTTTTTATTTTTTTTACATGAAAGTAAATACCATACATAACTTATTCACAATAACGAAAGCAATAGCAATGTCCATCTGAAAAGTAAACATAACATACATAACAGATTACATTCTTTAAGATCCCTTAACGTTGAATTACATACATGAATCCATCTAGTACAACATCCACATGAAATAATAATGATAAGTCCAATGTTCATACATTACATTTCCAAATGCTCAATCAGCCACTGTACATGTCATAGGGTATGAAGGCTTAAAAGACTATACATATGTGAAATAAGGTACATCATCCTATTCTAATCTATGATACATCAAAGACAATCACATGATACACATCATACGCTCCCCTACCCACAGGTGGTTAATTATGTGGTGTTCCATGTTCACTAACAGTCATGGCTTTTGTTGCAATGGCAAATGGGCCCTACAATTGGTATCAGAGCCTGGTTTTGGCCTGGTCATGGGTTCAAATCTCCTTGGTGCCTTGCCGACCCACGTAAGCACCTGGTAGGCGCGTCGAGGGGGAGATTGTTGGGTGATGCGACGTGCTCCCCTACCCACAAGTGGTGTTCCATGTTCACTAACAGTCATGGCTTTTGGTGCAACGGCAAATGGGCCCTACAATACATCATCATAGAATACATATACATTCATCATAAGATCAAAGATAACTAACTAAGTGCATAGTTCCTCCCAACCGTTAATAGCATCATTAGACCATCGTGGGCCCTAGCCATCCCTCTGTGCGTAACATCCCAAATCATCGAAGAGATCATCGATATTAACATAGTAGGAATGTCACTCCTAACATATACAACATCATATGTAGAAAGTAATCTAACATGCAAATATCAGCATAAGATAACATCATCTAACATATGCTAATCATCAATGAAAGGATACATATCCACCATCACGAAGGACACATCAGCCACGATGTCTCAATCAATCTCAAATGATAAGAGTGGAAAATACACTACCACCCGATCGCGTGGCACCTAAGTGGTCCACTCCCACCGTGCTGAGGAGATAATCTCAAGTCCCAAATAGGCTATCCATAACACATAGCACAAATCTCTATAGTCCAAGAATCCTAAAAGTATACTAACTCAAAGGTTCCAATCACGAAACTAACATCTACTTCCCAGAGACACACAATGACATGTAGGAACCTACTATGCAAGCGAGAAAGTGTCATCACATTTATCACCTACAAGTTACCCTAGCAGTTAGCTAAAATCTATGAGTCCATACTGATCTCATGCAGCCACTAGTATCTTCTCATACTGACAAGGCATACTATGGAATGCAAGGTCGCAACCATGCATTCTCACTACTCCCATCCTAGCCTATACAAGCACTCAAGGCATGGGCGAGAACCAAAACTCTTGTCTTTTTAGGTTCATTCAATTAGTATTAGTTGTGAATGTTATCACTTATTAATCCAACTTACAATGAGTTACCCTGGCAGCCTCTTAGGGCCTCAGCCCCCATTGCAAGCCACTTCCCGTCACTACATGCAGATATCCTACCCTAATGCTCATGGAATCATAAATCTCAAAATCACAAAATAATCCATAATAAAATCATCAAATATGCATAAAAGCATCAAATCTCCATGAGCAAACATCCATAGAAAATCATGACCACAACAGCTCTCTATTGGCAACTGAAGCATCACTGATAATCAAAAGTATCCAATGGTTCTCAATTACCAACAATATATCTCAAACACACTGATCGAAGACTCCAAAAATGGTTGAGTCAAACATGTCACAACATGAGATCATCAAGAATAAATCCACATTTCAATCCCATCATGGCGACTAGAGAATAACCAAGGATAACTGATCGATGACCAAAAATAATGGTTAAGTCAAGTGTCTCATAAATAAGAATCTCAACTATAACAATCAGTATTCACATCCAATACACAGAGCATTACATCACATAACCAAGGTTTGGTTATAAAGATCGAGATTAAATCATCATCATGGCATCACAATCACATAACCCCCAAGCCTCTGGTAGACGTCCTATACTGGTCAACACTAGTCAACCCAAAACCCAAAACAATAGCATAAAGAATACACAATGTAAACACATGTTTTGGTTTTGCTAAGTTTTCAAATTTGAATTCAAAAGTCTCAGTTTACGTATTCCCAAATTAACATCAAGTGGAGAATTTTCACGTTTTATCTAACCCATGTATTTGTTTGATAGATAAAAGTTTCTCCATCAGACTCAATTTTCTAATTGATTTATATGACATTGTTTGAAGATTGACATTCTCAATGAATCGAAAACTTCGATTATATATTGTAATAATTAATCTTAATTAAAAACTAAGTTTAATTAAATTAATTGTTAATATCTCTTCATAATTGACAAGCTTAATAGCAATATTTTACTCATTAAAAAAGTGATCCATTAATTGAGAACTTTATAATAATCATTTATAATTAATAATATATACATATATACTTATATATATGTATATATATATATATACATAAATATATAGATATATAATAACATTTAATAATTAATAACATTGCAACATATAAAAAATGAAATCGAAATTCATATCCAAATCGTATATGAAATAATCATTGCAAATATAATTTAAAACCAACACATATAACACAATGCGATTTAAAATCGTGTGGCGACTAAAGTGTCGCACTGTAGGTACACTGCGGTCGCAGGTACCCTGCGATCACATAGGCCTGCAGTGGTTGGGGTACGAAGTACCCGCCCACCCAACATTTTATATATATATATATTTTTAACAATCGCTTATGCGATTTCCATACTGACTTTGCAATTTGGTTTTAACATTTCTTAAAACGTTTTCGCCCACGGTATGTAATCTATTTTTTTTTAACAAATATATATATTATATATACATATGTATATATATATATATATAAAGGCATATATATATATATATATATATATATATATATATATATATATATATATATATATATATATATATATATATATATATATATATATATATATATATATGTTTATATATATATATAAATATATAAAGAATTCAAAATATCACTATATATGAACATATATACATACATATGTATATATATATATATATGTATGTCTAAGCAAATTGACAATTTATGATTACAATTTCAATTTTTCAGAATGCCTCCATAGATCTTTGATCTCCAAAATTTCCAACAATTAATCTAATGGGTTTGGCTATGAATCTCAACCCTAGCCCCGTTTTCTCTTTTTTTTTTAAATCCATGCATATACAATTCTCAAATAAATTTAATTGCCCAAATTGAAAATGCATACAATAAAAATATGAAATTCCTCAGAAGACATATGGAAGACACGAAGAAGACAGGAATGCATGATGCGGAAATAGCATAAGAAAAATCACAAGAATCTACCCAGATTCTGATGCTAATTCGCTCTTCCTCAGAAAACCCGTAGAGCAAGCTCCCTTCTTCAGAGTTCTTGAGTCCTCCAATGCTCCAATTGCTCTCCACCCTCTCCCTAAGCTTCTATGAATGCCTGAATATAAAGAGCTCTCAAGAAACCTTTGGAATGCTTCTTGAAACCGCTGAAAGGTGTCACCAACTAAGCATGGGTCTTTTCCAACCTTTTTGATGAGTCATAGAGTTGTAAACACCTTGTGCTTAATTGATGCACTAACTCCCGTGTTGTTAACACATGTTAATTCCCATGCAAGCTTATAACTCCAATTTACTTTTTAAATAATTTCTATTTAAATTTTATAACTTTCATTTTAATTTTTATAACTTTTATTATTATTATTATTATTTTATTTATTACTTTATTATTATTTTATAATTATTATTAATTTTAATTTCTAGTTTTCTTTTATTTAATTCCTTTTCCCCAATAATTCACATTTAATTAATTACAATCAAAATATCAAAGATCATTATATTTTATTAATTTTCTCAAATAAATAATTTATGAATTAAATCTATTTTTTAAGACTTAATTAATGGAAAATTCACCATAGACCTCCAAGATAAAATATGAAAACCCATCATAGAACAAATCATACAAAATAAATCTAAAGGGTTAAAAATCACAAAATATGTCATCCGACACATTCGGTGGGTATTCAACTTTGATACTTGTCCTAACTCACTAGGACAAATGGTTTTTAGGTTTGGAATTTGGACTTGAGAATTTATCTCCCTTCTCTTATCATTGAGATAGTATAATAGGGTATGCTCATCCTGGCAATTCAAGGACGTCGATACTCAGTACCTGCAACCTGCAGAAAAACCATCCATGTACATACAATATATAATGCTAAGCTAAACAGACAATGATAGGAAGTGGTGCATCATGTAGATCTCGACTAAGCAGGTGACTACGACTCCCTTCCTTAACCACATCAAAAATACCATACAATCAGAAAATACGCACACCATACACATGCAAGTATGGGGTAAGTAACCATAATAAAACACATGAGATAATAAACCATCTAACTAATCATCATTAATAACTGAAAATGATGTAATGGTCATCATACATACATGAAATGTAAAGTCTAAATGATCTCATCATATATCAACTGAATCCCTATCATAATCTCTGATAGTGTCAAAACAACACCACTAAACCATCAACATAAAACTAGTCTACATAGTCTAATAATAATAGCAACAATAAGTCTAGAAAAGATGTGAACGAGGGTAGGCACTACATCCACCCCCCCTTGAATTAGGCTTACTCCTGGAAGCCTACAAAAAAATAGGGATATAACTCCCTCAATCTAGTTGCATCCTCCCAAGTAGCTGAAGAATCATCAGTAGGGTCCCATTGGACCCTTACCTACTCGATGGTTCGACCCCTGAGGGTCAACTCCCGCTGCTCCAGAATACGAACCGGCTCCAAAGCCAGTTGCCCGTCCTCTACTTGCAACGCATTCCAATCAAGAACATGCACAATATTAGGAATATACTACCTAAGCACTGAAACATGGAAAACATCATGAATGCGAGCTAGACTGGGCGATAGAGCAAGATGGTAAGCAATCGAGCCAATCCTCTCCAAAATCTCAAATGGTCCCACAAAGCGAGGTGCTAGCTTAGAACCCTTTCTGTACTAGATCGGACTCTTTCGCGATCGCACTCTCAAGAAAATGTTATCACCCACAGCAAACTGCTTATCAATCCTATGAGCATCGGCATACTTCTTCTGCCTATCCTGTGCCATAGTCAAATGCTCACGGATAAACACTACCTGTTGCTCCATATCATGAAGCATCTCAAGACCGAATAGAATGTGATCCTTGAGGCTTTCCAAACTCAATGGTGTATGACAAGGATGTCCATATAATGCCTGAAAAGGTGCCATGCCAATAGAACTATGATACCTATTGTTGTAAGCAAACTCCACTAGGTAGAGATAGTCCTCCCAATGTGTCTGCCTATCCATCACATACATCCGTAACATATCCTCCAAAACCTAGTTCACCCTCTTTGTCTAACCATCAGTCTCTGGATGATATGCCAAACTGAAGTTTAGCTCCGCTCCAAGCTCATGCTACAACGATGTCCAAAATGCAGATGTGAATATAGGATCCTTGTAAGAAATGATCTTTCTAGGAATACCATGTAATCTCACAATGTCACACATGAAGACATTCACTACAGAAGCTGCTGTGTAGGAAGACATGATTAGTGAAAAATGTGCCACCTTAGTCAACCAATCAACGGTAACCATGATAGCATCATGACGTCGAACTGTCATAGGTAATCCTACTATAAAATCCATGGAGATGATATCCCATTTCCAAGAAGGAATGAGATTAGGCTGCAATAGTCCTACCGGGTGCTGGTCTTCTACCTTGACTCTTTGACACTCAAGACACCTAGCCACAAAATCAGCAATATCTTGCTTCATCCCGGACCAAAAGAACAAACGTCTCAAATCAGCATGCATCTTCTTAACACCTGGATGTGCTGAGTAAGGTGTACGATGGGCTTCTATCAAAATCAAGGTGCGAAGCTCATGTAGTAATGACACATAAATCCTCCCCAACTGTCTCAAAAGACCATCTAATTCTCGAATGTAACCTGCAAACTTACCTTCCAACAGTTTTCCTGAATCTATCTCTCTGCACACTTCCTGATACCAGGAATCCGTAGGAAGTGCCTGAAGAATCCGACTCCTCAAATCCACACTAAGAGTCATCAATGTTACCACATGTTTCCTGCGACTCAAAGAATCTACCACCACATTCTCCTTACCCTAAATGTACTTAAGCTCAAAATCATACTCGCATAAAAATTCCATCCATCATCTCTGGAAAGCATTCAAATTAGGCTGAGTAAAAATGTATTGAAGACTATGATGATCACTATGTAGCTCAAATCTGTGCCCCAACAAGAAATGTCTCCACCTTGTCAAAGCATGAACTACTACTGCTAACTCAAGATCATGTGTAGGGTAATTTAACTCATGATCCTTGAGCTTGTGTGATTCATATGCAATCACCCAACCATTCTGCATCAACACTGCTCCAATTCCTTCAAGAGAAGCATCTGTACACACCAAGAAATCACCTTCTAGTTTAGGTACAGCTAAAATCGGTGCACTAGTCAAAAGCTCCTTGAGCCTCATAAATGCTTCCTCACATTTCTCTTTCCACACAAACTTCTTACCTTTCCTCTGAAGAGAAGTGATAGGATGTGCTATCCTAGAGAAGTTCTGGACAAATCTGCGATAATAACGAGCTAAACCCATGAAACTACAAATCTCTGACACATTAGTCGAGGTAGGCCAATCTATTATCGCTTGAATCTTTGTAGGATCCACTGAAATACCATCACCTGAGATAACATGCCCTAAATACTGAATCTTCGATTTGAAGAATTCACACTTAGCGGCATTGGCATAAAGCTAATTGCCTCTCAAACACTGCAATACCAACCGCAGGTGTTCCTCATGCTCCTTCTGAGTCTTAGAAAATATCAATATGTCATCAAGAAACACGAGATCAAACCTGTCAAGATATGATCGAAAAAAACCATTCATCAAACTCATGAACACTGATGGAGCATTAGTCAACCCAAAAGGTACCACTATGAACTCATTATGCCCATAGCGCATTCAAAAAGTGGTCTTGTGAATATCTGCTTCCTTAATATGAAGCTGGTGGTATCCTAACTTAAGGTCAATCTTGGAGAATACTGTAGCTCCCTTGATCTAATCAAATAAGTCATCAATCCTAGGCAAATGATACCTATTCTTAATAGTCACCTTGTTCAACTATCTATAGTCAATACAAAGGCGCAAAGAACCGTCTTTCTTCTTCACAAAGAGCACTGGAGCTCCCCATGGTGATACACTAGGTCGAATGCTCCCTTTGGCCAGAAGTTCCTCTAGTTGAAGATGTAGCTCACCCAGTTCCTGAGTAGTCATACGATAAGGAGCTTTAGAGATAGGCTCTGCTCCAGGAATTAGATCAATGCTACAATCAATGTCCCTCTTTGGAGGCATGCCTGGAATCTCACTTAGAAAGACATCTGCGTACTCCTGTAAAATTGGGTGATCTAAGGTCTTCCTCACAAGATCTTCCTCATCAAGATCATTTACCATAATAGAAAATATCTGACATCCCTTATGGAAACTTTGCTTCAATTGCATAGCAGAAATCATTCACAGAGATATAGGCCTCAGTATCCCAACTATCTTCACATCATTCCCTTGGTCATCTTGGCACAAAATAATCTTCTTCCTACAATCTATACTGGCTCTATGAGATCCAAGCCAGTCCATGCCTAGAACCACATCATAGGAACCAAGGGGTATGACTTGAAGATCCACTGCCATATCAAAGCTCCCTAAGCTAAGCCTACACTTATGAACTACAGAATTCGTGGAGGCCTTAATCCCTGAGGTTAGTTCCACTTGCCAACCATGATCTTGCTTCACCGCATCTAGCTTACACTTAGAAACTATAGATGGTGAAATAAATGAATTTGTAGCTCCTGAATCAAATAATACTAAAAGAGATATACCTCGAATAGCACCTGTGGTCTCAACCACTGTTCCCTGATGATCTGCCTGACATTGATCAACTGCTACAAAAACTCTATGAGCTCTCCCTGCATCACCAACTGTGGGTTCTAAAGTTGTAGGCCTAGGTCCTGAAAATTGAGGTGCTCACTATGGACACTAAGCTTCATAATGTCCAATCTGACCACATGAAAAAAAATTTGTATTCCTACCAGATCCTCTTCCCATAGGTGGTACATTAGATTGCTGGCGATTGTTCCTGTTTACAAAAGACTGGCTACTCTAAGCTAGTTGGTTGGACTAATTCTATTTATTGCGTTGAGCATTGCGGTTGTTCTTAAAGTTAGAACCTTTGCCACCACCTTGAGCCTGAGAATTTGATCTCTTCTGTTGCTGCGTCTGCTGAGACTGCTACTAATACTATTTTCCCTTAGAAAAGAAAGGCTTCTTGTTACCACCTGAATTGAAGTTGCCTTTAGATCCTGATGTTGCTGGTGCTCCTCCAAAACCACCTTGACCAAGGTTGACACTTTTCTCAACAAGGATTGCTCGATGTACCGCATCCTTGAGAGTTTTTGGCTCAAATACCTTGACACCCCCAATTATACGGTTATTCAAACCCCTAACAAAGTGTTTTGTCAACTGAGCTGAATTTTCACTGAACCCTGAAAAAGGCATAAGCTCATAAAACTTACACTCATACTTGGTCACTGAAAAAGTGTACTGCTTGAGATTATGAAACTCATCTGCCCTTTGTAGTTTCCATTCCTCTGGTAGGAATCGTTCATGGAAACTCTCTAAGTATAGTTCCCACGTGACACTGCTCATATCGATTCCCAGCTTCTTCTCCTCAATTGTCCACCAAGTGGCCCCAAAATTCTCTAAATTAGTGATCGCAAATCTTGCCTTAACATGTTGTCAAAATCCTGCATGGCAAAAATCCTGTCGAGGGAGATTAGCCACTACTCGGCCACATAACCAGAACCTTGCCCATTGAAAGGCTTGACCTTGGATCTTGAAAGATCCTTCATTTGAGTGGACACAATGGACCTCTAACGATCCTTCTGAGGACTTCTAGATCGGGGTCTATGCTCTTGTTCTATCTGATGCACTTTAGGTTGTTCTTGAATAGGAGGTAGATGTTCTAAAATAGTCTGCATCATCTATCTCAAACCAACCTCTTCAGACTCAGCTTGGTCCTCTCTACGACTCTCTTCCTGCTACCTATTAGAGTGCTCTTCCCTGATCTCTACATGAGCTGATCCCTCATGGGAAGACTCATGGGCACTGACAGCTCTTCCACAACCACGGCCTCTTCCTCGGCCTCTACCACGGCCTCTAACAGAAGACCTAGTCCCAAACACTATCTTACAATAGAACAAGGTACTATTACAATCAAAAGACACATGTTTGCAATAGACAAAGTTCAATTCTATGTTTAGGTTTAAGTAAAATCTCCATTTTTGAAAACTAAGTGTTGAAGTATGAAAAATATTCAAGTAACAGTTCAGGTTCTGTTTCAGTTCACCTAGTTTCAAGTCGAAGAGATACACTTAATAGTTCACAGTTCTAGTTGTTCCAAAATACCCAGAGCTCCCAATGTAGAAACTCGGGCTCTGATACCAAATGTAACGCCCCGCCAAGGGATCCAAAGAATTAACCTAGAGTTTCACTGAGTTTGGTAACATTTTTTATTTTTATTTTTTTACATGAAATTAAATACCATACATAACTTATTCACAATAACGGAAGCAATAGCAATGTCCATCTGAAAAGTAAACATAACATACATAATAGATTACATTCTTTAAGATCCCTTAACGTTGAATTACATACATGAATCCATCTAGTACAACATCCACATGAAATAATAATGATAAGTCCAATGTTCATACATTACATTTCCAAATGCTCAATCATCCACTGTACATGTCACAGGGTATGAAGGCTTAAAAGAATATACATATGTGAAATAAGGTACATCATCCTATTCTAATCCATGATACATCAAAGACAATCACATGATACACATGATACATCATCATAGAATACATATACATTCATCATCAGATCAAACATAACTAACTAAGTGCATAGTTCCTCCCAACCGTTAATAGCATCATTAGACCATCGTGGTCCCTAGCCATCCCTCTGTACGTAACATCCCAAATCACCGAAGAGATCATCGGTATTAACATAGTAGGAATGTCACTCCTAACATAGACAACATCATATGTAGAAAGTAATCTAACATGCAAATATCAGCATAAGATAACATCATCTAACATATGCTAATCATCAATGAAAGGATACATATCCACCATCACGAAGGACACATCAGCCACGATGTCTCAATCAATCTCAAATGATAAGAGTGGAAAATACACTACCACCCGACCACGTGGTACCTAAGTGGTCCACTCCCACCATGCTGAGGAGATTAACTCAAGTCCCAAATAGGCTATCCATGACACATAGCACAAATTTCTATAGTCCAGGAATCCTAAAAGTATACTAACTCAAAGGTTCCAATCACGAAACTAACATCTACTTCCCAGAGGCACACAATGACATGTAGGAACCTACTATGCAAGCGAGAAATTGTCATCGCATTTATCATGTACAAGTTACCCTGGCAGTTAGCTAAACTCCACGGGTCCATACTAATCTCATGTGGCCACTAGTATCCTCTCATACTGACAAGGCATACTATGGAATGCAAGGTCGCAACCATGTGTTCTCACTACTCCCATCCTAGCCTATACAAGCACTCAAGGCATGGGCGAGAACCAAAACTCTTATCTTTTTAGGTTCATTTAGTTAGTATTAGGTGTGAATGTTATCACTTATTAATCCAACTTACAATGAGTTACCCTAGCAGCCTCTTAGGGCCACGGCCCCGATTGCAAGCCACTTCCCGTCACTACATGCAGATATCCTACCCTAATGCTCATGGAATCATAAATCTCAAAATCACAAAATAATCCATAATAAAATCATCAAATATGCATAAAAGCATCAAATCTCCATGAGCAAACATCCATAGAAAATCATGACCACAACAGCTCTTTATTGGCAACTAAAGCATCACTGATAATCAAAAGTATCCAATGGTTCTCAATTACCAACAATATATCTCAAACACACTGATCGAAGACTCCAAAAATGGTTGAGTCAAACATGTCACAACATGACATCATCAAGAATAAATCCACATTTCAGTCCCATCATGGCGACTAGAGAATAACCAAGGATAACTGATTGATGACCAAAAGTAATGGTTAAGTCAAGTGTCTCATAAATAAGAATCTCAACTATAACAATTAGTATTCACATCCAATACACAGAGCATTCCATCACATAACCAAGGTTGGGTTATAAAGATCAAGATTAAATCATCATCATGGCATCACAATCATATAACCCCCAAGCCTCTGGTAGACGTCCTATATTGGTCAACACTAGTCAACCCAAAACCCAAAACAATAGCATAAAGAATACACAATGTAAACACATGTTTTGGTTTTGCTAAGTTTTCAAATTTGAATTCAAAAGTCTCAGTTTACGTATTCCCAAATTAACATCAAGTGGAGAATTTTCACGTTTTATCTAACCCATGTATTTGTTTGATAGATAAAAGTTTCTCCATCAGACTCAATTTTCTAATTGATTTATATGACATTGTTTGAAGATTGACATTCTCAATGAATCAAAAACTTCGATTATATATTGTAATAATTAATCTTAATTAAAAACTAAGTTTAATTAAATTAATTGTTAATATCTCTTCATAATTGACAAGCTTAATAGCAATATTTTACTCATTAAAAAAGTGATCCATTAATTGAGAACTTTATAATAATCATTTATAATTAATAATATATACATATATACTTATATATATGTATATATATATATATACATAAATATATAGATATATAATAACATTTAATAATTAATAACATTGCAACTTATAAAAAATTAAATCGAAATTCATATCCAAATTGTATATGAAATAATCATTGCAAATATAATTTAAAACCAACACATATAACACAATGCGATTTAAAATCGCGCGGCGACTAAAGTGTCACACCGCAGGTACACTGCGATCATAGGTACCCTGCAATCACGCAGGCCTGTAGTGGGTGGGGTACGAAGTACCTACCCACCCAACGTTTTTTATATATATATTTTTTTTTAACAATTGCTTACGCGATTTCCATACTGACTTTGCGATTTGGTTTTAACATTTCTTAAAACGTTTTCGCCCACGGTATGTAATTGGTTTTTTTTAACAAATATATATATTTTATATACATATGTGTATATATATATATATATATATATATAAACATATATATATATACAGAATTAAAAATATCACAATATATGAACATATATATATATATAATTGCATATATGTATGTATGTATGTATGTATGTATGTATGTATAAGCAAATTGACAATTTATGATTACAATTTCAATTTTTCAGAATTCCTCCATAGATCTTTGATCTCCAAAATTTCCAACAATTAATCTAATGGGTTTGGCTATGAATCTCAACCCTAGCCCCATTTTCTCTTTTTTTTTAAATCCATGCATATAAAATTCTCAAATAAATTTAATTGCCCAAATTGAAAATGCATACAATAAAAATATGAAATTCCTCAGAAGACATATGGAAGACACAAAGAAGATAGGAATGCATGATGCGGAAATAGCATAAGAAAAATCACAAGAATCTACCCGAATTCTGATGCTAATTCGCTCTTCCTCAGAAAACCCGCAAAGCAAGCTCCCTTCTTCAGAGTTCTTGAGTCCTCCAATGCTCCAATTGCTCTCCACCCTCTCCCTAAGCTTCTATGAATGCCTGAATATAAAGAGCTCTCAAGAAACCTTTGAAATGCTTCTTGAAACCGCTGAAAGGTGTCACCAACTAAGCATGGGTCTTTTCCAACCTTTTTGATGAGTCATAGAGTTGTAGACACCTTGTGCTTAATTGATGCACTAACCCCCGTGTTGTTGACACATGTTAATTCCCATGCAAGCTTATACTCCAATTTACTTTTTAAATAATTTCTATTTAAATTTTATAACTTTCATTTTAATTTTTATAACTTTTATTATTATTATTTTATTTATTACTTTATTATTATTTTATAATTATTATTAATTTTAATTTCTAGTTTTCTTTTATTTAATTCCTTTTCCCCAATAATTCACATTTAATTAATTACAATCAAAATATCAAAGATCATGATATTTTATTAATTTTCTCAAATAAATAATTTATTAATTAAATCTATTTGTTAAACTTAATTATTGGAAAATTCACCATAGACCTCCTAGGTCAGCTCACCAAGTCACCCCCACCCAGTGCTTATTGTGAACAAACCAATCTGGATCATAAGAGAAGTGATTATAGATTATTATGAAAGGGTGTGACTAAAAAGAGAGATAACTCACGTCATTTACGACATGACTAATCATTTCTAATGAAAGCTGTAAAAAGATAGTTCTATCATTCAACTCAGGATGATTGGAAGAACTTATTATATTTTGTATCTCACAATGATCACTCTGTAAGAGAGCATATTGCCTTTTGCACCCATTTAGTGCAGGCATATAAAGTCTACCATCAGAAACGGCATCATCTTTGAGTATATTTATATTGTCATATCAGAAAACTTATCACATTATTTAGAGCATAAATATAAAGTTATATCAGAGATGGCCTACATATTTGCAAATTCTTACTTGTATATCAGACACAACGAACAGTACAAGGTACTGAGAATTTCCTCAGTCATTGCATGTAATTTCTTGTATATCAGAAATAGAAAATATATATCATCTTGATTGTTATGCAATCATAATTATTTTGATCTGAACCATACTGTATATGCATTTGGAATTAAGAATCTTTCAAATATTACTTTAATAGAAGAAACTATTTCTATATTCATTGAATTGTGAAGAATTCAAGTAGTATCTCATAATCAGAAACATAAGGAAATTACAACCACCAAATTATGTGACTGAGAAGTGAGTCTGCAGAGTCTGCAGTTGCTCATTTTACTATAGACAGCATTTTCCTAAGAAGCTTTACCCCAGTCAGGAATTGATACTCCAATGACACATACTCACAACCACTAGTTTTCTATCCACCAGGGTCCCTGCCAATATTTGAAGGTTGCATATGATGCATGACTACTACTAGGATTTTCTCCACAAAAAGAAATTCACGTTGTCATAAAAGCTATTGTCAAGTAACATCCTGGCAAATCTCGTGCCTCTAAATTTCTAATGATGTCTGTATATGTCGGATCCCAATTGTGACAATCACAAATAACACATTACATATCTTCCTAGAATGTTCTTGACAGGAAGAGATCCCCTGTTTTAAAATAAGACAAAATCAGAGTCAGTCCATTTAAAAGTTAGATATACAAATATAGGTGGCACACAGTCTATTAGAAACTTAAGCTTCCACTCTACTTACCAAACATGAGAGTCACAGTTGTTGTTCCGGTTATTGTCCATCACAAAAACATAGCCATGAGGCACATGCTGCAAATGGATATAACATGAAATGTAGAGATTTTAGTTAACTTTATTGATCGTGTAATCAATGAATAACAAAAGGATATGTGATGTGTGAAACCTCTATCTTTATGGATATTGTAACTTTAAGTCCCATATGAGTATTGTTTCCAGTGTATCAAATTATGTTAATTTATCAGGATTCAACTGCGAGGAGGGTTTGAGTCAAAACTTATACATTTAGCATATTTTGCAGCAGGACCATTATCTTCTACACCCAATATAAGATGTCAACAAGCTCTACACCATATGCAACAAGAACATAAAAATATAATTTCTTGGATTCAATCAACACTAAAGAAAAATTGCATATTTAATTGAAACTACTTTGAAGCCTCTCTGATAAACTTGTAAATCTTTAAATGGCACTACAATTTATTACTGAGAGACTTGGTCCAGAAAGATAAGATGGATGACTGAATAGATTTTCCCCAACTAACAATTTGCTTTTCTGAGACTTCAGGAAATGCTATCAAGATCCTTTACAAATCAAAATTGGGGCAATTATATTATTTGATGAGAACCTGACTTTGCCCTCAATAATTAGACATTTTTCCCTTCACAAACTCTTTACATTCTCAATTTTGACTCCTTAAACATAGACATAGCTCTGATTTTCATTGTTTCCCACATCAAGGTAACATCAATGGCCATAAGTAGTGATGTTCAAATTAAATTTAAAAAGGACCAATAATTATGGCAAGGTAGTTAACTAAGTCCAACCCCAAGCCTTCCTCCAACAAAACCTAATATGACATCCATAACTTGATTTTGGAGTAAAAATAATGACTATTACAGCACTATATATTTCTTTCACACAAAAAATACCAACAAGATAGGTATCAAATGATAGTGGTCATGAATCAATTTGTCAAGATGCCAAATGCATCTAGTCACCATATACTCTAAAAGCTTAATTGCCCTGAGACAAGATTCGTGGGCAGGAAAATAGCCAGTATACAAATTGAGAAGAACTGAAATATTAGGCAAAATCTGCAAAATAACATATCTGAGTACCCCATGAAAAGTAAACTAGATTTCAAAAAGTTTGCTATCAATATGTATGGCATGTGCCATATAGCAAGCAACATAGCAGCATCCCCAACACAAGTGGTAATTCTGTGGGAAGGAACACTGATATCAAATATAAAATTTGATAAGAAAGAGACAAAACTCATTTTGATATTTCTTATGAAGGCTTGACCATGAAATCGTAATAGGGGAACCCATATCAATTGGACCATCAAATTGTGAGAATACTTGCTCAAATACCCAACAAATCACAAGCTTTCCAACAAACTCAAACTCTTTGCAAAAATAAGGTTGGGGACTTATCTAGGCATGTGTGCAATTGTGTTAACTAATCAAATATTTTTATACAAGAATACATTGCAATTTTGGCTTGTAGAAGAATATTAAATGGGTTGGTGGTAAGAAACTCTTTCAAGTTACTCCTGATTACATGTATGCTTGACTACCCTCTGCGGATTGGTGCAATTAATTGAACCTCCTATGAGGTCTTCATGATTCTAGGAATGTTTGGGCTAAGAGACAAGAATTTGGTCTAATTATCTACCTAAAAAGTTATGTCCAGATGGGGACTCCTATTCTTTATGCTAAGTGTCAGAGAAGTCAAGTAAATGTTAGAGGTATTGTCTTTGAGACAAACTCTATTCAAACAATTTGATGCACCTTAGGCATATAGCTTGTGCCAGCCCTTGCAAAGAAATGGTTATTTAAAAATTTTGAGCCAATGATACTATTGTAGGCTTAGAAAGTATATGTTGGTTTTCTTAGATCATATCTGTACAGAATATTCCTTTGCTTCATCTATTTTTAGTTGCAGAATGTAGCTAGGAGTAGAGAAAAATGACATCACTAACAAACAAAATAATCTCAATATATTTTTCTCTACATGGATGGTTCCTCAAATGTGATGATCCCTCTCAATATTTGCTATAATTTTTCTTATCGTTTTGGTTTTGAGTTATTGTGATTGAATATTCATTAAAAACATATATTAAAATGCAAGTGCAATTCTGTTTGACAACAAAAATGAACAGCATATATCTTCACAATAAAATACTATTATAAAGAACATTAAGCAAATATGAAGCTTCTAAACATAACGGAGGTTACAGATCTACTGTAACAATTCTCCCTTTATATGAAGTTGTATATAGATATAAACATTATAAGAAATTAAATATATTATTCAATTACTATGAAAACAAACATTTCACTTAACAAAAACTAATATATCAAGTACCTCCATTTGAAGAAAAATTATCACTTGTTGCTCGAACATCATGGATACTTAATTGATGAGTAAGTCTTGGCAATAAAGATGCCTATTTTTTGAATCTCTCACGTTTCCTTTTTGCATTCTGATCTTCTTGGAGAAGTTCTTCAATCTTTGCTATACTCTGAGAGTTGTTTGAAGTAGAATTGAAAAATAATATATGAGGAACATAGAAAACAAATATAACTAGTACCATGGCCATATTAGCCACATGTAATTAACCTTCACCTGACAGAGCTATAAAGTTGAATCAGCATTTCCTCTTGGGCTTTCTCAACTTGGCAGAGCACCACAACCTGTCAATCATTGAAGGACAAGTTAATACTCATGAGAACCATACAGAAGAATGCCTATTTCTGTAGTGCTTTAATGCAAGGATGTTCTAAGGTTCTTACTTTGGGTACATTTGCAGCAAGACTATTCAGAACAGCTTCCACATAACCACATACTTCCTGAGACATCAACCTCAACTCCTCCTCTGGATCAACTAGTCACCTGGCCATTGTATCCTAATTACAAAGAACATGAATAAACTAAACATTAGCTTTGCCTTAGTATTTAATTTGTTTCTTGTTAGATAAATTAAGACGCATCATGATCAATCAACCTTACAGAAGGAAAAAACCATTCCTAGCATTTTCATTAAATAATTAATAGAAAACCAGCACAAATGTTTTTTACCACATTACATAAGTTTGTTTTAAGAATGCAGACTGTAAAGCGTAGAGCTACTACAATTTTATTGTAAAGAAACTATGAGAAATAAATTGGCACATTGTTGAAAAGTCATCTGAGCTCCATATGAATGGATATTCCTAATAGTACATGAGTTTGTGTCTCATCTCACATTCAAACTCAGTGACCTTCATTACCTAAGTTGAATTCCTTCTAAAAGGTAGCAACTAAGAGATAAAAAGATTTGTATGGTTGATAATTGACAATAGTTCCATAGGGCAGACTAAAGGGGAATCTGTTTGTCCATCTCACATTCAAACTAAGGTTTTGTATATCATCTCCACAGTTTTTGTTTATCACTTTGGCTAAGATATATTATAATATTAATGAAGTTGCACAGACCATAGTCAAGGTACCTGGTCCATTAATAAATTTATCAAATTAACTAAAACATTTACAAGGTAGTTATCTTGAACTAAGATACATGGCATGTACATAGGCAGAGATTTTTAATTTTTTACATTAAGCTTCTTAACTATAAAGGTCAAAACTCTACATGGGCATCCTATACTGTATTTCAATATAGTTATGCTTATATTGAGCTATCTTATTATTTTAGTTAGATACCTAAGTTACTTGCGGCAAAAAAATGTCTTCCAGTTGATGTCAAAAGCATTGACAAAATATGCAAGCTCATCATCCTTTATCTACAAGAGTCATTCGATGAAAATGTCTCAAGCTACCAACTAGTAGCTTGTATAATATTTTTGCACTTCGATTCTCATTCAACCACCTCAAGCTACAAGAGCCTCTTCTCATATAAAAAGAATGTTGCCTTTAAAAAATTAAGTTATGCCTCTTAGAGCTTGATTCTATTCCAGGATATGGCAGCCTCATGATCACATACCTGTATGCCATAGAGATGTGTTAAAGAGACATCATACTAAGACAACTTTGTAGTCTACTACTCAAACCACAATAAGGTCTCACAAACAAAAGATTAGACTTTACTATTAGAGACTAAAATTTTATAGTAAAAAATCTGACAATTATACTTACAATTTAATAATAGGATGAGCCACGACCACCTAAGTATCCACCACCCATGCCACAACTTGAATACAAAGATGAGTAAGAACCTCCACCAATCTAAATACAACAGGAACTAGTTGATATTGTTACAAAATTAAACAAATCAAAAAAGAAAGATATCAAGTTACATACATTAGCACTGCTAGATGAAAAATAGTCAAACACATCACAACCTTTTTTTTTCACGCTGAGAAGATGCAGCATAGGAGATGACAAAATAAAGGAATTAAGTCAGTATTTATCTTCATCAAGCAATAGGCATATACATGATAGTTTCTAAACTGTAAATTGTGTTGTCTTTAATCAGAGGTTGATGTGGATTTTTTTTATGGATGCATAAAACTCATTATAACTACCAACAAGAGGAAAGGAGGAGCTCAAGTATTTCATATATAGGCTTTCATCAGCATCAAACACTTTATGTTGTATGGGTAAACCATTCAAAGGGACAGTCAGCATGACATCTTCAAACTAGTCATCATATAAATTGTAAAGCAATAACCATCACAAGATTATCCATGATCAAATGGTGAAGGATCCTCAGCGTGACATCTAGTATTGAGCAATCATTCCTAGATGAAGGAAAGTACTCATATTAGAGAATCACAACTATGGATAAATCGTCATTTAGAACTATTTTCACTAGTAGCTAAGATATCAATCTGCATCATACATGGAAGAAGTTGAAGAGCAGTCAATACACATCAACATCATGAGAAGAAGTGATTTGGTTAATGAACTAATTACTAAATCAATATGGAGTGATACATAATAGCAAATGAGAAATCCATAATGGGTATTCCGGTTCCCAAGTGTTGATAAGTATGATAGCTACTATGAAGACCAAAAACCAAGTGATAATTGATCAATGATCATATGTATATCCAATGATGGTCCATGATTACTATGTAACAGGATGATACACAAATCAGGAGAAGTTGTATCAATAAATATAAATAATCAAGAGGACATCAATCAACATATGACTGAGCAATAATAAGCATGCAACACTCATAACTGATACCAATATGGAGGAACAATAATTATGTTATGATAATTATTAAGTGAAAAAATGACAAACTTTGAGATCTATTGAACCAATGAACCATATTATTATACTAGCTCATAGGAATTTCTAAGGCAATGCTCACTCTTCTCTTTTCTCCATGACTGATTCCTCTCAGGTGCCAGATTCCTATGGGAGTGTTGGCACGTTCCTAAAGACCCATATAATATCAACCAATCAGCAAGCCCTTTGTAATGAAACACATGGGCCTTATATGACCAAATCAAGCTTAAACTAGATATAATGATGCCTATAATCAGGCCTACGATGAAACATAAAGCTCAAAACTCGAGATTGGAGCCTAAAAATTATTTAAACAGCCTCTGGGTCTAATGAATGGACCTGATCTAATTAGACAAGTCCATAATTCAATGTAGAATGGGCTTGATTAGGCCCCAATAGCTAACATACAAGCCTAATTAGGCCTAGATCCAAGTGGCTAGGGCTTTAGCATATAGGGTGTGAATTTGTGAACATATACCAAGCTAAGTTTGAGACAGATCTAACCTCAAAAGGGTAACATGTGGGCCTCGGCCCAAAACATGAAACATATAGGCCTTAGCCACATGAAATAAGACCCAAATTTGGGCACAAAACTCGTAAACAAGGACCTAAACTAGATCCAATCCAAACATGTTGCCTCAAATCTACAAGGCGGATCCTAATCGGCAAGGTGATGGAAAACTAAAAGTTTACCAAAAAAAAGAACATTTTTAAATAGAAGAGAGACAAGGGATGGAAAACTAAAAGTTTACCAAATTATGGTTCACTAACGTTTACAGCCATTGTCTTTCACCATTACTATGTCTCTGTTGTATAGAGTTGTGAGAAAAACCAATTGAGTCATTGTCTTTACCTTCGAAATTCCCCTCACCTATGGACTTACTTGGAGTAATGTGCACATTTTTCAGGCTGGAAATCCTACTTCCAATGCAAGAGGACTTCTCTGAAGGTAAGTTTAGCATTTTGGACATGGGCATTAGAGCTGAGATACTATGTTCCCAGCTTGACTTTTGACTGTATGAAATGATTCCTAAGACAATTTGGCTCAGAATCAGAGAGAAAATTGGGACTTGAATTAGAGTTGATAGTCTTGTTTCTGGCATGGGCATCCTTGAACCTGAGGAGGAGCATCTTGGCAATCTCTTTGCCCCTCAAAAGGTAGGCTGCTTCATCCTTTGCAGTGTCAAAGGTGCCCAACAAACTGATCTTTTGAATGTTGTCTTCTATCTCTGCAACCCATCTCCTTGATGGCCTTTGTCTAATAGTAAGACCATTAGTTCTGATAGAAGAACCATTTCCTATAAGCAATATGTGTTGACACCAATAATATCAAATCTGATTCTCATCACACTGAATATACATGGTTTAATCTTCAAAACATTTGCAGAGTTCAAGGATTGCTTCTTCTGTCAGTTTAATGTTTCCTTGTTTAGCTTCTTCTTAATCAGAATATCAGCAATCTGTTGAAGTCAGTTTCGCAGTGAGATATTAGATGATACACATTTTATTATCCTTGTCTTTTTGGCCCACTACCAAGAAATCTCTCTTCCAATTGTGGTAAAACTTCGTACATCCCGGGCAGGCTTGACAAAGCAAGGTTTCATAGACCAAAAAGCATGTAGAAGCCCAAAAACAATTCCATAAAGGAAAAAGCATTCCAGCCTAGCATGTATAGAAGATATAAAATATTAATTGTGAGCTATATTATTTCTTGAATTTCTAGAGGCCTGTATGATTTACTCTATGTTCTTCAGATTCGTATATTTGCACTCATTTTTCTCATCAAAGTCATTCTTTGAATATCGTGAATAACCTTCTTTTCTTTGCACTTAGTTAGAGCAGCATCTTATTGTTCGATTAATTGTCAACATTTTCTTTTGAAATTTGTGAGATGGCTTAACTCTTTAAGTTCGCTCACCAAGTCTGCTCGCCATGTCGGCTCGCCGAGTCAGCTCACCAAGTCACCCCTCTAAGTCGCTTGAAGCAAAGAAAAATTTGGTGTATTGTGAAAGTCTAAATAATGCTATCATTTTATATTTATAAAAATACTTACTTGGAAACATAACGAAGTGTTCTCCCCTTAGATTACTTCCCATTTAACAAACCAAGGAAAATGCAATACATATATTTATCAACAAAGAAATAACATCAACGAGAGTAACCATGCCATCTACAACAACTACAAGATGATAGATGTCCTGCCATTCTCATGGCCCAAGGGGCCATATGACTTGAACACTCATTATGTGCCCTTGAGTTTAATTGAGGAGGATAGTCTCAACTCTCCCAGCATCCTATCAAGCTTTTCCACCGAATTCCTAATATGGTCAGCTATTAGAAGTATGCAGTGAAATGGATACAAGTGAATTTAGGGTGTTCTGTTTTCAATATCATTTGTATAATGATCATAAATCCTTGATACAATTTTCTCTAAATTGAATTGCAATTACGTATTTTATATATAGAATACTATTTATAAATAACTTGTGTTGTGGGACTTGTTATTTTTGGGAAAAATCCAATATATCCCATAAAGAGATCATTATTCTGCTTGTGCAGGAGCCCCATCATTCTGAAGAATCATACCATTTTTGGTAGGCACCTAAAAGGAAATTTCCATAAGGAGTTGATGCCTTCCATTGGTTAAGATAAAAACTTAAAATAGATCTTTGAGGAGTGACTACAGAAGATACTTGAGCAACCGTAACACAATTATTGTTGTTTTCTGGAAAGCCTTAAAGCATCTACAAATGTAGCAAACTAAGGCAAGAAATCACATTTTAATATGCAATAACAAACAATTCATGCAATAACAAACAATTCATGCACTCTCTCAGGTTACCATACTCAAGGCCCTAGAGCCACTAGGCTCTAAAATGACAAATAAAACTTCAAACTAAGAACATGCAGCATGAAATTAATTACTAACTAATGTCATTATGCCAACATCACTGCTACACTGCATCCTGGAATAGTTTAACAATATACACTACTTCCAAATGGCATTTAAAGTATGCGAGCTAGAAAGCAAATCTAGGTAACAAAAATGAGGGTCAATCTCAAGGTCAATGTTTTACCCTGCCATTTGGCAGAGTCAGTCAAATATATTCAACCTGCCCTTGAAAAACATGAGATTTTTTGAACATCCTTAAGATTAATTTTATTTTTTTCCTTACCTGTAACTCGTGGTATGCAGAATAATATTGTGGATATCTTCCATTTGACCCCCCAAAAGCTTCCTGCCATGTATCTAGTAGGACCAAGATCTTTTCTCTAACATTTAAATCAGGCTACAAAATAAAATACAAATAAAACCCACATAAAGGACTGCTGAAAATATGCACTAAGAGCACAAACCAAAAATTGTTTAAGCTACAACCCAGAAAAACATGTGCAAGTTACACAAAAGCTTTTTTTACAGACCTTTTTCTTTACTATCTTGACCATTTCATGTAGCACATCTCTCTCAGAAACTTGCAAGTGAACAGTATCACCACAATTTTTTGTAAGTGTCTCTAATAGCTACAAAAATAACCAGGCAAATATTAAATCAAAGTTATCCATCAAAGTCAATCATAAATGAATTCTTACTATAGTAAATTTTTTGCACTCAGAATTCAACCAAATATCTCAGTAATGATAACTTAAAATAAATCAAAATGTATATAGAAATTTATAATATTATTCAATACTAACCGTCAAAGAAAGAATTTGGATCTTAGGATTCTTATTGGCAATGTGTTTCTTAATTATTTTGATTACTTCCTTTGCTTGTCTGTTCCAACACAATCATATTGACCAATATAGACCCTTCATTACTATCGCCATATCCAAATGTCCATTTATAAGAAAGAACTTAGAAGACAGAGCTGTTAACCTAGTTTATAAAAACCATACCAACATCTCTTATGCGAACTCTATTCATATAACAAAGATGGGATTACATTCTCCAAACATGGACTACCATTAATGCATAATACAGAGCAACTACCAATCAAATAATGTCAAATTGGATTTACAAAAGAGGATAGCAGTGTATCAATATTTGCAAAGCATAATCAAGAAATCTAAACCTAAGGTGGATTAAAGCAATTTAGCATGATTCTATGCCTTGTAACTCAGAGATGAAGGTATTTCCAAATATTTTGTATGACTTCTCATTTTAGACAAAAGATTATACAGACACATCTTATAAATATAGCCAAGATAGAATATATGACAAAAGGAGTAAGATTTCTTTGTGCCATTCAAGGTTCTTGGATAGGCAGCATTAATAAAATGAAATGCTTTCATTTCCTTAAAAATTCTTCAAATCCATGTTTGATTGTGACTACCATACATGTTGATCTGAGCATGCCTGGCTCCCAGTTACTGCTATGATATAGTTTAAGATTAATGTTGTAACTGATAAGTGGTGATGTAGATGAGCAAATTTGGATAACAGTTTCTATATGTTAGGTGTCAAGAAGCTTCACTTTACAATTTAAAAAATGGTTCTACCATACATGCTATTTTATTTTGTGTCATCTTGGAAAACATTGGATCATTCATGTAAAAAAACCTAACAAGCTCTCTTGTGTGTTTATACTTAAGTTCTAACGTTTCTTTTCCAGCCTACACTAGAAGACTATTCTGAAAAGTAATTCAACATTATAACATAATTATGAGCTGCGGAAGCATCAACTGTACCAAATCCTTACATAGCTAAAAACTATATAACCCATTACTGAAAAGTGATCAATATTACTCAAAAGATGCATTTGTTAAAACCATTGATTGATCAAAAGATGCACATCTTGTTTCCAGCTCGTGTTGTTTCCATTTCTTAATCTATTAATTCTCTAAGCTTGATTGTTCTAACACCGTGCATAATGCTTTTATTGTTCCTTCCTAAATAGGCTCTGAAAGGTATCAGAGAGAAGATGCATATTGTAACTAAGTTTGGATTGACTTGGAGTAATGGAGAATTTGGTGTGAAGGGAGATCCTGCATATGTCAGGGCTGCCTGTGAAGCAAGCCTCAAGAGGCTTGATATAGACTACATTGATCTTTATTACCAGCACAGGGTGGATATTACTGTACCCATAGAAGCTACTATAAGTCTTCGGATTCCAAACCCTTAACCTTGCACCAAAATACTATTTTGTCATGGCGTTGTAAGTTTTAAGATTCAAAATCTGTACTACTGTGACAGGTTTTTTATTTTAATCTTATTTATAAAATTTTGGGCAATGGTTTTTCTCCAAAAACTACATAGTTGAATCTTGAATTTGATTTGATGTGAGAAATATATTTTACATATCAATTCTTGAGATTGATAAGTATGAAATATTTTCTACAGCAAGTCAAATTGTGATTTTACTACAAGGATTCAACTATGTGGTTTTCTAGTGAAACGCATTGACACAAGTTATTTTAAGAGTGGTTCACAAGAAATAATTTTTCATAAGAATGAATGGAACACGTAGTACTCATTACATTTAGATGATGCTCATAAGGTGAAGCATTAAGCCTTTCCAGAAGGTCACTAAGTGCAATACTACTCCAACTTATTGTCATGAGAGATGAGTTCTTATGAAGCTAATGTAACATGAGTCAATGAATTTGTCTCAGAAACATAAAAATCAAAATTTCAAACCTCTAATTTCACTAGAAAATATGTGTCTAATAATCAAGGTTGTATGGCTTTGGAGGGCAAGATTGTATCCCTCTAGCTCTTTACTGACACCTAGCAAAACATAAGAAATTTGATAACAAGCAAATCAGTTTTCCTTTTATACAGATGGGTGAATTGAAGAAGTTGGTAGAAGAGGGAAATATAAAATATGTGGGTCTATTTGAAGCCTCTACTTCAACAATCCATAGGGCCCATGCAGTGCATCCAATCACTGTTGTGCAACTTGAATGGTCTCTCTGGAGTAGGGATTCTGAGGCCCAAATTATTCCCACCTCTAGGTAAACGTTGTGACAATATAATACCTCAATAGTCAGTGATTCAATGTTTACTTTATAGATTGCAGAGAACTAAGAATAAATATTTTTGAATTGGGTTCACAGTATATACCACAAGTTGAAGTTTTTAATAAGATTTTTTTTGAACTTTGTTCCATTTGAACTTAGATAAGGAATACAAGCTTACTTATATTTATTTTATTTCATTTTATTCCATTCATAGGGAGTTGGGGATTGGGATTATTCCGTACAATCCTTTAGGCATGGGTTTCTTCAGCACAGGAGGAAAACTTCTTCAAAGTGTGACAGATAATGACTTCGTAAGGTAAAGGATAGGATTTTTTTTTCCATTTAATAATTGTACCATTTTAAAGATGATCTGATGTTGAGTTCAAACATTGAGACTGAACAAAAAAGTAAAATCTAAACAAAAATCTACATGACAAGACTGACAATAAAGGTGAAAATTAATTTGATTTGATTTTGTCATTGTTGATTTTTTCATATCATAATAATTGATCTGTTAAACAGGGGAATCCGAGGTTTTAAGGTGAGAATCTTGAGCGGAACCAAGATCTATTACTAAAGCTAAGTAAGATCAGTTTAAGAAAAGGGTGCAGCCCAAGCCAGGTTGCTCTTGCATGGGTTCAAGACTAGGGAAATGATGTTGTGCCCATTCCTGGAACCACCAAGATGAAGAACCTCGATGATAATATCTTCTCTCTCGGTAAAATTGACAGCAGATGACATGAATGAAATCAAAGCCATCTTTCCTGTAGATGTTGCAGCTGGAGATCGACACAGAGCTGTTGATTTGCAATTGACCTGAATAAATTTAGAAACACTCCCATACAACACTCTCTATTGAATTAAAGCACATAAATGTTTGTGTTCCAGAGCATTACATTTGCAATTGAGCTAGATGAATAAAGGGCTCTGAAGAGTTAGCAGTGTTAAAAAAAAAAGAATCTAAATAAATGGATTTTTTAGCCTTGTACTATATCAGTTATAAATGCTTATTATTGAAAATGTAGTATTTTTAAAGTCTATTAATAGAGTATTTTCAGAGCCTATTAATAGAGAGCTTTTGGTAAATGACTCTATAAAGAGTTTTATAAACCCGGTGGAAATATATTTCGTTAATAGTAATGATACTGGCATTTTAACATTTATGCATGACAATATTTATGGACTAATGATAAACCCAAACCCTTCCACATGGATCTTAAGTAGGAGTTAGTAATAAAGATCCAATAAATGAGTCGTAATGTCTCCAAGGTTCTGTCAGAGACTTCGATATTCAACCATTGTTACTCCACGTAACTTGTGGGCTTGAACATCAGGATAACAATATGCCATTTATTATCAGTGCATGCCAAGGATACATTAGAGGGTTTCACCCCATATGTCAACAAATTCACGTTTCAAAGTAGATAATCTAGAATGTCCATCCGGTGCCAATTACATGTTTTATTATCAAGACAAAGCACAAGAACTCGTAGCTACAAATAAATCCAAATTCCCTTGAATTTCCTTGAAACAATATGAAACACACTCAGAGAAGTGCTATAACATTGAATAAGACCCATATTACATTACAAAAACCATATAAAAATCTCAAAGTCTTTCTCATACAAATTTCAAACTCGTTTATGATCATATTAATTTAAACAAAAATAAGTATATAATGGTAAGAAGTTGCATGCAAAAATTATTTATAATATTGCATTCAAATTCATTGATATGCACAGAAGTAGTGCCATGTAGAGTGCAGGAAGGGTCTACGTTGTATGGGTATGTCTATCTTGATACAGAGGTGTGACACCTGAGAAAGAAATGGTAGCCCTCGTTCACTATGTTGTGTACACAGATGTCACTTTTCTTGATACTTTAGAGTCTTAGACACTAATAAAATTATTGTAGGGAAAGTCAGTCAACTTACTAAATCTATTATGACACCTCCATTCTAAACGGCATTATCATATTAGACTTTGTGATCCAACGTATTGAAGAAATTACCTTAATATTGAAGAATTAATACAAGTGATGTTGTAGGTGTAGTGGGATTGCTTCCAAATTCTGACTCTTCCACAATACCACTCTAAATATATAGTCCATGTCTAATTCCTTTGTGCTCATTCCATTAGGAAGACTCCAGTCGAAGGAGTGAACAAGCGAAGCCAAAATTAAATGAAGCATCTTATCAGCCAAAGGAAGCCCTAGGCATATTCTTCTCCCTACTCCAAATGGTATAAGCTCAAAATCTTGTCCCTTAAAGTCCACAGTAGCTCCCTCTCCCTCTGAAAACCTCTCTCGCATAAATTTGGAAGGCTCCTTCCAACACAACAGGATCCCTCGCAATCGCAAACCCCCTATTTCACAAGATCTTGATGCTTTATGAGGGATCAAAAGAGGACCAGGAGGATATAGTCGAAGTACTTCTTTCACCATTGCATGAAGGTAAGGTAGATGATCAATATCAGATTCCTCCACTCTTCTACTATGACCTACAACCTCCTCTAACTCCCCTTGGACTTTTTCCATTTTATCTAGATTATGAATGAGTTTTACCATTGCCCATTCTATTGTTGCACTAGTGATGTCAAAACCAGCAATTAACAGATCCTGCATTATCAAAACACCCCATCCTCATTAACCAACGCCGCCACTCTCATCTTCAGGCCTAACTTGGCCTCCTCATTAGCAGACGACAACATTGATTGCAAGGATTTCATTAACACCGCCACTGTCACACCTGTCTCCACGCACCCCCTATACATAGATGCCCCTTTCTCAAAAACCTTCGCCTTTGCCTCCTCTAGCCTGTGAAACCCTTCCACCATTTTCGTCCTCAGCAACAATGAGTTTTTTCCACTTTTTAAAAAAATTTAACATATGAAGCCCGTGTTGGTCGAAAATTCGACCAACACGGGCATGGATTTTTTTAAAAAGATATTTTTCCTTGCATATTTTGACCAATCTAAAACATTTTAATAGATGGTCAAAAATTTTGGTCGAAAATTGGCGTCAAATGTACTAGTGTAAATGATCTCATCATATATCAACTGAATCCCTATCATAATCTCTGATAGTGTCAAAACAACACCACTAAACCATCAACATAAAACTAGTCTACATAGTCTGATAATAATAGAAACAATAAGTCTAGAAAAGATGTGAACAAGGGTAGGCACTACACCACTCGCTTCTTGAAGTTGTAGAACCATGCCTACATAGCCTTCCTTCTAGGCAATTTTCTTAACCTCGTCTACGAGCACTTGGTTGAACTCAAACCCCTAGAATTTTTCCAACATCATGAATTTTTCTTTAATTTTTTATCAAAACAAAAAAATCCATCAATAAATATTTTGATATGATATTTCATTTACTAATACTCACAACTCATGCGGCAAAGTTAAAAATAACCACCAAACTTGAGCTTGTGTTTCCCTTACTTTTCTAATCTTTCTTTTGTTTCTTTTGATGTGTTAGTCAATCTATGAAAAAATTGAAATATGTTGGATTATATAGATATAAATATTAATTAGTAAATAATTACATTCTTTATAATATCACATACCTTTAGCTATCATTTGGTGATGTTTATCATCTTCTCTTTAGTTTTTTCTCCTTCATGTCCAAATTTAGGTTCTTCCACTCATCAAATGTAATCTAGGGGGGTGCTTACACTTCAAGTTATTCATCAAATTGGAACTATATTGGTCCCTCAAATGGTTAAGATACAACCCAGCTCTCTCAAGGAGCTTGGCTTCATCAAATGCATGATCCCCAAAAATGTTTTTTATATGATCTATGAGAATGTGTTTTTTGTTTGAACATTGATGGTTCCACCTTTCAAGAAAAAACAAACTTTTTAGCTTTAGAAATGAAGCGAAGTTATAGGTTTCTTCATATGTACTACAATTATCTTATGTTAACTAAACATTACATGATACATATACTCCAATGTGACAATGGTCGCTACAATGTTTCTTTTTGTTTTTGATGTCAACTCTTATAATCTTTAGGCCCTTAAAATTTTTGCAAGTTAGACCACAATTTGTCAAGTGTTAACATTTTCCATCACCTCTTCATTTGAAGTTACATCACAATATAGAAATTTTCTTCCTATTTTATTGTTTACTTATATTATTTGACATGACTTGATGGGCCACAAGAAGAAGAAAAAATTGAACTATCAAAATTTTGGTCTATAACCATCTCAAACTAAGAAAAATGATGTTGGATGTACACTAATCATCTTAGACCTAGTTATATATGGAAATTGAAATATTAGTTATGAAGTGATGTTTCAGTATACAAAATTTTGACCATTGCATCAAGGAGTGTAATTGTGTTTTATTGAGTTTTAAAGGTTTTTGTATTTGAGAAGAGGAGTTATATCGATTAGGGTATGTTCCAAGACAAAGAAGACCAGCATTTGGTCAAGAAAATTTGGTAGAATAAGAGTATATTTGTAGAAAACTAATTCTTCCCTCGATATCATTGTATCTTTCTTTTAATATCTATTTTTAAACCAAGTAAACTACGAACATGAAGAATCATGAACTCGTGAACATAGATCAACAATGAAAGCACATATATCAATGAACACCATTAAAAAATAGGATAGCATTGCATATTAATCCACATGAGAATCATGAAGTACTATAGAAAATTTGCATTAGAGAGGTCACATTGGCCAATGAGCCACAATTTCTACAAGAACTTAAAAAAGATATTGATATGGAAATAAGCACAATGCTTTCAGAAAGAGGAGGATAATTGATGCAAGAGGAAAAAATATTGATATTGACAGTGTACACCATTAGTTCAATCTTAGTTTCCAATAGTTATATCAATAATAAAGATACTAAACTCATAATTTGTTGATAAGATATACAAAAGGTCACACTTTAACATTGAAGATAAGAGTTTTCTCACATGGGAATTACATCTTCTAAATAGAAGGCCAAGACTTATTTGTACTAAAAAGATATTCAAAAACCTTATGATACAATGTATATGGCACTTTGGCAAGGGCCCTTCCAATGAAACAATTTTCTCAAAACTTTTTGATGAGATACATGTTATGAGATCTTCATCAATGAGATGGGACGTGAATCTGGGAGGTAGTTGTGCATCACCCTTATCATAATTGTATCCAAAGTTAACTAAATCCATTATTTAGATTAAAAAATTAGGTCACAGAGGAATAGAAAGGAGTTTGTGAGGTTGTAGCTAAGATTGATAAAGGATTATTTAGATGTCCTACTACATGACCACATGATGGGCATGAATAGGCCTACACCTAGTCATTATTACAATCATTGCATAGTATGGTATAGTTAGTTGTTTAACTACTACCGCTACTACTAAATAACCTAACCTCTTGTTGGTCACTAATTTGGTTGTATGTGAGCCACTTGTACCACATTGTGTATACAAAACCCTTCCTTTTCCTTTTCCCTTTCTTCCTTCTCCACTAAAAAAGATCACTATAAAGGCATAGATCACAAGGGCACAAAAAGAGAAAAAATATATATTAACTCTTGAATCCTAATTCATTGAATGAATGGAAAAACTAGGTGGGGGCATAAGTTATAATACAATCAATCAAAATTTAATGACTTTTAGTTTCCCTTCAAATCCCCTAACTCAACAAAACCTTCCATTGTATAGCTCCCTAGTTTATTTTTATCATTTATTTATGTGTATATAAAGAAGAGAGAGAAAAGATCTTGCAATCAAAATACCACATCAAATCCATGTACAACAAGGAATAGCATTGTTTAATGTGTATTCATTCATGATTGTTTATATTCTTACCCACCATCAAAAAATCCCATCTATTTCTCATCAAATCCCACCTAAATTTATCAATCAATGATGTGGTAAGAATTAATTTGATTAATATTCATTCCAACGTTATAGGCTCAAATGATGTGCCTCTTCCATTTATGTATGTATTGTGAATAGTTAGCTTAAGTGGATATTTTGGTGATGTAGATGAACAATTATCTTTACACAAATTATTAGATGATGGAAATTAGTTCATATTATAAGGAAGAGGGACCAAGATGAAAATTTGATGCTATATTCTTTAGAAGTCACCTTAGGAAGGTGTCAATTTAATCTATTAGGTGAGTTGTGAATGGATAATGTTTAAATAGTAATAAGATGCATGTTACAGGGGAATTTGATTAGTAATATGAGAGATGTGGGCTTTAAATGTAAACTATATATGTTGATATTCCATATATTAAAATATGTGAATTATGTGTTAATGTTGAGATTGATGTTAGTTAGATAACAACAATTATTGGTTTCTTCTATGTGATCTAAAGTTGAACTATGGTAGGAATGGAACTTACACATGAATTTGGCTTTGGAAGTGAAACTCATTTTGATGGACTAGCATTTGATATTTTTCAAGTACCTTGTAGGATAATCAGGTTACAAATATTGCTTTGAAAGTAAAATATTATTGATGGGAGGTTCTAGCCCAACCCATTATAGCACAATGGATACTTTTGCAGAATGATATTCTTATGATACAAGATTTTGATACATTTTAGACTAATTAGGTAGAGATATTTTATATTGGTTGATATTGTGTGGTGATTTTCCTTATTATGGTTTAGCAACTATGTTGATAAGGATTATGACCTATTATGTATGCTTTAATGTATATATGTTTAGATGTTTAAATTGATGATTTTAGTTGAATCATGGTTAGATTTAGAATGTCATAAGACTTATGTTTTAAAGTCAATTTTGATATTGATAAATATTTCATGATGTTTGAATTCTACAAGTGCTTGATATAAGAATTGGACTATGAACATTTCTTTGAAAATAGAAGATTATTTAATTATCGATTATATATGCCAATGTTGACTTTATATTATGTTGTATTATTTTCTATGGATGTATATATGTCTGTATGTATGTGTGTGTGTGTGTGTGTGTGTGTGTGTGGGTATATATATGTTTGTGTGTATGTGTGTGTGTGTGTGTATATATATATGTATGTGGGTATATATGTGTGTGTGTGTGTGTGTGTGTGTATACATATACATACACACACACATATATATATATATGTATGTATGTATGTATGAATGAATGAATATATATGTATATGTATATGTTTCATAACAAATTTATCCATCACTTTATCAAAAGAAGGCACTTCAAAAGGAAAGGGTACTTTGAATTTAGGTGGGTGTGTGTGTGTGTGTGTGTGTGTGTGTGTACTATTGATACTCAGATTTAGTATGTAGGAAATAAATGATAGAATTAAATCAAAGAATGAATGTTAAACCTATGTGAAAACTATGACTAAGATTTGATCTAAAGAAGAGATTAAGACCTCAATGTGATGTATTTTATTTGTAAACATAATTTGGATGATTATTATTAGATTAATTGCATTATGTAAATTAGACATGTCACTTGTATTGTGAAATGTATTTTGTAGTGTCACTTAACACTTATATTGTTAATATGGCAGTGACATGTCCATGTAGGGCTTGGCAAGAGATACCTAACATAGGGTTAGACCTATTAAGCTATCTAGGGTAATCCTTATTGATTAACATCTTTATATGAGGTCCCATCAAGATGAACTTGTATGTGAACTTTAAGTGGACTTTTGAGGGGTTAAAAGTGAAAGTGATCTTAAGGTGTCATTTGAGTCAATATTAAGTAGCCTAATGGGTGTAATATGAGTTAGAGTTAATTTAAGGCCATTAGGATGTCAGTGTCACATTTATGACCCTCAAAAAGGATCACTTTTCAAAAGTGACAAAAATGGATATCATATTCATTTTTCCTTGCCTCACTCTTGGCCAACCTCCTATATATGAGAGGGTACAAGAGTGGAAGACAATGTACTTGTTTTCACTTCCCATTAATGGTTAGAGGTTCGATAGTAGGTTTTGAGAGGACTTTTTAGTGGAGAAGAAAGATGGTATCTACATTACTCAATCTAAATATATTAAGGAGACACTAAAGAAATTTGGAATAGAAGACTCAAGACTAGTTGGAACTCCTATGTCTGATAGACATAAGCTTTCCAAAAATGATGATTCCAAGGAGGTAGATCAAACCACATATAGATCAATGATTAGAAAATTGTAGTATGTAGTGCATACAAGGCTTGATATTACATTAGTAGTCAATATGGTGACAAGATTCTTAGCAAATCCCAAAGAAAATCACATGATGGCAATCAAAAGAATCATAAGATATCTAAAAGGTGTTGGAGACTATGGTTTATGGTTCAAAATAGGAGGCAATTGGGATTTAAAAGTATTCATGGATGTTGATTGGGTAGGAAGTATTGATGATAGAAAGAGCACCAGTGGTGAAGCATTCTTTCTTGATAAAAGACTAGTGTCTTGGACAAGCAAGAAACATAATTGTATTTGTTAGTCCACAACAGAGATAGAATATGTGGCAGTAGCAGTTAATTATTCTAAAGTTATTTGGTTCAAAAAATTATTGGTGGTATGAGGATAGAGATCAAGGATCTAGTGGTTATATATTATGATAACACCAGTGCAATTAATATATCAAAAAATCCAGTGATGCATACCAAAAAAAATATATTTCTATAAAATGTCATGTTAAAAAATTGTTAGCATGACATCCCTTAGGAGATTGTACAATTTTTTATGTTTTTTGAGCATTTCAAACATTGCCTAGTTCAAAAGACAGTGTTTATCAAGTTCACTTGGGCAACAAAGGAAAGTTTGTTCAAGTTAAGTGATAACCAAGCTCACTTGGTTAACAAAGGAAATATTGGATGGAACTAGTGTTAACCAAGATTACTCAATTACCAAAGGAACTTTTTGAATATGCAGTGTTAATTGAGTTCACTTGGTTAACATAGAAAAATCACTTTGAGTTAGTATCTACTTTGCAGGGTCAGCTAACGAAGGATTTTCTTGTTTTGGCATATTAGGTTCAATTGAATTGTCTATTGGTTCTAGCCAACTGAGAAGATGAATATTAATTATTCTAAGTTATATTCAAGTTGACTTGACAATATATAAGATATAAATACAAGTTCAAGTTGAGGATTGAATGTGTGGAACATAATTGAAGATTTGATGATGCTAAAAGAAAGTGAATTAGAAGGATAAGCAAAATATCCTTGTTAAGATGCAAAGATATATTTAATCAAGAAGTATCAAGTATACAAGCCAAAATTGAGATCTATAATTAACAATTTAGTTGCATCAAAAATTAGGTCATCTCATTGTTACTCTCTATCCATTGTAGTAGTGATCGAAATCGCTTAATAGAGTTGGCTTAATAGCTATTTGTAATTCCTCTAACAAGGTGACATTTCTATTGAATTGTCTAAAGACCTCTAACAAGGCCACTCTTATCAGGGTAATTAAATCTTCTAACAGGGTCACACATAATAGTGTGTTTTGTAACCTTTAACAGGGTTGGCTCCTAACAAGGTTCACTTCATAAGAGTGAAAATCAGTAACTAGTTGCAATTGGTAGTTTTTCCCAAATTGGGTTCCATGTTAAATTTTGGTGTCAATTGGGTTCATGTTATTTCTCTTATGTGTTTTCAACCAAATTAAAGTAATATTAACCAAAGATTATATCTTAAAATTTTCATGTTAAGCATTTGTCGAGCTATTTCAATGTTTACCGAGTTACAACATTTTTCTTGTGTGTTTACCAAGTTACAATAGAGTTGAGTTTTTTACTAACATCTAAGGGATCTAGGATTTATTTTTTTGGTAACCAATTCACCCCTCCCCTCTTAGTTACTTCTCTTATATTTCCAATAGTTCACCCACACTCTAATTTTAGAGACGTACTAGAGATTTGGAGGCACCTTGGAAACTAGGAGATCATAAGGGAAGCTCAACTCACACTCACCTTTCATTTTCTTGGATTAAGGGTTGGTGCTATTTCTATGTAGAAAGAATTTTTATCTTTCACTCATGGAAATAACATAGAATGATTTATTGTTTGTATGCAATGGGTATTGCGATTTTATTGTTTTCTTGTTAGTTTTTCCATGTATGTTGTTTATGGGTGTTTAAGGAATCACTCACCCTTGGGAGGAAAGTAGTGGCCTTGAGTTTAGAGTCTCTTCCCTTAGATGGAAGAGGGAAAAATCATGGAGTATGTTTTCTAGGTGTCAAATCTTATTTTTACACTTGGGGATGTTAAGGAGAGAATTTGTGAGAAGAATGATATGAGTATCTTGAATCCTTGTGAAGACATGGTATTGTGTGTGTGGATCTTGAAGCCTTGGGAAGGTATGATACCCAATTATTTTGTATGACCTATCCTCTTGGGTTTGGCACACCTCCACCCTCTTTAATGGGTCCTTGGGTGGCCTATTGTGCAAAGCTTGGACAAGGGTGTATTGTTATTTTTTGTCCTTGTTGCATTTGTGATTTATCTTGTTTATAACTTGTTTAGCCTTAGTTCTCAAAGCTCAGGGGTGGTCTCATAGAGACCTAGGTTGGAAGGTGAACCTCCATGGTTATGTTTTATTGCAGATTTGTTGCCTTGGAATCCATGTTGAAAGAAAGGGAAAAGAAGGGAGATTATTGCACAAATTTTTTAAGTATGATGTATTACTCAAAGGAGCATTGTAAAGGATTTTTTTTATGTATTCTTGTGTAAAAGAGAGGTTTTTTATATATATTTTGTTATGCCATATCAAGGAAAAGCATGTATTATGCAATGTATTCATTTGGTATTTCTATGACTCCCATAAGTTGACTTCTTATAGAAAAAAAAGGTTATTGACATATTATGTTTTGTAATACTATTCAGAGATGAAGTTTTAGTTTGTATATGTTTGGGTTAATTATTATTTAAAAAATGAACAAATTATTTTATAAAAAGAATAGCAACCAAATTTGTAGATTTCTATATTATAGGTAATGTGTGTGTGTGTGTGTGTGTGTGTGCATGCGCGTGCTCGTGTGTGTGTGTCTGTGTGTGTGTCTGTGTCTTTATTTATTTACTTATTTATTTATTTATTTATTTATTTATTTATATTTATTTATTTATTTATATAATTAGTATGTTTTCAAATTGGGAAATTTTGGCATGATAGTACAATTTGGTGGACATCCCAATTTGACATAGTGAAATTTCAAGGTGGAATCTAAAAGACTTGAATTGTTCATTCAAGCAAAGGTGTTCATCATCTTTAATCTTTCAATCAAACATCTACAACTAAAATCAAGCATCCAAGATATCATAACGGAGTTGGAAAGGGATTACGAAGATGACTAAGAGCACTTTGTCTCTTGGGGGATTGGTATTGTTTTCATATTTGTGCTTTGTTGCTTCATAGTTACATATCATCATTTACTCAAGGAAATAGTGATTACATTTTCATGATAGGGTTCCACTCTCTAGGATTAGGTCTTGGATTTTTACATTATATTTACATTTCAATCCTTATATTATAGATCCACATTCTAGATTAATGATCGCTACACACATTACATTTCTTAACATTTGTTTGTGGAGGTGGAAATCACCAAAATAGGGGCTTGACTAAGAAAACTCTTGTATAGCCACACACACACATTGTTTTAGACTTGCAATATTTTGAGACCATGTTAGATTTTAGAACTAAAGACCCTTTTTAGAGAAAATTATAAATTCATATTTTATTCCATGTTTCAACACTATTAGGTATAGATCAAGGTTGACATTTACCCTACTATTGTAGTGTCTATTTCTCTAATTGATCCTAGAAGCTAGATACTAATTTTGAAAACTTCCATCCTAGTTTCTGATCCTAACTATTTGGTCAATGTTGAGTTATACCATTTGTGTAGAAGCATCTAAACACTAGGAGGAAAATATGCAATGTGATAAAAATTTTATTTAGTAAACTTTTATTTGGTGTGTTTAAGTCATTTAAGATGTTATTGTGTCCTATAGAATCCATATGTAATGTATTTGAAATTAAATTGTAAAATGTTGTCAAGTTATCCTAGTTAGCTCTTGAATCACTCCATTTTCTCAAATTATGAAAAAAATACATATAAGGGTAAAAAAGTTACAAAAGGTCATTTATTTTTCCATTTTAACATGCTAGGAAGGGTTTTAAAAAGTTGGGAGTTACTTGTGTTGAAGATATAAAAGTCGCATAAAAGTTGCAAAATGTAACATTTTAGAAAAAAACAAATTTGCACCCAAAGGTTGTAAATAAAGTTGTAAACGGTATTTGGTTGATCTTTGAAGTACTCAATTGATTTAAAACTATCAATTACATGAGAAATAGCATTAATTAGTCAATAGTTAGGTGTGGTGATTAGATTAGAGGTTGATGCAGGGAGGGATGAGATAACCAAGGCCAATGGCACACCCAGTTATTCAACCACCTACGAGAGTAAATGCAGTGGAAAAAAACACCAAATAACAACAAAATTGGGAGATAGAGGAAGAAATTCCTTCATATATTCATCAAATAATTAGATACATGCATATTTTTGAGGCCTTCTGAGTTATGGTCACATTATAATCAAATTCGATCCATAAAGGCTAAACTTCACACTTCAACTTGCTTTTGGTCTTCCTACACTTTTGTCCTCTAACTTTTGACACCTAAGACTCTAATAAAGGCCTCTCTAAATATGTGTATGGCCACAAGTTAGCTTGTTACAATTACAAAAAAATAAACTCTCATATAAAATGCTAGAATAAGCCATAAGTCAACTTAGAGTAGATGCCCATCACAAAATTAAATGCAAAGGTCAGCTTCAACAGGAAACCGTACACAAACAACTTGGCAAATAAAAAATCCAATAAAATGTTGCAACTTAGTGAACTCAAAAATACTCAGCCACCAAAGGAAACTAGGTAGTGCTCTATAACCAAAGGAACTTGGCAACCAAAGAATAACTCAGCAACCAAAGATAGCTCAGTGACCAAAAGATAACTCGACAGTAACTATGAACTTGGCTAACATAGAGAACTCATCAACCACTATGAATTTGGTACCAATAGAAAACTTGGAAAAAACTAAGGAACTTAGCAATGTAATACATTGCAACTTGTATGTAACAAGAGAGAAGGAAATGTGTAGGATAGAAATGCAACCCAGGATGTTTGGGTTGAAAAGAAATGATTCTCCTAAATCATTGAGATGTCACAATCTGAGTTGAATCCAACTTAGATTGGGAAATCCATGTAGCATCTTCTATTGGTTTGTTCTTCCATTTTACCAAATACTCATAGTAATGTTTTCCTTTTGTGCTCTTACCAACTCTCTGATTTAATATATGTTCAACTTCTTCAATCTACTTCTTAGGATAATCATCTCACACAATAACTTCAAAATCTGACTCATGATATTTATACAAATCAGTAACATTGGATATAGGAGATATATCCATGTCACTGGGTAATTCAACTTCATAAGCATTACCACTGTCAAACTTCTTCAAGATCTTACAAGGTCCAAGCTTCTTCATCTTCAACTTATTGTATTTTCTAATAGGAAATATTCCTTTCTTCAAATGAACCATCGCCTTATCACCAACTTCAAAAAAATGATGTCTTCTCAATTTATCAACATTCTCCTTATACTTCTGAGTACTTTGTTCCAGCTTCAGTTTCACTTCCTTATGCAAAGACTCCATGAAATCAGATAACTCTTCTCTTAAATTACTTCTCTTTTCATCACCAGAAATATCCCTTAAATATGATACTCCTCTAGGCTACATTATGGTAACAATCTCAAAATTTTTCTTCCTTGTACTCCTATTCACAAAATTTTTATATGAAAACTTTGCTTGTGCTAATACCATCTCCCAATTAAGTATCTCAAAAAATTACCCAAACTTCTATTCACAACATATGTTTGTCCATTTGTCTATGGATGGAATGTAGAACTATACTTCAACTCGATATCCATCTTCTTCCTCAAAGTCCTCCAAAAATAACCAACAAACCTACTGTCTTTGTCAGAAATAATACTTTTTGGTGTAGGCCACTCCTATAAAAACTAGCCAAACCATGAAATGATCTTACCTCACCCACATTCTCAAGTGTAGGCCACTCCAAAATTTCTTTAACCTTCTCAGGATCCATCTTTAATCCATCAACTAAAATCACAAATCCCAAACACACAATCTCCTCTTGCATAAAAGAACACTTCTTTAGATTAATCATCAATTTCTCCTATTTCAATCTCTATAATACTTGTCTAATATTCTCAAGATGTTCTTCCTTATTCTTATTGAATATAATAATATCATCCAAATAAACAATCACAAAATTACCCAAAAATCTCTTTAGAACTTCATTCATCAACCTCATGAAAGTACTAGGTGCATTAGTCAAACCAAAAGGCATTACCAACTATTCATACAAACCATCTTAATTCTTGAAAGAAATCTTCCATCATCACCTTCTTTAATTTTGATATGATGATAGCCACTCTTCAAATCAATCTTGGTAAAATACTTTTCTCCACTCAAACAATCCATTATGTCATCCATCCTCAACATAGCAAACCTATATTTTGCTATGATTTTGTTAATAGCTCTATAATCAGTATGCATGCTATAGCTAATGGATTGTTTCCTATGTTGAGGATGGATTGTTTCCTATGATGATAGGATGTACTAATTTTCCACTTTTCTTAGGTGCTAATATGGTAGGTACAACACATGGACTCAAACTTTCTCTAATCAAACCTATCTCCAATAACTTATGCACTTGTCTATTAAGTTCTTCATTTTTAGTAGGTGTAAATCTATATGGTTCTTTATTCGAAAAACTAGCTCCAAGAATCAGTTCCCTATAATGAATTATACTTCTCATAGGAGGTAAACCATCAGGTATATCCTTTGGAACAATATCCTTGTACTCATTCAACAATTCTACAATTTCTATTGGCACTCAGTCAATACTACCAGTTTCTGTTGTCACTTGATTACCACTGATTGGAACTCAATTAGCATTATTTTTTGATACTCAGTTGCTACTAGAACAACTTGATCTCCTTGGGATTATAGAAAAATAGATTTGATTCTTTTTCATTTCCTTTTCAAATTGCTTTCCATTAACCATGCAAATTCTTACAGTAGTACACTTAACCTTATCTAGACTTTCAATCAAAGGTAGCAATATTTGCTTCTTCCCATTCATCCAAAGAGTATATTAATTCAATCTTCCATCATGTATAATATATCTATCATATTGCCAAGGTCTACCCAACAAAATATGACAACAATCCATAGGCATAATATCACAAAGAACATCAAAATAATGTCCAATCTTGAACTTCAAAATACACTACTTAGTTACAAATATATTATGCTCATCTTTGATCCATGAAATATGATAAGGTTTAGGATGCTCCAACCTCTATAATTGCAACTTTGTAATCAATTATTCTAATTCCAAATTTGCAGAACTTCCACTATCAATGATCACTTTGTAACATTTTATAGCCATCTTGCATTTGGTCTTGAAAATACTTCTCCTAAGGATAGGTTCATCATCACTTCCCTTATTACATAATGTTCTTCTCACCATCAAATTTTCTCTAGCCTCAATTCCACTAGGTGAACCCTCAATGTCTCCTTGTACCATTGCATTTATGTTACCTTGCCCACTTTCAGAAAATCTACACTCAAAGGATCAATGTCCCTCTTTACCACATCTAAAACAATTACCATGAAAACCACCTCTAGAATAAGAATTACCTTTTCCTTGGTAAGAATTACTTCTTCCTCAATAAGAACTAGTGCCTCCTTAGTAGGAATCACCATATTTCCACTTGGTCTTGCCTTTATCATCAATCTTCCATTCAAATTTTCCCTTATCTTGCATAGAGCTATCAGATCTGCTACCTTCTCCATAAGGTCTACCTCTTCCTCTCTCGAATCTACCACCTCTACCTTTTTGTCTTTGGTCATGCTTCTTTGTCAAGATCTCCTCAGCTTTCAAGGCACATTGATATGTTTCCTACACACATTCCAATTTTACAAAATTTATCTCATCTTGAATTCCAAATCTCAATTCATTTATGTACCTTGCAATTTTCTCAACATCATCATTCACATGTCCAAATATAATGTCTAATCTATACAATTCTTCAGTATAATCTTTCACAGCCATGTCTCTTTGTCTCAAATTTTGTATCTTTCTCAACAAATTAACTTGATAATCAGCAAGAAGGGATTTGTTCTTTACCTTGTTCACCATCTTTGGCCAAGTCTTGAAAGTCTTTATCTTCTCCTTTCCTCTCCTTTGTCTATCAATTTGCAGATGATCTCACCAAAGTGAGGCATGTCCTTTAAACCTTGTAACTACAATCTTCACCATCCTATTATTAGGAGCACTTTCATACTCAAAGAACTTCTCCATTTCAGAGATCCAATCCAACATAGCATTGGTATCCAATTTTCCATCATAAGGAATAACTTCAACAATAGGCTTTGAATTTTCCCTCGACAACATTATGAACAACCTTGCCTCATCTTGATCTTCTTTAGGTTATGGCTTAGGGTTTGGTGCTACTACTTCATCATCACTCACATCATCAAGATGAACTCCTCTTCTCTTGGCTATCTCTATAGTGTCTAATCTAGCTTCAATTCATCTCAATGTATCCAACACAATATTTTCTACATTTTCTCTACCTCGAACCATCTTTACAATCAAGTTCCTACAAGATCGTAACCCTTTGCAAGTTATAGGTCAAATCCATAGAGCTACAACTGTACAACCCAAATCAACTTAGGGTTATACACAATCCAATCTCCACAAGGATGAACCTTGAGATCTGATATCACCTGATAGAGGGAGGGATGAGATAACCAGGGCCAATGGCACACCTAACTATTCAAACACCTGTGAAAGTAAACATAGTGGAAAACAACACCAAATAACAGTAAATTCAGGAGATAGAGGAAGAAATTCCTTCATGTATTCATCAAATAATTGAATACATGCCCATCTATAAGGCCTTTTGGGTTATGGCCATATTATAATCAAATTCGATCCACAAAGATTAAACTTCACAATTCAACTTGCTTCTACTCTTCGTACACTTTTTTCCTCTAACTTCTAACACCTAACACTCTACTAAAGGCCTTATTAAATTCATGGATGGCCATAAGTTGGCCTATTGTAATTACAAAAAAATAAAGTCTCATATTAATTTCTAGAATAAGCCACAAGTTGGCTCACAGCAGATACCCATGACAAAATTAAATGCAAAGGTTGGCTTCAATAAGAAACCACAAATAGAAAACTTGACAAATGAAAAATCCAATAAAAATGTTGGAACTTGCAAACTTAGCAATACTTGGCCACCAAAGGAAACTTGACAGCACTCAGCAACCAAAGAATAACTCAGAAACCAATGAAAGCTCGATGACCAAAGGATAACTCGGTAGCAACTATGAACTTGATAGACATAAAGAACTCAGCAACCACTATGAACTCAGCAACCATTGTGAATTCAGCACCAACTACCAACTCAGCAACAACTAAGGAACTCGGCAATGCAATACATTGCAACTCATTAGCAACAAGAAAGAAGGAAATATGTAGGATAGTAATGCAACCCAGGATGCTCCTACATTAGAGGTGTGAGAGAAAAACAAAATCATAAATACCTCTTGCTATCATCATATTTCTTGCATGAACAATAGGACAGTAGTGTTTGGAATGCATATATTCCAAATGAATATTTTAAAGAGGATGAAAGCTTTAAAATGGATGTTAAAATCCATCAATGTTTAAAGAAATTATTTTGTAATTTTTATCTAAGAAGAAAATATACATTTTGATCAGTTCTCATTAGTGATTTCATGTCATAAAGTATAGAGAAAGATCCAATTGAACTTCATAAAATTGGTTCAAAACCCTTAATAAAAAGCCTATTTGCAAGGATTTTCTTATATCGTCAAATTTAACCATTGGAAAATTAAATACTATTAAGATATTTTAAAGTAGAACCATATAAATTTAATTTTCATCTTATTTGGAAATGAATGGTTTGATATTATGTGACTAATTTGATGCCCTAGTTAGATTAGGTAAGCAATTTTTCTTCTTTTTTATAGCTAACAATGGTCTCAATACAAAAGGCATCATTTTTATGTTAACCATTAGATCATCATGAGTTTTAGATATGTTTTATTTATGATAGTTTTACAAAAAAAATGAATCAATTGGAAACCTATTATATATATATATATATATAAAACTTTATAGATATCTGAGTTATGGTCTAGAAATTTGTCAATACCAATCACAGATAAAGAAAGGTTTCATCCATCTACTTTTATTTTTAATAAAGGTATAAAATAAGTGTTTAAATAGAGTTTTATTTTATGTGTGTGTGGGTGCATGCATGGATGTGCGCACATGTGTGTGTGTGTGTGTGTGTCCGCGCGCACTCGCATGCTTGAAATCATGATTTATCTACAAATAAAATTTAAGGGTATTCAAGGACATCATTATGATGAAGGGTGCTCCCCTTAATACCAAAAATACATAACAGAAACAAAGAAATAACAGAAATTGGTAGAACAAAATATGGGCTTCCTATTATCGCCACAAATGCAAAATTACAAAATTTTGAAATACAATATGAAAACCCACATGGGCACCTTCCTTACAATAATTTCCAACATAGCATTGTGAACTATCATCCAAATTTGTCCTAAACAATATATAGGCACTCCTTAGATATTTTCACACTGCTCAGGAAGTTTCTAGACATCAATCACTAACCCTTGAGACCAACTAACTCTAAAATTGTATATAGAGTCAACATGATACAACTTTGACACTTACTTTGGAAATTTTGGTCAGCCCAACTTTGGAAGAACATAACTTTTGAATAGTTTCTTCGATTGACTATTATAACCACTTTTTGAAATTCTTGGTTGCTGATCTATATGGCCCTACTAGTACAAGCTTTAGTCAACCCCATTTTGGAGCTCATCTAAGGCCTCTAAGGTTTTTAACAATGAACCTAAAAATTTTATACCAAAATTTCAAACCAAAAATTTGTAATAAATCCATGAATACTCATGATATGGTATTGTGCATCAACTAGTAGGCTGATATATCCAAGATGAACATCCACTTCTGAAATCAGGACATTTTGAGCTTGTATGACTAGCCTGCTAAGTAGAAATCCTCTAGAGATAAAAAATTTTCACTGAGACAACCCATGTTCAAGAAACAAAAAGGAACTCTTACATCCAGAATGCTCCTGCATCAGACACTCGAGGTACTTTTAGAAGTGACCTTGTTATGTCTCATGTGTGCAGAGGAAAACCATGATAGTTAACCACCTCCCTTGCTAGATGTGATGAATATTCTACTAGCCTCCCTTTCCATTTGACTAGGTTCTCTTCATAAATTATGTTCCTTATACTTTTACCAACATGATTATCCAGTATCTCCACAATCTCCTATGTAGCCAAACTAGCTACTGGAATACTCTACTACACTTTTGCAACTTCATCTCCATCACCTCCTTCATAATACTCTATAAAATTTGAAATGTTAAATATTGGTGGAAATATTCAATTTAGTAGACAACTCCATTTCATAGGCATTTCTAGAATCATGCCTTTTCACTATCTGACATGGTCCAAACTTCTTCTTTTTCATCTTATTATATGTACCCACTAGAAATTGATCCTTTCTCAAATGAACCATGACTTCATCTCCAATCTAAAATTCCTTATACTTCCTTTTCATATGTGTGTTGACTTTATATTGTGTATTCATCTTAATAATGTCCTTCCTTACCTCCTCATGGATATTCACCAAATTCTTCTGCTTCAACACTACTTATTTCTCTGTGATGAACCTCCTTATAGCAATATCGTGAGAATGCTCGAAATAACAGAATACAAAGTGATAGCAGAACTCGGAATGAATCTACTGATCGCAGGCCACTTCGAGGGGGTAACCTCCTTTGAGCAAGCTCAATACAATAAATTCGTCCGTGCCCATCAAGGGCCTCAACCTATTCTTATATACTGAGTACGATCTAGAAAAGTAATACTACCTATGCATGTGGGATAATAAAATATAGTCACGGGACGACTTACAAAGCATATGCGTCCAACAACAGTACTCTAACAAAATAAACAGAAGGAACACACAGGTTCCTAACATCCCCTCTCCCTTAGAAAAAAGCTTTGTCCTCAAAGCTTAAGGTGTGGAAATTGTTGTTGAATCTGAAGAAGGGGTTCCCAGGTAGCATCCTCTGGTTGCATGCCATGCCACTGAATCAAGACCTCAGAGATGGAGCGAGAACGAAGCTGGCGAGTGCGCTGGTCAATGATTGCCACCGACTCCAGGATAATGGATCCTTCCGTATCCATTTCAGGGAGAGTAGTTTGTGCTCTGACAGTGGTACCCAGAACTTTCTTTAGACAAGAAACATGAAAGACTGGATGAATGCGGGAAGAAGGAGGAAGTTCCAGTTTATAAGCAACTGAACCAATCTTCTGCAGAACCTTATAAGGCCCATAAAATTTTGGGGCTAGCTTATGACACCCTTTTAGCTTTAAGGAGGATTGTTTGTATGGCTGTAGACAAAGAAAAACCATATCCCCAACTTGAAATGAGCGCTCAGAACGGTGTTGATCTGCTTGTTGTTTCATCCAATTACGGGCCATGTGAAGATTATCCTGTAAGGTACGAAGAATCTGATCCCTGCTGCGGAGAACTATGTCAACTGCCTGGACTGGTGAGCTGTTGGGAGTGTAGGGAAGGAGCACTGGAGGTGCCTGACCATAGACTGCTTCATATGGAGTCATTTTAGAGGCAGTGTGGTAAGAGGTATTGTACCACCATTCAGCTAAAGGGAGCCACTTGGCCCACTGATGTTGCTGTTCGGAAGTGAAGCAACGAAGATAAGTTTCCAAGCATTTATTGACAATTTTAGTTTGACCATCAGTTTGTGGGTGATAGCCCGAACTCATCTTCAGTTTGGTGCCAGTTTTCTGAAATAGTTCAGTCCAAAAATGACTGGTAAAAGTGGCATCACGATCAGAGACAATGGAAGAAGGGAGTCCATGAAGACGAAATATCTGGTCCATGAAGATTTGTGCAACAGAGGAGGCAATATAGGGGTGGCTGAGGGCACAAAAATGACTATATTTCGAGAGACGATCAACCACAACCAAGATCACTGTCTTGCCACCGGATTTAGGAAGCCCTTCAATGAAATCCATAGAAATATCAGTCCAAATCCGTGTAGGGATGGGCAATGGTTCGAGCAAGCCAGGAAGGAGGGTCGTTTCACCCTTGTGGCGTTGGCAAGTATCACATTCAGCCACCATCTGTTGAATCGTCTGTTTCCTCCCTTTCCAAAAGAAGTTTCTCCTTGCTCGCTCATAAGTTTTGAGGAAGCCTGAGTGCCCTGCTGAAGGAGAAGCATGGAGTTCATAAAAAATAGCCTGATGTAGAGCTGGGTTCTGAGGAAGCACTAGCCGACCCTTGTATCGAAGAGAAGCACCATCCCAAGAGTAATGTGGTATAGCAGAAGGATTATTGGCTAGCTGGTGAATGATTTGAGATAAAGAAGAGTCACTGTCATAGCCCTGTTGAACAGACGCTAACCAATTGGGAATGGGCATAGAAATAGCGGAAAGGGAAGCTTGATTATCAAATGTGCGAGAAAGAGCATCTGCCACAATATTCTCCTTACCCTTCTTGTAGGTGATCTCATAATCATACCCCATGAGTTTGCTGACCCATTTCTGTTGTGTAGGAGAGGAGACCCGTTGTTCCAGGAAGTATTTCAGACTTTGGTGATCGGTTCTGATGCAAAAATGACTCCCTAAGAGGTATGGCCGCCACTTCTGTACAGCATGCAAAATAGCCATCATTTCTTTTTCATAAGTAGAGAGGGCTAGATTCTTACCAGAGAGGGCTTTGCTAGTGAACGCAATAGGATGGTCATCTTGCAGGAGAACAGCACCCAATCCATTGCCGCAAGCATCACTCTCAATAGTGAATGGTTTGGAAAAATCTGGCATTGCGAGAACAGGTGTACTGCACATAGCCTGTTTCAGTTGTTCAAATGCAGTCTCAGCAACAGGGGTCCAGGAGAAGGCATCCTTTTTTAATAGAGCTGTCAATGGTGCTGCAATTTTCCCGTAATCTTTGACAAACTTGCGGTAGTAGCCAGTCAACCCCAAAAAACCCCGAAGGCTCTTGAGAGTTTTAGGATGTGGCCAAGTTTTCATGGCATCTATTTTTGTAGGATCCACCCGCACTCCATGGTGTGCAACAATATGCCCGAGATACTCCACTTCCTCCTGGCCAAACACACATTTAGATAGTTTTGCACAGAGTTGATGATCAGAGAGAAGTTGCAAGACAAGCTCCAGATGATGGAGATGCTCAGCCCAAGTTTTGCTATATATGAGGATATCATCAAAGAAGACCAGAATGAATTTCCGGAGGTATGGTCGAAATATGTTATTCATCACTGCCTGAAATGTTGAAGGAGCATTCGTGAGGCCAAAGGGCATGACTAAAAATTCATAGTGACCATCATGTGTGCGGAAGGCAGTTTTAGGTATATCCTCCTCATTAACCCGAATTTGATGATACCCAGAACGAAGATCTAACTTGGAGAAAAAATGAGCCCCATGAAGTTCATCAAGAAGTTCATCAACAACTGGAATGGGAAACTTGTCCTTTATAGTGAGATGATTAAGTGCTCGGAAATCAATGCAGAGTCGCCATGATCCATCTTTTTTGCGAACAAGCAGAACTGGAGAAGAAAAGGAACTGGTACTAGGGCGAATAATACCTTGCTTCAGTAAGTCACGGACAAGTATCTCGATTTCGGTCTTCTGATGAAATGGGTAGCGGTAGGGCCTGATGTTGGGCGGAACACTGCCAGGAAGGAGCTGAATACGGTGGTCCTCTGGACGAGAAGGAGGTAATCCCACAGGTTCAGCAAATACACCAGAATACTTGTCCAAAATGTGTTGGAGATCGGCAGGAGTGCTAGAGACTGCTGATGGCTGCATCTGAAGGGAATGGAGCTGAGCGATGACACCATGTGAATTCTTCTTAAGAAGTTTTTCCATACGGTGTGAACTGATGATGCTGAGAGACCCTGGCTGTAAGCCTTTCAAAGTGTGTTGGTGCCCCTCGGCTGAAAACTGCATCCAAAGTTCAGCAAAATCCCAGAGAATGGGGCCAAGAGTGCGTAACCATTGGGCACCCAAAACCACATCACAGCCACCTAAGGGTAAGGAAAACATGTCAGAGCGCATGTTATAATCGCCAATAGAGAGACGCACATTGCGACATTTCCCTTTACAAGGTAAAGTGCCCCCATTGGCAATCATGACTTCAAAGCTAGAGCAGGGATGGATAAAGCAATCAGCCTGTTTGGCTATTCGTGGATCAATGAAGTTATGAGTGCTACCAGAATCAATGAGTATAGTAAGAGGGATCTTCTTGAAGAAACCCTGGACCCGCATGGTTTGTGGAGTAGTGACTCCTGCCAAAGCATGGACAGATATCTCTGGTGGAGCTTCTGGTGAAGGAGGTTCAGGCTGGTGAGGCTCAACCTCATCATCCACTGTGTCCTGAGCATCTACATATTCTTCCAGTTCCGGTGGAGAATCCACATCCAAGAGATAGAGCTTTTGCTGAACACATCTATGGCCCCGAGACCATTTCTCATCACAATTATAACAAAGCCCTTTGTCTCACCTGACTCGCATCTCTGTTTCAGACAAGTGCTTGATCGGAGTAGTTCTGGGAGCTGGTATGACTGGAGGGTTGTCAGAACCTGTATTTCTGAATGGAACAAAATTAGATCTGGAGCGTTGTAGAGCACTAATCTTGTCTTCCGCTAACTTAGCCAACCCAAGGGCTTCCATCATTGTAGTAGGTCGAAAAATTTTGACTTCTGAGCGAAGTGCATCCTTCAGACCACTGACAAAACAACTACGGAAGAATTCATCAGACAAGCCCTCTGTGTGATTAGCTAATTTTTCAAACTCTGTCTGGTATTCTCTTACAGTGCCTGTTTGACGCAGTTTAGTGAGTGCTCCTGTGAAATCATCAAAGGAACTAGGGCCAAAGCGCTCCAAAATGAGGGTGCACAAGTCTCTCCATGTTGGGCCTACATTAGCCTTGATGTACCAACGGAACCATTGAAGAGCTTCATGTTCCAAATGAAAAGATGCAAGGGGGACTTTGTGGTTATCCAAAGTATTATGCAAGCTGAAATACTGCTCTGCCCTATAGATCCATCCAGTCGGATCAGAACCATCGAAGCGGGGAAAATCAAGCTTTGGTCCACGAAAATTGCCAGAAGAGGACCCAGTATCTCCTGAATGGTTTCGGCTCATGGCTGACTGCTGAAAGTTAAGACCCAGAATTTTGTCATCCAGATCTTGAAGTTTGGTTTTGAGGGATGCCATTTCTTCTTCCATGATTTTTGCTCCTGTACGCGTAACAACCATAAAGCAAGGTTTTTCTTTTTTTTTTTTTTTTTTTTTTTTTTTTTTTGGAATGGGTAGAAGATGAGAAACAAAAACTTTTTTAGTTATGGCAAACTTGGATTTGGGTAAAACTCAGATAGGAAATGGGTGTTCGACGGGTGGTGGGAGACTATCTGGGGACAAGGGAAACAGAAAAATGAGGGTTTCAAGGGTAGGGAGGCGAAATGAGGCGAACAGTCCAAGAGGGATAAGGGAGCAAAATGAGGAATTGAATCTTGTGGCTCAGTTTGGTGGCGATTGGATGAGAGGTGAAAAAGATAGGACAAACCCTAAAATTAGATAAATGAGGGATTTAGGGCTTTGATATGTAAAATTTGGGGTTGGGTCGCCAAGGAAGGAAGTATGCGAAATGATATTGCAGACGTTCTGCGGAAGTATGAGCAGAAACAGAAAGCAAACAAGGAAGCTACTACTAAAAAACAGAAAAAAATTTACACTTTTTTTTTTTTTTTTGAACAATCGACTTAGAAAAATTCACTCCCAGACAGAACAACTGAAAAGAGTTATTGCAATAACAAGAGATATTAGAAGTGAGAGGAACCTGAAGGCCACGACAGAAAAAAAATTTGATGTAATTTCCACCCAGCGAGCCCAACAGAGTGCTCTGATACCAGATGTGATGAACCTCCTTATAGCAATATCGTGAGAATGCTCAAAATAACAGAATACAAAGTGATAGCAGAACTCAGAATGAATCTACTGATCGCAGGCCACTTCGAGGGGGTAACCTCCTTTGAGCAAGCTCAATACAATAAATTCGTCCGTGCCCATCAAGGGCCTCAACCTATTCTTATATACTGAGTACGATCTAGAAAAGTAATACTACCTATGCATGTGGGATAATAAAATATAGTCACGGGACGACTTACAAAGCATATGCGTCCAACAACAGTACTCTAACAAAATAAACAGAAGGAACACACAGGTTCCTAACATTCTCCTTTATCTAGTTGACTCAATTCAGAAGAATTTGTTGAATTTCTCCCATATACAATCTGGAAAGGTGATTTACATGTACTCCTATTGATAGAATTATTATATGAAAATTCCACCTAAGGTAAAATCAAATCCCAGCCCCTTGGTTTATCTCCAACCAAGCATCTTAGAGAATTCCCCAAACTCTAATTCACAACTTCAGTTTATCCATCAATCATTGGATGATGTGATGAACTAAACTTCAAATTTGTCTTCAATTTCTTCCATATGCCAAAAATACCTAATAGATTTGGTATCTCGATCAGAAACTACACTCTTTGGTAGACCATGTAGTCTCACCACTTCTTTAAAAAATAACTCTACCACATGAATAACATCAGTTGTCTTCTTGCAAGAAATGAAATGTGTCATTTTTGAAAATCTATCACCTACCACAAATATGGAATTATGCCTCATTTTCTCCTTGGTAAACCAAAATATATATATATATATATATATGTTAACATCCTCCCATGGCTTCTCTAGTATAGGTAATGGTTGATACAACCCGGTATTCTTCTTTACTCCTTTTTCCATCTAACATACTCTACAAATTTGCACAAACTTCTTCACGTCTTGTTGTAATTGTGGCCACTAATAATTCTCAGCAACCAAATCAATGTTCTTATCTCTACCAAATTGTCCATCCAACCCTCCACTATGCTTCTCCTTGATGAGATTCTCTCTCATAGAACTTCTAGAAATGTACAACTAACTTCCTTTGAACAGCATACCATCTTGAATAATAAAATCCAACCACTTTGTCCTATCAAGTGTAATAGGTTATGTACAAGCCTTCAAAGTTTTCCCAAAATGAAGATCCTCTAGATACAAATTCTTGAGTTCCTTGAACCCAACCATCTCAATCTACATCTCTGTCAAAAAAAAATTTCTTCTACTAAGAGCATCTACAACTTTGGTAGACTTCTCACTCGTGTTTCAAAAAAAATGCATAACTCTGCAAAAACTCAACCCACTTCAAATGCCTTTGGTTCAATTTTCCTTAACTATTCAAATATTGCAAAGCTTGATGATGAGTATACCAAAAAAACTCCTTAGGAAGAAGAAAGTATCTCCACTTCTTCAATGCTTGAACTATAACATGAAATTCTTGATCATAAATTGGATATTTTCTTTTGGCATTATTCAACTTCTCACTGAAATAAGAAACATGTCTACCTTCTTAGCTCAAAATAGCTCCTATTGTACTACCATTAGCATCATAGTCTACTTGAAATACCTTGTTAGAATCTAGAAGTGTTAAAACATGTTGCTCTATAACTGTCTATTTCAATAGATTAAAGTTCTTATCTTCTCCTATAGTCCACATAAATTATTTCATATCTCCACTCATTGTTTTAGTCAAAGGCCTACAAATTTTGCTAAAACCTCTGATAAACTTTATTGTAAAACTAGCCAATCACAAAAAATATCTTAACTTTGTTGCACTCCTTAGAGTAGGCCATCCAAGGATAGACTTCACTTTCTCAACATCCATTTTTAAACCTTTTATTGATACTACAAATCCCAAGTACACCAACTATTTCTTCATAAAATTGTACTTCTTGAAATTTATTAGCAACTTTTCTTCTCTTAATTTATCAAACACCTGACATTGTGAATCAAATTATCCTCCAGTGTCTTACTAATATCAATATATCATCTAGGTAAACAATGACAAAGTTAGCTAGAAATTCCTTTAGTACCTCATTCATGAGCCTCATGAAAGTGCTTGATGCATTGGTTAGCCCAAAAGACATGACTAACCACTCGTACAATCCTTCCCTTGTCTTGAATGAATTCTTCCACTCATCTCCTTCTCTGATGTGAATCTGATGGTACCCACTCTTCAGATTTGTCTTTGTGAAATAGATAGCTCCACTCAAACAATCCATAATATCATCCATCCTTGGCAGTGGAAATATTTACTTGATTGTGATCTTATTGATAGCCCACAAATTTGTGCACATCCTCCATTCTCCATTCTTCTTTGTTGTTAATATAGTTGGTACAAGACATGGACTTAGACTCTCTAAAATTAACCCCTTCTACAAAAACTCATGCACTTGTCTATTCAACTCTTCACTTTCTGCTAGTGTCATTTTGTGTGCTACCTTGTTTGACAAACTAGCTCCTGGAATCAAATGCATTCGATGATTGGTCTTCCTTATTGAGGGTAATCCAATAGGTGTATTAGCTGACACAATATCAATAAACTCTCCCAAAAAATCTACAACTTCTGCAAGTATCTCCTCTACTTCTTCTTTACCATCTTTTGGGATTACAATACAACACATATCTTCATGCTTCATACCTTGGAGAAACTCCTTTCCATCAACAAAACATATTTTGGTAGCACTACATACCTTTTCTTATTTCTCCTTCAATGGCTTCAACTTATGTTTCACTCCATCCTTTGTTAGAGTGTAGGTATTTGCTTGCCCATCATGTACCGCATGCATGTCAAACTTCCATGGCCTACCCAGCAACATATGACATATGTCCATAGGTATGATATCACAAAACACCTCATTCTAGTAGCTTCCAATATTGAACTTCACTAGGCACTTCTCATTGACCTTGAACTTTTGGCCATCCTGTAGCCAGGCAATATGGTATGGATGCATATATTTCTACCTCTTAATATTTAACTTGGTGACCATATTTTCTAGTACCAGATTGTCAATATTTCCACCATAATTGACCATGTCACAACACTTATCTTCACATTTGCACCCAGTGTGAAACAAACTCCACCTTTGATCAAGTTCATTCTCACCACTCAGAAAGACTCACCTATTAACTAGGACTTCTCCTCTTTCAACATCTTCAAAATGGGATGATTTGGCATCTTCATCAAAATGCACAACTTTTCCCTAGCCTTTGATTCCCCAATCTGTCCTTCCTTGGCACTGGAAACATTCAAATTCTCTATGCCTTTTCTCTCCACAGTGAAAATATTTTCTATGAAAACATCCTCTTCCAGATCCTTTCCCTCTTCCTCTCTGATCTACATTGTTTTGACCATGGAAATGATTGGAATTATTTCCCCTTTGGTTCTGACTATTGAATTATTTCCTTTTTCTTTTGATCATCATTTCGGCCTCCATATGATCATCCACTAGATCTTCCATTGTGACCTCTTCCACTATTCTTGTTATCAAAACTTTTTCTCAGCTTCTCCTCAACTCTTAGAGAAAACTAGTACACCTCCTTAATGCTAATCATTTGAACTAGAATCATCTCCTCCTAAATTCTTAGCCTTAACCCATTTAGATAATGGGAAGCTTTCTCCTTATCATCTTCTACATTGCTAGTTCTAATGAGAACTCGGTAGAACTGCTCAGTATACTCTTGAACAGATATTCCCACTTTCTTCAACCCTTCATTTTCCTTAGCAAATCAAGCTCATATTCCATAAGAATGAAGTGTCACTTCATTTTAGCTATCATTTGATTTCATCTGGTGATTTTTTCCTTCCCTCTTCTATTTCACTCCAATTGGATCTCCTGCCACCAAATCTTTGTGTGACCCTTCAGTTTGGCCTTTACAAACTTGACCCTATCTTGATCTTCAATATCTTCATGTTCAAAGTATTCTTCTAATTCATTGATCCAAATGATAAATTCCTCTAGGTTGATATTTCTCAAAAATGTGGGAACATCAAACTTAGGTCTTTTATAATCTTGGAAATAACCTTAAAAATCCTTTCTTCCTCTGGGTTTAGAACTTTATCTACTATCGCTTGATCAAAATTTCCTTCTTCTCTTTCTTCTCTTCCATCCTCACTTTCATGATCTCCTATAGCAAGATTCATACTTCTATGCACTTGTTCTTTAATTTTCCTCTAGAGGGCTCTTAAATCCTCAACTATAAAACCTACAACACTCCTACCATGCTCTCTTCATGGAGGAATCTTTGCACTCTTGCTGAAACCCTAGTGTAAACTACCTTACAATTTACAATCTATCTACACACACAGTCCAAACTATGGTCCTGGTGCAACTGCCTCACAGTTGGTGATCTATTTACACACACAAGAACTCATGCCCTGATACCACTTGATGAAGGGTGCTCCCCTTAATACCACAAACACATAATAGAAATAAAGAAATAACAGCTATTGGCGAGAACAAAATATGGGTTTCTTATTATCGCCACAAACACAAAAGTAAAGAATTTTGAAATATAATATGCAAACCCACATGGGTGCCTTCCTTAGAGTAATATACAATACTAAGATGTGAACTATCACCAAGAGTTTTCCTAGATAATGTATGGGCATTCCTTAAATAGGCATTTATAGACCACCTGGGAAGTTTGTAGACATCAAACCCTAACCCTTGAGACTAACTAACTTTAAAATTACATATAGAGTTAGCTCAATACTTCTTTGACACTTATTTTGGAATTTTTGATTGGTCCAACTTTGGAAGACGATAATTTTTGAATCATTGCTCTAATTGTCTATTATAACCATTTTTGGAAATCCTCAGCTTCTAATCTATAGGGCTCAACTAGGACAAGCTCTAGTCGACCCCATTTTGGAGCCCATTCAAGGCCTCTAAGGTCTTCAATGGTGAGCCTAAAGTTTTTATACCAAAATTGCACACCAAAAATATGCAAGTCATCCATGAATACTTATGATATGGCACTGGGCCTCAACTAGTAGGCTAATATATCCAAGATGAACATCCACCTCTGAAATTAGAATATTTCAAGCTTGTATGACTGACCTACTAAGTAGAAATCCTCTAGAAACAACAACTCTACACTAAGACAACCCTTATTAAAGGAAAAAAGAGGAAATATTTTTGGGTGATGCAAGATTTATCTTACACCAAGGATGAGCCTTCATCACATCATACTAAGGATGGATAAGAGTTGATGGCTTAATTGTTATTGTAATCAACATTTATAACAAGTGTATTTTTTAACAACATAGCTCTTTTTATATGTGAATAGTAAATAAGGAGGGCTCATTTGTAGGAATCTTTGGTAAGTGGATGTTGATTATTTAAGTTCATTTGACAATTGATAAAGGATTGGTGTCTAGCCTAATAGCCTAAGGTCTAGTTTCCATTGAGAATCAATTGGGTGAATGAAGTCTTTGAAGCACTCTATGGAAATGTTAAGTTATTGATTAGATAATTAAAGTTGTCATGTCAATGATTTAGTCTTAATCTTAGGAGTGTAGTGGTCTTAAATGGTGAATTGGCAATAGCTATGTGACTTGGTAAAGAAGGTTATTTTCTAATTATACTTCTAAGTATTCTAAATTTGATGACAAATTTGTCAATATTTTGATTGGATTATATGGATCCTAGAAGATGTTTGGATTTTCATGATACTCTACATCAACCCTACAGGTGTACCAAGAAGACAAAAAGAGAGTTCTCCAAATCATATTTTTGGGTTTCTAGTTGTTTAGTTTAAAATCATTTTGAGGATTCAATCACTAGATAACTAGTCTTTTGCATCTTCACTCCACTTGATTTCATAGGTGCATACATTTCTATCCCTATTCTTTGCCCCTACTTTACTAATTTTATATACATGTTTATTTATACGTACGTGTGTGTGTGTGTATATATATGTGTATATATGTGTATATATAGGTATAGGTATATATATACATACATACATACATACATATACATACATACATACATATATACATATATGTGTGTGTGTATGTGTGTTATATTTTATCTCTACCTTACATTGGGAATTAATAAAAAGTTTCAAGACCTACAGCTAGCATACCAGTTACCTACCTAGTTCAGGAGCCAATTATGCACACAAAATCCCCCTTAGAATAGTAGGACATTTCTCTGGTATGCATGTATATGTATATGTGTATGTCTATGTGAATATGTAGATGTGTGTGTGTGTGTGTGTGTGTGCGCGCGTGTGTGTATATATATGTGTGTGTGTGTGTGTGTGTGTGTGTGTGTGTGTGTGTGTGTGTGTGTGTGTGTGTGTGTGTGTGTATGTATGTTTATGTATGTATGTATGTATGTATATACATATATGTATGTATGTGTATATATGTATATATATACATATATGTATGTATGTATATGTATATGTACATATATATGTATATGTATATGTATATGTATATGTATATGTATATGTATATGTATGTATATGTGTGTATATTTATATATATACATGCATGTATAAATATACATGGAAATATATAAATGTATATATATATGTATGTATATATACATACCTAGATATCTATATATACATATCTATATATATCTATATCTATATTTGTGTGTGTGTGTGTGTGTATGTATATGTATATGTATAAATACATAGATATGTATATATATACATATATGCATGTGTGTATATATATATATATATGCATATCTATATATCTATAAACATATCTATATTTGTATTTTTTTATATCTATGTATATATATGTGTGTGTGTGTGCATATATATGTGTATGTATGCATATATGTATAGGATACATATACACATACACATACATGTGTGTGTTGCATTTTATCTCCCTGTTACATTAGGAATTAATAAAAGTTTTCTATACTTACAAAGCAAAGGTCTTGTGCTTTTACCCTATCTTCTTGAGTAGTACTTGTAGAATTTTCCTTGTGAGAAAGGATTCATCTTGATTCTTCCTTGTAAATTCCCCTAGGGATAGTTATATCCAATTACTCACTATTTCTCCATGTTACAAGAGGATTATCCCTACTAGGCCCAAGGGGTGACTCAAGCTCTATGTAGAAATATAATATGTCCTTGAAATATGTAAATGGATGATGTGGTAAAAATATTGGATGATGTAGTCTATCTCCTAGGTAAGTCACTAAATACATGATAAAATAAAACTTATAGAAAATTATAATGAGATGAAACAAATAGAGAAAAATTATAAGAGAACAAACCTGCACTAGAAATTTCAACTCGAAATAGAATGGTTAGGGTGAAACTCAATGTATCCCCAAGATTAGGTGAAATTGGCTATGTGTTTCTAATATTTTAGGATAAAATTTTGACAGAAATCATGATTATTCCTATATTTACGAAACATGAATTCATAGCTTTGTAAAGTATTCCTACACTTAAAAATGGGAAAATGGTTTGGAAATTTTATTTTTCCTTGTCCAAGCCCCCATTTAGGAATCAATCTTAAAATATGAATGAAATTATATAAAAAAATGAATATAAGAAGGAAAATTATTGATTTTCCTTCCATAAACCTATTGAACAATCTAAATAATTAAGAGAATGGGTGATTAGTCCAAAACACTTTCTTTAGCTTTTATTGTTACAGTAAACTCATAAGCCATATAAATGATTGAGATAAATATAACTATTGACCATTCCCCATTGCCCACCCCCCCCCCCCCCCCACTTGTTTTCCAAATATTACCAATCTCATAAAACCAGAGTGGTCACCATGTCTACATCCATTATATTATTCATTTATTGCCATGCATGCTTGAAAAGGATACTTAAATCCTTAGTCATATCTTCTATATATCCCTAAGTCTTTAGACCTTTTATATTTCATGTTATATCCTTATAAAGATTTCAAGTTGTGACCATGCAACTGCCTTCATCACTTTGTCAATATAGTCTATGTCTTATCTATCAATAGGATGGCAATAGTGTAAAATAGTTAGGATTATGGTTAGTCGGATGATCACAAGCAGCTTTGAGTTCAGGCAGTCTCAAGTTGCACAATAGTGCAAAATCAACTCCAATAGTTGATCTCATGCTCTATTCACATTGTTGTAGAGGGGTAAGGATAAACTAGGGTTAGGATGGAAAATCCACAAATCACCTTGTGCGCATGGTCATAGTATTAAAATCTAAGATCAGAGTTAAGGTCACGAGCATGCAACAAATGGATGTGTGTCATGGTGGGCTAGGTGCTTTTGAGGTCCTTCAGTTGCAGCATCGCAAGGGTCAAATTTGAAGGATTTATTCACCAAATGAAAGTAGATTAGTTGAATTGATGCACTCCATTGAAGAGCTTTAAAGATTTAAATCACGACCATGCGAAAGTCAAATAGGCCACAATCAAAGTTCCTTTATCGCATCATCGCAGAGGATTAATGCCAAACCATGGTGAGAGTGGTGATGCTATGAATTTATCTTGATCGCTAAGTCGTAGGAGGTTAGTTCTAGCTTAGGGTTAAGATTGCAACCAAATGATTTTTTTGGTCACAACTTCTTACAGTTAAATGAAGGAAACTATTTATGGTTACGACTAGGCAATCAAAATTAAGGGTTGTCTTCACAGGGTCACAGCCATTTCATGTTAGTTAGGGTGCATGTTGTAATGAGGTGACACGATCAAAGATATAGGTTTCACATAATCATAGGAAAAATAAATGTTAAAACCTTAGTTGTTATGAAGATGTGAAGAGTGTAATTTTATGATGTCACAAGGTTGCAATAGTTAAGAGGATAATGGATAGATAAATTGTGACATAGCAATCAATCATGACATGAAGGGTAGTTGTGGTTTCACAAGGCTCAATGGTTAAATTGGAAAGTAGGATGTGAAGCCATGATCAAAGGTAGATAGTGAGTCAACATGAAGATAATAGTTGGATGAGATGGTAGCATACTTCAAGGGAATTGGGCCATGTGGCGAGTTCATATGGTTGACTCCTTCTGACTTGGTGACATGGCTAACTTGGCGTGTCAAGAAGCAAAGAAGTAGCTCTTTAATAGAAAATTAGATTCTTTTTGATCTCTTGCATCTAATTTTGAGTGTTCTCAATATACTTTCATTCCTCATGCCACCTGGTTCATTCATATATCCACTTAGTGATAATGGTCACCGCTTATGTTAGTTCAAAACTAAATCTGCATGTAAAGATCAAATCTTCCAAAATAGGGACATGTATCTTCATCATGATTCCTTCTACTCAATAGTTATTTCTCTCTTCTACAATCTCAACTCTACTTGGTTAGAGTTTGAACTCAGTGTAATATCTGAGTTATGCATGAACTCTATAAAAGGTAGTTGTAAATATTTATTGAGTTTTCTTCTCTGTTTGTATTTTGTAGTAGCATTATGCTCTATAACTTTTTCCCTCCATTAATGAAATCTTTGTTCCTTTCCTTTCCTTACCATTTTTTTGTCTAGTACATGTATATGCCTCACAGACAATTTTTTCATTTTATTTTCTTAAGTCTACATGTTGTGTTTAATCTATTGGCAATCATTGCATAAGTGAATATTATCCTTCCTTTCAATGTTTCATTAGTTTCAGACCTGCATATAACTTTAGCTGATAGACTAAAGTTAAGTCTAGTGTATTTTTTGTTTTCATAGATGTTTTCTATAGTTTTAGATAGATTTGTGATGATTCAATCTAGGTGCATCACCCCCCTTTTAGATCAAACTAGCTGGTTTGTTTTCATGCATCTCCTTCTCCCTTTTCCTTCAAAGTGTAGTTAGGTGCATCCTGATTGTAAGGAAACCAATCTTCTCTAGAGATTCAACCTCAGAGAGAAAGTCCCACACTTGGAGTTCATTTACATATTACATGAGGTCACTTGAGGTTCATACCTCAAGCAAGGGTGTAGACTTTCGTGTCAACAGTTTTTGGCATGCCCAGTGGGACTATCATTTTTAGCTATACAATTCCACTGGAAGCCAATCTAATCTTTTGCATTGAGAATTTGGGTGTTATTATTAGTTCCATCAACCTTTGGAGGCATTTCATCAAATAGCATGGTGAATCTAGTGCACATCTATTGGTTGGTTTTAAGATGAAACATTGCTAGTATGTTAAGATCATTCTTGATCATTTTGTGATTTTCAAGTTTTCTATGAAAGTGCAGCTTTTATGAAACTCTAATCATCGACCCATTTCATAGAAATAGTTGCAATCCCCCCCCACCATATCATGAAAATACTATTCCCTGGCCCTTATATTATCAACTTTAATCTCAGCCCCAAGTTGGTTATAGCCAGTATGCTCAAAATTTTTACTCTCCTCCTACCCCTACTCTGCCAATCCCAACATCCCCATATAAAAATCTTGAAGATATGATGTTGGAGTTCCAGAGGCAAATTGACTGCAAGTTTTTGGAGAGTAGTAGAAAAATAGACCAAAGGTTGTGTGAACAAGATGAGTTGTTGCTAGCCTATGATAGACCACTCAATGAGATTAAAAGGAAGCAAGAACTTGATAGGCATTGGGAGGAGATTTCATACCCAATGTATCTCTAACAACAAGATGAGAGAGAGAGAGAGAGAGAGAGAGAGAGACGGAGATATTTTGAGGAGAATCTTGCAAGGCAAGTTGCTGCAGCAAGAGAGGAGGAAATGAGGCTCCAATTAGCTCATTTCTAGACCAAGGAAGTAGAGGCAACCCCTTCTCCAAAATATGTCATCCTAAGCTTCAAGAAGCCCCCTCTATTACAAGAGTCAGTTGTTGTAACCTCTCCACTCCATGTGCAAGAAAACTAGCTGGGTCATGAGTCTCCTAGACCTATCACCATTTCACTCTTTAAGGGTGGACCAGTCATATGGACTCCTAATGGTCCAAATAAGGAGTTTTGGGAGAGTGAGACTAAGTCAATGAGGCTACCATTAGAGGAGTTGCAACCTACTCAGGAGAACAAGGAGGTAGCTTTTGAGCTAAAGGAAGAGGATCCAATCCTCTTATTTGAAGAGCTCCCCTCCTTTGTTGAGGAAAAATAAGAAGAAAAGGTTGTTCCTTCTCTTGAGGAACAACTCATGGCTTTTGAGCCTTTAGAAGGAAATGAGGATTAGCTGAAAATTAAGGAAGAAGATCATTCATTATAGTAGATAGTCTATCATGATGTGGAGAATGGTAAAGAGATCCTCAAGAATAGCTCTATCCTTGAGGAGGAACATTTTGTTATGCAGGAGGTTGTCCCTCAGCCTATGCATATTAATGCAAAAAAGCAAGAGCATTCTAATGAGGAGACCTTTTGGGATGATTTGGAGATGCTTTTTTCATCTTTGGACATGAAACAGTCTACTCCTTCACTAGATGATTATGAGTTGCATCAGCAACAAGTGGAGGGCCATACCATACCAGTAGCTCCCAACAAGATGGCTCATGAATAAAATGAAGATAAGGTGGGCATTTGTCTTCATAAGAAGAGGGGCCACTTATAAACTAGTAGGATACAACCATGCAGAGCACAACATGGTCAAGGCAAATTGCTCTAACCCTATGCCATCAAGAGGATGCCCTATAAGGCATCTAGCTCTACAAAAAATCAGCAAGTTGCGCCAAGTCATGTTCATTCTAGAGCATAAGGGAGAAGTCTACAAGGAAGATTAAGAATGTTTTTTGTTAGTATCAAGGTTCCCTGGTGCTAGAAAGATTCATGATCTTCAGCATTGGGAAAAAGGTGTTCCATGTAGTAGTGTGTTATGTTGATCTTTTTAGCTACCCATGTGCATGGGAAAAGAAACCAACTTGTGAGGAAGGGCATCTACTTCAACAAACTAGTCAATGCTTTTGTTTGATATTTTTTCTATAAACTTTTGTACATGGTAGATTAGGTGTTTTTTCTATTTTCCAAGAAGTGCACAAGCACAAGTTGCTTCTCTATGAGATAGAAAAGTTTTGAAATTTTCTAGTTGTAGAGGTTGAAACCTTTCTATTTTTGTAGAGAGGGTTCCATTTTTTTTGACTCTATAGCCCAATGGATTGCTTAAGGCCACTGAATCCTATGCTTAGTAGGAAAACATCCCCTCTGAGTCACCAGAAATGTTGACCATTACCCACCCCCTCTTGTTTTCCAAATATTGCCAATTTCATAAAACCAGAGTGGTAGCCATGTCTATGTCCATTATATTATTCATTTATTTCCATGCATACTTGAAAAGGATATGTAAAGCCTTGGTCATATCTAATATATCCCTAACTCTTTAGACATTCTATATTTCATGTTATATCCTTATGAAGATTTCAAGTTGTTACCATGTAGCTACCTTCATCACATCATTGCCCCAATCTATGTCTTAGCTATCAATAGGGTGGCGATGGTGCAAAATAGTCAGGATTACAGTTATTCACATGATCATAGGCACCTTCAAGTTTAGGTAGTCTGAAGCTATGATCATGCAAAATCAACTCCAGCAGTCTATCAAATGCTTTGTTCGCACTGTCATGAAAGGTTAAGGATAAACCAAGGTTAGGATGGAGAAGCTATGAATCACCTTGTGCAAATGGTTGCAGGGTTAAAAAATAAGATCAAAGTTAAGCTCACAAGCATGTGACAAATGGACGTGTGTCATGGTGGGCTGAGCACTTTTGAAATCCTTCGGTCATAATGTCACAAGGGTCAAATTCAAAAGATGTATTCATCGAATGAAACCAAATCAGTTGAATTGATGCACTCCATCGAAGAGCTTTAGATATTTAAGTCATGACTGTGTGAATGTCAAATAAGCCATAGTCAAAGTTTCTTTATCACATCATTGAAAAGGATTAATGCTAAGCCATGGTCAAAGTGGTGATGTTGCAAATTCCTCTTGATCATTTGGTCACAGGGGATTAGGTCTAAATCAGGGTTAAGATTGAGCCCCAGTGATTGCTTTGCTCATGGCTTCACAGAGTTAAATAAAGGAAAATGCTTGTAGTTGTGATTGGGAGAGCATGGTTAATGGTTGTTTTCATGGGGTTGCAAGCATTTAATGTCAATCAGGAAGCATGTTGTGACAAGGCAAAACAATCAAAGATAGAGGTCTCACAGCATCACAGGTAAAATTAATGTTAAAGCCTTAGCTATTGCAAAGATGTGAAGAGGGTAATTTTATGATTTCCTGGGGTCACAATAGTTAAGAGGATAGTGGATAGATAAGTTACAATGCAATAATCAAGCATGGCATGAAGGGAATTTGCAATTTTGTAAGGCGAGGCAGTTAAATTGGAAAGTAGACTGTGAAGCCACAATCAGAGGTAGTTAGCGAGTCAACATAAAGATAATAGTTGGATGAGATAGTAGGATACTTCAAAGGCATTGGGCCACATGGAAAGTTCATATGGTTAACTCCTTCTAACTTGGTGACATGGCTGACTTAGCATGTCAAGAAGCAAAGAAACAACTCTTTAATAGAAATATCAGATCCTTTTGATTTCTTGTAGCCACTTTTGAGTGTTCTCCATGCTTATTCAATGTAGTTCCATTCCTCCTAATTCTTGGTTCATTCATCTACCCAATCAATGATAATGGTTGCCAATTCTATCTGTTCAAAACTAGATCTATGTGTAAAGATCAAATCTTCTAGTATAGGGATGTGCATTTGATCATGATTCCTTCTACTCAGTAGTCATTGCTCTCTTCTACAATCTTAACTCTACCTAGTTAGAGTTTTAACTTAATGTAATATCTAAGTTATGCCTAAACTCTATAAAAGGTAGCTATAAATATGTTTTGAGGGTTATTCTCTATCTGTGTTTTGTAGTAGCATTATGCTCTGTAACTTTTTCTCTACATTAATGAAATCTATGTTCCTTACCTTTCCTTACCATTTTGTTTTCTAGTGCATGTATATGTCTTATGGAGAATGTTTTCTTTCTATTTTCTTAATTCTACATATTGTGTTTAATTTTTTGGTAATCATTGCATAAGTGAATATTATCCTTCCTTTCAATGTTTCATTAGTTTCAGACCTATACATCACTTTAGGAGATAGACTAAAGTTAATTCTAGTGTATTTTGGGTGTTCATTAATGTTTTGTGTAGTTGTAGATAGTTCAATCTAAGTTTATCACCCCACTTTTGCATTAGACTAGGTAGTTTGTTTTCATGCATCTCGTTCTCCCATTTCCTTCAAAGTATAGTTAGGTGCATCTTGATTATAAGGAAGTTGGCCTTCTATGGAGATTCGACATCGGAGCACAAGTCCCACACTTGGAGGTCATTTCTATGTTACACGATGTTGTTTGAGGGTCATACCTCAAGCAAGGGTGTAGACTTTTGTGTCAACAAGAGCTATATAGACATTGATTCTACTAGTAATCACATTATAGAATTACAACAAATACAAACATGAAAGCACATAATGACCAACACAAAGAACACTAGAATTTGTGTGGAAACTCGGGCTAGGAAAAATCATGGAGAAACTAATTCTAATGAAATGAACAATGTTTAAGCCAAGACACTTTAAGTTATTTTTACAAATGGCTCATTGTTAGTTTTCTCACTATATTTTGGATCACTGTCAATTGTTCTAACAACAATTATACAATATAAATATCACAATATAGATTTTTTATGGATAAACTATCAACTAGGAAAGTTGCATCCAAATATGCATGAAATGTTTCAAATATTTAACTCACTTACCATGCCAAAAGAGTGTATTGGACCTAATTCAAAATTATTTTATAATTATATTTTATGCATTAATATTCATCTTAAATATAGGTCATACTTAAGAAAAATTTAGAACACATTGCCACAAAAATAGGTTGCACTTGAGATATGTACAATGCATATTATGTTTATCAAAACTATTGTAACATCACAACCAAGACCAAATCTTGGTCCACAAATTATTTGAACCCTCTAATTAGATGAAATTTGATAGAATATGTCCAAAATATGATATATCCAATATATCAAAGACATTTCATGAGAAACACCATTTCCCACATATTTTGATCACATAGAAGAATGCAATAAGTATAGGAGTCAACAAGAATAGATAAAAATAACTTTATGTGATACGAATAACCAGAAGTATATAAGTGTACCTAAACATGCAATCTATGAGAGAAATGAAGTGCACTTGTCACAGAACATGAAAACTCTACATACTCAACCTATCCTATAAATAACCAAAACTTTAAAAATTTTACCGATGACCACTAGGTATGAAACCTAATATGAAAACAACTAACTGACATTAATATTGCCAAGTTCTTGATTCAATGGTATTGACATCAATAATAAAAATATAAGAAATGTCTCAATATATCTAACAATCTCCCCATTTGGTATTGGTGGTGACACAAGGAAGGAGGGCCTAAAGACCATTCCCAAGCTGCCCTTGCTAGAGTTACATATAGAAGCCAACAAAATCTTGGATAAACCAAGAGAAATTATTCATAATTAATTATGGATATGATGAGACAATCTTCATTCAACATGTCAAGCATAAGGCCTACATGGTTGTAGCCATATACATTCAAATTACAATATATGAGCTTAGGAGCTCAAAAAATTTATTACAAAATATAGGTCTTTTCCCAAAGGAGAAATTAGAAACCTTAAAATTAGGAAAAATAATACCCGTGGGGAAAAAGATAAATTTTCATGTGATCCAAGAAGAAAACCCTAAGGCCACAAAAATCCTTGATACCATACCTAACCTTGTTGAATCCAAACCCACATGTTACTCAAGTTGTTAGGAAATAAGCATGACTCGAACAAAGAGAAGTATAACTCTGTCATATGATGGAATTAATTTATGCAAGCATAGGAATAGGATCCACAATAGTTCCTCATTAAGGAGCCAACTATAAAAAAGGAGAAGACATGAACATCAAAGGTCATTCTAGGAACAATCGATGGGAACAATAAATTGGAAATATTTTTAGTTGATGCAAGGCTACCAAAGTAATCAACATTCTCCTGCATCAAACACTTGGGGTAAATAAGGACTAATGCACATGTCAAGAATCCCTAATGATCTAATAATTATCATAAAGATCCAACTCATCTTGAGATATCCAATAACTATCTTCAATAGGTTTATTCTTCCACTGAACCAAATTTTCTTTATAATATTTTCCTCTGGTGCTTTTACCAATTTGGTATCTAAAATTATGTCAATTACCTTAGTTTTCTTCTTAGGGTAATCAAATTTATTAGGTGTTCCTTCATCGAATTCATGATACTCAAAGATGTTTGAAATATTGAAAATAGTTGGAATATCCATGTCATCAAGAAATTCAACTTCAAAAGCATTACCACTATCATGTTTCCTCAAGATTTTACATAGCCTAAACTTCTTCATCTTCAGGGTACAATGTGAACCAATGTGAAATCTATTCTTCTTCAAGTGTACCATTACTTCATCTCCAACCTCAAAAGTCTTATGCATTATCCTCTTCTCTTTCTTTATATCCTTGATTACTATTGTTCAAAATGCTCTCTACTTCTTCATGAAAATTCTTCATAAAGTCCACAAATTCTTCTTCTTTAACATTATTTTTTATTTCAATATCTAATTAAATCAACTCTCTAGTTCTTCTAGCTAGGACTCATACCATCTACAATCTAAAAAGGAGTCTTCTTAGTACTTCTTTTCTCTAAACTATTATATGCAAAATCTTCTTGTGCTAAACCAAGTCCCAATTAGAAGGTTTATCTCCAATGAAGCATCTTAAACAGTTACCCAAACTTATGTTTGCAACTTCAATTTGTCCATCAATCTGTGGATGAAATGTAGAACTAAACTTAAGCCTAGTATTCATCTTCTTCCAAAGTATCCTCCAAAAATAACTAGTAAACTTAGTGTCTCTATTTGAAATAATGGTCTTAGGAAATCCATGTAATCTCACAATCTCTTTAAAAAATATGCATGCTATGTGTATTGCATATAATGTCTTCTTACAAGGTATGAAACATATCTTTTTAGAAAATATATCAACCACTAAAAATATAGAATCATTACCCCTTTGATTTCTATATAATCCCAAAACAAATACCATGTAGGTATCTTCCCAAGGTTTACTAGGAACAAGAAAAGGTGTATATAATCCAACATTCTGACTAGTTCCCATAGCTACTTGACAAATTTTGCAATTCTTTGCCATATTTTTAACATTCTTATATGACTATAGCCAAAATTATCTCTAAAAAATTGACTTCACTATCTTATCAATCCCAAAATGTCCTACAAGACCTCGACTATATTTCTCCTTAATGATATTATTTTGCATAGGTCCTCTTGGTATACATAACTAAATTCCCTTAGACAACATATCTTCCTAGGTGAAATAATTACCCCCACTTATCTCATTCATCTGTCATGTGATTCTTATAGGCCTTCCAATGTTCTGCAAAATTAGGTTCAGTTTCATACAATTTCTTTAAATCTTCAATTCCAAGCACTTCAACTCTTGTCTCTATCAACAAATTTCTTCTTCTACTCAAAGTATATACCACATTTTTTGACTTTCCACTTCTATGCTTCAACACAAAATAAATTTTTTGCATATACTCAACCCACTTCATATGTCTCTTAATCAATTTATTCTAGCTTCCCAAATACGGTAAGGCTTTAATCAGTGTACAACACAAATTCTCTAGGAATCAAGTAGTGTCTCCATTTTTTCAAAGCTTGAATAATTGGATAAATTTCTTGATCATAGACTGAATATTTCCTCTTAGCATCATTAAATTTCTCACTATAGAAAGTTATAGGCTTACCTTCTTAACTAAAAGCATTGCTAATGGCATTCCCACTAGTATCATAGACAACTTGAAAAACTTTGTTAAAATTAGGCAAAGCAAGCAGAGATAATTATGTGACCTTTTCTTTAAATGTTTCAAAGCTTCTATTTTCTTAATGTCTCCATTTTAATTCTTTATTTTCACCTCTCATTGTCTCTATCATCGCATTCCACACTAAACTAAACTTTTTGATAAATTTCCTATAGAAACTTGCTAAGCCATGAAATGGTCTAACTTCTCCAACATTCTTAGGTATAGGCCAATCAAGAATAGTTTTAACCTTTTTAGGATCCATTAGTAAAAATAAAAAAACCAAGGCACACAATCTCCTCTTTCATCAAATTTATCAACAAATTCTCTTCCTTCAACCTTTGCAACACTTGTCTGATATGCATTAGATGTTTCCCTTTAGACTTTTTGTGTGTTAATCAAATATACAATCACAAATTTACCCAAAAATATCTTCAAAACCTCATTCATCGATCTCATAAAAGTATTCGGTGCATTAGTTAAACCAAAAGGCATAACCAACCACTCATACAAACCTTCATTAGTCTTACAAATAATTTTCCATTCATCCCCTTCTATGATTCTAAATCTAATGATAGTCACTTTTCAAATCAATCTTTGTAAAATACTTTGCTCCACCCAATTGATCCATAATGTCATCCATCCTACGCAATGAAAACCTATACTTCATTTTTATTTGACTTATAGCACTAGAATCAGTGCACATTCTCCATTCTTCTTAGTGTTAATATAGTAGATACCACACAAGGACTCAATTTCTCTAATCAAACCCTTCTCAATCAATTTTTTCACTTGTCTATTTAATTCTTCATTCCTTTCAAGTGTTGGTCTATGTGGTGCTTTATTAGGAAAACTAGCTCCAAGTATCAAATCTACGCAATAAATTATACTTCTTACAAGGGGTAATTCATCAAGTACATTATTTGAAATAATATCTTGAAATTTAATCAACAAAGATCTAACCTTATGTGCATGCTCAAGTTCATCTTTTTTCTCAGTCTTTATAGGGATCAAAGAAAAGAAAATATTATGTTTCTTCATGTCTTTTACAAACTGCTTTCTTTCAACCAAGGAAACTCTAAATATAGTGCAGTGAGTTTAGATACCTAATGCAACAATACTTGTCTCTTCCCATTAGCCCAAATAGTATACTAATTCAATCTACCATCATGTAAAGCTTGTCTATCATTTTGCCAAGGTCTTCCCAAAAGAATATGGCAATAATCCATAGGCATAATATCAGACAAAACTTCATCAAAATAATTCCCAATCCTAAACTTCACAAGGCATTGTTCACTTACCATTAATTTATGTTCATCCTTGATCCAAGAAGTGTAATTAGGATTAGGGTGTCTCAATCTCTAAAAATTCAACTTAGGTACCAACTCTTCAGATGTTAAATTATTAGAACTACCACTATTAGTGATTACTTTATAACATTTTACTTCAATCTTACATCTGGTCTTAAAAAAACTTTTCCTCAAAATAGGTTCCTCACTCAATTATTCATTCCACAAGATTCTTTTAACCATAAAATTCTCTCCTCACAAGTTCATTAGGTGCATTAACTGCTTCTTCCTGAATCAAAACATTTCTACTACTTGTTCCTATCTTCTTACCACAAAAGTTACATTCAAAGGCTCAATGTCCTTCTCAACACTTAAAACAAGTTTCTTTAAACCAAGATCTATCTTCTCTCTTGCCAATACCTCTTCCTCAACTTTCATTATCCTCTTTCCATTCTGATTTTCATTTGTCATTATGTTTATTATTGAATGTGCTACTTTTCCCATAATATCATCCACTACTTTTCTAAAATCTTCCCCCTCTTTTCCTCTATCTATGTTCTTGTTTCTTTGTCAACATTTCTTCAACTTTGAAGGTATACAATTATGCTTCTTCAACACTTTCCATTTTCAAAAAACTAATCTCATCTTCTATAGAATTTTTCAACCCATATAAGTATCTAGTAACTTTTTCATCCTCGTCATCAACATATCTAGATCTAATGTCAAACTTGTAGAATTCCTCAATATAATCTTGTATAGTCCTATTTTTTTGTCTCAAACTTTACATTCTTCTCTAAAAATTAACTTTATAATCAATATTATGGAATTTCTTTTTCAAATTACCAACCATTTTCATGCAAGTCTTGATCTTTTCTTTTCTTCTTCTTTTTCAATCATTTTGCAAGTGTTCCCACCAAAGAGAAGGATTTTCCTTCAACTTTGTAGCTACTATTCTCACCTTCCTTTCTTCAAGGATATTTTCATAATCAAACTAATTCTCAATCTTAGAGATCCAATCCAGAAATGTGTCAATATCAAGTTCTCCACAATAACTTTAAAGTTCAAAAGAAGATCTTGAATTCACTCTAGCAAAATCCTTAAAATGTATTTCCTCATCTTGTTCTTCTTCAAATTTAGTTAGGTGGTGTCATTTCTTCTTCATCACTAACATCTTCAAGATGCATTTTTTCTCTTAGTCGTTTCAACAACTTCAAGTCTAGTTGCAATATGTCTCAACATGCCCATAGTAACATTATCTACATTTCCTCTACCTCGAACCATTTTGACAATAGTTCTTGCAAGAATTGTAACCTCTGCAAGTTATACGTCGAAAATCAAATCTGCCACCCTACAACCAATATAATTAGGGTTCTCTACAATCCCAAAACTTTACAAGGAAGGAAAGCTTCATTCTAATACCACTTGATGTAAGGTAGAAGGGCCTAAGACCACTCCCAAAATTCCCTTGCTAGAGTTACACACGAAAGCCAAAATAATATTGGAGAAACCACAAGAGATTATTTAGAAGTCAATGTAGATATGATGAGACAATCTTCATTCAACATGTTAGGCATAAGGCCTACCAGGTTACAACCATATACATTTAAATTATAATATGCAATCATAGGAGATCGGGCTTAAAGAGCCAAATTCTTGTTATCTTCCTTCCATCTAGTTTCATTCTACATTTCCTAATCCTAAACCTCTAATTATATAGCCAACAAGACCACAAGTTGTCCTCTCTAACAATTTATTATAAAATATAGGTCATGCCCCAAAGGAGAAATCATTAACCTTACAATTAAGAAAAACAACATCTCTGAGGACAAAGATATCTCCACACGTGATCCAAGAAGCAAACCACAAGGCCATAGAAATCCTTGATACCATACAAACCTCGCTAAACCCAAACCCACACGTTACTGAAGCTGCTAGGAAATAAGCATGCCTCAAACAAAGAGAAGGATAACTCTTGCATGTGATGGAATTAATTTATGCAAGCATAGGAATAGGATCCACAATAGTTCCTCATTAAAGAGCCAACTTCATAGAAGGAGAAAATATGAACAACAAAGGTCATTCTAGGAACAAAAGATAGGAATAATAAATAGGAAATATTTTTGGTTTATACAAGATTGTCAAAGTACTCAAGATGCCTGTGCATCCAGTGGAAAAGCACAAAAAATTTGAAAAAAAAAAGTTTAATCATCCAAACTACTCACAACCAAAAGACCCCCTAAGTAGATGCAACATTTTATTTTATTTTCTCTTTCTCTCCCACTTCTTATGACAATAGAAAAGGACCAAAGATAAAAGAAAGAAATTCAAAGAAGTACAATAGATCTTATAATGATTTTCCTTTAATATTGGAAGCTCTTTCATCCATTCAACAATAGAAGCTTCTAGCACAAACTATCATGATAAAGTAATAAATCAAAACATGATCTACATTCCAAAGATAAAAATTAGTGTTCATAGTTATATGCATCAAGAAGGATGTTGGTGACATTGTCCAACTAAACCTCTATCATGTCCTTCACCAACCAAAAATTCTATAGTAGGTCTTCACTCTACCTCTACATTAACAATAATTCTACCTATATTTCACCAAATTTAATACTTTGTTTTCCTTTCTTGTCCTTAAAATAATCATATGTTCTCCCAAGGCAATTCATAAATTTCTCAATGACTTTAATTCTACTTCTGAAATTATCTATGAAAAAAGGAAATCAAAGATAGTATCTATATATTTTTGTGATTTCTTTGACACATTCATTTTTTTATTGATAACTCTAGTAAGTTTATGCTTAGCATTGGTACATTTCTTCTCAATAGGCCTCTTAACCATCCTAAAATCTACACCATATTGTAACAATTTGTTCTCAATATCTCTAATCAATTTGGCTGGTAACATACCAAACACAATAGATATTGTGATCATCTTATTGATCAAGTGACCAGTCAATGATTCCATCAACAAATTTATATTACTGATGATAAATTGGACCAAAACTTGCCCATTTTTTTTTTATATTCACCATCTACCAGAAAATTCTAGACCATGTTAGACTTGACAAGAAAAAATTTTGTTGGAGAAAATAAATTTTTTTCTACCTCTTCTTCATCTTTTTCAATTGTTTCCTTGTCTTCATTAACATCTTCTTCTCCACCCTCTAAAAAAGTAATAATTTCCTTTCCTTTAGCAATAAATTTTGTCTTCATAGGTTTCAAAGAGAACCACTAACAGCAACTTTTAATCTTTTCTAACTTGAGGAGGAATCCTTCACAACATAACCCATTGGTACACCACCAACAAAAACCAATCTTGAACTAACATTCTCCTAAAAGGACACAGAACATGCCTCTGATGAGGCATCTTAATGTCTCAAATTTGATATAGTTTTTATAGTTTGAACTTACTCTTTGAGCCTTGTGAAAAACATTTCCAACACATTTTCTTTTAAATATCTTGTTAACTTACGTTGAATACAGCTAGAACTTATCGAACTGATGGATAGTGGCTATGAAATACTATGCTTAATATTATACATAAAATGTAGTATTTCATATAAATATTTTAAGCTATATTCTAATATTTGAATAAGAGTAGAAATGTTGTCATGCAAATGTGTTCTGAATGTTTATAATTTTCAGGAAATAGAGAAGTGATGCAAAGAGTGGTGTTTACCATATTAAATGAAGAAGATGATGAGGATTGGTCATGAAAAAGGAAGCCCAGATCAGTTCCTAATGATAAGTTGCACCTACAAAGGAGTTATTGTTCTCAGAAAAATGAGGAAGACCTGACTTTCTATATTTCCTACAAAGCTGTTATTCTGTTGCGTAATCAATGTTCTATGTCATGGTTGATATTCTGCCTTCTTTTCTAGCAATGTTTGTTCGTAGCTTTTATGTTATGTTTTTAATAAGTATCCAATCCTCTATATAATGGGTTTGAGATCATTTTGGAAAGAAGGAGCGAGAAGATAATATTAGTTTAAGATTCAAAAGTTACTCTTTTTTCTTCTTCATGAATTATTCAATGATGTAGACAAAGAAGGATTATAATGAGAGAGTGATTTTGGAATACCTATTGTGTTCTTAGTTAGTTGAAGCCAACCAAGGGGGCCACTTGGGAGGTGGAATAGATTTAGGTAGAGTAGATTCATTTCTTGCAATTTCCTATCTTAAGATAGATTTACTGTATTAGTCTTTTAGCATTGCTACTGTGAAAGTTCTTGAAGCACTTGTCGGAAATAATCATGGTGGATGTTTGAATAGTTAACTAGTTTAGAATTCCTTTTCTAAAGTTTTCTATGGTTATCTATTACTAATCCAAGTGTGTTTACTATTCTGTATTAGTAGTATATATTCCTTTCATGTATTTTACTTTTTTATAGCATAGGTGTTAAGACTCGTAAAGAAACTTAGTGCACATATCGTGTTAACCCATTTCAAGTCCTACATCCCTGGGTTAATAATTCAAGTGTATTTCATGATAGAATGGATAATTTTCAAAATGAACATAGCATCCATGAGAGGAATAATGGTGTGATTATCTTTATCTATTATGAAGCTGTACATTTTTGGTGTTGTTACCAGGGATGGTCTCAAACTAGGAACCTTTGTGAGTCCTTTATTTTTAGATTAGTTTGTTAGTTAAAAACTACAAAAATTGTAAGCTAATTAACAAGTCACCACTTCAATTACGTGCATTGAAGAGGAAGACAACAAGATGAATATGAGATATTTCTTCCACAGGAGTCTATTAATCTGAACGAAGAAATTGAAGAAGAATTTGAGTTTCCTTTTACAAACACAAGCCTTTTTTTTCCTACAGAATCATCCTCTAGAGTAGAACCTTTAGATACAAGTGGTCTTCAACCTTATGCTAAAATTTTGCCAGTTTCCTTGATAATGTTGCTCCAAATCCACCATTTGTTAACAATCCAGTACCCAATGCTCCTTTTCAACAGCAACCCCATAATCAAATACTTCCAGTAATGGCACAACCTACTTTTCCATTTCCCCTCCCAAGCCTTGTAACCAATGCAAATCTAAAAAATATACCTCCAAATGCTCTTCCAAATTTTTGTGGCCATGCAACTAAAGATCTTGATACTTTCTTGTTTGATTTTGGCATACTCTGTCGTAGCTTTGACTACAACACTGATGCCCATAAGCTCAAGTTGTTTCCAACAACACTACAAGAATCACCCTTATGATGGTTCATGGGCTTAGGAGTCAATGCAGCAAGCACTTGGGATGAAATGCAAACTTTGTTTCTCGATAAATACAAATATTTTTGTAAAGAAAATGATTCAAGAGGAGATAATATCTTTAGAGTATCACAAAAGAAGGATGAAACATTGGAAGACTATGTTTTACATTTCTTGTATACACTACAGCAAAATTGTCAGCATTTATTGGCAGAGGATTCACAAAAGCTAGTCTTCTTGAGAGGGGTGAATGATAATTGTCTAGAAGAACTAGACCTGATGGTTGGTGATGATGTATATCAATCTTCTTGGGATGACCTTAAGAAAATCAGTCTTAACTACTCTATTAGGATTAAGCCACCAATAGAAATAAAAATTACATGCAAATATAACCAATAACAAAAAATAATAGATCACATAGAAAAGAATGCAAGAAGCCAAGATTTAACATGGTTCGCCCAATCCCTAGGCTATGTCCACCAAACAGCAAGTTTAATATTATTATGATCCATTGATTACAACCTGATTACTATCTGTAATCCCTTACAACTCAATATCGCCGCAAGAACCGATTTTGCATCACCACACTAAAATAATCCCTAACCCTAAGCCCTTTTATATAAGTATTTTTATGCCACTTTAGGGTTATAACATGTCGTCCATATGTTGGCCATATGTCAACCACAACATTGGCCACAGCCCAAACCCCAAAGAATTTATGAAGTATGTATAGTACTTCCCTAATTAGTCACCACAAACTAATATTCAAGGTCAACTATGAAGAAAGAAAGAGGACATCGATCTATAGCTACTAAAGAAATTAGTCATGGTATTTCAAAGCTTGAGATATCTAAGTTGCTCTCAGATTTTAAGAAGGATATCATAAATGATGTCGCTACACATCTCAACACAATGACTGCAAAGAAGAAGCATGTAGAAGTTGCGGTACAACTAGCTGAGTACTATCCACATTGTCAGACGCAGAAGAAAGATTGCCAATGCAAATTGGTCGCTAGCGTGGAAAACCAAGATCTTCCAACTAAGTACATCAAGATAGATGAAGAGGATGAGAAAGTATTCTTCATTTCTCAACACCAGCCATGGGTCCAATGTCAAGGTATGCCTCAGGACCCTTTACAAAATTCAAATCTATATGGTAATCAATGGAAAAATTGTAGTACCCAAGGTCCTCCACAATATAGTCAACCTAATTGGAATAATACTTGGAAAAATAATCCACAATAGCCTCAATGGCCTTAGAATTCCCAACCTTCCTAGCCAAACCAATAAAATAATCAATGGCAAAATCAGCAAAACCAATGGCAACAACACCAAGAGAATTGGCAATCTACAAACCAATGGAGAGGACCTTAGCAATGGCCTAACCAAAACATTGGTAATCTGTAATTACCACCTTTAGTCCAACAACTCGCATTAATGCCACCACCTGCAAGTCCTAGACCTCAAAAGTAGACTTAGTTTCCTGCACAACCTCAACCAAATCCAAATAGCTAGTAGCCACAACAACCCATATATTTTGTTGATGCTCAACAAGACCCTACTTATGCTCTAAATTTTGTAGATATACATTTGAGATCTGGTATGACCCTACCAGTGCCCAAACCACCTCTCACAACTAAAATACTAGATACTCCTACAACATTAGAGCCTGTAACTTCTTAGCCACAAGTGGTTGACCCAACCAATATAACTAGCTTAGCTCAAACTCAAATAGTAGTTGAACCTCCTTTTCTAAAAAAGCTCATAAAAAGTAAACCTACACAAATAGAGGAACAATCCTTTGACATTATTGATTAGTTAAAGAACATGCATATCCAAAATACCCTTATTCCAAGCTATTAAACATGTTCTTATTTATGGCAAAGCCATTACAGAAGTTTGCTTGAAAAAGCCTAGGAGGAAGAAAAAGGACCCAACTACAGTCCAAGTTGTAGGACAATTGGCTGACATTATGTTAGGAAAATTGATTATTCATAAATACTCTGATCTAGGAAGTCTAGTTGTGAATGTGATTATAAATGGTCAGTTTATTAAAAATGTTTTAATTGGTCTTGGTACTGCTATAAATATTATCACTAAGGATACTATAAAAAAAGTTGAATATAGAAGGGTTAAGGGCTACCCAATTATGTAGCTTGCAACTAGTTCTACTGTTACTCCTGAGGGGATGGTAGAAGACATAGTAGTAACCCTAGACTCTCTAGAGTACCCTGCAAATTTCATGATTTTGTCCCCAAAAGTCAATTTATTTGGTTACCCTATTATGTTAGGATGACCATGGTTAGCTATAGTTGATGCAAATATAAGTTGTAGGTCAAGAAGTATGACCACATCTAATGGATAGGCAACAAAGAAATTCAATCTATATCCCCCCAACACAACCACAACCATTTTTAAGTACATCTGTATGGCCAAATTTAGGGGATGGAGAAGAAGAGTTAAACTCTATAGCATAGCTTATGTTGTTACATAGACAATCTTTTCTAAAGCTATAGGAAGAGGATTCAGTAATTCAAAGTATTCTTAATAACACTTGTGTGGTAGAAAAAAATGTATTTGATAGTTTTCTGTTGGAATTAACTACATATGAGGAATGTAATGAGAGTTGTTTTCTACTCAAGGAGCCAGATATTATCCATCAGCTCTTACCATGTGAACTAGATAGAAGTCCAATCTCTGAAGCTGCCATAGCTGATCTTACAACTACTATTGAGTTGTCAAAAGGTCATAATCTCCATGTCAAACCCAAATTGTCTTCCACACAGATGAAACAATTAACAGAGCTTCTTCAAAAACATGAAAAGACTTTTGCATGGGACTATAAAGATATGAAAGGGTTAAGTTTGACATTATGCACGCATAGAATATACATCAATGAAGGTTGTTTTCCACTCTATCAACCCTAGAGAAGGATTAATCTAGCCCTTAGAGAAATAGTTAAAATTGAACTATAAAAGTTGCTTGATGTTGGTTTTATATACCCTATATCTGATAGTAGATGGGTCTCACCTCTGGTCATAGTGCCTAAAAAGGGAGGAAAATGATAGATTTTTGTAGATTATAGAGTATTGAATAAGGCAACCAAAAATGATCACTTTCCTTTACCCTTTATTGATAAAGTTCTAGACACTTTGGCTGGTAAGAAATATTTTTCTTTTTTAGATGGGTACATTGGTTATAATCAGATAAGTATAGCTCTTGAAGATCAAGATAAAACCACATTTACATGCCCATGGGGTACTTTTCTATATTTTGTCTTGCCATTTGGCCTGTGTAATGCCCTTGCAACATTTCAATGAGTCATGATCAGCATCTTTGTTGATATATCACATGATTGTATAGAAATATACATGGATGATTTCACAACATTTGGAGTCACCTTTGAAGAAGCCTTGATGAACCTTGAAAAGGTTTGTGTTCAATGCAAAGAACATAATCTATTACTCAATAGTGAGAAATGTTTCATGCTTATGCAGGAAGGAGTGGTGCTTGGTCATTTCATATCTGTTGCAAGAATACAAGTGGATCCGGCTAAGATAGAGGTAATTCTAACATTGCCCATACCTACAAAACCAAAAGATGTAAGATCTATTTTAGGTCATACTAGCTATTATAGGTGTTTCATAAAAGATTTTAGTAAAATAGCTAGTCCTTTGTATACATTGTTGACTAAGGAAGTTGAATTTATTTGGACACCCGAATGTAATGAAGCCTTCCTGTAGCTTAAGAAACTCCTCACTACAGCACCAGTTTTAAAAGGACTTGATTGGTCAATTCCATTTCATATCCATACTGATGCGTCAGACTATGTCGTAGGAGCTGTATTAGGACAAAAGTCTGCTAGTCTTGAAAATGTCATCTACTATATTAGTAAAAGCCTTCATGGACCTAAACTGAATTACATAGTAACTGAAAAAGAACTATTAGCTGTAGTTTATGCATTGAACAAATTTAGACATTATGTAACTGGATATCCTAATTTTTTTCATACTGACCACTCAGCTATAAGGTACTTAATGAACAAACCTATTGTAACTAGTAGATTGGCAAGATGGATCTTGTTGTTATAGAAGTTTGATATTACCATTATTGATAAGAGAGGAAAATTCAAAATAGTTGTAGATTATTTGTCTAGATTGAACGTTATTGATGAAGATCCAACTCTAATTGAAGATACCTTTCCAATGAGCACTTGTTCCATATAGAAACTCATACACCATAGTATGCAGACATAGCAAACTATCTTGCTGCAAATAGAATGCCCCACACTTCTCTCACAAAGAAAGGAGGAAGCTAGCAGAGAAAAGTTTTCATTATTCTGGATAGATAACAATCTCTTCTATGTTGGACCAAATCAGGTCATGAGGAAATGTGTTAGGGAAGATGAGATATATTATATAATACATGCTTGTCATGACGAACCATGTGGAGGCCATTTTGTAGAAAAAAGAACAACATTGAAAGTACTAACAATTGGATATTATTGGCCAACCTTATATAAGAATGCAGTAACTTATAACACCAACTGTGATAAATTCCAGAGGATGGGTTAACCAGCCAAAATTGATTAGATGCCACTTACTCCACAGATTGTAGTAACACCTTTTGACAAGTGAGGTATGGGCTTCATAGGTCCAATTGACCCACCATCCTACATCTGAGTATGTACAGATTATGTAACCAAATGGGTGGAAGTTAGAGAAATAAAAAATACAAGTGATGTGAAAGTCACTAAATTCCTATATGAAGAAATATTCACCCACTACGGAGTCCCCAGAGAACTTGTCACAGGTCAAGGAGCCCTATTCACATCAAACTTGATCACTAAGGTTATGAAAGAATACAATATAAGGCACCACAAATCCAGTCCCTATCACCCTCACACAAATGGGAAATGACAGATCACCAATAGAGAAATTGAAGCCATTCTGACTAAGATAGTGCACATACACAAGAAGGATTGGGCTAGCCGATTAACTAAAGTTGTTTGGGCATATCAGACCACATGGAAGACAACAACTGGATTCACTCCATTTGAGCTTTTCTATGGTAAAGCAACAATGTTGCCTATTGAATTTGAACATAAAACATTGTGCACTACTTTAGAGCTAAACATCATTCTTCCTATAGCACTAGAAGAGAGACTTCTCCACTTGAACTTGTTGGATGAAATAAGAAAGAGAGCTTTAGAAAGAATGGAACTCATTCAATAGAAGTGAAAGAAATGGCATGATGCACATATCCATAATAAACAATTCCAAGTAGGAGATTGGGCTCTCCTATATGATTCTCGCTTCAAAGAGAATCTAGGGAAGTTGCAGACTCAATTGTTAGGGCCTTATGAAATTCAATATGTATTTGACAATGGAGTAGTGCAACTGACAACAATTGATCATGTCCAATTCAAGTTACTTGTAAATGGCCATAGGTTGCGCCTCTATCATAAACCACAGACCAAAGATGAGTTCCTGCAGCAATTACAACCAACCAATTTACCAGTTCCTACGAACATAGTTCCTGTAGTAGAGGGTGTCAACCTTCTTCTTGCAGCCATTCCATGACAAACTTTCACAAAGCCCTCATAATAAAACCTCATTTTATATGAGGTCCATTCTTTCATTCATTTTTCTTTTTCTTCATATCAACCCATCTCATTTATCTATCTACTATCCACTCACAATCCACGTCACCCACAATTTCTATTTTTACTATTTTCAATAAACTATACTGTCAGCACCTTTTCTACAATCACTAGACTTTGCCACATCATCAACCTACCTGTGGATGTACACTCTCAAATTTTTAGGTACAACAATTTTTTACTTGTTCTTCATTTTTAGGTTTCGATATTTATATCTAATACTGTATTAAATCTATCATATAAGTCTTAAGCCAAGTTCTCCTTCCTATGCCAAAATTTTTAAAATGTGGACACTTGTCAAATTTCAGTGGGGGCCAAGAAAGTGTATTAATTCCCGAATGTCATCTGCATGTTATCCTAGTCATGTCCATATTATAGGTTGTACTTTGATGGTAGTCTAATATTTTTAATTAATTTTAAAATCTTTTTGTATATGTCGTACCTTTTCATTGTGATTTTGGGGTAGATCACCTATGTTTGGCATGATTGAAAGGACTAAGAGTTATTACGAAAAACACATTAAGTTAAACCTTGATGTCCTTCATAATTAATGCATCATTATTTTACATGTCGAACACCATGGAGTCTTGTTAAAGGAAGTGGTAAGGGCATTCCTCAGAAAGATCAATTTGAAATTCTGAGAAGAGGGAATTTGCAGAGAAAAAAAAGGGGGAAAAACTTATCAGAGTGGTGAGAGTAGAGAAAATCAAAGCTAGACATTTTGAGATGGGGGGCAATTAAAGAGGTATGAGTCGGTCATTCATAATATTTTACTCGTAGATGTTGAAGCTGTCTGACGATTTCATGCTTGTGGATGGCTTGGATATTTCTTACAATTAACTAAGTACAATGAAGAAGTGGCAACAAAGTTTATGACAACATTTGGTAAAGGGGAAGCAATAGTATGGGGATTAAGAGTGATTGCTATTGAAAAGAGGATAGCAAAAGTCAAAGGACTACCAGCAATTGGGGAGCATTATCCAAATGAATATGATGTCAGGTCCTCACAGTCACAATTCACTCGGCTAGATGATCCTTAATTGGACATTTCAAAGCAAGGGTGTAAAAGACTTTCTCTTCCAACTCCATATCCAAAATTGGCAACCCACATTATCAAGTATTTGACCTGTGATGGCAGGTTTTCAAACTTGCATGTTCATCATTTTAAGTTGCTTAGTTGCATATGACATAACATTCAAGTTAATGTCCCCAATTTCCTTTATAATATTTTGTGTATTAGTGCTAAAGAAACTCAAAAAGGAAATGTAAATTTTGTTTCTCATCATGCCCTCATCAAAATTTTAGTTGAAAGGTCTCGTAGGGATTCTTCCCCTATATCACGGGCAGAATTTGTTGAATTTAAAACCTTGCAGCCTCAAGCCAACCCTATCCCCCAACATTTAGGAAATGGGGAAGAAATCGCAAAGCCTAGTCAAAATTTGGCTGAAATAGAAAAAGAACCCTCTCCTAATAAGCCTGTTGAGCCTATTTTAGAGGATGATATACTTAGCTCTTCTACAAATAAAGGCAAGCGTAAGGTTTGTAAAAAAATCCCTAATCTTGAAATGGAAGCCCAAAACCCCTTTGTTAAAGTAACAAAGAGGAAAATTTGTATTCTTGTAGCAACCACTCCTGCAACATCTACTCCAATCACGACTAAACCAAAGCAGACCTATAAAATGGTTGAAGCTAAAGAGGTTCTTGTGCGTAGAAGCCCTCGTATGCGAGGTCGAGTATCCCCAACTTCCATTGAAAACCCAAATACCCCAATTTCAAAGTCCCATACCAAATCAGTAGTTGAAAATATTTCGAATGACTCTCATGTGCAATTGAAGCCCCAAAATGTGGAAACACATGAAAATGAGCCCTTCAATGAGATACCCTAAGAGAATCAGAAAATGTGTAAATCAAACCCTACTATTGTTCTAGAAAAATCCCCTAGAAATGATCAACCTACCATGCTACGAGTCCCTATATATTCTAATGTTTCTCTTATACCTTATAAATCCTCTCGGTACACCCAATATTTCTAGCAAGTTGCCAAAGAACAAAAGATGAAATCTATGGCTCAATAAATTCCTTCATCTACAATTCAATTGATATTGTTTGGTCTATAAAATCATTTCATTTTTCAAAAAAAACCTTTTGGAGACAAGAAAGAGACCAAATGCAGAAGGCAATATTTGACAAAGATGAGGAAATTGAATCATTGAAGGAGCAACTTGAAAAATAGAAACAATAGATTAATAAAGCTCTAAAGCCAGCTGACTAGGTAATGGCCTATAGACCACCACCAAGTTTGTATGCTATTTGTTTGAAGGAACAGTTTATGTTATTTCAATTGATGATGACAATAAGAGATATTGATTGTGAATTCAAAAATGTACAACATTTTTATAATGTATATCAAACTTTGCCTTCATGGCAAAAGAATTTATTGTGTAAACTCTACTTGCATAATTTTATAATTCCACATGAGATAGAGTGGAACACTCTGATTTACATAGGGGATGTCTACCTCATAGATTTAATATCATGGATGCACAATGAGATAAATTATGATAGGCAGTTGGATACCTATAGGGATCTTGAGAAATCTGAACCATTACCACTCTGGGTTGAATCCCATAAGCCTTATGACCTTTTGAGAGATTAGTTCAGATTAACTTGTGGAAGACCAAAACTAGTTGTCAGGGAGAAGTGTTTGAAGAAAGGGAAAAGGTTTACAGAGAATATTAGACACTTCCAAACTTTACATAGCAAAAAGAAATTGTAGGGCTTAGAAATTGATGGAATTTACTGCTAGAAGCTTTGAAAAAGGCTGAACCACATAGGCCTGTCAATTTTAAGGTAGCAATTAATAGAGTGGCTAAATATATGCAATTGGAAAGACAAATTAGAAAAGAGCTATGGATGCCATTAACTTTTCAACCTCCTACCCTTCTTTGGCCTCTGTATAAAAATAATGCTACTAGACTAGACTCATTGGTTGAAGAACACTTGGGTGAACATTGGAGATGCACCAGAGCATATTTCTACACTTTCAAAAGTGGGAAACAGGAGAAGACTAAAGTGGGAGATTTCATAGCCATGGAAAAGAAATACAATGCTTGAGGAGAAGCATTGGCATAGTGGGGGGTAGATGATGAGGCATATTAATGTCTCAAATTTTATAAAGTTGTTATAGTTTGAACTTACTCTTTGAGCCTTGTGAAAAAAATTTCCAACACATTTTTTTTTAAATATCTTGTGAACTTATGCTAGATATGGCTAGAACTTATTAAACCAATGGATAGTGGCTATGACATACTGTGCTTAATATTATACATAGAATGCAGTATTTCATATTAATATTTTAAGCTTTGTTCTAATATTTGAATAAGAGTAGAAATGTTGTCATGCATATGTGTTCCTGATGTTTATAATTTTCAAGAAATGGAGAAGTGGCACAAAGGGTGGTGATTATTGTATTAAATGAAGAAGATGATGAGGACCAGTCATGGAAAAGGAAGCACAAATCAGTTCCTAATGATATGTTGCACCTGTAGAGGAGTTATTGTTCTAAGAAAAACCAGGAAGACTCGACTTGTTATATTTCCTACGAAGCTATTATTTTATTTCTTAATCAATGTTCTATGTCATGGTTGACATTTTGCCTTCTTTTCTGGTGATGTTTGTTCATAGCTTTTATGTTATGTTTTTAATAAGTATCCAATCCTCTATATAATGGATTTGGAATTATTTTGGAAAGAAGGAGAGAAAAGATAATATTAGTTTAAGATTCAGAAGTACTCTTTTTTGTTCTTCATGAATTATTCAATGGTGTATCAAAGAAGGATTCTAAGGAGAGAGTGATTTTGGAATACCTATTGTGTACTTAGTTAGTTGAAGCCAACCAAGGGAGCCCACTTGGAAGGTGGAATAGATTTAGGTAGAGTAGATTCATTTCTTGCAATTTCTTTTTTTAAGATAGATTTACTGTATTAGTCATGCGGCAGTGTTACTATGAAAGTTCCTGCAGTGGATGTTTGAATACTTAACTAGTTTAGAATTCCTTTTTCAAAGTTTTCGACAGTTATATGTTGTTAGTCCAAGTGTGTTTACTATTTTGTATCAGTAGTATAGATTCCTTTCATGCATTTTAAGTTCCTATAGCATAGGTGTTAAGACTCTTAAAGGAACTTAGTGCACATACCGTGTTGACCCATTTCAAGTCCTACATCCCTAGGTTGACAATTCAAGTGTATTTCATGATAGAATGGATAATTTTCAAAATGAACATAGTATCCTTGAGAGGAATAATGGTGTGATTATCTTTATCTATTATGGAACCGTATAGCCTCAATGCATCTTTTTTATTTTTTAACGCATCAAAATATTTGCAAATTCATTTACTAACATGGATGACAGTCTCCCATTCAACATTCTCTTTACTGAGTAATGACCTCATGAAATAGAAAACTAAACACATGACCAATGACCCAAATCTAAAACCAAAACCATCTTCAAAAGATTTCTTCACATTTTCAAGAAAATCCTTTAGAAACATCTTACATAGAGAAAATTGGACATTCTTCCTAACAATATTGTGTGCAATATAAACAACCAATACTAAAGTGGCGCCATAACAAATCCAAAGCTAGATTTTGTAAGAAACTCCATATATGACATACTTTGCTACCAAATCTTCAAGGGTTTTGATTGGGAGTGCAGTATTATTAGAAAATATATTGTAGTTAAATTTTATAATAAGATATTATTTGATTGATTTATTAATTAACAGTTAAAACTACCAAAAATATATTGTCCACAAAGACTACTATCATGTAACTACTCAAATAAATAGAAGATATTTTCTATATTAATTCACTTGAGATATTATATTAAGATTCATTTATGTAGTTTTTGAATTAGACATCCATGTTTCATGAATAAAGGTTCATAAGAACATACTAAAATCAATGATAAAATGCTTTTGAAATTTGTAAACATTACCATTTTAATTAATAAAAACCAATAACTTTTATTGTTAATTTCCCTTGACCTAACTTCCCCTATTTATTATCAATGCAAAAAATTGACAAACTAACTTCTCTTCATTTCTCAATAATTTAATTTTAAAAGATACCTTTGAATTCACAGATATTATTATCTCTCAACAATACTATAAATCTTATATTTTATAAAATAGATATGAACTTAAATTTTAATAAGATATATTTTTAAAACTTTGTAAAAGTAAACAATAACTTATACTTGTATGGATATATAAGAGTATTTCCATTAAAGTAGATAAATAAGAATATTGTTATTATAAATAAATAAAAAATTATCTAAAATATTAATTTGAAATTTTTAGGAGATTATCATTAACAAGCATTCATAAGTTTTGGTTTGTCCAATTTACTTACAATATAGATAATAAAGTTTATATTACATTAACTCCATTTATTTATTTATTTATTTCAACATTGATTTGATGTTGAACAAAATATTGCTAAAAAAATTATTTACTGTACTAAAAATTATTGAAATGCTCCATCTAGAATGTGTTTATACAACTGATATTTTCTAATTAATTTTTAGGAAGAAATGAAACCTATTCCCATCATTTATCTCAAGTTGCGTACATTATATATTGATGAAAGAAATACTAAATATGAAGTAAAGAGCTCTTGGATGAGAGAAAATTTCATAAAGTTTGGAGATTACTTCCCTATGGATGTATTTATTAATGAAAATACCAACTACAATCCAAAATAAAATTGATTCTTCTTTCTCACAATCAAATTATAAAAATTCTGATAATCCAACCCAAAATTTTAATAGAGGTCTTGAAGTAAGACCTAATGGAATAGCATCAAATAATGGATGGGAAAGACTCAAGATTTGTTTGGTCTAAACAATGAAATACCAAGCAATTTTAAGAAATTATTTACTAATCACAATGCTCACCATGGTTCATGACCAACTTTCCAACCTCCTACCTCCTACCTCTTCCTAGTGAAAAAAATAGATATGGGTCATCATGTCTTTACTTGGCAACAAAAGGATAACATGGAAAGAAAATTTTTAGGGGTTACCAATAAATTGTCGCTCTAAAATGTATCAAATATTAGAGAAAAGTATAAGTTAATAGGTAAAGACCTAACAATTACAAACTATCTACTATTGTACTATAACATACTAATTTTCCATAATCTATTCAACCATTAATTAAATGAAATATCATTACAATCTTAATCAAATGAAAGGAGTGACAGTTATATCAGTTACTCTACTCATTCACATGAAAGGGATAATACAAGTTAACTATAACTTACAATGCATATAAGTAAAAGATAAACTAACATTTCAAACTCTAGGTTCACATGAAATTCAGTTATAACTACCATATCCTTTGCATTTCCACGTAAACGAATCATGACAACTATTACAACAAAATAGTAGAAATTAAATACATGTTTAAAAATACAAAAATATGAAATAGATACCCGAGAACATATAAATATTGTCCATGTGTTGTGCAAGCCTTGGCATCTAGAAGAGAGGAGAAGCATTGTCATGGGCTTATCCTCCCAAATGCGGACCTTTAAATATCCCCACACAATCTCTATCGAGAAAGGTTCTCCCTACCTTGGGAAATAAGCTTCAGACACCATTGTCCCTCCACTGAGCATCTTGGTCTTAGAGTGTCGACTAGTCAGCTAGTTTGTGGAAACCTTTTGTCAACCTATCTTCTAACTACTAGCACTCTAACCTCTAGTGATCATAGTGGCATTCATGTCATTAACCAACCTTGGCCAAAGATTTCAAGTGGGCATCACGTAAGCCTGAACACCAACCACTCGACTTGACAACAAAATATACATAAAGGATTACCATGATCTAACTTAGTTATTTTATATTTGAATAATTGTTACTAATTTATGTTTATTTTATCTAGCAAGAATATTCCCATTCACACCCTTCATCTCGACCATTTTGGTCCTCATGGATGAATTCTTAGGTGATTCCTTTAGTTATATCTAGTTTTTGAAAATATAAGCATTGTCATCTTATCATGCGCAAACTGGCCTATGTCATTATAAACGAGAAGTGTAATCTCCTTTCATATTTATCCATTACTATGTAGGAGCTACTCTCATCTCATAGAGCATATTGATGATACCCATGTATGAGAGCTAGCACTTTTGACAGAGATTTATTAAAATTGTAAAATCATATTTGATAAACATATACTTATATTATCGTGATGGCTCCTTAATTATATCAGTTCTAGAGGGAACAACAAAAGGAAATATGTAGGCTAAAAAGCATTTCAAATTATGGACTATGAAAAATAATGAAGCATTCCTTGTTACGAATCGATTAATTCAAATGCATAATTTTGGAAAGATGCAAAGAAGTTTTGATTATAATGCATGACTTGGTGAGAGGTATAGCTCAGCTTACAAAAATAACTAGGCAAAGTTGAGTAGGTTGGCTCTACCATGCAATTCAAATGGATGGTATCATCCTATATATGGATGTTAGATATCTAGTCTCGTGCATGGCTCTCTTAGAGAAATGATGATGGTCACTCACTATCTTAAAATAGAATAAGAAACTAAGGAAAAACAAGAATGGTTCTTGGCACAAATGAATCTAGATTTTTGCAAACCAAAGAAGTGAGAAGCAATGATAATAATGCATCACCGTGGGTGAGCATAGATATGCAAGAAAAGCTCCCATGTGCATGCTCAGTTATGCAAGAAAGTTTTGAGGTGGCAAGGTGCTCACAAGGTCATCAGTTCAAAATATAAATAATTTATGATGAGTCATTACTCAAATATAAAGTTCAATGGAATAAGAGAAATATGCAAGGTCGTCGCTCAACGCAAAAATATTAAGGCTATCGCCAAGATGAAAGAATAATAATAACTCCAATCTCTTAATGTTTTAATACAAGGACATCTTCGTACTTAGCTATACTCATAGGTGTATATCCACATACATGCATATATGTGTATATCCTAAACATATGTATTTTATGAATACTTTGACAAAAAAAAAAGATTTATACATCTTAACTGACTTACACATATATACAGACACATGTATGTATGAGTATACCTAGGTATCATGGTGTTTTTCTATTAAAACATGTCATATGCAACAGAGGATTCTCAAATTAAAAAGGTAACAAATTTTTTATGTTTAGTGATTCTCCTTTATCATTCAATGATTATGATAACTAGTTAGCTCATGGTAATCCAAAGTTTTCTCTTGCTTGGCAGTTGCCTATCCCTAGTCAAAGGTAGTTAGACTCCATACATGATGGTTCGTTAGTGTGTGTGGTGACCCATTCCTAACTCTCATTTTGGAAACACTTTCCCCCTTCATCTTGCTCCTACAAAAGGAAAAATCCTAGAGTAATAACATATTTCCATGATTTCAAAGTACCAATAATTTCCAAAATATCACATATTCATTTCCCATTTGCATAATATTCATTTTCAATTCCAAGTATAATGATTAACTAACACGTCATATGAAATCAAGTATAACGATTAACTAACATGTCATATGAGATAATAATGAAGAATCATAATTTTCATTTCACATAAAATAAATATCACAACAGCTTTATCGTCGAAAAACTTCACGTGAATTCTCAACGGCTATGAGATTATTTTAAATTAAACAAAAATTTGGGATGTAATATACCCTCCCCCTTGTGTTTCATCATCCTCGATGAGCTTGCAATATAAAATAGATCATTCTAACTAGAACATATATAGATCCACAATACATTAAATTTAAATTCATAAATTAATTTCTTGGAAAACAATGAGGGAATTCCTAGAAGATTTCATCATAATCTTACCAGGTGGCATTTTTCTTAGTGTATTGATCCCACTGGACCTTACATTAGGCTATGTCTCAATTTCGCAAGTGAAGCTTCCTCACCTTGAGTATTTTGAGTGGCTCTATTTCCACCACCCCTAGGTCTTACACCAGTAAGAGATTCCAATCAATAACATGCTCATGACAAGTTATATATTTCTTAAGGTATGAAACATGGAACACATGATGCATTCTAGAAAGGATCAGAGGTAGACCAATTTTGTAGGCTACCAAGTTTATGACTTCGAATACTTCAAATGGTCCCATATATCTTGGGGCTAATTTGGAGTTTTTGCCAAACTTGATAGTACTTTTCTATGGTTTAACTTTTAGGAGGACCTTTTCTCCTACTAAGAACTCTCAAGGGATCCTCTTTGCTCATCTTAGGCCTTATACCTCTGTGTGCGATTTTTTTGTACCAAGAAAGGATTGATGATCCTACTCTCTCTTCCTATTGTTTCACCCTTTTCTTGCTTCTTGTTTGGTGTTTTCTTTTCTTTTCCCGAACGCCTTTTGACATTCCCACTGTTGTAGTCTTCTCTATACTATTGTATCTTTCATTCCCATAGACCCTTGTTGGTCTCTTGTTGGACATTAATATCATTATGTTATCTTATCTTTGCATTTGCATAACTCTTTTATTCGGCATTTGCCTCCTTCGGCCTCTAATAGTTCTAAATTACCTATTCCTCCATCTCTAGAAGCATCTCAGGCCCGACAATGATTCAATCCTCAATTTTGTTCCAACTCACGAGGGTTTTGCACTTATGCTTGTATAGAGCCTCAAAGGGTGTCATCTTAATAGCAGATTGGTAAGAATTATTAATAGAAAAATCTACTAATGGAAGATACATTTCCCACTGATATTGTTGGTCCATACAATATACTCTTAGGAAATCTTCTAATACCTAGTTTATCCTTTCCATTTGACCATCGGTCTCATGGTGATAGGAAGAGGTAATATTCAATTTGGTTCCCAAGGGCGAGAATAAGGTTTGCCAAAATCTGGATGTTACTCTGGTATCTCTATTGGATATAATCTTCTCTAGGGCTCTGTGGAGTCTGAGAATTTCTCTCACAAACTTGTGAACAATTTTTAGTTCTCCATCTATTTAGGTTACCTAGTATAAAATTAGCCACCTTGGTTAACCTATCCACAACTACTAGGATGGTATTATGTCTATTACAGGTCATGGATAGCTCTTGGATAAAGTCCATGGTGATTATTTGCCATTTCCATTCTGGAAACTCATTTGGGTGTAATAGTCCAGCTGGTAACATTGCTCTGCCTTGACCCTCTGACATTCAAGGGATATTGCCATGTATTTTGTTATTTCTCTCTTCATCCCTTTCCAAAAGTACAAGGGTTTCATATCAGCCAACATCTTAGTCACCCCAAGGTGTCTTGAATATGGAGCAACATGAATTTCTCCTAAGATCATCCTTCGAATTTCTAGATCCTTGGGTATATACATTCTACCCTTATATCGCAAGAGTCCATCCTCTTCTAATTGGTATCCTCCATATTTGGGGTCTTTAGAATCCCTCTAAAGTGCTTGGTTGATCTTGTTATAAAGGTTGTCACTAGGAAGACAATGTAGTACTTTCTCTTTAAGACCAGTATTTATTACCACCATGGCTGATATATGTCTTCATCAGCTCAAAGTGTCAGTTGCCTTATTTTCTTTACCCTTGATATAACTAATCTCGAAGTCACAATCTACTAGAAACTCTAACCATCTTCTTTAATGAGCATTGAGGTTAGGTTGGGCAAATATGTATTTCAGTCCATGATGATCTTACCAAAGTTCAAAAGGCTTTTCAATTAGATAGTGTGTCCACATCTATAGAGCATGAACAATGGCTACTAATTACAGGTCATGCGGTGCATAATTTTGTTCATAATTTTTCAATTTTTCAGATACATAGGCAATAACCTAATCTTCTTGCATCAATATGCCTCCTGATCCCTCTCCTGATGCATCTGTTATAACTACGAATTGGCCTTCTAGGTCAAGTGTCCTAAGTATTGGTGTGGTAGTTAATTTATCCTTCAGGTATTTGAAAGTTGCTTGGAATTTTTCAGTCTAGATAATTTCTTTCTCTTTCCTTTAAAGTGAGGTGATGGGGTATGCGATCCCAAAGAAAACCCTAACAAACTTCTTGTAAAATCCTACTAGGCCCATGAAGGTCCTGGCCTCTCACACATTCTTAGGCACTAGCCACTCTCTAATTGCCTTGATCTTGGTTGGGTCTACTACTATTCCTTGGGTTGATATAATATGTCCTAGATATTGATTTTCCTTCTAATAAAACAAACACTTGGATAGTTTCCCATACAACTTATGCTCCTGAAACCTCTACAAGACTATCTCTAAATGCCTCTAGTGTTTGTCCTCATTTTGAGAATAAATGAGGATATCATCAATAAAAACTTAACACAAATTTGTCCAAATATTCCTAGAAAATGTTATTCATGAGATTCATGAAGGTTGTCGGGTCATTGGTTAGCCCAAAGGGTAATACTCTGAACTTGTAGTGGCCATGGTGGGTTCTAAAGGCAATTTTGAGAATGTCTCCTTCCTTGATTTAGAGTTGATGATAACCCGATCTTAAGTCAATCTTGGAAAATACGGTTGTTCCCTTCATCTAATCAAATACTGTCAATTCTGGGAAGTGGGTATCTATTCTTGATGGTGACCTTGTTAAGCATCATTTAGTCTATGCACAGCCTCATAGTTTCATCCTTCTTGATGAACAACACTTGAGCTCCCCAAAGTGAGACAGTTGGTCAAATAAGTTTCTTATCTATTAGGTCTTGTAATTCCATTTGTTTGGTAGTGGTAATTTGATAGGGCACTCTTAAATGGGTTTTAACCTAGGTAGCAAATCCATAGTGAAATCAAATACTCTAGACAGAGGTAGGTCAAGAAGTTCTTTTGGAAATACATCTAGTTTGTTTTTAAGATATACATACTTATCTTCGAAGGATTTATTCAATTTTTCTCTAATTTTCCCATTTCAAAAGATGTAGTCATCCTGATAAGTGGTTTCTAGGGGTTCCCTCAAGACTTCTATCTTTACAATGAATATTTCATACCCCTTTCTTCTAAATCTTTTAAGCTACATAGTTGAGATTTCTCTAGGTTTTACCTCATGCATTATTCCTTGGATTTTTACAGGGTTTCCCCAATCATCTAGACATTCCATTGTCTTGGCAAGACAATCCACATTTGCTTTGTACCCACTGAGCTAATTCATCCCCATGATGATGTCATAAGACTCTAGAGGTGCTATGTACATATTTACCTCAGTAGAGAAGTTCAGAAAGTCTACCTGGGCCTCAATACTACTCTACCCTAGCCCTTGTCCGATTTGCATATTCAGTTGTCCAGGGTTTTTCCATAAATCCAATTCTTTTAGGAGATCTTCTCAATAGTTTTGGGGAGATAAATCATTATGTTGCTCCTATATCAATTAATATAGAAAAGGGACTTCTAGATATCTTATAGAGAGATTCTATAGGGCCCAATTGATGTTTAGCTCGATGGTTATCCAGGGCTGCATGAATCCTTTGTTGATAAATGGCCTACTAAGGGGGTAGTGGGGGTTGTGGTTGTTGGTTGGTATTAAAATTGTTGGGGTGTTGATTGGCATAATGATCCCCACCACATTTAAAACAACCTTTAGGTGGTTCTTTATTTGCATTCCCTATGTTGCCTTTGTTAGTTTTGGGGTCACCCTTAAACTCCTTACTTTTGTTTCCCTTGAATCCTAGTTTTTTGGATTTGAAGTTTTTAAAACTCTTCTTATGCAACCCTAAATTTGAACTATTAGTGTTCCAACTAGTCTTCCTCTTATTATCTCAAATATAATTATCCCTTTTGATTTTGTGCTCTTGTCAGATGGGTCTCTCGAGAGTTTCCTCCATGATTTCTAGAGCAAGGACATACATAGCTCCCTCAATCCTACTGTTTAAGTCCATGATGAACTTCCTAGCCTTCAGGTTTTTGTCTTGTTGGTAAGAGGGAGCGTACTTTAGTAAACGGGTAAACTTCTCCCAATACTTGTGCATAGTTTGATTCCCTTGCTTGAGATTCTGGAAGTCTAACAGTTTCTAATCATAGAACATCTAGGGAAGCCATCAAATTTTTTAAATAGAGACGAATTTGTCCCATGTGATTTCAATTGTCTTAATGTTGAGCTCTATTTTAGTGTTTCCCCACCAAGTGGCTACTTCTCTAGAGAGATGATATATTCCCTATACTGATTTTGATGTTTCAAAAAAACTCTTGATTTCGAAATATTATTCCATTTCAGTTAACTAGGCCTCAACATCTTCTCCAAACTTAAAGCCTAAGAACCTAGGAGGTTTGATCTTCTTAATATAGGTAGATAGGTCATTGACTATTTGAAGTTTCTTTTGCTTTTCATATGGAGTTAATGAAGCTTGATTTTCCTTTTCACTATGGCCAGAATTCTCAAGTTCAATCCCAGGAGGAAGCGAGGAGTGAGTCTCCTTCTGACCTCACCCAATATGGGTTGTCATTTCATTCATTCTCTTTTCTATGTTTTCTAACTTGGGTTTGTGTATCTCGCAAAACCTGGATCAATAGATCTAAGGAATTCCAAGGATTGACCCCGTTGGTCACCTTATTCTCTATAGTGTTTCCATTGCTGGCCATGTTTTTAAGTTTGAGTTTCCTAAAATATACAATTATTTCCTAATCAATATCATACTCCCATTTGTTTACAAAAAAAAGTATATGATTGCTTAGAGAGATTATGTACAACAAAGACAAGAATTGTCAATTGCTTATTTTATTGTTTTAGCATAATTGGCTTGTTGCAACTGCAACTACATTATTGACAAAATTTCCTCCCGTGAGCACATAGCAAAAGAATAACTTAACATAAATTAGACACAATATTCCTGGGTATCTTGTCAATTTTCATCTCTAGGCTTACCCTACCCCTTATATGGTTTAAGATAAATCATAAGAGGATCAATTTGCTTGGCATTCCATGCCTCAATAAGTTTTTTTCTCATTATTGTCTTCCTGGTTGGAGTCCACCTGACCCTCTCTTTGTTGATTCACCGCAATGTATGTGCTAAGGTTTCATTATCCTTGGGTGTGGAGCAGTAGGAGTAGTCTTGTTTTGGCATGTTCTTGATCAGGTATAATAATATAGGATGTCGAGGCTTCTTGTGAAGAGACATTCAGGTATACATCATGCTTAACATTTAAATCTACATTCAGATTCCTAGTTTGGTTAAAAGTGTGATGAGCTCAAGGTTTAGAGTTGAACCCAACGCTCTAATACCACATGTAACATACTAATTTTTTGTAATCTATTCAACCATTAATTAAAAGAAATATCATTACAATCTTAACCGAATGAAAGGAGTGACAGTTATATCAATTACTCTAATCATTCACATGAAAGGAAAATACAAATTAAATCTTAACCGAATGAGAGTGACAGTTATATCAATTACTCTACTCATTCACATGAAAGGAAAATACATATTAACTATCTTACAATGCATATAACTAAAAGATAAACTAACATTTCAACCTCTAGGTTCACATGAAATTCACTTCGAACTACCATATCCTTTGCATTTCCATGTAAAAGAAATCATGACAACTATTATAACCAAATAACAAAAATTAAATACATGTTTAAAAATGCAAAAACATGAAATAGATACCCGAGAAAATGCAGATAATGTTCCTATGTTGTGCAAGCCTCGGCATCTGAAAGAGAGGAGAAGCATTAACATGGCCTTAACCTCTCATCTGCAGACCTTTAAGTATACCCACACAATCTCTACCGAGAAAGGCCCTCCCTACCTTGGGAATAGGCTTAGGACACCACTGTCCTACCACTAAGCATCGTAATGTTAGAGTGTTGACTAGTCAACTCACAAGGTTGTGGACACCTTCCGTCAACCTATCTTATAACTACTAGCACTCTAACCTCTGAGCATAGCGGCATTCATGTCATTAACGTACCTTGGCTAAGAATTTTGGATAGGCATCACGTAAACCCAATCACCCACCATTCGACTTGACAACAAGAATATATACAAAGGATTACCATGAGTTGACTTAGTTATTTTCTATTTGAATAATTTTGCTGATTTATGTTTATTTTATCTTGCAGAGATATTCCCATTCACACCCTTCATCTTGACCATGTTGGTCGTCATGGATGAATTCCTCAATGATTCCTTAAGTGATATCTAATTTTTGAAAATATAGACATTGTCATCTTATCATGCCCAAACTAGCCTATGGCATTATGAATGAGAAGTGTAATCTCCTTTCAAATTTATCAATTACCATGCAGGTGTTTGCTCTTGTATGAGAGCTAGCATTTTTTAGAGAGGTTTATTAAGATTGCAAAATCATATTTGATAAACATATCTTTCTATTATCATGATGGCGTCCAAGGGCTTTAGCTTAGTTGGTTGAAGCAATGAGTTCTCATTGTGGAGACCTTAGTTCAAATCCCAAGAGAGGCATCTTTGTGGAATTCTAAGTTGCAACTCTTGGTCTTCTATTGGTTGTATTTGTCTCATTGTAAAAGGTGGATTCTAAGTTGCAACTCTTGGTTTCCAAATGTTGTTTCTACTATGGTTGCTTGAAAGGAGCTTGAATAAGTTTGTAATTCTCATGTTGTTGCTTGAATGGAGCACAAGATTTGTAAATGATTTCAATATAATACAATTATCATGATCGCTCCTTGATTATATAAGTTCCAGAGGAAACAACAAAAGGAAATACATGGGCTAAAAAGCATTTCAAATTTTGGACTGTGAAAAATAATGAAGCATTCCTTGCTAGGGAATCAATTAATTCAAATGCATATTTCGGAAAGATGCAAAGAAGTTCAGATTATAATGCATGACATGGTGAGAGATATAGCTCAACTTGCAAAAATAACGAGGCGAAGATAAGTACATCAACTCTCTTGTACAATTCAAACTTAGGGTATCGTCCTGTATATGGATGATGGATATCTAGTCCCATACATAGCTCTCTTAGAGCAATGTTGATGGTCACTCATTGGCTTAAAAATAGAATTGGAAACTATGGCAAAACGATAATGGTTCTCAACACAAATGAATCTTTAGTGTTGCAGACCAAAGGGTGAGAAGCAATGTTAACAATCCTTCGTCGTGAGTGAGCATAGATATGCAAGAAAAGCTCTTGTGTGCATGCTCAGTTACACAAGAAAGTTATGAGGTTGCAAGGTGCTCACAAGGCCATCAGTTCAAAATATGAATAATTTATGATGAGTCATTACTCAAATATAAAGTCTAATGAAATAAGAGAAATATACAAGGTGGTCGCTCAAGGAAAAAATATTAAGGCTGTCGCCAAGATGAAAGAATAATAAAAACTCCAATCTCTTAATGTTTTAATACAAGGGACATCTTCGTACTTAGTTATATTCATAGGTGTATATACACATAGGCATATATGCGTAAATCCTAAGCATATGTATTTTATATATACTTTCAAAAGAATAGATGTATACATCTTAACTGACTTGCATATACATACACATACATGTATGTACACGTACGAGTATACCTAGGTATCATTGTGTCATTCTATTAAAACATGTCATATGCAAGATAAGGTTCTCAAATTATAAAGGTAACAAATTTGCTATGCTTAGTGATTCTCCTTTATGATTTAATGTTTTACGATAATTGATTAGCTAATGGTAATCCAAAGGTTTTCTCTTGCCTGCCAAGTCATCTATCCTTAGTCAAAGGTAGTTAGACTCCATACCTGATGGTTCATCAGTGAGTGTGGTGCCCCATTCCTAACTCCCATTTTGGCAACACTTCCCCAATTCATCATCCTCCTGCAAAAGTAAAAATTCTGAAGTAATAACATATTTCCATGATTGGACCAAGATGTAAATCTTAATGGTCTTTGGCTTTCTGGGTTGCTAGCCCTCTTGTTGGGAACTATGGTGTGTTCCTCTAGTTTGTCTAGTGGTGTTCCACAGTTGTATTAAGTTCCTTCATTGTTATATCTTTCTTGTCCCTTTGTACAAAGTTTCGAGTCCTTTCAAAACCTGTTTTTACTTAATCAAAACATATTTCTATGATTTCAAAATACCAATTTCCAAAATATTACATAATCATTTACAATTTCCATAATATTCATTTTCAATTCCAAACATAATGATTAACAAACATGTCATATGAAATCCAAGTATAACGATTAACTAACATGTCATAGGAGATAATAACGAACCATAATTTCCATTTCACATGAATAAATATCACAACAGTTTCATCAGTCAACCAACTTCACATTAATTTCAATGGCTATGAGACTATTTTAAATTAAGCAAAAATCTGGGATGTAATACACACAAGCCACTTTCAAGCAATGACATACATTAAAATTTCACAAGGACTGGGAGAATATTATTTGGTTTTTTATAGCAATTTAGAATTGGTCTAGGTTTCATTGATTGGGATGAGCTCAAATTTTAAAAAATCTCGAGACTAATACGTAGGTTCAAATTTCAAGAGACGCACCAAAGAGTTGCGATTGGTTGAAATATCGCATCCAACTCAAGGGATGCAATGCACCCAATGAACAAGGCCAAGGCTATGTCCTCAGCGAATTCCACGCAACTAAGTCGAAGGCTACTCCATAAAGGGGAGAATTTAGCTAGCTCATAAAAGTTGGTATATAGAGCAACAAATATGATTTACAAGCTCACATGTTTTACATTTCACTTTGATGCCTATTGAATGCTTGATTCCCCAATATGAGAAAGATGTAGTGTCTAACCAAAATAGAATTACAAATATAAACAGTAATGAAATCAAAACCAATATATATGCCATCAGAACATGAGATTCCCTTGTGAGAAAGCATTGTTGAATCATGATGGCATCTTTTCTTCTACCGAAGGTACCAACCACAAAACTGGTGACATCCCACAAGTTCCAACTCATGGTAGGTACTGAGATACCTCTCAAGCATGGCAACTAAGCCGAAGGTTACTCCATAAAGGGGAGAATTTACAAAATCTAAAAAAGCTGTTATATGAAACAACAAACATGATTGACAAGCTCACATGTTTTACATTTTACTTCAATGCCTACTGCATTCTTCCCCAATATGAGAAAGAAGTGTCTGACCAAAATGATATTATAAATATAAACAGCAATGAAATCAAAACCAAAAGATATGCCATCAGAACATGAGATTCCCTTGCAAGAAAGCATTGTTGAATCATGACAGCATCATTTCTTCTACCAAAGGTAGCAACCACAAAACTGGGGTCATCCCGCAAGTTCCAACTCATGGTAGGTACCGTAATCTCTCTTGTACCATCAACATGGGTTCGATCACAAAAACGATGTGTATGCGCAGTAAACACCATCCTGAGTTGAAAAAAGACACCATATGCAGAAATAGTGAGTGCATAACTAAGTCAGAATCCAAGATTGTGCTCAAGATGCAATAAGCAAAACATCAAACATTATTTTCTAGGGTTTTTTATATAATTTAATGACCTAGAGCACTAGACCAAATCTAATTACCTTTACAGTTTGTGTAAATTGTAACAAAATCAAACCAGGGCTCAGATCCAACGTCCATACGGATGACTCATAATCATTGATAAATAAACTGAAACCTATCTTGAGCAAAATAGTGTAATACAGTTCTCAGCAACTGGAAATTCCTGGTCTATCAAATTTTATAGTAGAGCATTTTCTAGGGTGTTTTATATATAGATTTAATGACCTAGAGCACTAGACCAAATCTAATTACCTTTACGGTTTGTGTAAGTTGTAACAAAATCAAACCAGGGCTCAGATCCAACGTCCATATGGACAACCCATAATCATTGATAAATAAATTGAAACCTATCTTAAGCAAAATAGTGTAATACAGTTCTCAGCAACTGGAAATTCATGGTCTATCAAATTTAATAGTAGAGCAGTAGAAGTCCTTAAAGGTGTTTTCCACCATTTAGCCTTTGAATGAGTATTCATTATTTCAAACATCATAGTGGTTTTTTGCTCAGTTCCTTACAAACTAGAACTCATTCTACTAATATATTTTAGTATTCTTTTTGTTGCTGCATCCAGCAGAAGGAATGAAACTTCAATCCAAAAAGTGATGCAAACAATGTTTATATGTAGATTCATGCAATGTGAAACTAAGCCTAATGGTATTTTAAATATTAGAAAGATGGGCATGAGAACTTTGTTGATTGAATGAGAACTAGTCCAGTTCTATTTCAATCCTGGAAGCAGTAAAACAAATAACAGCATGTGCTGAAAATTAGGTTACTTCAGATCCTACATATACAACAAATAGCCATTCACGTGACTATCATACATTTGTATCCCTAAATTGAATGCAATCTATGATGTTTTCTTAGAATGCTACTTGCCAATAGACAAATAGCAGGGTTTATGATTCAATACAACCACATCAGCAATCACCTATCTTTGTTTAATCATTTCGGTGGATACTGCCTTAGTTTCATTAACACCGCGCAGCTCCTCTTTTTTTCCCTTGTGAACATGGAGTTGCCAAAAAGATGATAAAAACATACATGAGAGGTAACAGGCTTTATTTTTTTAATTTATTAACAAAAAAAATGATTTGAGTTTAATCTAGCATTTAGAAGGAAATTTTGCCGAGTATATACCATTACGATGGTAGAGGAACAAACAGAAATTACAAAAAATTACATAATGATTGCGCATTAAAATGAAAATGATATTTGAATATGATCGGATCAATTTCAATACAAAACAATGGCTTTCTAAAGCCTTATTTTTCCCACACAAAACTAACTTACGGGAATGAGCTTCCCAACTATCATAGCAACAAACTAATTTATTATGTAGAAATCTTATTTTTTCCAACATCCCTTCAATGTTTACATTACAAAAAAAGAAATAAAATAACATATGCAATTGGACGTGCTCTCTATTGCTAACAATGTTTTTGGGTAATCCATGTAGCTTGAATACTTCTCTGAAGAAAACTTATGCAATTTGAGGTGTTCTATATTTGGTAGGTATGGCCATGAAGTGTGCTTATTTGGTCAATCAAACCACTACCACATATATGCAGTCTTTCCCTTGTACTTTGGGTAGGCCCGCTATAAAATCCATGGAGATATTTTCTCTCGTTTTTTATTAGGTAATTGCAGATGTTGAATTAGTCCTGCAAGATGTATTTTGTGTTGCTTTATTTCTCTAGCATGTCATACATTCCTAAACATGCTCAAGAATGTTGGTTTTCATGGATCGCTGCAAATGTACTGAGCACTGCTGGATGTACTGGTATGTGTTTTACAAGTGCAGATCTGAATTCATATATAGGAGTAGAAGAGACATGTCTCTATGTCAATCAATATTGGTTATGGTAAGTTAATTTCCATTAGACATTATTAACAACAATATGTGTGTGTGTGTGTGTCTAATTGATGATTAATCAAATGCAATAATGTTATAATCAATAACCATTGGGGATTAACTCTTAGATCAATTCAATCTGACTGAAGTTACAACATTAACACTCCGTCTTAGCTAGGGAGGATTGTTATAGAACACATTCAGAACACATTATGCTCTCAAGCATATAGAGAGATATCATCTCAATATGATATTCTTAGAATGGCATATTTAAAGATATCAACATGTATCCATCAAATCAGATTATAATCTGACTGATGCTATTTCATCAACACTCCCTCTAGCGAGGGAGGATTTAAACAACACAACCATTTCACAAAATGGTGATCTGATTCTGAACAATCTTATCAACCTCAAATTCTTGTGATGTGAGCACTAGCATCGACACCAAGATGCCTATCAACAAGAATATCATATCCTAGAAAGATATGAGTTATCTGATTTCCAGCACACTCTGGGACAATACTGAATGTAGTCTATCAGATAACAACCTTGATCTCAGGGACAATATGAAGAACACAATTACACTACAAAGAGGGGTGGGGGGTGAATTAGTAGTGTAGAAAATCTTAGTATCTACTCAACCAATCTGGACTACAATCCAGTTACACTTTTAACTTTGATTTGTGAATCAGTTTACAAACACAAACTCAATCAACATAGATACATCTCTGTATTAACTTTTATTCTCAACTGAAGACTCACAATCTGCCTGAACAACATAAAACTGAGTCTCTTATTCTGAACTGATGATTCACAATCTGCCTGAACAATATAAACTGATACTTATAATACTGTCTTGCAATCTGAATCTGAATTATATGTATAATCTGGCAAATTCGTTAACAGACTGAAAGAAACTTAACAGAATAATCCTTTTAACAATTCTATTCTGTTCTGTGCAACTTGAACAAAATTAACATTCAAAAATCACAGAAACATTATACCTGTATTTCTGACTGTAGTTGCAAAACCATAGATTTGACACTGTCAAATGTTTAACATAAATGATCTCTGTTATTCAGCATCTCTTGGACTTTTGATGTTTCACATAGTTTTCTAACTCTTCTTCAGTCAAGAGATTAAATACTTGTCATAGCAGATTACAGTGATACCATCACACCCATCTACCATACATGCCGAAGCACACAACTATATAGGGGCACTCAATACCTTTAAAGAGGTTAATTCAGTTGTGATTATATTTACCAACTGCCGGTTAACAAAAAAATTAGTTTTGCTTATTAGTATGTGTAATTCCCGACGTGGCCAATGTCTCTTGTATATTTGCACTTTAACTAAAACTAATCTTGTCTTGGCACCGTTTCAGGTGAGACGCACACTTCCGTATCTTAATATTTTCTTAAAAGGTTGTCTTACTTAGCACTGATAAGACAAATATCATCCGGCAAACGATATCGTGTTCGATACAAGATAAATATCATTCTAAAAACTTTATCGGGTCCTGCTTTGTAATTGACCAGCCTGTGTGTGTACCTAATAAGACAAATGGATGTCCAGCCTGTGTGTGCCTAATAAGACAAATGAGTGTCCAGCCTGTTCCAAAAACTTTATCGGGTCCTTTTTTACTGCAAAGTAACCTCTCTGGGTGTATGCCCGATGAGTATATTGGAGGCTAAATACGATGAACGGCATCCACTTGGGGGGAGTCGCGTTCACTCTCTGCCAATTCAAGATCAGACGGGAATCGAACGCGCGCATCTTGCTGACCTGCCTGATTGTGTGTTTAAAAAGACAAATGCCTTATGAGTGAGCTGCCTGATTGTGTGTTTGATAAGACAAATGAAAATTAATTTTATCTGGAGATTCCTTCGTTCTTGTAAGATGTCTTTGCCAATCATACAAATGTCATCAGAGACGATTATCATTACTTGCCCAACTTCTTAATATGACCTCATCACCAGGTGTATAACCACCGTACATACTTGTGTTTTTACTTGCAATTAAATATAGTTTCTGCCAAAATAAATCATCGGGATTTTTTATTACTACGGACAGCAGCATACTTTGTATGAATTGTTCGGTAACATTATAAAGTAATTGTTTGGTATGTAGCATCGATGATATTCTCAGCAAGCTGTCAGATACAGGAAAAACCACAGATAAGAACAACCAACCAACATGAACATGAGTTTTAGTTCCAGCAAACCGTTATATCTGTACAACCATGACTTCCAGTTTCAACAAACATATTCTGTAAGTATATCATTTTAAATGTGTAAATGCAATCATTGTTCAAACACATGCTAATACATTTTGACATCAATGACATGTTCAACACGATAAAGTAGTCTCTATTACTACAACTCCGGGACATCAACTTAACGCAGTCTATCATGATACATTAGTTATCATGATCTCCGGCACATTCTAGGACAACAAGTTAATGAAGTCTATCATGACAATAGATCAAGAACTCGAACAACAAATAAAGTATCATGATCTCCAGGACAGCAGCTTAATGTAGTCTTCATGATACGTTAGTTATCATGATCTCTGGCACATTCTGGGACAACAATTTAACATAGTCCATGATGATAACGGGTCAAGCCATTGTTGAGATCGTCACCTTACAATAGCGACCTCACAAATATATCAATGAAAGATCGTCACCTCTCATGATGTTTTCCAACAAAATCATGTAGTAACTCACATGATATCCACCATGAACCATGTCAAAAGGTGGATCCACCATAGCTGCTCCTAGAGGGTGGAAAAAGTCTTTCACCTCAACCTTCTCTCACAAAGATAAAATGCATTACAAAGAATTTCACCTCGAAATTCTTCCTTATTAAGAAGATCTCAATCTTTTAATTTTACATCCAAGGTTGCTTGTTAGACTCCCTCTGAAACAAAATGTTCAAGATCCTCCGATGTCAACTAAGTAGATCCTCTAATTACTCACTCTTGAGCTACTGTCATAATGTCATAAGATCATCTGAACAACCAATCTTGATCGTAAAACAAAATTCCATCATAGTTTTCTCCCTCTCAATGAAAGAACCCCTTGTCTTGTCTTTATTCCATAGTCTCGTAAGTTATCACTCAACAACATACCTAATGCATCATTCTTCTTTTCCTGGAAGAATATTCTTCTGCACATCAACATCCTTAATACAAGTTGCTCTAGTGAAGGAACATATGCATCAAATCATAAGGTGATTCAGATTTGAAACTCTGATGATGTCCCTTCCCTTACATCTCCCTTCTAAAGATGGTTCAAGTGGGAATGGAACATTGGTTAGTATTCCCCCCACAATGTAAAATTCTCACTCTTATGTCATTGAACAATTTTGCATCAATTATGGAAAACTTCTTTCTGTTTAGAATAGCTCAAAACCTTAGTCTATTTGTACTATGGAATGACATTATATGAGCAATCAGACCAAGCTTTCAGCTCATAGTCTTACAAGAAGTCCATATCTTTTGGCAATGTTCAACTTCAACACTAAGTAGTCACACTTTATAATGCTTAGAATCTTTAGGATGACCTTGTAGCATCTCTGATATATGCAGGCAGGCCAGTATATAAGCAATTGTTATGCATTTCTTGACATTTCCATCATTCCAATTCACAGGTTCTACTGCAGATCTTCTTCAAACTCAATCACCTTTCTATAGGTAAGGCCAAAATGTCCAAATTGTTGAATCTCCTGTATTCCAATACTCCAGCATGTTGACAAGGAGACTAAAGGAATGATCCCATTTGTGTCTCTTCTGAACTACACCGATGCCAACTACATTAGCAACAAAAATCTCAGGCTCTTCCCAGACAGTCACAATGCCCAAAACATCAGCTAGGATCTACAGACTTTCAGCTCAACTATGAGTTGAAATGTATTGGAATTTTGTTCAGTTATACTTATTTCCCAACCAAGAAATTGAGAAACTCCACGCACAAGAAGGAAACACGCAAATTATCTACTCAAGAGTTGCCACCAATGAATTTATCATCTTGATCTCAGTTCAATTTAAAATTCACCTCATACAGCTACGCCAAAACTTGGAATACTTATCAACATAGAATTCACGCAGCAACAGAAAGTTCAAATCTAATTACTCAATCTCTAGTAATAGAAGCATCAGAAAATCCTTCCTTCAAATCCACGCACCAAGCTTCCTTATCACTGTACTCTTAATAAATTGCCATTGGCAGAAACAATTGTTTTCAAAGAATCCCCAATACTAAGGATGAGTCACCAATATATATTTAGGAGAGGATGCTGAATAAAAAGTCAATGTAATTTATTCAACAATCATGTTATAATCCTCAATGATTATAAAAACCAATGTAATATTTTGATGTATCAAATTCTTCAACAGTTCAATATGTCAAGAGTTTGATGGTGGCTTTGTTTTGACAATCAACTCATGATGTACAAGTGATTAATAACTTCTGCAATTACAAACTCTCTCCTGTATCGCTTGGTTTGTTGTTTTTATTTTCCTCCACATAATATTAAACCACCGATCACTTTATCATTCCTCCTTCACATATTTATTAATTTATATGTGGTTCTTCCCTTAATATTATATTTTGTTTTATATATCCTTCGATACCGTCCACTATGTGTTCAACGTGCTTCCTATGTGAGGGCATGTGGATTTATTCTTTCTAAACCTTCCTTTCAACAAATCAAGATATTGGGTTTCCGTGTTGCAAGGGGGAATATATACTCCTTTTATTTTGCACGATACCTTCACTTAGTTGTTATATACCAAATGAGTTGGTTATTAACATCGCAGTCTCCACGCAGAGTATTGATGTGTAGTTAAAGACTATCCATGCAGAGTATTAATGTGTAGTTGAAGACTATCGTTTGCCATCTCTATAACTGACTTCATATCTCTGTGATATTGGAAGAGCATGATCACAGATTGCTTCCTTAATATTATTTGATGCTTCTTTCTCTTTAGTTGACATGGCTCTTGAGTATTATTTTCTATTTGTTGACTGAATATTAAGAATTGTTAGTTGGATGTGTAGGCACTGACCATTTACTCCATTTGCTGACCCCTGTTCTCTTTTCGTTGTCCAAGTCTATGCTGACTGCGTTCCTCTTTATTCCATGTATTTTTCACACCTAGGCTTTAATGGTAATACTCGTAGGTTATCCATATGTATATATCAGTGCCGTCCTCAATATAAGCTTCCTATTAATCAAAACTATTATTTATTGAGTGGGGATAGCTGGTGATTTTTATCTGCCAATCTCCCAGTTTCTATATGCATATAGAATTTTGATTGGTATTTCCTTGTTTGCCGACATGCTGACCATATTGTCCATTTTTGCTAAATATGTCAATTTGGATTATTATTGACTGACTTGGTCATTACTCTCTATGCTTCTTAATCATCTTTAATGAACATGGATCAGAGTATGGTGATAATTGCTCTGTGTCATTCAACACTATTGATCTTCCATGGTTTAGTAATCTGCCTATGATACATGACACTTGGTGTCTTCGCTGCCATTCTATTCCTCTAATTTGGACTTCAAAAGTTATTGATGTTTTGGTTGTCTTATATAGACCCCTAGATTTCTTCCCACGGAAAGTTGTCATCTATACATGTATTGAGTGTGTCGTGAATGGTGGTAAATTTAGTGCCACTGTCTTTATTATTTCCAATTCTGCCAATTTTCTGCTCTGATATCGTCGACTTCCGTGAATCCCGATTCCCTGACAGGGATGTGTCCTACTGACTATGAAACTCCCATTATATACATGCTGCATGGTAAAAAGATTTGTTTGTGTTTGCTTTTCCAACCTTCAATTCGCAGACAGTTGAATCAGAATTAATTCTAATTCTCTGTTATACCTGAATGCAACTACCCAGCACTTCGGTTCTGTGACTCTCTGCGACATGCTCAAGGCTTCTATCCAACTGAATTTCATCAAGAGTATGGTGAAAATTTCCATCACCTCCTGTCCCCATTTTTTTCAAGATATTTATGAATCATGTCCATCTTCCAAAAACAAATTTCACTTGCTTCAATAAAGAGTTAGTGGTCGAATGATGCCGAAACACTATTTATATGTTTTCTGTAGTTTTCTTTCACCAGTGAATGAACAACTGTAATTTTATTTTCAAGACAGGATTGTCTTTTCCATATTAAATATTGCAGAATGAAGATTATTATATTCTTCACTTCTGTTACTAATTATCTATGAGTTGATTGAGATATCCTTTTCTACATTTGCGGTTTGGCTCCAATACTATGTTGTTTTTCATGGATCGCTGCAAATGTACTAAGCATTGTTGTATGTACTAGTATGTGTTTTCCAAGAGCAGATCCAAATTCATATATAAAGGAGTAGAAAAGACATGTCTCTATGTTAATCAATATTGGCTATGGTAAGTTAATTTCTATTAGACATTATTAACAACAATATGTGTGTGTGTGTGCATGCACGCCTAATTGATGATTAATCAAATGCAATAATGTTTAACCAAAAACCATTGGGGAATAACTCTAGATCAATTCAATCCGACTAAAGCTACAACATTAACACTCCCTCTTAGCTAGGGAGGATTGTTATAGAACACATTATGCTCTCAGGCATATAGAGAGATATCATCTAAATATGATATTCTTAGAATGGCATATTTAAGGATATCAACATATATCCATCAAATCAGATATAATCCAACTGATGCCAATTCATCAACAGAGTATGTGCTTTTTGAGTCCTTTCTAGGAGTATTCTTCCTTTAATAAATGTATGTTTTATAATACCCTTGATGTCCTCATAGAGGGTTATCATGAAATTCTTTAATGATTGTTGTTTTCATTTTCGAGCCTCGATTAAGATATATTTTGTCCTTGTATCAGATGACTCCTGCTGCCTTATAATCTTTTGATTGTATATTTCCTTCCATGGTATCATTTTCATGAGAATCTTTTGCATATTTTCCAATGTAGTGTTTCCAATCTGTTGTAATGTTGCTTATGGTGTACAAGTGGGGTCTTCTAGATAAATGCATCAGTTACAATATTGTTTTTACCCTTGACATGTTCTATGTCAAATTGAAAGTTCTGCAAATTCTTAGGTTCTTGAATCAGACTTATAGTTCAGTTTCGAGTTGCTGAGAATGATCTTTTAAACAATATGTATATTCAGATTTTATTGAGGCAGATATCACTAATGTTTACTGCAGGTCCAGTCCTCTATACTCGATCTTGGATGATTTAGAATATCTTTGCTATGTATTCAAAGGAAGGAGAATGCTTGGAAGATTAGATTGCTATGTGTATGTGTGTCCTCCAAACTACATTCACAACCCGTATATATATCCTTCTAGAGGGTATGTCCCTCAAGGGACATGACCCTTAGTTTGGCATTAAAACATAATTATCCATAAATCGGCGACTTCAAAAATTCTGTTTAGGATTAACAAACTTAGTATTAGTTTAGTTAAATAAAAAACAAGAACATCTATTTGGAATTGCCGGCTCCTATAGGAGAGGCATAAATATGTATTACTTGCCATTCATAGGATATATTAACCATACTAAGAAGGTACAACCTGTACTATCAGACCTATAGAATTATCCAGGTTACATTCTTAACACTCCCTCTTAACCTAATAATCCTATAGAGAGATATCATATCTAGCAACATCAATACAAATGTTTAAGCAAGAATAAATACTCTATATCTGTCTGTCTCTTCTTAGTATGTGGTATCATAGAACACATGATACAAAGTCATATTACTAAACCTGTGATATGACAAATCACTGCTACTATTGATAAGACACATGTTGTGACTCATAGAAACTAGTATTTCTATATCACAACGAGATCCTAAGTTTAAGATCTACCAGAATACAAGATAAACCCAGAGAACTCTAAGATTCTCCCTTTATCCAATTTGTGACCCATGAACATAGCAATGTCAATGTCACAAGACAATCTAAAACTCATCTGGATCTTACAATAAAATCTATTGTTTAGTACATTATCTAAGAGATCGTCATCTCTCATAATGTCTTTTACACAAGTATTCATTATTTCAGAGATCGTCACCTCTTTAAATAATGATTACACATGGTGGAGCCCATAACAGTCAATAGCTTGACAAAAATAAAATTATTTTATTAATAATCAAAAGAGTACAAATGGATTACAACTCAACTATACCAAGTCTCCTCCTGAAATGTTCTATCTTTACTCTAGACAGAGGTTTGGTGAGTATGTCTGTTGTCTCATCTGTAGTACAAATGTATTCCAATTTTACAGAATTCCTATCTACCATGTCTCTCACATAATGGTAAGGAATTTCAATATGCTTGGATCTATCATGGAAAATTGGATTCACCGAGCACTTGATGGAACTCTAATTATCACAATGAATAATCGTAGGATTCATGGCTTGCCCAAATAATTCGACAAGTAACTTCCTCAGCCATACTACTTCTCAAGAGGCCATCGCTGCTGCAATGTATTCGGCTTCTGTGGACCTCTAAGCTGCTGAAGACTGCTTTCTGCATATCTATGAACTCATAGTTGATCCTAAACTGAAACAGCATCTTGAAGTGCTTTTCTTGTCTTTAACACTTCCACCCCAATCTGAATCGGTGAATCCATGCATATCTAAAGCAACTTTCTCATATTTTAGTCCATAATTAAGAGTGCCTTGTAAGTGTCTCATAATGTGTTTAACAGCAACTAAGTGAATCTCCTTAGGTTCACACATAAACAGACTTAAGGCATGAACAGCATAGCAAATATCAGATCTTGTATTTACTAGGTACATAAGGGACCCAATCATCTATCTGTAGAGAGTAGAATCTACTGGAGGTGATTCTGCAACTGCTTCTTTAAGTTTATGCAAATTGGTCTCCATTGGAGAAGACATAGACTTGCAATTCCACATTCCAAATTTCTTCAAGATATCTGAAGTGTATTTTCCTTGATTCAATATGAAACTATTAGAATTATGTCGTACTTCCAATCCTAGGAAGTAATGGAGAAGCCCCAAGTATTTCATCTCGAATTCTCTAGTTAGATCTTTTTTGCACTGATCTATAAGATGATCATCACCTGTGATTAATAAATCATCTACATACAATATTAGTATTACCATATCATCTTGATTTCTTTTATAATATAAGTTTGGATCGGCTTCATTCTTGGAGAATCCTAAGCCGGTGAGATATTTATCAATCCTTTCATACCAGGCCCTAGGAGCCTGTTTAAGCCCATAGAGAGCTTTCTTGAGCCTGCAAACAAAGGTGTTAGGATCATGGGTTTCAAATCCTTCTGGTTTCTCCAGATAGACTTCTTCTGAAATCTTTCCATTTAGAAATGTTGTCTTTACACCCATCCGATGTACCTTCCATCCCTTAGATGCGGCAATTGCTAAAAGACTGCTCGTACGGAAGTATATCTGGCAACAGGAGCAAAGGTTTCTTCATAATCAATCCCTTCTTTCTGAGAAAAACCTCTAGCTACAAATCTGGCTTTATATTTCTTAATACTCCCATCAGCAGCATGCTTTATTTTGAATATCTATTTGGAAGAAACAACAGATTTTGCTTTTGGTCTTGGAACTATTTCCCAAACATCATTTTTCATAATTGATTGATATTCTTCTATCATAACTTTTTTCCACGCTGGATGTTTAATAGCATCAGAAGGATTGGTTGGCTCTATTTTGGATAAATCAATCATACTTGTTGTATGACTAGAGAATCTTTTAGGTCTTTTACTTTCTGTAACTGATCCTGAAGATGCAGCAAAGTCTTGAGCTGCTTCAACTGTTTTTATGGCCCAACGTGGTCTTTTCTTTGAACTTTCCTCAAGGTTTATATTTTCATATTCGACCTCTTCTAAATCCTCTCTCTGGGATTCAGATTCACTAACTCTTTCAAAACTTGATAAAAGAGAAGGTTCATTAGAACTTATGGCTCTTTTGAATGCAAGATCTTCCTCAAAGATTACATCTTTGCTAAGTTCAATAGTTTTCTATCCAGGTATGAAAATTCTATATGCTTTAAAAGTTTCACTATACCCTACAAAGATACCTTTCCTCCCAGATGGTTCTAATTTGGTTCTCTTTTCTTTTGGAACATGAATGTATACAGGACATCCAAAAATTCTGAGATGACTTATATTAGGTTTTACTCTAGTAAATACTTCTTCAAGGGTTTTATCTTTAAGATAGGAGTGAGGACTTTTGTTTTGAATATATACAGCAATACAAGAGGCTTTTGCCCAAAGATAGTATTCTAGATTTTGGTCAAAAATCATAGCCCTAGCAGCTTGTATAATTGTCCTATTCTTTCTTTCAGCTAGCCCGTTTTGTTTTGGGTTATAAGGAATAGTGTACTCCCTCTCGATCCTTGATTCTTTACAAAACCTTTTAAACAAGTCTGAGGTATACTCTCCTCCATTATCTGTTCTAATGGTTTTAATTTTATGTCCTGAAAAATTTTCAATTAATGCTTTGAATTCTTTAAATCTTTGTAGGATTTCTTCTGATTCCTTGCACTTTTAAAAATAAATCCATGTTTTCCTAGAGAAGTCATCTATGAACAGGATATAATACCAGAATCCTCCAAGAGAGGGAACGGACATAGGTCCACATAAATCTGAATTAATTAATTATAGTACATTATTTGTTTTTCTAGTACTATCATGAAAAGGACTTCAGTACTTTTACCTAGAGCACACCCTTTGCAAATACTAGGGTGATCTTTATTTAATTTTGGTAATCCAGTAACCATCTTTTCCATAGTTGATAAGGTTTTAAAGTTTAAATGCCCTAATCTTCTGTGCCATATTTCGTTTGAATCTTCAGCTTCGTGAACTAGGGCTTGAATGATCGACTGGATTCTGTATTCAATTCATACAATAATCCCTTTTTTTGACCAATTAATTTAGTTTTCTTGATGGAAGAGTTCTTAGCCCAAGTTAATAATTTGCCATCCACGAATGCAACATTGTGTCCATCATCTTCAAGTGTTGTAATTGAGATTAGGTTTCTTTTAATCCCTGGTACTTAGAGTACACCTTTAAGAAGAGTATTTCCTGTTTTTAGTTTCAAAGTGTAGTTTCCAATTCCTTCAACTGAGTGTGCAGAGTTATCACCAATAGTAACTTCATTGTTAACTTTCTTTGATAAGGAATCTAGAGTATCTTTGTATCCTATCATATGTCTGGAAGATCCACTATCAATTACCCATGCCTTATTTGAGATTTCATTTGATAGAGAGGGATACAAAACACGGTTCTCAGGATCATAAGTCTCTTCTTCTCTAATGACATTTGTACAATTTGCCTATTGTTTGGAATTTTTCGAACAATTAGATCTATAGTGTCCAAATTTTTCACATTTGAAACACTTTATTTTAGATAGATATTTCTTGGGCTTTCCATTCTTCTGATTTCCCCTTTTCTTCTTGAAGTGCTTTTTCTTGCCTTTATAGGAGTTTGCATTAAGAACATGAAGTTCTTCATCTTCTACTTTTGGTTTTCCTCCTTTCTTTAGTTTTCTTGACTCTTCTTGACGACAAACATTCTTGAGTCTGTTAAACTCTGGAAGTTGATCTCTAGCACTTATTCCTTGTGCAAATGTTTCCTGTGATTCTGGCAATCCATCTATGGCCATGAGCGTTAGTTCGGTGTCATTAACGATGGTTCCTATGCTTGATAATTCATCTCTAATGCCAGCAACTCTTAGGAAATAAGAGTTTATCGATTCTCCTTCTTTATATGGATGTGATTCAATTGTCTTTTTAGTGCAAGAACCCTAGTTGCATTGTTTACCTCATATGCATTCCGTAATGCATTCATCATATCATAGGTAGTTTGGTGTTTCGTAAGCATAGGTACGATATCATTTTTTACTTCATCCAAGATGATCTGGATGGCTTTTCTATTTCCATTGGTCCATATGGATTTGTGAGGTTCAACAAGTGGCTGTTTGGATGCTCCATCAACAAATTGTTTAACATTGTTCTCTTCAAGAATCATCTAGATTCTGAATTTCCGGCTTCAAAATGTTCCTTCCCATCGAATCTGTCCTCAGGTCTAATTGTATATGCCATTGAAAATGGGAGAAAACTACTTGAATATATATGAGGTCTGATTACTGAAATTTTGCAGGGCCCTAGATCTAATAACTTGGCTCTGATACCATGTAAAGTTTTGCAAATTCTTAGGTTCTTGAATCAGACTTATAGTTCAGTTTCAAGTTGCTGAGAATGATCTTTTAAACAATATGTATATTCAGATTTTATTGAGGCAGATATCACTAATGTTTATTGCAGGTCCAGTCCTCTATACTCGATCTTGGATGTTTTAGAATATCTCTACTATGTATTTGAAGGAGAATGCTTGGAAGATTAGACTATTGTGTGTATGTGTGTCCTCCAAACTACATTCACAACCCGTATATATATCCTTCTAGAGGGTATGTCCCTCAAGGGACATGACCATTAGTTTGGCATTAAAACATAATTATCCCTAAATCGGCGATTTCAAGAATTCTGTTTAGAATTAACAAAACTTAGTATTAGTTTAGTTAAATACAAAACAAGAACATCTATTTGGAATCGCCGGCTTCTATAGGAGAGGCATAAATATGTATTACTTGCCATTCATAGGATATATTAACCATACTAAGAAGGTACGATCTGTACTATCAGACCTGTAGAATTACCCAGGTTACATTCTTAACATCAAAGTTGTAACCTTGTAACTTGCTTACCAATTTGTGTTGACGACCATTAAGATCTTTTTGTTTTAAGAACTGTAGACTGATGTGATCTATTTTGACCAAAAAAATTCTACAAACCAAGCATTGTCTGAATTTCACCAACACATGCATGATCGCCAACATCTCCTTATCATAGATTGAATAAGATCTTTCAGAGGTATGGAGTTTCCTTCTTTCAAAAGCAATTGGGTGTTTATTTTGCATGAGGAGTGCACCAATGTCTTCTCCTAATGCATCGCACTGTAGTTTGAATGGTAGAGAGAAATTGAGAATGGCTAGTATGGGACCTGAACTCATGATCTTTTTGAGGTCTTCAAAAGCTTGTTGAGCTTGTTAATTCCATCCAAAAGCTCCCTTCTTGGTTAAATCTATAGGAGGTGCTCCTAATTTCGAGAATACTTTCACAAACCTCCGGTAATAGCTGCAAAGTCCTACAAAGCCCCTTAGTTGGGTCAACATCTTGGGCTTAGGCCATTCTTTAATATCCTTGATCTTTTCTTCATCAACATTTACTCCTTCTTTGCTGATTTTGTGGCCTAAGATAAGGATTTCTTTCAAACCAAAATCACATTTTGAAGCTTTGGCGTACAATGATTCTTGTTTAAGAATTTTCCATAACTCATCAATGTGCTTAAGGTGGTCCTCCCAAGTTTTACTATATATGAGGATATTGTCAAAAAATATCAATAAAAACTTTCTGAGACTTTTTGAGTTGCTTCCTAAAAGTATGATTTAGGAAGAACTAAAATGTAGTGGGCGCACTGGTTAACCCAAAGAGTAAGACCAAAAACTCAAAATGTCCATAGTGGCATTGGAATGTTGTTTTTGGAATGTCCCCCTCTCTCATCCTTATTTGGTGATACCTAGACCTTAGGCCAATTTTTCATAAATATTTAGCTCCATGGAGTTCATCAATAAGTTCATCCACTCTAAGGACAGGGTATCAATTTTTTATTGTTTTCTTATTCAAGGCTCTATAATCAATGCACATTATCATTGTCATGTCCTTCGTAACTAGTATAACTGATGAAGCGAACGGGCTGGAACTTGGCTGAATGTGACCCATCTCCAATAATTCATTTATAGTATTTTCTATTTCCTCTTAAATTTTTGTGGATGCCAATAGGTTGTTGTAATTACTAGTTCAGCTCCTTCCTCTAATTTTGCAATGTGTCAAATCCTTGTTTGGGAGGTAGTCCTAGAGGGATGTCATCAAAAACTTTTTGGTGCTTCCTTAGGATAGGCTCCATGTCGATGTGAATGGATTTCCCTTGAGAGGTCGATTTGTCAAGGATCATGCATTATGTTGCCCACTCCCCTTGATCTTTCTAAAAAAAATCCCATCTTATTACAAGAGGCTACATCCAAACACCCATTGGGCAGCCCTTTTAAAGTTATTTCCTCTCCTTTATGTTGGAAACCTAAGTTGCCGGTTCGTGGTTCAGTTCCGGGTTCGGGTTTGAGAACCAGTTCGCTGGTTCGACGAAATTTTGGAAAAGGGTTTGGGTTTGTTTGGATTCGTTAATACAAAAACATGTAAAAATTATAAATATATATATATACATTTTTATGAAGCATGAGTTAAAATTAGAATGTAGCATAGTACCATAAACACATTTAAAACTTTAAAACAGCATAAACAATAACTTATCAATGTATCATGGTGAGCATACCATCATATAGTAACATAGTTCAATCAACTTCAACATCAAAGATGAAAGATTCAAAACATTTAAAATATCAAGTTCAAGTGTCATTGTTTCACGTTCAATGTTTAACAGTAACTAATAGAATGAAAATTTATTAAAATTCTGAATTTCTAGTTCTAAGTTCTTCATTCTTCATCTTCATCTTCTTCATATTCATCTTTTTCTTCTTGATCTTCTTCTTCATCTCCTCCTTCTCCGCCTACGCTATTACTTGCACCAAAGCCAATGGGATCAGCAGCAGAATCAACAATGGTATTGGCATCAAAGTCATCAAAATAATCAATTGCAAGCGCAGCAGTGGAAGCATCCAAGTCCGCAATCTCTGCATCTACATCCCACTTCTTTGTCTCCCCTTCTTTGTATTCTTGACTCTTGTGCGAAAGAAGGTGCAAATTGTTATGCACAAATACCAAGTTCTCGGCTTTTTTTGATTGCAACCTATTGCGCTTCATCAAGTGGATGAAAGAATAGGTGCTCCAATTTCTTTCTGATGCAGAAGAACTAGCAACCTATAAAGACAACATAGGGTAGGCAATTAAAAAGGAATTAATTCAATCTTATTAAAAATTTCTTTTGAAGATAAAGTGAACTAATTTATTTATTTTTTTAAACTTACTTGTGATATAACTTTGATTGCAAGGGGCTGCAATGTTCGGAATTTTTGGCCATGGAGGTACCACCAACCATGAGCATGCTTCTTGAACTGATGACGAAGAGCATCATTACTTAGACCTGTAGCATTGACAAATGCTATGAACTCATCCATGATTAAATCTCTTATATCATCATCAGGAAATATTCTTCTAAATGCTGCCTGGTACCCGTCAGACACTTCCATATCTCTATATGGTGGCAACCTTCCTGGTAGATCACAATATTGTGAGCTATAGTATTTGGGGGTCAAGGCATAGGCAAGCAAATGTAATGGAGTGGTCATTTTGTTCCATCTTTCATTAATAATTTTTTGCACTTGTTTGAGAAAGGTCTCTTGCGGATCTTGCTCCTGCTCATTTATAACTTGCCTAATCTTCTCAATCATTGAGTCTATGCCATCATAGATCTCTCCAAAGCAAGGCCTATCCATGTCAGTGTACCTAAGCATGCTCATAATGGGCTCAGTGATCTTAAAGAGATATTCCACACGTTCCCACCATGAGTCAGCCAATAGCCTATCCTTTATTTTGTTTGCCCTTTCAGTGTTCTTTTGCTTCCATACACCCCAATTGTTGCTGATTACCATACCTTGAAGTGCATCTTTCACTTGCACAAGTTGTCTTAAGACGATTATATGTGATGCAAAACGGGTCTCAGCAACCTGTGACATAAATTAGAGCAAAAAACAACTATTAGATACATATTTTAGAAAACTAAGAAAAGTATACACATTGGCAATTGCACAAGTAAAATATGAAAAATCAGAAATTGTCAAATATTAAAAATTAAATTACTAATTTGAGTTCAAGTTCATTTACCTTCAATAGATCCAACTTTGAGTAGTTCCTGAAAAGAGATCGAGTCATGTGGTGGTTTGTGACAAACATTTGTATGTCCTCAGCCTCTTCATACACTGTTTTGATCCACTCAATTTGGTTCCCAATCTTTTGTAGCATAAGATTGAGTGAATGGACTGCACAAGGTGTCCAAAAGATATGTGGATATCATGATTCAACCAACAAACCTGCTGCTCTACAATTCTTTGCGTTGTCTGTTATGACTTGGACAACGTTTCTTGTACCCACTTGTTCAATGGCCTCAATTAAGATATCAGCAATAAATGGCCCATCTTTTACTTTGCCCTCACAATCCACCGCTTTCAGAAACATTGCCCCTTTAGGGGACACTGCAAGGACATTGATCAAGGGACGGTTCCTAGAATCCTTCCAGCCATCTGAAACAATTGTCACCCCTGTCTCAACCCATGAGTCCCTTATGGGCTTCAATTGATTTTCAACCCATTGGACCTCATCATCCAACAAGGTGGTGCGCACTTTCTCATACCCGGGGCCACAATACCCTTTTGGAGCTTCATTGGCACCCCTCAACATGTCCTTCCAAAACGGAGAGCGGACAACATTAAAAGACAACCCATTTGCATAGAGGCATCTTCCCACCTTAATTTCAGCAATATCCCGAGCCTTGTTTTGAAAAGAAGTTTCTATTGGCCCCTTTCTTTTGTGTACAATGGGGACAGATTCAATGTTAGTGTCCATTGTAGTATTGAAGAAGGGGTGGTCTTGTACAATAACATCTGAGGGGGGCTGCATTCCCTTAGCTTTTTTACTTTTATTGCTACTACTTTCGAGTTCTATTGCCCTGCGTCCTTCTCTCTTTTCTGCTGCCTCATGCTCTTCAAAATATTTTAACATGGTGTGATTTGGTATAGGGACACCATTTTTGCCAGGGCATTTCTTGACTCCTCTTCCAATATAAACATATAGATGGCCTACCACACGATAATAAGAACTATTTCTTTCTACATCACATCCTCGACATCTCCAACGGAATGCACCACCTCCTGGAATGGGTTTTATAATGTCTACATACTTCCATAGAGGAGAATTGGAGTTGGTTACCATTCTTTGTTCAGTGTTGCCTATTGATGAAGAGGTAGATGACATTACTTTTGAACCTTTCCCTATGGCAAGAAATTACTAATTAGATATATGTTCATAATCTATATGCAAGAAAATGACAAATTTTGAAATAATGGAAAAGATTCAAGAACTTAGAACATATGAAAGATTGAAAGAGAAATGAAAAAAAAATGGAAAAACTAGAACAAAACAATAGTAAATGGAATAAGATCTTACCTCTTGGTCCTTTTCCAGCCATTGCAAGTTTGCAAATGTGTATAAATGATGCACAAACACTTCAAGAACACCAACAAGTCAATCTTCAAACTCCTCCTTGCACAACTGGATGCTTGCTCAAAAACTTATGTGCTCTCCTTCAAGGCAAAACAACCTATTTAAAAACATCAAATAACTATGAGAGAGCAAAAAACCAATTCATAACACTTTTTTAGGGTACATGGACCCCAAAAATTATTTTAAAATGCAAATAAATCACTTTATTTCCGCATCCGTGGGTGGGTTCTTGGCTGGGTTTGAACTTGGTTCGATTTTCCCAGCCTAGTCCGCCCGAGTTCGAATCAGGATTCGAAAATCGAACCCTGGTCGAACCAGTTCGAGGTCCAGAGGGGGGGAGGGTTCGAACCCGGGCAGACCAAGCTGGGAAAATTGAACCCTGGTCGAATTGGACCAGAATCTCGAACCAGTTCGAGGTCTAGAGGGGGGGAGGGGTACCCGTGTAACTTAGTTGGAAACGAATTGTTAGGTTTGGTAAATCAAATAAAAAGCATGCCAACGCGTATATCCAAAGGGTACCGAATATCATGTCCGCATCCAATAGTACGACGCAATAATTTGCTTTAAAAGGGTGTGTTCCCACTAGCATTTCTAACTATGGAACTTTTCTTGTGCATTTAACCAAAGCCCCCCTACGGAAAACCCCTTGAATTCTTTAGTTTCAAGTTTTCCTTTTGCCACCAATGACTTAGTCATAAAATTATGAGAAGCCCCACTATCTACTATGGTGATGACATTTTGTCCTTTAAGGGTACCTTTCATACAGAAGGGATGGTTTTTGGACTTTCGAGAAGTAATAGCGGCTATGATTACTTGTTCTTCATCATCCTCCCATACTTATCTTTCTTTTTGGGTTTTTCTTCTTCCCCATCCCTAGAAGTTGCTTCAAATTGGTGGACTTGGATTTTACATTTGTGCACAAGCTCTTATCTTTCCTTGCATCTGCAACATGGATTCAACCCTCTTTTATGACATTGGTGGCCTTTCTCCCATGGCACTCGACACTTAAAACATAAGTATTTCTTCTTTAATTCATCAATGACAGGGTTGCCCCTTCGGTGATGGTCCGTTTTTTGGAAGGATTTAACATGATCATTTAAGCTTATGTTGTTTAGGGATGATTTTTCCACATTCAACGTTGTTTCTATTGCATCATTCAAGGTACTAAGTTTGAAGGCAGCCACTAATCCTTTTATCGAATCTTTTAACCCTTCTATGAATAGGTAGGTTAGTTTTTCCTCATCTAACCTCGTGACTTCTACAGATATTCTTTGAAACCTTCAAATGTATTCGTCTACTAATCATGTTTGTCTTTTTTGAGTCAATTTTTTGAAATCTCTTTGGGGATGTTTACGATCAAATTGTTTAATCAATTTTTGAGAGAATTCTTCATAGGAGGTTATATTTTCGTATCCTTTGGTATGAACACCATGGTCAAGCATATCTAGAAAGAGAAGATTTGTTTTATGTGCAAGAATATCTGGTCACTTGATCATACTTGTGAGGAAAACAATGTAGAAGAGTCAGCTCAAGAAGTGCAGATCAGTATTGAGGAAATTGAGGACTCGTTAGTCCAACTTCAACATGATGAAGATCTTGAGAGGGGTTTTGTTATAGATAATGGTAATGATTGTTCTAGCATCTTATTTGGTGAATTGGAAGTGGTTATTGATAAATATTTTCGTGATAATGTCTATCTATTTGATATATGTAAAAACGAAAAATTGACCTCTCCATGAGGATGGACTATTTGAAAACCGTAGTGTAATAGTTGATGAGATAATACAAATGAAGATAAAGGGAGATTCTGAAAATGGTACAGCTGAAAGTAAAAATTAATCTAGAATTCAAGAACTAGAGCAAGATGATGTTACTTTAGGAGCTGATCTGAAGGACCAATCAGACATTTAATTTCTAGTGTAATGTCCCCGTCATAAAATAAATGTATTTAATTAATCTGTGTAACAGCCCGATTGATTAATTTAGTTCGGACCCATTTTATTTTGTCTTCGTAGTTTGTGTTGCCGTCGGCTATCTTTGTACACCCTCGAAATGGTTTCTTGACAGGTATTTAAGCACGGCTGTAGGTAGTCTATAGGTATGCTTTGGATTATATTTTCTCTATACTGCAGATTCCTATTGGAGTTCGGAATTGTCCGCCATTTCAGAAGTGAAAGATCTTCCCTATTTGGTTCATGCAATTTCAGTGGGATTCAACCCTCACTCTTTTCTATTGTTGCATGTATTACTTGGATCAGATCTGGCAAGTTGGAGTATCTTTGGTAATTATTATTCGCATCTAAGTCTCTGCTATTGTGGATTTTTCTACGGTGTACTATGTATGAACCACGATTACATTCTGTGTTGGATTCTGGTTGCTATCCCCCTTTCTCCATACTGTCCTTCCTCACAGCTTTCACCATACATACACCTCGACTTACCCATCATTCCGTACTGAGATAAGTCTTTTGGATCACCGTACGACCCTACTACAGTCACCGTATGGTCTACTTCAAGACACCGTACAGCCATCTCTAATCCACCGTACGGCTTGCTCTAATTCAATCATACGACCTTCCTAGCACAACGTACAACATTCTAAATTTCAGTTATACGATTAGTGGTCGTGCAGCACGAGTAGTGGCCGCGTAGCATGAGTAGTAGTCGCGCAGCACAGGTAGTAGTTGCGCAGCACAAGAGCATCTCCGAAACCGTTCAGGAAAGTGGTCACACAACACAAGTAGTGGTCGCACAGCACGGACAGTAGTTGCGCCAACACGAGTAGGTGGCCGCACAACACGGGTAGTAGTTGTGCAGCACAAGTTATGACCGAGCAGCACGAGCATTAGTCACATAGCACAAGCAATGGCCGCACAGCACGGGTAGTAGTCGCGCAGCACGGGCTGTGACCGCGCAGCACGGGAGTGTCTCTGGGACCATTCGAGAAAGTGGCCACATAGCACGAGTAGTGGCCGCGCAACACGGGCAGTAGTCGCGCAACACGAGTAGTAGCCGCACAGGACAGGTAGTAGTCGCGCAACACAGAAGAGTGACAGCGCAGCACAGGAGCATCTCCAAAACTGTTCGGGAACATTACATCTAGATGATGATTTTGGAGCGTATAATTTAGAAGATAAACTAAAAATATCAAACGATATGATCATTGTAGCCTTAGTGCATTTTGATAACACACATAAAAACATTGAGGAAATCGTGTGGGAAGTATAAAGTATTGAAAAGGAGAAGGGAATAATGAAGGGAACCAATAGTGCAAGTCTTCACACTCTTAAGAGGGCATTGGAAAGAATGAAATCAGATTACTTGAAGTTGCTCAAGGTCTAGGATATAGAGGAGGTGGATGAACTTTTTCTTCAGCTAAGTATGACACATTACTCTTTATACCAGGGTGAAAATCAAACTTCTATTGCAGCCCTTCACAAGGATGATGAAATTAAATATAGAACTGGGGAAATGATACAAATTGTTGAAGGGATCAATACCATTTGTGAACATGAAAATGAGTGCAATGTTTCCACCATTCTCCATCCTGATGGGGAGCATTATGCTGAAGAGGACTATATGGACCAGCAAGAAGCAAACCATGAAAACTCTAATTTTAATGACAACAGTTATATATGTACACAATGCCACATGGATAGAGATGAAACAAGTGAAAATGACTCAAAGATTTCACTTGATGGTGATCATCTCATTAATGGAGTTGTTGACTTGAGTGTTGGTACTTATGGTGATGCTAAAAATTCAGAATTGTCCTTAATGTACGCTGGTAGTTCCTACCAAATTATCTAGAGGCATATCACCAAATCTTCATGAGATGGAAGCTATTTATTTGCTAGTTGGTGATTTTATCTTTATGCATACCCCAGCTATTAATGGTTGTTACGTTGGGTCTGCTATTATTTTTTCAGATTTGGTTCAGCCTCCTGAGGTTAGCGAGTTGTAGGTTGATTCATGGATATTCCTCATCTTGAGACATGCACCTTATGAGATGGTTACCCTTCCCGTACAGGGGGATAATGACAACAGCGTCATCTTCTGTATTGCTGGTTCAATTTATGAAAGAAATATGTGGTGGACTTATGAGTTGAACTTCATGCATTTTTGCGGTTTTGGTTGTGTGATGTGTTTGTTCAGTTGGTTGGACCAGAAGGATAGGCTATTAGACATCCATTACTCCTCCCAGGATTGTGTTAATAAGATGGTTTGGGATCCAAGTGTTGACCGGATGTATACGTGGCATTTTGAAGATTTGGTGGTATTACTACACAGTTTGAGATCTGGGGCAGTTATGATCAGAGTAGCGCAGCCTATAGACGCAATGGTACTTCACAGATTGGCATAGGGATCCAAGGATCCGCTTGATGGATGAGTTGCATTTTGATACCTTACTTCGTAGTGTGGAAGGATGTGTTTCTAGATTGGGCTTTAAAGCTACCTGCAGATTTATATGAGATCCTGGTACTGATTGTTTGAGGACAAGAAATCTCGAGGAAGGAGGATTGTAATGTCCCTTTTTGGGGGACATTAGAAAATTACTAACCCAACTTATAAAATAATTAAAAGTGACGTTGGAGTTAAATTAAAACTATTCAAAGATCTCTTTTAATTAAAAAGGAGAAAAGGTGACAAAAGGGAAATAAGATGAAAGACAATATGGGCATCTGAAGAGTCACTGTTGAGCATTAAAAGAGGAAGTCTCACTCATCTTCAGCATGCTTGGTTATTGGATTTCAAATCAGTTTTCTCTTGGAGAAACATGGAATCATGTTGCTTTCATTTTTAGAACCAGCTTTGAGGACAGAAACCCTCTAGCCGGACAACAGTGGACGGGAACCCATTGTTCATGGGAGACGTCATTTCAGGTGTCTCACTTGTCTTTACATTATCTTATGTTTCCAATCTGACTGTATTTCTATGTTTAAGATTGGACTGGATGTCTGTTATTGTATTGCAGATGTATAATGCAATAACATATTTCTGAAGAATATATATGGATTTGCTGGTAATAATTCTGTATTGCAGAAAATCATAATACAACAGAAGTTTCAGAGGTTTTCTGCATGAGCATTTTTAGTTTAATTCTTAAGTTTACTGCATGCAATATCTGTCTGCATTCTGATAATTGTTTGCGAGCAAATTTGGGAGAATATCCATTCGGGATATTATTGGAGTTTATTGTTTGCAATAGGCCATTATATGATTTATGATCTTCTTGTTCATGTTTAAAGTTTGCCTTCTCTGTTATGCATCTAAACATTTATCATATATTATTATTACAAACACATTGCAAATCTGAAACTGAAAACAATACATTACATCTGCAAGCTTTATCACGGTTCTTGTTTTGAAAGACTATTGTCATGACTCATATTTTTGGATTTTCTATAAAAATTAAATTATCTTAAAAAAATTGATGTACCCAAGTACCCTCATCCCCTATTTAAAAAATAGTTGTACCCGTACCCTAAGTATCCCCATCCCATGCAACCTTGCTTTTTATTGTATGGGGCTTAGTCAAATAATCAATCAATATTGTTATTGTTCTTATTGTCTCAAGCCAATGTTTATGATCTATTTGTTTGGGAAATTTATTATTTATTTTCTTACTTTTATATTTTAATATCAAAATAATTATTTATTATTAAATTCTAATTTTTAAAATATTATCTACAATTAATATATTTTCAAAATGGGGGCATTAAATAAAGGTTCATAATGCACAACAATTGTTGAAGGTTTTGCAAACTAGGTAGCAAGCTAAGTGGGCTTAACCTTGGAGGAAACTTGTGGTTAAGCATGCTTGAGTTGAGCAATACTAGGATGGGTGACGTCCCCAAAAAGTCCCAATGCTTCACCATTTTGAGCATCACCTAGATGCAATGGGTGCAATATGTTCCATTTATTCTCATGAAAAATCAGTTCTTGTGAATCTCTACTCATGAAACATGGGTTAACGAGTTTGACTCAAAAACTACACAATTGAATATTGATAGAAATATCACAATTTGACTTGGCATGCAAAATATCTTCTACTTATCAATTGGTGAGCTTGAGAGCTCTCTAATGAGTGGTTCATTAGGTCCAACCTTTGTTGAAGGTTTTGCAAATGGAGTAGCAAGCTAAGTGGTCTTAAGTGTGCTTGAGTTGGAGCAATACTAGGATGGGTGAGCTCCTAGGAAGGCATAATACTTTGCCCCTGTGAGCATTACCTGGATCCAATGCGCGTCAATTGTTCCATTCATTCAAATCAAAGATGGGTTCTTGTAAACCACACTCAAAGTACATGGCTCAATTAGTTTGACTTGAAAACTATACAATTGAATCTTGATAGAAATATCACAATTTGACTTGTTGTGGAAAATATCTCCTACTTATCATATATAACCCCATCAAGGGTATCATTGACTAAAGATTATATTGACAATTCAAACATATTGCTATTACCTACTATTTGAATCCAATTTTTCCCTTCTCCAATTTGATCGGAGCTATTGAGGGTGTTACGGATGGTCTCAACACATGTATAGTGACAATGATCCATAATCAAAACCTAGAGGCCTCATTCATGATGAGTTATAGAAATAAGTGTGAGAAGGGGAAATTGTTTTATTTGTGTCTATGCCTTCAAGGAGAGTGCTAAGTGCTCCATTCATTATCATGAGAGATGTGTTCTTGGGAACCACCTACTCATGAAACATGGGTCAATGAGTTTGACTTGAAACCTAGACAAATCCTAATAGAAATATAATATCTTGACTTGCTATGGAAAAAATCTCCTACTTGCCATACATAACCCTATCAAGAGTGTCAATGATTCAAGATCTAACTAACAACTCCAAAATACTGCCATCACCTGCTATGTGAATCTGATTTTTTCCTTCTCCAATTCATTCAGAGTTAATGAGGGTGTTATGGATGGCCTCAACACGTGTATAGTGACGATGATCTATAATCAAAACCTTAAAGACCTGATTCATGATAAATTACAGGTATAAGTGTGAAAAAGGTAGATTGTTTTATTTGTCTATGTCTTCAAGGAGAGTCACTTCGTAAGAAAAAAAACATATATATTTCATCTTATTTATAGTTGACTTTAAATTTGAGGTTTTCTGACATTCATACAGAGTGATAAAGGCTGTCCTTGCAAATTTGTGCTGAGAAGAATTTGGTGCAACAACACCTAATCTTCAACGACTAACCATATGCATTTTGTCGAAGCCCTATAATGCTTCCAATTGTGAATGTGATTCAAATTATTTTTACACAATGTTGGTTAACAGTTTGTCCCTCTTGCCAACTTGGCTTTACCTTGACTCTAGATGCCCAAAATGTGAGAAAACAAAAGGATGTCACCAACAAATGGGTCAGTGTATGTGTTATATCACTGCCCTCTGAATTATAAGGTACAGCTCCCTTATATGCAAGATATGCAATGAATTGCGTCTTTAATAGATCATTGAGATGGGAGTATGCTCTTAACCTGAGAGCAAAAGAGGATAAACCAAGATGCTCATAACTACAAACAACCCAAGCCAAAATAGATTTGGACAACCTATAACACCCAGTGGAATGGATATCACAAGCTACCTTGAAGTCCTTCTAAAACTACTCCTACTCTACTCTAAATGCAGATTAGTCCTACTGAAATGTAATCTAGGGAGAGAGCAGAGATGCACATGTAAGATGAAATGGAACCCGCCTTAACTGATAATCCTTTACCAAAATGGAATTTGACAAGGAATTAACAGCTCCAAATGCATCTATCCTACAATCCCATTGAGACTTTTCTAGGATGTAAGGTTAGCTCAACTGAAGGAGACAATGAAAGGAACCTAGGCATGCTAGTCCTAAATGGAATCAAAACATCACATTACCTAACTGCAAACATCATACAAATCCTTCATTCCATCTAACTCTTTGGTTCTCACTCAACATCTAAAAATGCAAGGGGAAAAGTTGGATAGAATTGTCGATCCTTTCCATTAACTCAGAAAATTACATATATAGGCCCCCTTTTAGGGTTCTTGGCCAGTTACAGATTCATCAGTTACATTAACAGGGCACTTGAATTGCTCAGAAATCCAACAGTTGTCAATTACAATTCAATACATCAAAGAAAGAAAGCAAAAATGGTTAGAAACTCTCGAAATGGTTCATATTCCTCTTTGATCTGTAACAGTCGCCTTGTTTTCAAATCCATGAAATTTGTATCCCAACGGTCACAACAAGTTTGAATTTTGGCCGTCGATCATAAACCAATGATTGCGATTAAAACCTAGCAATTCCCTGTATGACTTTCTTCATGGCTCCACCCGTGTATACATGTCAAATTGCCGTTATATCAATATGATTATTTTTCTTGCATCTTTTGGAAGCAACATAACAACAAGCGTTGATCTTCTCAAGATCCGACAGTTGCAAAAAAGATCTCAATTCTCTTGTTTGGTTTGTAGTGCGGATCCACCTTCCAACTATGTACATCGTGGCAGATAGGTGGCACTATTTTATTGCCTGGAGAATTTGACAACTACAGAATGTGATGGGCCCATCGAGACACGTGTTGCTCTGTTGCTATGTCGCCATAATTAACAATCGAGCAACTTTACATGGCAACATAACGACAGTCGTAGATCTATCTTGAGATCAATGATCCTCGTTGTGTTTCTTAATGATTGCACATGACTCAAAGAAGGTCCCACATCAATTGGGTCCCGCGGACAGGTGTCAGCTTGTCGCTATCTCGCCATGACTATTCCTCGTGTAACTTTAGAAAGCGACATAACAACAATCGTGGATATGCTTTTGATTTGACGGTTAGAAAGATACATCTCTTAGGTCAATTATAATTCCATCTTAAATTACTATCCGTTAATCTGGTCTTCATCTGACAATTTGGACTTAATCTCTGAGCCATTTGAATTGTCAACTTTGCAATGTAAACGCACGGATTAAATATAAGCCATCGATTGGATTTGAAAAAGAGTCATACCACCTTTGGTCGGGTTCTTTCACCATTTCTAAGGATTTATCTGCTTCTACATTCGATCTGATTTCTCTGGTTTCCAAGATGTTCCTATGATCTACATATAATCTTTTAGCCTTGGTCCTCATATTCTTTGCTGCCATTTGCTTCGAATATGCCTATGATCTCAATATTCTACCTGCATTATGCCTCCAATGGAACACTTGATCATAGAGTTAAGGTTTCTTATGAATAGAATTGATTCTCTCTCTCATCTAGGGTATGCAGAAACTTACCCCCCCAAATCCTAGTCACCTAGCCTTATTGAATCCATTACATTGTTCTTGTATTCCCACCTAGGCAACTCAGAGAGAAAGATGAGGGAGGAAATCCTAATGGCAACCTAGACCAGACACAGACACGAAACATTGACACAACCCTAATCCTAGAAGTTTGAAAAATATAGGAGACCGAAATCATGGCAACACACAGTAAGTGCAATAGAGTTCACTCAAGAGCACTTCAATGCACATAACCCTTTGGTTGAAGGCATTAAAAGTGAAGGGATAGGAGACACGTGCAACACTTGACCTCAATGACATTAAGTTTCATATTGGATTGTTGAGGATGTCGATCCCATTTTTAGTGCTAATAATACTAACTTGGAGAAGGAGATAGTGGAGTGGGGAGTAGATCAGGCAACATATGAAAAGGCCTTAGATGAAGCATCAGACAAGAGTTTATCAATTTAGTATCATGATCATATGCCTAAACTCTTGTTAAGAATGATATTTTTCTTCAACAAGAAGTTGCAGCGTCCATCCAATTCAAGGACACCCACAGCCATTTCGTAGCTTCAATATGGGAGAAATTTATAGACAACTAACATTGAATTATGCTTGGCATAAAACAATTATATCAAAACTTTAAGTTGATGTGTTCAACTTGTTTTTTGATATGTGATATGCATCAAGCCTAATTTTTATCTATAAAAAAATGAAATCAATAATAATATGCATGTTTTTAACACATACAATTTTCATGTGTTTTTATGTTTGGAAATTAGTTTAGCCCCAAGTTAGCAAAATCTTTGGGACTGATGAGTTTTTGCCAAGTCCAATCATTTGAACTATGCTTGTATTTTTTATTATAGGAAAAACTTAATTCACTTGCTTTATAGGTTACCTTTAAGACATAAATGATGTGGTGTGATTACAGAAATATCTACCACTTGAGCAATAAATGCATATACAAACAATTTTTTGCCTAAAACTTATGTCTAACATTCAACTGTATCTAACAGCATCCATAAGCCTAACTACTGAAATCAAAGGAGTCATCATACACAAGCAAAAAATATGAAGAATCTGATTAGATCTTGGTCAGAGGGTAAGAGCATTCCCAAGCTAGGTCTATGGGGGTCACATAACACCACTTAATTCCAAACAAGCGTTCTATAACTGAATAGACACTTCAACTAGAAGAAAGGGAATTCTAAAAGTCAACTAATGCAATGTCACACTTCAAGGACAAAATCTAACATGTTTAAATTATATAACATATCATTTTTGGGGTACCTGCACAGTCATTTCACTATACAACAAAACAACTTTAACATCTCTGTCCACAAAAAATGGAAATGCAGCATTGTATTTCACTTCACATTACTGACCTAATAAAGGAGTAGCAAGTTAACATGTTCTATTCATTACTGTTAGCTACAGGACTCACTTTGGCTTAAGTGTGTGAAGAGGGTACCTATGCAGTTATTTCACTATACAACAAAACAAGTTTTACATCTCTGCCCATAGCATTGTATTTCACTTCACCTTACTGAAAAAATAAAGGATTAGCAAGTTAACATGTTCTATTCATTATTATTAACTACAGGGACTCACCTTGGCTTAAGTGCATGAAGGATATATTCAGTAGAGTTGAGTGAAAGAACATCAACCATATGCTTGTATTCCGCAGTTTTCAAAACTTCCCTGTCCCAAAATTGAAAGACAAACCCTAGGCCTCAGTCCAATTGTAGTACTAAATACGACATGCACGACTGCTAGAAAATAATAAAATTATTATATGAGACTAAAATTCATAGGACATTTGTATCAGATCATATTGATAAAATCTTGAAAAGAGCTGAGAGCACCATTAGTTAGGATGTAGTGTATGCTGGTTAGGAAACTTAAATATCTTCTCCCTAATTAAGATTTGTACTTTAGAAAACAGAAGATACTATGAAAAGAGACAGCTTGTCAAACAGTGAGGATGTGATATTGATATTTCTAATTAGGAAGATGTAAAACTCTTTTGTGTTCTTTATTTAGTTGGAAGCTTCAAAGGATACATATTCACATTGGTTATAAATTTTCATCATACAGAGACATAAGCTAAACATTGTTGCAGAGGTTAGATAGTATAATTAATCCTTCAATCCAAGAAAGAAAAGAAAAATAATTGACCACCCAAGAAATAAACATACACTAAAACTGATACACCCATAAAAATAACATAACATGAAATAGCAAGGAAACCAATCGTTTTCATGATGCTACTTAGATAGAATCCGCTGTAATTGTAACAACCAGATTTCCCGGGTCTTAATTGACAACTAGCATACTCAAAGAAATGAAGTTACTTCTTCAATTTCATAGGAAGACAGTTACATCAATTTCGTTTATATAAATGAGATTAACGGTTAAAATCAGTCAAACAAAATTTCTTAACTAAAAATTGAAAACACCATCAATGAATTTACTATGAAATTAAAAACTACATACCATGGAATTAGAGACCGAAGTCAATCTAGGGATGCTTCTACAACCACCCAGGTTAGTCCACAAATACCACTATAATAATATCATATAACGACTACCATCCAATACCGCTATATCAAAATCAAATAATGATTACCATTAAATACCAGTATATAAAATTAGGGCATCACATACCGCTATATCAATTAGGGCCCGTTTGGTTGCTGAAAGAGGAATAGGAAAATTGGAATAGGAAATGTATTTTCTGTTTGGTACCCCAAATCAGAATAGGGAATAGGCATACATATTCCAATTTTGCCCCTAAAATGAGCATATGTCCATTCCAAAAAATAATTGTTATTGGAATAGGCCATTCCTATCCCCAATCTGATTTTTTTTTAACATTTTTTTATTATATCTATTTGTTTAGAAAAATGAAATAAATTATATTTTTCATTAACTTCAATTAATAAAATAAATTAACCTTTTTACCATTATTGAAAAAATGAACCAAAAAACAATAAATTAAAACAAAAAAAATTAAGAGAAATATTTTTAAAAATACAAAACTTAACCTTATTCCTATTCCATTTTTGTACAACCAAACAATAGATTAACATATTGCCAATCAAATTCCAAGTCAACCAAACAGGATTGGAATTGCCCTTTTCTATTCACATTCCCCATTTCCATTCCCATTCCAGTTTTCTATTCTAATTTTCAATTCTTATGCCAACAACCAAATGGGCCCTTAGGGCATCGATTACCATTGGATCATTTTGGGCTTGAGATAACACTGTATCACTTAGGGCTTCAATTACCATTGGACCATTTAGGGCATCAAATACCACTATATCAATTAGGGCTTTAGATACCATTGAATTAATTAGGGCTTCAGATACCACTCTATCATTCATTTCTTTCTGATTGCTTAGTTGTGGCAATAACATAAGTTTAGAAGATATGCTCATATTTATTATTCATATAAATGAAAGATTGATATAACAATCCATCAAATAAATCTATCTCTCGCATTTAAATGTAAAATAACTGTAACAATGATACAACTCAATTAATCTTACCTTAGTCTTGCATATATATCATAAAAATAAAAATACCTCTTCCCAATAACAATTGAATGTATAGCTTATCTTTGTCTGTTGTACATCCAACAACTTAAGGAGAGGTGAAACATTGTCAAGGGCTTAACCACCCAACCTCGGACCATAACTTATCCCCACACAATCTCTAACAAGAAAAGCCCTCCCCACCCGGAATAGACTTGGAACATTTTGTCATCCACTGAGCATCCTGGTATCTATTCACACCACTCGACTTGACAGCAGGAGAATACAATAAACAGGATCATGCATGAGCTATTAAATAATTCATATTAAAAAATGATAAACACTGTTATGTCATATCTAATTTTGTTTTTTGTTATTGCAGATTCCTTTCTCTCACTCTTTCACCCTTTCCCTTGGCTATACAGTCCGGTGAGTCCCAGGCGTTGGAATCTCAGAGCAAACGGCTCTATCAATTTATTTAGGAAGATAACATAAATCCAACATTTCACAATCTGTGATTACATAATTATGTTCTTTAAAGATTTCAGAATTGATTGTTTAATTTTAATATCCAATGGCATAAAGATTTATGGATCCATACTTTGGTTACTTGGTTATCGCTAAATTAACAAGGCTAAATTAAAGAAGTTCAATTCGTAAATTCAAACAAGATATCAAACGAGATATCATCATGATAAATGTTGAAACTTGCTGCAATCTGCTCTATGCACAGATTCGTTGCTTAGTATGCTTATCACAACTGTGACCAAAAGATTATGTTCTTGAGACTATTTGGAAAATATCATTGGATAGTATATTTTATTCCAGATTTTATTGTACTTGGAAAAACATCTACATAAGGGTTGTATCTAAATTGTTTTGAAAGTTAAAAGAAGAGGACTGATAACAAAGAACATGGAGTATGCAGCAAACTCATATTGTAGCTTTGAAATAAATTTGGAAAAGAAGGAATCTTGTGAGCCTAACTGGTTGTTATAAAATGATATTGAAATAGCATTACATGACCTGATGTATATTCTTAATATGTCTAAAACCTTGCAAATCGAATTGGAAAATTTGTCCTCCTTTGGACGCTGCAGACGTATCCAAATGTAGAATACCTATTCCTCAATGGCTGAGTATCTACGGCAGAAAAGCTACTTGTAAATGGAAATGAAGACGGGTGTTGAAGGTGGCAGAGAGGGTAAGTAAAATCGTAGCCAGGTGTGTGGATTATATTCCCAACTCCTCTCATGGCTTCTATATAAAAGAACAAGCCATGACTTTTTGGCTTCCGCCGGTTTTAAAAGATTGTATGTTACTTCAAATTGCCAAGTGTTAAATCGATTTGCCAAGTGTTAAATCGATTATAAACAAGGGAAGAATAAAAATGGAAAAAGAGTTGGAAGGTTATAATTCAAATATTATTATAATTTGAATGTTATTATATTTTGAATATTATTATAATCTTATATTTATATATGTACATGTAAATATATGAATGGGGTGACATCACTTTATTAAATTATTATAATATAATGGTGCCATTTCATTTTTATATCTATATGTATGTATATAGATATATCTATTATAATAATAAGGTGAAAGATCATATTAAATCCTTTGAGGTACGTTTTATAATTCAATTAAATTATTTTACGTTTTAAATTATTTATTTAATAGCTCATGCGGTTTTATCAATTGTATCCTGATGTTCAAGTCACTAGGTCCTCAACCCATTTGCCCAGTGATGGTGATGCTCCTGTGCCTAATTCTTTTCTAACAATGCTTCCACCCCTTTGACGTGCTTCCTACAAGAAAATTCTTCGCAGTTAAATCATATTACCATAAAAAGTTATTTAATCATAAATAATTATAACGGCTAACCGCCTATGAATTTGTGATAAATAAATTATAACGACTAACTATCTTACCATTTCACAAGATTATAACAAATTTAACTGTCAATTGACTTCATGTGAACCTCAACGGCTATATTTTAAATTAGGTCAAAAATTGGGATGTAACAGTAATAGCTTTCAGAATGTTCTAATTAGTTGACCAACATGAAGAATAGGCAACAGATGGAGCACATCAACATAATGATAGGATAAGTGTTCTTGGAAAGGCCACATTAATTTATTTCTGAATAGAACCTAGTAATAATAAATAGCTATTATAACATTTAATATTAAAATTACTAATAATAATGTTATAATATAAAAATAAATAAATACATTAACCTACCTATATAATTATATACAAATAAATAATAATATTCTAATGAATAAATTTTATATATCGCATATCAAATATATGAAATATAATTACATACATGTAAAAAATATTAATATAATCAATAATACATTAAAAAAATTATATATTATAAATGGCTTATATAATATCTTATCGTACCATCTTAAAATGAAGCACCCATCATTAAAGGCCTTTTAGCTATGTTCCTTACTAATTTTATGGACCATGGATGCATTTGTGCTTAATCTGTTTTTTCTCCCACTCAGTTACCCCCTTTTTAGGTTTCATCAATGTAGTTACTAATACCTCGAGGTAATCCTTCTTAGGATAACCCTAGTACAATTCGACTCAGCAAACCTATACTAGTATAGGTCAACCTATACCCCAGACAGTTTTGGTCTCTAGGCTAGTTTTTTCTCAGGGATTTAATTTTGAAAATTGGGTGACCCTATCTGTTTGCTTTGTTTTCTATTCCAAAAACTAGTATTAAAGGAAGCCTAGGCCCCTCATTTTTACATAGAAAGACATCCACTAGCAATCACAAGCGCATGGACACTCAAGCTAGCAAATTCAAGGCAATTTCATTAAGCATTTCAAGAATTCATCAAGCATTCAAGTTGTACTCAAGATTCAATAATCCTTTGTGAACAATTCCTCTTCAAGATCTATTGTTTTGTTTAGCCATCAAAGGAGGAGATCTACATCGTGGCATTCATCATATTCTTCATCCTTTGTGCACATCTACATCCACGGCTCCATGATTTGGTATTGGTCAGATCCATTGTATTTGTGGAGATTTCCTACATCCTTCATTGAAGATTCAACATCAACAACATTCAAGCATTGCAAAATCCTTATTGACAAAGGTTTTTATCAAGTAAGGTGAATACTTACATTCAACTTACTTCTTTGCATGCTTTTACATACTTGTCTCTTTCAACATTAATTCCTAAATAGGGGCTTGACCAAGGCAAGCACCTCCACCCCCCAACAAAAATCATTTTTTCTTGTGTGCAAGAACAAGGTATTGAAATTGTCAATTCGGATCTAGACAATATTAGTCATAAGCTTTAATAAAAATATGGGTTGACCTAGTTTCTATGCTCCGAGAACATGTCCATCATCCCATAAACCTATTGGTAGACGTCACCCAAATCTACCTATACCTAGAGATCTGAGGTTTTCAGGGTTTTCTTCCCTGATCGCAAATCCACAATTAGATTCTTAGTCACAATTTTAGATCCATGATTTTTGAAGCAAAAAAGCACTACCCCTAACATATTTTAAGGTCAGATTTTTACCCTTCCTTTTCTTATCTCTTATCATAGACTATTTTCACATTTGAATTGGATTGGGTGCTTACATATTGCTCTTAGATCTATTTTAACTTTGTAATTTAATCAATCGGTTCAATTTACATTCACATTGCACATTTAAAGTAAATTAACATTGCATGAAAGAGGACTTACTTGCATACTTAGTATCATTTCAGTTTGACATTGGCACCCTTTCATCCTATTCAAATTTTGCTAATCCACCTTGATTTATATTGAGAGTGTTTGGAAGCCCCTCTTTCTCTTATATTGGATGGCTTAGGGTGAAATTGTTCAACTAATGAATTCATCTCATTTAGTTTACATTGTTAAATTTATTGATGTCATTTTCTCCCTAAACATTTTGGCATTCCCGATGCATCTTTGCTTTTTTATTTTGGTGTTAGATTGCATCTTTGTGCATTCCCTACTTTGTGTGATTTTGGAGTTGGATTTTTCTATCTTGTGAAGTTAGATCTCTCTATCTTTCTTGTTGCATTTAGATCCACCCTTTTATGCTCCTTGTTACATTGATATTCTTTAGATCTTTATTGTGGTTAGATCTCATTAGAATCTTCTTTTGTGATCTCCCCTTTTATGAGCTTTATCACATTAAGTTCTATTGGCTTCTACAATCACCAGAAGCAGTACCATATCTCCTTTGTCTCACAATGGCCCTAACACTCAAACTAGAGTTCTAATGCTTTTGATCACAAGTCTATTTTGCCTGGAGAGGGTCTTGGCAAGGAATTTCTTAAATTAAGGTAGTTTGTATAGCATGAATATGTTGACATTGACTACTAGCAAGGCATGAAATGAATCATAATACAAAATCATTGTTGGCACTCTATGAGATATATTTTGTCAATTAATGCAATATTGTGATGTCCCCAAATTGGAATAGACCTATTTTTACCATTATCAACAATTCCACAATATCATTCATTTTACCAATAGCATTCTAACGATAACTCATCTAAAGTTATCGAGCATGAGAGTTAATGAACAATTGACATTATATGAAATCATAAATAAGATTACCACTAGCCACAAATTGTTCAGAGCAATTGAGCCCAAGAGTGTTACCTGTACTCTATAAAAGCCCGCCCCTTGGCCCACAAGATGCAGGAACACCCAGCTAAGACAATTCCATCACTTGAGGTGGCCTATTTAATTTGAGGGAACCAATTTAGTACCTCTCTCTAACTTGTTTCCTTCCATTCCTCATATGATGGTTTGTGGTAAGAAAACCAGAAAAACTTATAAATATAAAACATATAATAGATTCACAAGCTTATTAATATCTTGGTCAAAAATATACTAAATATTATAGATATATAATAACATTTATCCATATAGCATACCAAACTCATTAATTCACAAGTTTGCTCTTTTTCTGAACACTGATATTTTATATCAATCTTATCCACCCTTGATGCCCAGTTTCCCAATATGGACTTCTTTTAAAATTCTCTAGGGGCAGGGGAGTCACTTTCTTTCCTTTGAAACCTGCCCCTTTGAAATGTCATGTCTCTTTGATCAATTTTGGTGGAGCATCTATTCAGTGGGATGACTCGTGAAGACTTTGGTATTTATTTTTGTATGTAATTTCTTTTCAAGGTTGTATAAGGTCCTAAGGACCATTTGGAATCTATTCTAATCATTTTGTAGGGCTATTAAAGCCATTAAGTTCCTAGTGAACCATGAGGTCTTGATAAATCATACATGGTCAAAGCTTGAAAAATGACCAAAATAAGTAGAAATAGTATAAGTGGACTTATATTGTCCATTTGGCATATAAGGATCATACTTCAAGTTTTGTGGTCATATTCCAAATATTGCAAAAAAATGTCATGTTGACAAAAAGTTGTCAATGCAAACAGATGTTGTCAAAAAGCAAATTAGTGGGAATGGGCAGTTAGAATTAGTTTTGATCAGTTGAAGGCATGAGAAGAGTTAAATGTCCTTGTTTGGGCGTTTGTAGGAGGAAGAAGCGATGTGGGGATGGAGATTGTATGGAATTTTTGAAGAAGACAATACAAATCTGTTATTTTCTGTATATTTTCCATCCCTGGGACAGCAACAGTCAGCATTTATGGCTTTGCATGGTTTTAAATGGATCCATGCATGATTGTGGATGTTAGTATATGTATTTATCTTTCATTTGAATAAGACTAAAATTGAATTTCATAAAGTTTTGCAGGAGTTATTGAAGTCTTTGTAACCGTCATTATTATTGAAGTTGTTGTGAAAACACCCCAAACCCTCATTAAGGGCAATCAACAAATAAAGCAATTGCGTACCTTTTAAATATATCCATTCAAAGAGGCTAGGAATTGGTGAAACATTCCATTTTGATATTCTTTTGAAGACCCTAATGCTGCAGATCCAAAATATTAGATTTGCCCATGTTCCTTTGATGCCCTAGGAGTGTGTTTCACATTGATGATTGCTAGAAAAACACAAACAGTAATATTGCAGTAAGTTCTACGGCCTTGTACAGCCTATTAATGGCATAAAACCTCTTGGATTTGATAGTCACATTTATTAGCTTTCACCTTCTTCAAGTCTCGTCAATTTTTATGGAGTATTTAATAAGTTGTGGTCATTTTTGTGAAGGCAGCCTGTTCAGAAAATGTTCTTCCAGAAGTTGCAGTCAGTAAACGTGTTAGTATGATTATGTCTGGGCTACCTATAATTTGGTGTGTAGAAAGATAATGATGTTGGCAACAAGCTTTCTTCTTTCCAGAAATATTGGTTGTGAAGTTTAAGGGATCAAACAAGTCCATTTCTGAAAACTGTCACTTTACTGTATGAGTTCCTGTGGCTGCAGAGACAGTAAGTTTGTTAAGATCTGTTTTATGCATTGCCAATGTATTTCTGACCGAATGTAGTTCTCTCATGACATTTTCATCATTCCAAAGATGTTCAAGGTGTTGATTTGTAGAGTTTGAAGTTTTGAACCAAATTTTGGTTTGTTCTGAATTTGATTCCATAGCCTTTGATGTGAAGTATGCCTGATTGGCATTGAAATGTTCCCAAGTTTTTGAGTCGTTCACCCAAGCCTCTGCATTAGATTTGCTCCCCGTCCAGGAACCCAATGCCTCTTTATTCATGATTATTGAATGGCTGCTACCTCTTTGTGGTGTCTGCTACTAAAACTTGTGATATTTACTCACTAATGATCATTGCTCCCCAGTTCATGGATTAATAACCACAAGTCGCTGCTATAATAAACTCTTTTCTGAATCGAATCCATGTTTACATACCATATCAGGCATTGATTGCATCCTTTCTATGTGATACCTCAACCGTACATGACTGAATCAAGGGCATCCTTTCTATGTGACACCTTAATCATACATGACTGTTTCAAGGTGGAAGCATGACAAATATTCATTTAAATGAACTTCAAAAGTCACCTTACATTGATAGCATCCAGCACTCTCACAAATTATGAGAGAAAAGAGAGCACTCTGGAAAAATGCAAGAAGTTTATACAAACACATCCATTCCACACATGAAATTTAAAGTGCTTGGCTGGATTCCACAATACAGTCCTCGTCACAAGAAGCAGTACACATCTTCTGTGTCTCATGGAGGCCTGATAAGTCTTCTGACCAAAAGTTTACTTTCTCCAAAGAGGGCATTGGGCATCCATTCTATCTGTAAGATTATGGTATATTTTACTTCCATTAACTTGGGCTATCCTCTCCAACTACTTAAATTTATTTTGGTTTAATCTCTTCCTTAAGCTAGTTGTTAAAGTCTCAACTTTAAAACATATGTTTGGGCTTTCAGCAACATGCAACCAAAACTTGGAAGAGCTCATGAGCTCAAATATTAAACATAAGCAATGTAGAGAGTGGTGGCATACAAGTAAACCTATGTATTGTTGTTGAAACAGAAAACAAACAAATGTATCTGGAGTAAACTCAAACTTACAAATCTGTTGATGCCCAAGATTTCTTACAGTTTTGGGATTGTGTATTCCATACGCTGCACTTTGGTATGTCAATATTTGTGCAAGCTTCATCACTAGCTCTATACAATGGATGATGCAGCAAAACCACCGGACCTTTTCCTGCTCGAACACCATTTTGTCTCCAACAGAACTGCTGTTCATCATGACTGGATGACTCCTCTGGAGAAGTTTCACACATCATAAAACTATTAGCTTCTTCTGGAACTTCAACATTGTTAGCCATTTCATCTTCATTCCTTTCCTGTTGAAGTTCTGCACTTTCCCTTTCAATAACACTTTCAACAACAAAGCGTAAATTATCCTGGTCACATGCCATGGCTAAAGCATTCAAGGAAACAAAACTAACATTGTTTATAGAAAAGAAGCCACAAGCAGCAGACCCTAATCCAGGTAAACTATTGACAGCGCGATCAATAAGTCTGTCCATCTCATGGCATCCTCCAACCTCTTTATCTCCAACAACAATATGCAATGGAATTTCAACAAAAGGCCCCACCATGATTTGAAATTGATGTAGAACAGATAGCCATTGTTTATTTGCAGATTTCCACCCATTTGCAGAAACATCTCCCAGAACAATTAACATATCCGGCTTCAGCTTCAGAAGTGACTTCTGTAATCACAATGCAGAAAACATCTGACATACTTATAATAATAATAAAATGTTGCCTCAAACTACAAACATGCCTTAATCCAGACCAAATTTCATCACAAAATCAAGTTACAGTAGTAAAACAAAAGCAGCAATCTCACAGACTAGAGGATCACTGAAGAACAGAAAACAATTAAACCTCTAGCACAATCCTCTAATTTCTTTCATGATATCATATTTGTAAGCCGTTGCTTCTCACATAAAAGGAATTGGGGATCCCGGCTCTGTGCCTTGTTTTCGGAGAAAGATAAAACAGCAAAGGATTATGCAGAACTTTCTATAATAGAACTCAACTTGTGGCAAACATCTTACTATCTTTAAAAAGTGAAAATAACTATTTAAGAAATCCAGAAAAGCCAATTTCGAAGTTTGATGACAAATAATTTGCTTCAGTTGAGGCTAGTTACTGAACTTGAGTGAATGAAGTAATATGAAATGGTCTGGTAATGAAATCAAAATGACAAGATACCATGTAAAAGCCATAGAGAATATTCTCAAGACTAAATGCAGCAAGTTTTTGGGAATGACTGATATTTATCAGGATAGTTTGGAACATATAGAACTGCTAATATTTGTTTTACCAAAAGTTCAAAAGTGCAGAAACTCCTAAAGCTTGCCCTGGCAGTGTCCTCCATCAGCACATATACATAGTTTCCAGTTTTTTATTGAGTTCTATTGCAATTCTTTTATTGACAACTTATAAACTGTCTGAAAAATGCATGCTTCAGTCCATTTATAACAGATAGAATTGAGACATTATAAGAAATATAGAATTTCTGATAAAAGAAATAAAACCATCCTCGCTAACTGATTAATCAAGTAAAGGCAGAAAACCAAAAGTATAATTAGGATTCCTTGGCCTCTGAAAGATGCAGATAATCAAATAACCCATCACTCTGCCCAGCTTCTGTAAATGTCTCCTCCCCAGAAACTCTTAAAACTTCTGTATTTCCAATCACGTTATATTTTACAAACTGTACAAAGATTGAACAAAAGATGTCTGCAATATGAATGCATGAACGTTAGATGAAAGTTGAAATCCCTCTTTGCCAATTGCAAACCTTTTTCAATATTCCGTCCTCTATTTCCCCATGCATAAAGTTTCATCATAATTATCTTATTTTGGATTGTAATACATATATTGTGATACAGTTACAAAGTAGGCTGCATAACTTACCCACTTCCTTGTAGATTCTTGATAAGTTGTGAGATGGAACTCACAGCAAGTTGTTAAGCGTTCCTTTAAAATCTGTCTTGAGACAGTTGTTAACTCTCAACTTTACAAAACCTACAGTATCTTTTTGAATCACCTGGACAAAAAGCTGACACACACTTCAACACAAGGCAAAACTTTGTTTTTTGTCATTTGACTAAAAATATTGCTGAAAACATAGACCAAACAAAGCAAGAACACATTAAACAATGAGAAGTCACCTGGACAAAATGCTGACACAAACTTCAACACAAGGCAAAACTTTATGTTTTTTGTCATTTGACTAAAAATATTGCTGAAAACATAGACCAAACAAAGCAAGAACACATTAAACAACGAGAAGTCACCTGGACAAAATGCTGACACAAACTTCAACACAAGGCAAAACTTGATGTTTTTTAACTAAAAATATTGCTGAAAACATAGACTGAACAAAGCAAGAACACATTAAACAACACGAAGTCCTAAACACATACACCAAATATGTAGTAATCACCCCTAGAAAATTTGCCAATTTTGCCAAATCAAATCACAATCATGAACATGCAAACAATGGTGCTTACTGTCATTGAAGTTCTGAAATGAATTTTCAATGTTCATTAGCTGCTCTTACAAAGTGATTGGTAGGAAACATTACTCAAAATTTTGATAAATTATTTTAATACATGAAATGCAAACATAACGACGGTAGATCAAACACACAAGCTGGTACAGACATGAAAGAGCCTGGAAACATGGTATAAACTGTTACTGTTATAGGTCAGCTATTAGGAAAATGCAGGACCTGAAACTTGGAACCTTAGCAAACACTTCTCAAACCACCCTCGAACGCATCCAACGACAGGACAGCAACATAACTTCAAACAACCTCCATCACTTGTAATAAAGAAATGGAGGGTTACAACTTACAGGCATAGAATAGCTTATCAAACACTCCAGACAATTATTCCAATGCACAAAACCACATCCTATTGACTGAAATCTTATCATTCCCAACAACACTTCAAATCACCACACAACATGCTATGTCAAGAAAGAATTGGTCCAATATAATTTTTTGTGCATATGACAAATCGATAATGGCAGAGCATAAGGTACTGTTGACTGAAACAGGTACGAAAAGCAAGGAAATCCCTCATAGCAACCTACTGTGTGAGAATTTCACACCATCACCCCGCTGCAAACAGGGACCCCTTCTTTTTTCTTGGTAGCAGGGGCATGTGTTTTAGATGGCCTTGGTAACAATTTCAGAATCTTCTAGGTAGTGAAATGAGTCAGAGCAACATTAGGAATGAACAAGCTCGCCTGAGAGTCAAGTCAATCGAAAGGCTTAAGTCACCCAGTTCTCCCCCCAGCCCTTTGAACCAGGCAAATTTCGAACCAGTCCTTGGTTCTGGTTCTGGTTCCCTTTTGGGTTCCACTTGGGTCCGAACCCCGGCAAGCTGGTTCCTTTAGGTCAAACCTAGGTAGAACCATGGTCAATACAGGGCAGACCCAGGCAGGTCCGAGTGCAAACCAGGTACAGCTCCACCGAGATACATTCTATAATTTAGTGCAGAAAATTATTATTACAGCATTTGAATAAAGATCTTTAACATTACAAAACAAATTTTGCTAAAGTTCAGATATTTATTACATCAAACTAAACTAGAACTCAATATATCTTCCAGTAAAATGTTTATATTCAATTGTTGATAATGACCCTTTCCAATTAATTGGAAGCTTTGTATCATGAGAAATGATATTTTAAACATTAAACAACATCTTCAATAGGTGAAGGGAGTTGCAAGCTACTTTATAATATTTTTTAAGTAGGATTACAAACTAACAAGCTCTCTGTACAATGATAATGTAATAAGGATTTGACAACTTAGAAAGCAAAAAGTCATTAGTGCAACTGATCCCATTGATGTTGGCACTATTTGTGAATCAACTAATGCCTTTGATGATGAGAAGAAGAAAATGAAGATTTAGATAAACCATTAGATGATTAAAACTTAGTATAAAATTCTATTCGTTGAAAGTCAAAACAAAGATACTTGGACTCGATATGATTTTAATATTTTGGTGTTGACAATAGATATGATATTATAATTACAAGTTTATAGTGTTTTTGTTGTTTCTATGATACTATGTGGCATTCTAATTTTACTTCATTCTTCTTGTCTGCATACATATGTATGTATGTATAATTTTTACATGTTTTTGTACTAACAAACCCAAACAAACTGAAACCGCATTTCAAATTTTTGTCGTACCAGCGAACTGGTTCTTCGAACCCGAACTCAAACCAGTAACTTAGAAAGGAATGAGATTGAAATCCAAGAGAAGGTAGAGGTCTGGTTGTAAGGGTTGAGTGGTTGAAATCAGGGAACTATAAGAGAAGTGGACTTAGTAATTTTAGAATCAAAGTGAGAATGATGGAAATAACTACAAAGCATGAAGTTGAGATGAAAACGCAAGGCAAATATGCAGCTATGAGATGAATTTGAATGTGAAAGACACAGTGTTATGAAGGTTTTGTTGACGAAGAAATGAGAAGGAAGGCATGAAAAGAGGGAAAGAATACAAGAAAAGTGCAAAGAAGAGCAAGATTCCCCATGTCAAAAAACTGGAGCTTGGATTTGGAATGGTCAGAATCCAACCACCACACGTCCAAGCTTAGACATGGAGGGGTTGAAATCTGACCCCATTGTGTCCATAATAGGATTTCCCCCAAAAAAATCTAATCCCTTACTATGAGTAGATTTCTAGTCCATGTAATCTCTTGCGCAAAAATTTAGAGTTTCGAGGTAAAGATAAGGATCCCTCTGACTAAAACTAGTTAATTTTAACAAACTACAGAGCAGCTACTTCACAAAGGTATCATGATCAGACCTGCAAGGGAGGAGAAAGGACATAATTGAGCCCAACATTTTAGAATGAAATCTATCGAGGCCATAATGAGGGGAAATGATAATTTCAAGTGAAATTGTAGATTGAAAATTAAGAAAGAAAGATAGAGTGCTAATCCATGTGAAAGGTAAATGAGACCTTGACATGGAGGGGTCGGATTCCCACTCGCTCGTGTCCACAATCTTGGGCTTGAGACCTCAAAATTTCGCCCTCAAATTTTGAGCAAGTTTCAGTTCCTTAGGCATAATGACATTAGAATTAGACAATCCAAGGTGAAAATCGGAATTATCCCCCCTAAGAGAAGTCTGATTTAAGAAAAATCCATGATCAGGACTTGAGATTTTAATGAGTAAACCTTTGCCATTAGATCATGAAGAAGAGTTTAGAATGAAATTGAAGCTGAGAATCATAAGGAAAAGTTGAACTGTAAGTTGTTTTGAAGAAGCAGATCCATTTGTAAGGAACAAAGTGGCTCAACATGGAGGGGTCAGAACCCAACCTCTTCATGTCCACAAGGCTGGACATGGACCCCCAATATTTCTGCCAGCCCCTAGAAACCAGGCAATTTGACCTCATCAATAGGAATTGAACCCAAATTCAATGACCAGGACAAGTCTAGGTTAGCCAAGGTTGAAAAATAGATCATATTCGTGAGCAAAGGTGCAATCAGGAAATCAAATATTTACTAGCGTGATCAATCAAAGTTGACAATTAAGAAGATAATGATGTGAATCTGAGTTAAAAATTGTTAATACTTATGCTTCATTGCTGTCAAGATTAGTTACAAGTTTCCTTCATCCATGCATTATGCTGAAATCAAATAAGTGGAAAGAACAGTTTTATCTTAACAATTATTTTCTTGTCCATATTCATCATTTCAAAAATCTTGATGCAATTATTTCTTTTAAGGTAACTATGATGGAAGGAAATGCTTGGAGAGCAAAGGACTGTGGTGAGATCAAGCTCATGACTTTAAGCAAGAAGATAGTTCAAAGTTGATGGTCAAAGTAAAGATGCAAACCCGAGGGAACAAGAACAAGATGGAGAGCAAAGATCCAGAAAAATGCACAAGTCTACAAGCAAATGGAGGAAAATCATCACCAACTTGAACTTCCTTTGGAAATCCAAGTTTGGATAGAATAATCCAACTCCTTGAAGTGCATCAACACTTCTAAAGATCAAAGCCAAGGAATCAAAATTTCAAGTAACAAGCAAGTTCAAAGACAAGCAATTGCAATGAGAAAATTTTCAAGAAGATGAAGCAATTTGCAAATATGAGCCATCAGAATTAACAAAAGACTTCATAAAGTTGACTATCAAGAAATACTATTTCATCTCCAAGGAATTGATCAACTGTACAAGATAAGCATGTTGAGGTGGCACCCACTCATCTTCAACCAATCAGAAGACTTCAATTGCATGTGTCCAAAATGATGCCAAGTGTACATGTGGAATTCACTCAATTCTTCTACCAAACCAATTTTCTGATTGGTCAATTTAAGTGATTTAATTTTCTCATTGGCCCATAAGGTAGTTCTTTATTGCAATTGGATGAGGTCAATAAGCTTTTAATACTTGTCGATGGTAGTTGGGGGAACCCTAATTAGGGCTATGTTGGACTAATCCTCACCCTTGATATTCAATCAATCTTGGCCATCCATTAGATTTGAACAACCATAAAAGGCTAAGGCCTTCTCATTTGTATCTCATTAGTTTTGAAGTAGAGGAGACTTGGAGAGATTGTTGCAATAATACTGCAAAAATTGTTCATAATTCATTGTTGGTCTTCATGGTGGATTATTTGTATTATTTTGGAGTATCGCATGGTTTGTACATTTCCTCACTTGTAGGATTTTGTTTTATGTTGAGTAGAAGCAAAAGCAGTTGAATGGAAGATATTGTTGAATAGTGATTAGAAGCAAAAGCAGTTGAATGGAAGATATTGTTGAATAGTGATTAATGATGCAGCTAGAGTCCATACCTTTTGGTACTTGTTGATTGTAAGTAACAGTGCAAGGTTCATCTCAGCCTAATAGAAAGCATTTATCTTCAATTGGAAATGTTCATTCGGATTGTGCCATCATGGAGTATTTGAATGAGTATTAAAAATGTGAAAACCATTCCTGTATCCTTAGAAGATAGCACCCTCCTTGGTGGTAGCTGGTTTGATGAAACAAGGACTGATTAAGATCTCGCCTCACTATCAATGATCTCTTACATTGGTAAACTTGGATTAGCATTCTATACCCCTTATCCTTATATGCAGTTTGTTTGATTAGAAGTAGCTGACCAGCTCAAATTACCAAATTATTCGCATTAGAAAGTTTAAGTCCATTCAATGAACTAGAGTAAGTCCCTTTGTGATACCAGCATATCACATCATTGTAACTGAGTGAAAGTCCACAAAATAGAAGGAACCTTGGTGTTGTCTCATTTGACCACACAATCCAAATACATTGTTCAGCATATGAGCTTCCTTGTTAAAAGGAGAGTTGGAGATTTGGTGTTTCATTTGGAATACTAAGTATTTGATTCAGCATGTTGAAGTGGTCACAAAACTCACATCAACACCTCCAAACATGTATAAAACACCTCCTAAACTGTGTTACCAGGGGGTGAATACCCAACCAAAATCGGGTCATCCACAGTTATAAATGTTTTGAGGATGCAAAAACACCTTGGAAACGTCCTCGGCCTCTCTTCAAAGTGACAAGAATTTGAATTTGAATTTTTCCTACTTCAATTGGAAAATCAAGCAAGATCATAAAATTTAGTCAGATGTATTTGGTTTTGATGTGTAAAATTGGTACTTAAGAATAGCACATTGTTTATCCTTAATTCAACATGTTCTTTAGCCACTATTGAATAGAGTAGCTCAAAACAATTCTTGAGGTTGCAAATGCACTCCTCATATGGAAGCCTATATGTATCAGATTAACAGAACATTTTAATCAAACATGCCAAACTGTAGAACTGTCCTCTTCTGGTTCGGATATCAGACCTGGGGATTTCTCTAACACAAGTAATCCCATATCAGGCTATTTTATTGCATGCTGACAAGCATAGCTGTTTCTTGCCCATTTGATTTTGCAGATTGTATGGTCTATGGTAGAAGCAAAGATTGTAAGGGCAGCTTCATGCTCTATCTCGTGGCTTAAAAATTTAGAATTGCAACCTATGGAACCTCGCAAGAAATCTATGAGCCTATTGAAGAATTCTATTATGAGAATCATTCTGCAGTATTGTATATAGTAAAAATAAAAACCCTTTCAATCTGAAATGTAAAGATGAGTGGACTACTATAGTATGCTTCTATGCACAACCTATGGACCATATAGTAACTAAATCCATTAACTCTCACCAATTTATTCGATTCTCTTAAAACGAGTTAGACATTTTGTTTCTCTCTGGAATAACCTAATAATGGCCTTTCAATTTTATCTAGCAGAAAAACTCTTAGTTGCCGAATCCGATTCAGGCACGTGAATCGGATCTGTGGATTCAGGGATTTTTTTTTCCCAATTATGATTCATGGAGAATTCATGCGTGTGTGTGTGTGTGTGTGTATATATATATATATACCAAAATATAAGAAAAATATACATAATTCTAAAACTAAGTCATTTCATAGTATAAATCTATGATTCTATATATATATATACTAAAATATAAGAAAAATATACATAATTCTAAAACTAAATCATTTCATAGTATGAATCTATGATTCTAGTATGGATCTATGAATCTAATATACTTGATAATTGATCTATTTTCATGATTATAAAGAAAATCAACACATTCAAATTGAATTGGTGAATTAGAAAATGAAATTATGAAAATTTCAAGATATGGATCCTCGGGCTGTGGCTTGGATCCGTGAGGATCCAGGCAGGATCCTTGATGCTGCCTGTGGATCCGTCAGGATCCGCAACCCTCATGGGCAGGATCCTTGACTCTGCCTATGGATCTGCGGGCTGCAGATCCTGACAGATCCACAGGCAGAATCAAGGATCCTGCCCGCATCCTCGCGGATCCAAGCCCAGATCCAGTTTGTCTAGGACGAATCCGGCAACTAAGGAAAAATTAGCTACCAATGTGTGGTATTGTAAATTACAACCCATGTAACTCCTCATTGCATAATGCCCCTACCTTAGCCAAAAATTGAAATTCCATGTAAGCCTCCATCCACCTTGTCACCTTCCCTGCCCGAATTCCTGACCAGGTGACCTGTTTGGCTCAGGACACGTGTGTGCTATGGAGATGTCTGCATGGGGTGCACAAATCCCTCAAATCTACAGAAGCCCAGGTGGCTGTTGGCACACTACAACTACTGCTTCTGCAGTGTAACACTTCTTCCCACCACACATCAACATCAAGAATCATTCAGCCTGCTTTAAACTTCACAAATTGCCTTCATTTGTCTCTCTTCTTGGTGATTCAAACTTTTCTTGGCTTTTGGCAATATTCTTCATCATCTTCGACACTTTTCACAGCTTTATGGCACTCTGATGTTTCAGCTCTACCACCTTCATCATTCACCAGCTTGATCTCATCTTCATCCCACCAAGCTTCGCCTTCTTGATCTGGAAAGGTAGTTCTCCAATGCTCATCCCATCTCATTTTATTTAGCATACCATAGTGTTTTGATCATTGTCTTGTTTATTAATTGTCATTAATCATTAATCAGTCATTCATTATCTATCTAGCTATCTTCGTTGTCCATGAAGGTGGAAACACCAAAGCAGGGATCGACTTTGGCAGACCTCTTAATCAAGCAGTCCCAACATTATTCTTTTTGTTTGTGCACAGGTATTGAAGGAAGATGCAACAAGAGATCTTGGGATTCTTCTACCTCTTGGTTCTAAGCATTCTTTTTTCTCTTACATTGTTTGAAATAGTTACTTTTATAGATTACTCACACTCTCTTTTTTTTGCAGTTAGTCCAGATTTAATTTGTGTTAAATTATCTGATGGTCTTGTACCTTCTTCTCTCAGCCCCCATATCTTGTTCATACAAGGATGTACATACACTGCGCAGGTGTCCTACATCCATGTTGTAGTCCTAGGCTTACGCAAGCGTCTAAGACAGTGAGCTCACAAAGCCAGCCAGTCCATCCTCAGAGTTTGCTTTCCTATTTTCAATAGTCAAAATTTTTGTTTCTGTTTGTAACATAGTAGTATTTTAGCTTCTTTAGTTTACCTTGCATTAATTAGTGTTTCAAGTTCTGTCTAGTTAATTAATCTTCTTGATGTCCCGAGCAAACTAGAGAACTAGTTTAGAAAGACGGCACAAGAGTCGATTCGTCCCTTGGGATTTTACCAATCTCAAGGTTGGCCAACCCCTTCTCTACACTGCAAACTAAACAATCACGTTAAAAAAAGGTAATTGTAAGGGGATATGCAAACATATTTAACATGCACCAACTATTTGCTACATCACTCGAGGTTATTTCAGCATATGTATCTATATGAACTTATAAGATAAAATCTACATCAGTACCAGATATTCCAGCTGTCAATTTGGAATATATCAATTTATTGATGGGCTAGAAAATAAAATGCACCCTTCCTGGATATTCAGTTGGAGAAACTGAACCTAAGATGCTAATACAGAAAATTGTTTGACAGAAACCCTTGATGCCATATTCCATGATGGTCTAAAGTGGAAGATCAATGACACAGCAGTGCACAGATGGCTGCTGGTGATGATTGACAATGAATTGTGATGGAAGAAATGCCATTGACACAGCTACTACCCATTTTGATGAATATGTGGTGACAACACAAGAACGACTATATACCCTTGGGGTCCAGGGAGAGTGACTTCAAAAATTTCGAATATGTCAATGATAAGTAAGTTGCATTAGAAAACCTTTTATAAATTAGTTTCAAAAAGCAAGTCCATCCAAATCTATGGGGGATTATTTTTGTAAATAAGAAAGATAGTAATGGAAACAATGGATGTTTAGCCTTTTCTGCCAGTCCTGTCATCAATAGCTGTATACTGCAGAAACCAGCATCCAATCTTTTGAACAAGATGTTATTAATTGCCCCGTTATCATTATCGCCAAAATGGTCTTGGTTTTCTGTAGCTCAGACTTGGTTTTTCCTTTAGGTGGGTTTGTTTGCCATATTCTGCTTGAAAGTCGTCTCCCGACCAGGTTTTGGTGGAAGAAAAATGTCGAGCTGAAGAGGCTTTCTTATTTTGTACACTCTCTTGCTGGAGAGGTCAGTACAAGAATGAACCCTTTTATTGATGATAAAATAGATAATCTGCATCCAAGGGGTTGTGGAATAAGGGCAATGGAGAAACTCACAAGTACATGATGTAGGTTTAAATAATAATCCGACTCCAGGGGACTGTGACATAAGGATAGTGGAGAAACTCACTAGTACATGATATAGGTTTAAATTCTCCTCTCTAAAAACACGTAAAGGCGTTATCGTGCAACGATAATGTGGCGCAATCAAGTCTAGCCCATGTTTGCGAATCTTATGAATGTGATCAGAGCGGCCCGTACTACAAAACGGCAGAGACTAGAACGTTTGCTACCGATGAAAAAGGATAAATTCGGAGGGAAAACCCATGGATGGTGTAATATAGCAGGTTTTGGTGATATAAGCAGACGCTAATACAGTTACGTGCACCGTACTTCAGAGTCCAGTAAACATGTTAGATTCCAAATATGGAATTAGGCTGCAACAGAACAAATAAAAATTATCCTAGCTGTAAAGCATCCAGCGATTTCGGAAAAATTAAATTGAGCTAATAAAATAGTTCGTTAATTTGTCACTAAAACTTTGTTATAAAATGTTCCAGAAATTGTATAAGATGTCCTAGATTACAAAAGTTCAAACTAAAAATCCTGAAATGGGAAAAAGAAAACAAACCCTCAAAATTCTTGTCATGTAAGGCACAGTGAAGAAGAGATTTCTGTAGCCTGTTTCAGAGCCCAACAAAAGAAGATCTGCTACGAGCATTACACTCACATCTGAGGATGATGAATTGTGTTTAACTTGGTTAGGGAGGATTTCACAAGTGGGTACTGTCACGTGGTTTTCGTATGTCATGAGAGCTATGCCTATTAGTAGAGGCAACAATGAGTTCAAAGATACCATGTCCGTCATCAATGAGCGTCCATTACTGGACCAAGCGAACAATTAGAGCTAATTTTTTCAGGACTGATTAAACTATAAATTTTGCAACGAGACGTGGGCTTCCTGTTGAATCGTTAAGCATTGTCATGAAGAATTATATATGTTGCGTTTTAAGACGTTGTCAAACTGAGCAAATTCCTCTTATGTATATTTAGGCCTTAAATGGCCTTCTATCCGACCAATATCTACCATACAGGCCTGGAATCTGATGGCCGTATTGGCCGTCGTCTTTCCACTTTTGAACCGTATGGACCAAAAAAATATTGTTAAGACCATATGGATATTGATAGCCTAAATTTTTAATAAACATAACAAATAAATTTATTACGAAACCGTCAATATAACCGTCAATATTTAGCCTTAATAGAGAAATTCGTAAGAAAGCGAATGCTAGAAAGGATGATTTATTCAGGCTGATGCAGATTCAAGAACGTAAAAGTGTCGTTTGGATGGAGGGTCCCTTAGGTTGGACTCCCTGGGTGGTCAATTACTATGATGTTCTTAGTTAGCTAGTCTTTCTCCTCTTTTTGTTATGTTGTACAGCTGAATCTGTTCTTCCTTAATGAGGTTTGGCCTCCTTATTGATTTTTGTGGTGGTACTTTGGTTGCTCTTTTTGCTCTGAAACTCTTATATCTAATAGAAAAAAAAATTTATAATATGTATAATATATATATGTATGATAAATATATATATTATTTTATTAGCTCCTGCAGACAACTATAGTATTCATGAGATGTTTATTCTGTAGTTTATTTAGCCAATGAAATCTCTGAATTTTTACATCTTTCTATTTAACTATAATTTTTTTTATTACATTTGTTGTTCGTACAGTGAACAGTCAGTGTTCAAGGTTTTTTAAAAGCTTGTAATTGATCAAACAATGAAACATTTGTATTGAATTTTATTGTGCTCACCTATAGCACAGTGACAGCTATTATTGTTAAATTGAAAAGAGTCAGAAAAAGCACAGGTATTATTGCCAAATCTTTCCAAATCTGAAAGAGTATGAAAACATTTACAAATTTGTACTAAAACCCAAGATATTTGCTACAGATCAACCTTTACATTTAATGTAGTTTTCAAAAGAGAACTATCTACATTAAATGTGCATTAGCCATTGGGATTTCTAATTCCACAATCTAGAACATCCACATGCTTATACAGTCTCCTCTCTTCTTAGAAGCCTCTCCTAAGTGAGGTTGTACATCAGGTGTGAAGCTTTGAAGCTATGAGTATTTGGTTACCTCCATTTTTTAACAAATATTGAGGTAAGAAATTTGCCTCCCTTCAAGTTATGCTTCAATTTATCCCTCATCTTCTTCTTATATTATTTTCTAATTTGTTCAGGTGTTGTTCATTGTTGTTCATTCTTGTGTGCATGGTATGATATTGAGTGGTAGTAAAACAGATGGATAGATTGTTCAGTCATTGTTTCTCTCTTCATTCTACTCCTTAGCATAGCATGGTAGACTATTGAAAGGGAAGCCAATAAATTTGATCTGTGTGATGTTTTAATTTTCAACATGTAGTTGATTCTTTGTGGGAAGGACACAATAGACTTTACTAGAAGATTTTGATAGTTCCTTCCATATATGTTCTTAAAATTGTTGAATGATTGTTATCTTCATTTACAATGCTCTTGTGTGATGATTGTATAGTTATATAAATCAAAATTAAGATTTTTGATTAATTACTTTCTTACGTTCCCCTAGTGCATAGTACAACATGACTTGGAAATCTCTAAATCTTGAAAATCCTTTAATATTTATGACACAATTCTAAGTGTTACAGGTTCATGCTACAAATCCAAATAGAGTATTACTAACTTGCTATTGTTTTTCATGAAATCACTACTTTCTTTGCTATTTATATTTCTAAGGATCTTCCAGGATTTTTGAAAAGTATTTCAAGGTTTCTAGTACATATTATTCATTTCTCTTCTCTCTCTAGCCCGAAAACTGAACAAGTTACTAAAACCAAAACAGTGTTTCATGAAGGGAGTGTCACGAGGATCTAAGATGCGATTCTTGTAGCCCATCATTTTGGGGAAAAGGAGATGTGTTGGACATGCTTTCTTTTCTTTTCTTTGAAGTGTTGGGAATGATGTGGGGATATTGATTCTTTATTACTAATTAGGAGTCAAATACTATGTGAAGGATACACAATAGAAAATGCCAACCCCAAGCTGATGTTCCTTGTGATAGTTTCAGTTTTCAATTGTTATCAATTTTGTAACACATATAATGGATGCAAGATGTGGTAGAACACACTCAAGTGAAAAATATTCTCTTTTTATGTTCACTTTCATACGTCTTTGCAAACAATGCTTTTATATGTTGCTGAGAAAGCTAGCATCAATATTCAGTTTTAATTCTAGTATTTGATTGAGCATCCAATTTAGCCAAAGTCTAGTTGAGCTTCCATTTGCTAATAGTTGATTTTGATATCTTGCTTACCTAGCCCATCCTTGGTCAATTTATGATCATGCTTCAGTTTGTGATTATATATTTTCCTCTATTATCGATTAGCAGCTTTCAGGCCTAGAGGCTGAAGCAAATTCATCCAGAAGCTAATTCAGATCCAAATGCCCTATAGTTACTCATAGGAAGTGAATGGAGGGCACTTGGATGCTCTCTGGATGTGCTCACAAGAAGCACATCCAGGGCATCTGGATGCTCCAAAGAGCATCCTAGTGCCTGGTATGTGCTTCTTGTGAGCATGCATAGGGCATAGGGCATTTGGAAGCCTTCATGAGAATCTGTGCACCCAAACATCAATTTTGACATTTTTCGGGAAAAACTTCTCAAGAGCACTTTATAACATGTGCTTTATATCATATTTTTATCATTTCTTGATTTAACATTGAATCATGAACTAAATATTGATTTTGTAATTGTAATGATTTTCTTTTGCATTAGAATTATGAACATAAATGCATATGAAATGGCTTATTTAATATTTATCAGATATCTTGGTCAATGGTGAAGTATCATACTATCAAATGATTTAATTTTATGTATTTCTTGCATTTCTTTGCATATACATATAAACGCAGCTAAATACATCCTAAATCCTCCCAAGAAATTGCACATCCACACACCCAATTCACACATCCACATCTGCACCTGTGAGGCCTCACCCTAACCCATCGTAGCATAGTGATACATTATTATTATTTTGATACTCACGACTTGAGATGTCGAGACATTATCGAAGACTTGAACATATTATATTATTTCATGATGTGTGATGTATATTTTCAGATATTTGATGTTCATCATTTAATGTTTTATGAATATGTATGTTGATGAAATAAATAAATGTAGGATTAACACTTTGATTAAGAGATTTTAATGGTTAAGAATATGAGTAGGATGAGAGAAGCTCTGATTGATTTATAGATGTATGTTTTAATTTATGTGATTCCCTGATACGTATATACATATGTGCATGTGATTTTATGGGACTACTGATGTGTGCAATGAGTGTGCAGGATATTTTAGCCGAGAAACTCGACGGAGGAATGTAACTGATCCCTATGTGCTATTTGTGGAAACCTTGTTGTTCATAACTTAATTATTTTGTGAGATGTATGATTAGTAAATGTTAATGTTTGTAACTATGTTCTTATAGTGTCACTTGACACTCATGAATTGCATATACATTTCAGCATGCTAGTTAGGGTTATCTGTGTAACCTTTGGACCTAAGTTGGACTAAGTTAGTGTCATTTTCGCTAATTTGTTTTTAATCGAGTTTAGTCACCCCTAATCCGATTTAGTGCTTAATCTGTATTTTTGGAGTTGTTAGATGGTCCTAAATTTTCCTAGCATTTGTTTGGCCCCAAATCATTTCCTAAGGCCTTAAAACATGAAATCTTTATACCCAAGGGGTATAGGTATGGGTTGGGGGTATTTTCCACCCCCTAAGCCCCTTTTATTGACTTTTGAGGTCACTCAAAAAGTCTATTTTTGCCTTTGTGCGAAAATTGAAAGTGGTTACCATGAGTTGCATAAACTCAACTCCACTTAGTGGTTAACCTTAGGATTGATCGAGTTAGAAACTTCTAGATTTTTAGGTGAGTGGGGGGAGTTATTGCCTTTTTTGGTGGTTGATTTTGGATATTATTTAGAGGCCCTTCTTGGATTAGTTTTGGTTGTTACCCACTCTCTACTTTTAGAGAGAAGTCTTGGAAGATTGAGGGAAGGAAGGAAAAGCTCTTCTCAATTTGATCATTTTCCATAACCTCTTTATGAAGGTAGGAGTTCTTCATCTCCCTTGTTCAGATTGTTCATGCTTGTTTCATGCTTATGCTTTTGGAATTGTTTATTGGTATGCTTGTATGTATGTTGGGTATGTTTGGGAAGGATTGAAAATCATGTTTTCTTGAATGCTTGCTTTCATGTTTTTGCTTGAATTTTGAAGTTTTCTCGTATGGGTGTTTTGGCATTACTCACCCTTGGAGAGGGCAGAAGTGACCAATTTGGAGAAAGGTCTTTTTAGTTGGACTCCAACAGTGTAGAGTCTCTTCTCAGGATGAGAAGAGGGAGAGAGGGTAGGGTGTTATAGGCCCCTACTTGTCAACACAAACCATGTATGAGTTTTGGCATGTAAGAATGGAAGAACGGAAGTTCTTGAGTTATAGCCCTGATTAGGCACTTGGTTTGGTTTTGTGTCTGACATCTCCTATTGAAAAAATCCACCTTTCCCTAGTTTTGATTCATTGTTGAATTCCTGTTGTGAAAACCTAGTATGAATATGAATGTTGATTTTGGCTCCTTGTTATGCTTGTTGTCACCTGGTCAGATTATGTTCCCTCCACAATCTTAGCAATGTGTTGCAGAAAATGATATGGACCCCTTGATAAGGGTCATGAAGGAAATTTATTTGTATTGTTGAAATTTTTGGATTGGAATCCTATGTAAATTGTATTTCAAAACTTTGTTGTAATGGAAACGACACGGGGTTTTCTTCCTGGTTCTTTCTCGATTGAGCCTTTGAATCAGGTTGCCAATAAAATAGTGATAGAATATTATTGTTTCTCATGAGTTTTCTTGTAATTTTCGGTTATATGGATGCATATAAAAAATGAGATAAAAGGATGACTTTCAATTATGCAAATTTTGAGTTCAATTATGTTAAAGAAAGAAAAATGGATATGGTTGATATTTCAATTCAATTTTGTACTTATTAGGAGATCAAATAAATCTTGTATTATTGTGACACAAATTATTGAATCCATGTTTTAAATCCATTCAAAAAATATACCCCTTGTAAAAAAAAATACATTGCTTTGTAAATCTATACTTAGAAAAATAAAGCTAAAAAAAAAAAATCCCTCCCAAGAGCAAAATGCTCTCTGGATTTTACATAAAGGGAAAAAAACTAAATCATTTGAGGAACAAAGAATATTCTTTGTTGATCCTTTGTTTCAAATTCAAATTCAAAAAGAAATAATCAATAAAATAAATATTAATATCTAATGAAACATAATGCAAATATCTTATATCCTATCTTATCCTTTGTCTCACCTATAATCTTTTTTCATAATTACCCCTAGTTCCTAGAACCCATCTACTTTTTTTCTCTTACATCTTAGCTTGGTCATTAAATGGAAAAAGTGTCATTATGTCATGGTTGACGTCACCTTTCCTTGTCTCAAATGGTGGTCGTTGCATTTTGTTTTGAGGAAAGTGGTTGTATTAAGTTTTGCTTTAATTCAAACATTTTCATCCACCAATCACCATGGAAGGAGTCCTTGATTGGTTGACTTGTCCTTGTGCTGTCCTACGTACCTGGGCCAAGTCTTCTTGGGGCTGCATGTTGCAGACCTTGGTCTACATGGGGATGTTTGGGGATTTGCCCAAGCATGTTGGAAAAAGTTTATTGGTGGGTGGGTATGGTAGGTGGGGGGGAATCCACTTGCCAAGTGGGTTAGAGGTAAGTAGAGGTTAGTGGGCATGGGTTTAGTTAGAATTTTGTGCTAGGATATTTTTGGAGGGTTGGTTAGTCTAAGTTTGTTGTTAATTAGTTTCTTTTAGTTTTAGTTAGTAGTTAGATTAGTATTGTTAAATGTTAGGTTAGGTTAATTTAGTATTAATAAAATAAGTTAATTTTGTTATTTTTATTATTATTTAGTTTAGATTAGTTAGTAAAAAGTTTAGATTAGTAGGTAGTTTATATTAAAGTGTTTAGATTATATAGTTTAGTTAGAAATTAGTTTTTAGTTTTTATGATAGTTAGTTTCGAAATTTCTTTTTTTATAATTAAATTATTATGTCTGTTTAAAAATATTCGTATATGTTAGATAGTAGTGTTTTTGTTTATTTATTATCTTGTTTAGTTTGTTAATATATGTTTTAAGTTTTAGTTGTAGTTTTAATTATGGATTAGTTTTAATTTATTGGTAACTTAATTAATATGTTTAGGTTTTGGTATATTTAAATGTTAGTAATTTATTGTTTTAATTGAAGTTAGCATATCAAGGTTATAGTTAGTTTGTCATTTTATATTGTGGTTTTAGTTAGTGTTAGTTTTAAGAAATTTAATTATTATGTTTTTTTGTATATTAGTTATTACAATAGATGTTTGTTAGAATAATTTAATGTTGGACTATTGCTAGAAAAGTTAGTTTTCATTATTAGTATAGTATGTTGTTTAAGTAATGTTGGTTGATTCGATTCGTTAAAGGAAGTAATATAGTATCATTGTGCTAGTAATTAGTAATTGTTAATCTCAGTTAGTATTAAAGTTAATTGTAGAGATTAGTTACTTAGTTCCAAGTTGTTAGAATTTTAACATGTATATTTTAATCATGAATTACTATTAGTTAGTTTTGATTATTAATTTAGTTGAAATTTTAAATTTAATTAAGTTTTATTGTGACAGTAATTTTAATGTTATTGTTTTTAAAATTGTATTCTAAATTTAAATGTTTTATAAACATTGATTAAATTATTATTGCAAATTATCTTTATAAGTCAGAAATGAAATAGTGAAACAAATGATAATATCATACTTATAATGAGAGTTCAAATTTAACAATTTATTTCTCCTCTAGATTATAAACTTAAGATGTAATGTAGGGAACTAATACTTTATCTCTGAACACAAACATATCAAACTTAGAGTATTTTTAATTATTGACTTAAAATTAAAAATTAAAAAATTGCATGTGTTTTGTGCCCATGTATTTTGGGCATGACAGCACCCAAATCAGCAACTCAGATATTTTAAGGCTCACTTTCGCTGTGCAGCCAACTTGGATATTTTGAGGCATCTAAATTTATTCGCTGAAAAAAGGAAATTGTACAGGATTTGAAGATGCATAAAAATTGCACTACCATTTTTCAGACCATTAAGAAAAGTATAAACACTATCTTCACAACCTCTTCAAAGAAAAAACCATACCCAGAACACACATAGTTGCATTTGCATGAAAAGTCCAATCGATGTCAATACTAAGAAACCAAGTGTCAAATAGTGGCAGTGGTTGGAGTCCTAAAATTAATATGAAAAAGAGAAATTTTATCGTTGTTCAATATTACATGTTCTATTATTTTGGGTTAATATTGAATTGTGACTATAATAACATTCTTGTTAACTATAACAACCAACTAATTCCATTACATATTTCTCAAAATGTTCATTAGAGGACATAATGGAGAATTATTGAACAAATATACCATGCAATTAAAGCATAAGCATAATTCTTATGTTCTTTTATAGATATTTGTGAATTTTAATACAATAAAATGAATATTCCTAATTATTTGTCAATGAGTCCAATATTTTTAATTATATTTGAAAGTAAGTCTGAATTATAGAAATAATTTATAATTTAACATTAAACTTTTGCTTAAATTTCTTTTAATAATGTATAAGATATTAATGTATAATTTTAAAAAAAAAAATTCACTTGACATTTTCAAAACTTTTTTTTTAATAAAAAATTATTGTTATTACTTATAACTATAGAAATAGTCAAACATTATGTCAATCTTTTAAGTTAACCAAGTACCACTAAGGTAATGCGCCTCTGAAATGGCAATTCATATATTACTTTTGAGTTATTTTTATTTTATCTTGGCACAGTAAAATATTCTCAAAATTATGCAGGGAAACAAACTGATGTTCTATTTTATGTTTTTTCTCTATTATCTATGAACTCCTATTGTTATACATTTGTAGGCTAATACTAAACATTCTAAACACTAGTTCTTTTGATTTATTTAATTGAAAAGTATGAAGATTACTAATGAATTGAGAATAAAAAGTATTTATTTCTTTAAATTTCTTCCACGATGCCTTATAATTAATATCATATTAACTTTTTTATTATTTACTTAATTTAACATTTATTTTAACAATGTCTAATATTTTTACAACACTCTAATTATACATCGGCAGGAACTAGACGCAATGCATCCTTGTTTATATATGTTTCTATTATTTTGTTCTTTTTAGATATATTTCTATTATATATGTTTCTATTTTGATAGTTATAGAATTTTATTATTAATTTAGAATCTTGTTAAGATAGAATATAATAATAATAATATTTTTTAAGTTTTATTTTTGTATTAAATATAGAGAGGTCAAAGAAAAAGGAAGATATACAACATCAAGAAGACCTGGGAGGTGAGGCCTCACACCAGATGTACCTAAAAATCAAACTGAGTTCAACATAGTTTAAAGAATATAACAAAAGCAACAAATACAGGAAGAAACAATAGAGAAATGCCTATCTAATGAAGAATATTTGAGTAAGAATTCACCCAAGTGGTCCAGCCTTCCATCCAAACAATGTTCATTCTATCTTGTATCTGATCCAACACATTGATCATATCATCATATGCATTTTTATTCTTTTTGATCTCCAGGTTTAACTTCTTCACCGCATCTTCAAAGGCAACAAAGTTGTCCATGGTCTTCCTCCAATCATAGTCATTCTTCATTTCAAAGGAAAACATTGTTTCATGCCCCACTTTCAGGAATCTCTTTAGCTTGTCCTGATCAATCATCACGTTTATCATCATTTGCAAGGAAATTTTAAGAGATGAGTCTTTTGAAAGACTCGATAAGGGTTCTGGGAACATTTTGATACCTATCTTCATATTTTATTTTCCATATTTGCTACAAAATGTTAGAGGAAAGAATATTCTAGAAAATATTAGAATCATTTTTTAAACTAGGAATATATCCCGTAATAATTTCAAATATTGTAACATTTTGAGGATAAGTAATGCCAAATAATAACCAAATTTCTTTAGCAATAGAGTAGTCAAAAAGAATATGTCTACAAGTATCAGGAATTCTACAGATATCACATATTTCAGTGTAGGTAGGATCTTTTCTCAGAGGCAGTCCATCTAGTAGCATAAGTCATTTAAAGCATTTAACTTTGGAATCAATAGAACTTTTCCACGGAAGATTAAAAAACTTTTTCCAAGAAGTGTTATCCAAATTACTGTACCATAGATTATTAACATGATTGATGATGGAATTATTATAAGCAAGAAAATTGTAAATACTTTTAGCTTTAATTTTAGTAACCATAGAGCCATCCGACCACTTCATATCAAGAAACCTATGAGAATTCACATGAAAAATAGTAGGAAGATCTTTGCAAGCTTTGAAAATCATATTATAAGTTTTATTCTGAGAGTGGGGGATGTTATACATGGATCTGAGAACATATAAGTTGGGAGGTTCCTAACCCCACCCAAGATATGGTTGAGCAACCTTGAGAGAGGGCAAGGGGCTTACCTGAGAGGGGTTCCACCAAAAGGAACACTCACCATGAAGAATATTATTATCATGGAAAGCCCTGGCAGGGAGAAAGGCCCTAACATGCTCCCAAGCTTTCCAAATAGATTTAAAAACAACAGGTCCATGAACCATCACAGGGAAATTCCCTTCTATAAGATCCCCCATTGGGAGATTCTTCCAATTTTTGGAATTTTAGGAAAACCTCTTTGAATATTACTCCTAACCAGGACTTTCCATGGTTCAAAGCCTTCCAGAGAGTGAAATATCTATTTGGTAGCAAGGGCAATCCCTTGAATTTTAAGGTATGTATGTTGGAATTATGATATATTTGTCATTAGTTACAACACTTATTTGATTCTGAATGATTATCGAGCTCATCACTCAGTCTACAGTTGATACCGAGCATTCCTTTGGAAACCAAGCATATGGGTAGTTCATCAGTATTTACCGAATTCATAATGGTTACCGAGCATAACAGTGTTCTCCAAGCAGTTAGTGGTTACCGAGCTTCGCAGTGTTTACCAAGCAGTCAATGCTCACCGAGTCATTAGTAGAACTTAGTGTTTACCGAGTGATCAAGGTAAACAAAGAACTTAGTGTTTGCCGAGTGACCAAGGTAAACAAAGAACTTAGTGTTTACTGAGTGATCAAGGCAATCAAAGAAATCAATGTTTACCGTGTAAACAAGGTAAATGAAGGAATCAGTGTTTATCAAGTAAACAAGGTAAATGAAGGAATCGATGTTTACCGAGTAAACAAGGTAAATGAAGGAATCAATGTTTACCAAGTGAAGAAGGTTATCAATGGTTTCAGTTTTTACCAAGTGACACAATATTCACCGAGTCACCAATGGTTACTGAGTTCCAAGCTACTTAGAATGATTAGTATGGACCGTGCCTCTACTCTTACCGAGTGCATGACAATGCAATGTATTGTAGTGGATGTCGAGTATTAGAAGGTCACCGAGTCAGTTTGAGGAACCCGAGTTTTCTACTATTTGGTCGGCTCAGTAATGTTTGCTCACTTGTGATTGGCTGACCTTGCCAGTGTAAATACTGGAATGATATATATCATTTGAAATAATGAAATATTAATCATCGTTGGTGTTATATTACAATATTTTGAAAAGAGGAAAAGTGAGTCACCAACAGAACAGAGGAATACAGTAAGGTCAATAATTGATGCAGAAAAGCTATATCCATCACATCAGGTGATCAGAGCACAAGGGATCTTATCAGCAATCAGTTGTAACCAGATCCACTGCTTCATCCTAACAGGTGAACCAGTTTGTAAATCCTTTAATAGGGTAGACTTAGCAGTCTTTTGTAAATCTCCTAACAGAGTGCATACTTCATTGTATGTATGTAAATCCTCTAACAAGGTGGATCTAGCAATCCTACTTGCTCCTAATAGGGAAGATCATCAGAAGTGATCATTGTAAGCCTTAACCGGCCAACTTTATACTACAGTATTGAAGTTTTGTGGGCATCATCCCCACCCCAGTTTTACTTTCTAATTGGAAGGTTTCTGGGTCACCAAATCAGTGTGTTCATGTGTTATAAATATTTTCATGCATATAGTAGATTAGATGGATGAATGGTAAATGTGTTATCATACAGAATTGAATTAAAGTTTTAGGGTTACTGATTCACTCCTCTCCTCTCACTAACCTTGTTAGTCTGGATTATTTCCAACAATTGGTATCAGAGCCTTGTGGTGCTCAGGATAAAGTTTGACAGCTTGAGCAAAGATCAAGGACAATGGAGATATTCAAACTTGACAAATCTATTAAGAATGAAAAGCTAGATCTGGAAATGGCCATGACTCAACTCAATGAAGCAAAGGAGCATCTTTCTCAATCTCTAAAAAGAAGGAAGGAACTTGCAAGACAAATGAATGATCATCAGTATATTGAAGAAAGGATTGAAGACCTTTTACCATCAAGCAGTTCAAATGAAGCTAATGAAGCAATCAAGGAACTCCTAACAAAGAATGGTTCTTTGTAGGAAGAAGTAAGACAGCTGAAAAGAGAACAAGAAATCCAATCCATTAGGCTATGTGAAGTTTTGGAACAGAGAAACAAGGCAAATGAAGACTTGGAGGTAAGAAATAATCAATCCCTTCAGCATGAAGATCTTGTAGGGCAACTATCTGATGCAAATGAAGAAATTATGAATCTAAGATCTGAGAATGAAAGTTTGAAAAATGATTTAATCACTGAAAGACAAATCAATGCAAGCTTACAAAGTGATCTGAGATCTGAAAGACAAATCAATGAAAGTTTGAAAAATGACTTAAATGTTGAAAAACAAGTCAATGAAAGGATGATAAAATCTCAAGCAGATATGGATCAATTGAATTTGCAAAATGAGCAAAATTTTCATAGACAAAAAGGTAAAGCAGGCCTTGGATACAATGAAGAAGGCGAATCTTCCAAACAGGGTACCCAAAAGAATCAAAGACCTACTTGCTATCACTGTGGTAAGTTAGGTCATACATCTAACAGATGTTGGAGCAATGGTAAAAGAAAATTCAATGGTAAATGCTACAATTGCAATCAACATGGTCACAAAGCAAATCAATGCAAAGAGAAACCAAAGTTTGAGGGAAAATGTCACAAATGCAAGAAACAAGGTCACAAGGCATCTGAATGTAGATCCAAAGCATTCAATCTAGAAGAACAAGTTATCAAAGCAATATTTGGTTGGGACTACAATACTTGGTGTAGATGTCACTATTGTGGAGAATATGGACACATTGGAATAAACTGTGCAAGGCATCACCTAAGAAAAAAAATACTACTATAAGATGTTATACATGTACCGAACTTGGTCATATATCCAAGAATTCCATGAATATAGGAAGAATTGAAGATGAAAAGAAAGCCAGAGCTAACAACATTCAAAAACAGATGAGACAACAGTGGATTCCAAAATCTATTGAGCCAAAAAATTCAAATAATGCCTATGTCACTCAAGAAGTGGGTGACTCCACTTCTAATTAGAATCATCAAAAGGGGATCAAGGACTGCATCTTCAAGAAATATCCTAAGCAGTTCCAGAATAAAGGAGTGCAAAAGACTAATCAGTATTTCAGATATAAGACATAGTTCACTGTGGTGCATCTACCAAGCAAGGTTGGTTTTAGACTTAACCGAGCCAGGTCGGGAATATGAAAAGTTTTGTTTGTTCACCGAGTTGCAAGGTTTACTGAGTAAGTCAGTGACTATCTGACAAACCCTAGGTCATCTCAGCTACCTTCGTACTTGAGCATTAATGGCAAATTTTTTAATCAAAAAAGGCAGAATTTGATCTCATTTTTTCACCACAAATTTAGAATATACAGAGTGAAGAGAACTCCAAGAGCACGAAAGTGAGTTCAAGCAATTTGAAGTGATTTTCCAGCGAAGAATTTGTTTAACAAAATCATTCACTCACTGAGCAACAATGGCATCCGCAAGTAACAATAGCAGAAAGGCAAAGAGAGGCTCTGAAATGCTTGTGAAGGGAGTAGAATGGAAAGCACCTAGCTTCAAGCTCATTCCTATCATAGCTGAATCGCTCGACCCGCACAGAGCCCAATCGCAAATTCCACCAAAGGTACTACTTATAAACGACATTCGTACTCATTTCAAATGCACTGTTCAAGAAATAGGGACCCTAGATATGGATAATGCCCTAGCCGAGTTATGCGTGGATGGAACCCTCAAACCCGAATTCAAACATCTGGAAACCAAAGGTTTGACCCATATCCCGCACTTGCCAAAGAACTTTCAAATGAAATGGATAAGATACATTTTAAGCCGTGTGCATAATGGTCAAATGTGGTTAGAGCAACCCATCCTAATAACAAAGAAGATGATTCATAAGATCACGGGTTTACCTATGTTAAGCAAATCCAAAACCACTAAAACCCTAAGTCGAGATGAACTTCAGAAGTTAACCCTAGTTGAATGGGATGGCAGAGGATTGAAACCTAACAATGTATCTGATGCAGAGCTAAGATTTGGAATTTATTTAATTGCATATAAGATATATAGTTCCAGCAGATTGAATAGCGTGCCTTGTGAGGCTGTAGACTTAGCCTATAAGGTCGTGAAGAAAAACATGGAGTTTGACCTAACAGATGTGCTGTTGAAACAACTTAATAAGAACATGGACAGTATAAGGACCTCAAAAACCAACTCTTGTAAATTTGGTTCTTTGTTAGTTTGTTTATTTTTCTATGTACAAAAGTTTTTCCCTTCAAAAGGTACAGTTGTATGGAGAAAAGATATTCCGATTTTGTATCAAATAAATGAATTTGTAGCAGAAATGGGTGAAAATTTTAATAGTATTATGGATAATTATTTTGAAGACTTCAAGGAAAGAATGAATAACAGATTTAGAATTCCTTCAAAGCTTGTTGAAGATTATAAGGATGATGTATGCTTCATGGTTGACTGTGACAAGGTATACATTCAGGCAGTCAGACCCCGAGTTGCATGGGTGAAACCTCTTCCCTATGAGGTAAATATTGATGAAACCAGAGATATCATAGAAGCACTGGTAAATGAGCCAGTAGACCCAAGGAAACAAATTTTTGGAACCTATGATGGAGCTACTTGGCTAGAATTGAGCTTGAAATCAAGCTACCACAGGCCATAAGCCAGGGCAAGAGGAAAATAGCCAAATTAAAAACTTCTACCAGTGTTCTTATGCTCACCGAGGGAAAATGTGAAGATGAAGAAGGTGAAGAAGAAGAAGGAGGAGAAGAAGAAGGAGGAGAAGAAGAAGGAGAAGAAGAATCTGCAGAAGAACAACCAAAGAAGAAAGGTAAGGTGATCATTACCAAACCTAAAAAGAAGCCTACTGCAGTGTTTTCCAGAAGAACCAGGAAAGGTATGCAGGAACCTATATTAGTCAGGCCTACACCCTCATTCGAGCAAAGGCTCAAACAATTGGAGGAAGGAGCTGGCATCACAAATTTCAAAGCATTGAAATTTGAAACTAGAACTGATGCTGAGAAAATGCAGATTGAGGAGCTGGTACTCAGTAAGATGGGTAAATGGAAATACTCCCCAGACCAGATTGCCCCTTAAATCTCAAAAGAACTATTGGAGAGATTGCAACCGAGATGGGAGTTAGCCACCCAAACGGTAAAAGATATTTATGAGCAATCCCTGAAGAATCTCCGACCAAGTCTCACTGGAGCAGAAGTAAAAACTGAAATGAAAAGCCATGAAGGTAAAATGATGATCAGATTCCACACCTGTTTGATTTTGATTAAAGACATTGAACATGTTGTAAATGATGCTACAAACATGTGGAAAAATATCTATCATCTACATAAGCCTAGTGAAGACCCAGTAGAAATTAAAGATGATGATAGCAGCAATGATGATGAGCTTGATAGCACTCCATCCATCACAATCTCACTAGGAGAACTGCATGCACTGATGGAAAATAAAGAGGAAGAAGACAAGGAGGAAGAAGCTAAAGAGGTAGATAAGGAAAAAGATGATCCGGTGAAAATTGCAGTAGCAATTATTACATCCCTTCCTCACTCTCCACCAAAATCTGTTACTATAGAGACAACTTCCACCAGTGAGATTGTGAGCACTACTGCCACATCAATTGCTCAATCTTCACCAATCTCCTCCCAGCTCCAGGTATTCCCAATGCAAGTGCCAAGCACTTCATCTACCGAGCTGCAGACAACTTCTTCAGTTACTGAGTCATCCATTGCAGCAGTCACTACATCAGAAGTATCAATTCCTCCTACAGTATGTACAGTAAGTTTTCCAGTTTGCTCTCCAATTTTGTCAACTTCAGCTACATTAGCACCAATTTTTGCACTAGTAAGCTCTTCAATTGTAAATATTTCGGTATGCACATCAATTCTGGGAAGTATATCAATTTTGGATACATTTAGCCCCTCTCTTAGTCTTCCTTTAGTTGGTCCTATTCCAGTTTTGACAGCCAGTCCAACCTCATCAACCATTGTCTCTATTTTCAAAGACAAATATGTTAGTACAACGAAAAAACCAAAGACTCCTCTAAAAATTCTGCTTATAGGAAAGACAATTGATAAGGATGTAGACCTGGATACTGAAATTGTCATTCTCAAGATAGATATGGATACTGCTTCAGTTGATGAACTAAGACTGCTCAGTCAGCGCATAGAACTGAAGGCAGAGCAGAAACAACTAAGGAATGAGAGAGATAGAGAGTTTAAAATTATTGATGAAGTGAAAAATATAATTACTGAGGCTATAGGTGTTGATGTTGATACTCCTCAACACATTTTTCTACAATTAGAAGAGGCAGTCAATAAATTCAATGAGGATACCTCCGGTCAAGAAAAGTTGATAGAGAAGGCAGAAAAGAAGTTTGATAATAAGGTGCTTGAGCACATTGCTCATCATATAGCAATAAAACAGGTTGAATTAACCATAGTTTTGGCCAATATTGAAAATTCTTTTAATAATGTAACATCTCTTTTTGCTAAGCTTTGTGATGTTACCGAGTATACTAAGGAAATAAGAGAGAAATTGAATAAGATAGATGAGGATCTGAAGACAAGTGCACATCACCTGAAGCTTGACCCTAGTTCAACCTTATCTCATCACCTCAGGATCAAATTTTTGTCAGAGAAGCAAGCATAATTGCTGAGAGAAGAGTCAAGGATCCGATCTACATTGTTAGATATTCAGAATATGATCCTTCCCATCATGGACACAATGCAGAAGCACATTACCCATTCAAAAACATTGATCCATGACAACAATTTCTCCGTTGTAGACCATGTGATTGAACTCTCTGTAGAAGTTCAAATAGCTCTATCCACATGTAAAATCTTGCAAGAGAACTGGGATAAGACTCTGCAACTCATTCTCCAAGTACATTCAGAGTTTATCTCACATTTTGGAGTCTCTATGTAAATACATTATTTTATTCTTTGGCATTATTGTCAAAAAGGGGGAGAAAGAGATACTCAGGAAGAAATATTAGTGAGATAAATGTACAAAGAGACAAAGAGATACTGTGAATAAAAGTCATATAACTCATGTAAATACCTTGTGTATATTGTATGGGGGAGTTATATGTAAGGAAGTCATGTATATTCAATAGAATTAGTCATCAATATGTCAAATATTGTATATAAGTTTTGGCTCATAAGTGTTTTTGTCACTAATGCCAAAGGGAGAGATTGTTGGAATTATGATATATTTGTCATTAGTTACAACACTTATTCAATTTTGAATGATTACCGAGCTCATCACTCAGTCTACAGTTGATACCGAGCATTCCTTTGGAAATCGAGCATATGGGCAGTTCAGCAGTATTTACTGAATTCATAATGGTTACCGAGCAGAACAATGTTCTCAAGCAGTTAGTGGTTATCGAGCTTTGCAGTGTTTACCAAGCAGTCAGTGCTCACTGAGTCATTAGTAGAACTTAGTGTTTACTGAGTGATCAAGGTAAACAAAGAACTTAGTGTTTACCGAGTGATCAAGGTAAACAAAGGGAGTGATCAAGGCAATCAAAGAAATCAGTGTTTATCGTGTAAACAAGGTAAATGAAGGAATCAGTGTTTACCAAGTAAACAAGGTAAATGAAGGAATTAGTGTTTACCGAGTAAACAAGGTAAATGAAGGAATTAGTGTTTACCAAGTGAAGAAGGTTATCAATGGTTTCAGTTTTTACCAAGTGACACAATATTCACCGAGTCACCAATGGTTACCGAGTTCCAAGCTACTTAGAATGATTAGTATGGACCGTGCCTCTACTCTTACCGAGTGCATGACAATGCAGTGTATTGTAGTGGATGCCGAGTATCAGAAGGTCACCGAGTCAGTTTGAGGAACCTGAGTTTTCTACTATCTGGCCGACTCAGTAATGTTTGCTCACTTGTGATTGGCCGACCTTGCCAGTGTAAATATTGGAATGATATATATCATTTGAAATAATGAAATATTAATCATTGTTGGTGTTATATTACAATATTTTGAAAAGAGGAAAAGTGAGTCACCAGCAGAACAAAGGAATACAGTAAGGTCAACAATTGATGCAGAAAAGATATACCCATCACATCAGGTGATCAGAGCACAAGGGATCTTATCAGCAATCAGTTGTAACCAGATCCACTGCTTCATCCTAACAGTGAACCAGTTTGTAAATCCTTTAACAGGGTAGACTTAGCAGTCTTTTGTAAATCTCCTAACAGTGTGCATACTTCATTGTATGTTTGTAAATCCTCTAAAAAGGTGGATCTAGCAATCCTACTTGCTCCTAACAGGGCAGATCATCAGAAGTGATCATTGTAAGCCTTAACTGGCCAACTTTATACTGCAGTATAGAATTTTTGTGGGCATCATCCCCACCCCAGTTTTACTTTCTAATTGGAAGGTTTCTGGGTCACCAAATTAGTGTGTTCATGTGTTATAAATGTTTTCATGCATACATTAGATTAGATGGATGAATGGTGAATGTGTTATCATACATAATTGAATTAAAGTTTCAGGGTTACTGATTCACCCCTCCCCTCTCAGTAACCTTGTTAGTCTGGATTATTTCCAACAATGTAAACCCCAGTCCTCCCAAAGTTTTATCAGTGTGACACCAATCCCATTTGACATAATGCATCTTTTTATTACCCTTACCATCAGACCAAAGAAAATTTTTAATGACCTTTTGAATCTCAAGAATCTAGTAGTTGCTAAACATCCAAGCAAAATAATAGTATATGTTGTAGGAAGAGAAGATCTTTTCGCACACTTGCACTCTACTAGCCAAAGATAGAGACATGTTGTGCCATTTGGACAATTTTTTTTTTCCTTTTTATCCATAACCATTTTTCCTTAAGTGAGGGCTCCACAAAGAATGGTATGCCAAGGTAGCATACAATTTTCTAAGGACCCTCCCATTGATATCCAAATTTACCAATCTAGTCCGGAGGCTGATTATCCCATCCAAGGATGATTGATTTGGACTGGGACAACCAGACACCAGAAATAGAGTAGAAGAGATTAAATTTATTATGCATATTTTCAAAGTTGGTTTCATTAACCTCAAAGAAAAAGCAATGTCATCAACAAATTGGCATTGTAACAAATTAGAATTTTCAGGTAAAAGGACACCCTTAACACAAGGAGAGAGAGAGGATTATCTCTAAGAATGAATGAGAGGGCATCAGAGGCAATCATAGACAGGGTCAAGGCAAGGGGGAACCCCTATCTAATAGATTTGCCAAGCAAAAAGGGGGTCGAGAGGGAACCATTCACATCAATTTGTGTAGAGACATCTTTAAGTAACATCATGACCAACTTGCAAAAGGGTAAAGGAAATCTAAAGGCCTCAAGCATCATGAGGATAAAGTCACATTCAACTCTATCATAGGCCTTCTCAAAATCCAGAAGAAACATGGCAACATTTTGATTAGAATACTTGGCCCAATTCATGGCCTCCCAACTGGTGACAAGATTCTCTAGGAGATATTTTCCTTTAATGAAACTAGTCTGAGTGGAGCAAACAAACTTAGGGAGGATTTCCTCAAGTTTGATGGAAAGAATCTTAGCACAAATCTTATAAGACAAATTAAGGAGGGTAGTAGGCCTCCAGTTCTTAATGAGAGCCTTATGATCCTCCTTAGGAATAAGTTTAATGTTCCCCATAATAATCGAGTCACTAAGAGAATCTTTATTCAAGGCTTCAAAATAAATCTCTTGCATGTCATTATAGATCTAGCTACTATTAACTTTGTAAAATTCAATGAGGATACCATAGGGCCTGGGAACCTTGTCATCTTTTAAGGTAGTGATGACTTTTTGAATCTCCTCAAAATATATGTTTCTGCTGAGTAGATCTGAGTCGCTACTAGTTATTCTGCTAGGGATAAGGGTTACACTTGTCTCTAAGAATCTTAGCCTCTTTAGTATCTTCTAGAATTTTTTTTAGTAATATATATATATATATATATATATATATATATATATATAAGAATCTTTTAAAATAACATACATAAAAACTTTTTTTATTTTATATATACTAATTTATAATTATAAGTTATTTATAAAAATATTTGAATATATTACTAATTAATATTTTTTATTTTCTAATTTACAAAATATTTAAAATTAGAATAATTAGTTAATTATTTTTTAAAAATTTGATAATTTTTTCCTAAAATGTAAAATGAAAGGTACTAAAATAAGTCACCCATCAGTAAAAAATCATATGACAAGTAGGGGTGGTCGTCAAATTCTAGGCCTACTATCATATCCTCCTCATCTTATGATGGAAATAGATTATTTCGTACCTTATGATGGAAATGGATTATTTCATACTTAGTGATATTTGGTGTTAAGTTATTGGATTATTCTGTATTCTATGATATTCGATGTTGAGTTATCTATTTGTTTTACAAATATATGATTTCTTTTGATCTTTCACTTTCTATCTTTCACTTTCTAGTGGGTTCTAAATTGATTTTTTTCTTATTTATTTATGGCAAATATTTGATTTCTTGTGATCTTTCACTTTCCAGTGGATTCTAAATCAATTTTTTTTAAAAATATTTATTAGTCCATGTCGTCTATAGGTGGGGACTAATGTTTTCATCTTACTTTCTTATTTAATTGTGCCTCGGGAGCTTGAAAACTAGGAAAACAATCCCACATAAATAAGCATTGTTTGTCATTTCCTATTAAATACTATTTTTGCTCGCAAATTTTTAGCATTCTCTTTGGTCCAAGTCCATTTTCTCATTAGTTTTTTGTTTTTTCATGGTACATAATTTTGCCAAAAAAAACCTCCTAAAGTAGCAACAGGGGTTCTATGTGTTCCTTGTAAAGCATGTTGTACGTGGCTTTGCATGCTTACTAACATTGGTGTTATTAGTTGGCTATGTTTCCTTATTACTGCAATCAACTTTTCTTTTACAATGCATTCAACACTATCTCATTTATATTGAGGGTTTTCTCAGATCAATAGGTATGCCCTTTGGACTTTTTTTTATCTTTGATGCAACTTAGTTTTTTTTCCTGTTTCTATAATAGATTGGAATCACATGTTCCTCATTGTTTTCTCTTGTACTAGAACTATGTTTGCAATCTAGTAGTTGTTTTGAATGTTTCCATTTTCAGTATTCTTCCCTAGTCCCTTTCACACTTCAAGTGAATTCTTCATCCATGTTCCATGGCCAAGGGGTTACAAGCATTCTCATCCCACTGGGAAAGCATGAGAAATCAATAGGGAAAAGCTTAGCAAGGTCATTTGCTTCTAGGGCATTGTAAATAAACATACATATGGAACCACTACATTTTCTAAAGTCCTTTGTTAACTCATTATGATCTTCCACAAAACTATTCAACTCGATGTTCCCTTGGCCCAACAACTCTCTCAATATCTATTATTGAAGTTTCTTAATGACATCGTTTGAAATGTTCTGATTCTTGAAGACAATAGAGGCCATAGTTGTTTTTCCAATGCCTCTAAGTGTAATGTCCCTTTACTGATTTTTTATGATATTTCCAGCCTCAAATCAGAACTTTAAAATCAAACAACCAATATTACAAAGATCTGCCAATTTCCCAATAAAACCCAAATCGGGTATGTCCAAATTAGGGCCAAAAACTTCACAACTTCACAAATTATTAATAAATCTGAAAATGGACATTTTTACAGAAATTTCAGCAGCATAAAAGCCTAAAAAATGACATTTCCAGATTTGTATAGCCTTTACACAACAGCTCACAAATGTAGGGCAAAACTATGCTTAATCGGGCTCCCGAAATTAACACAAAAATGCCCGAAAACACCACAAACACTCATAAACTATCTCAGAAGTTTAATCACGACCCAATACATATATTCAACTCTATTTTAACATCATAAAGTCTGAAATACAACAGCAAACCAAACTGATATGAAACACTCAACTGAAAACCCAAACTCAAACCAAAAACAACCCCGAAAACACCCAAATCGGCACTATTCAGCACAAAGGCAAACTCTGTATGAGCATGCACATGGAATGGCTTCAAACTCCCGTCCTTAGCCTTCCTGGAAACCTGCAAACTCCCGTTCTTGGGTCTCCTTCTCCACAGGTTTGGCAGCCTCTGAAGAACAACAAGAAAATTAGCAAGAATCAAGATGTAGAATCAGCCCAAAATGCCTCCAAACCCCTTTTAAAGAGGGCATAACCCTAACTCACGTCCAAGAGGGGTTAATAAAATATAATTTTTATTTATTAGTCCATTGGTTTCCAAAGATTAACCCCTTTTTCCGAAATTTCACCTTTTTGGAGCCTGCCTGCCTTAACAAAGTTTATTTTTTTTTAAAAAAATTATTTGAATAGGGGACATGACACCAAGCCTATAAATGACAATAGCTATCTTTAAATCATCAAATGGATCCATTTTTAGAATTTTAATTACTCTTTCTTTTGTGACTTCTCTCCCAACTGAAAATTCCATTAAAAAGACCATGTGCCATGGTTTAGACATAACACTAGATACAAACAAATGAAGAAAAGTGAACTCTTTTCTAAAAACCAAAGATTTTTCTGCCCATTATGCTACATTAGTTTTGAAAAATTATTTCGTAGATTTTTTATGAAGTATAAATTCCTAAACAAATAAATAAATAATGTAGAAGTTTGTATAAAACCAACACATATTTTAATAGATAGATATTACATCAACTTAATCCAAATCAGATTTTGGATCTAGTCTATGTGGTGGAGGAAGAAATCGAGGAATGTTGTCAACAACACCAATGAGAGCCTCAAGTATGAGGTCTTCGTAGCTATTTTAGATCTCTAATACAAGCTTTTGCAAATCCCCACCGTCTATTGAAGCTTGAAAAATCCTATACGATTATGAAATAATGACTAATTACATAATTCCCATGAGCATTTAGCTTGATTTGTAGATGCACGCCTTCTCGTTAGGAATCTTGGAAGGCTCTAGAAATCAAACTTAAAAGGGGAATTTGGAGCATTCTTGAGTAATATGAGTAATTTCAAAGTATGAAATGAAATTTCCCCTATGTGTAGTGATGAAACCACCTCAATGATACAAAACCATCTTAATTATTCTCCAAATTTCCAATTTCTGATCCGTGGACCTTGCTTCATGTGTTTTTTGGATAGGTCTCTTCACTATTAATTTTGTGTTTTGTTGCTTTTTATAGCCAAGGTTCTTTTTATTTTAATACTTTTATAATTTTATTGTTCAATGCACTTTCTAATATCATTAACATATTATAGTTATATGTATCAATTCTTATCAACTTTGGCATGAATGTTCAACACAGTGAGAACCAATGAACATAAAAATATAAAAATCCAATTTTGTCAATGAGCTCAAAAATTAGCACTTGTAGAAGAATCAAAGTCAAGAATGATCTTTTCTCATTTATGGCTCTACTAAGTTACTAACACACATATTGGTGGCTTGCACCAACTGTATAGGTAAAAAATTAGTTAAAAGCTCAGTATCCTAATTTTGAAATATTAGTGTCTAGATGAGTTGTGTGGTTACTTCCACATGAATTGTGCAATCTTAGTATTGTGGAAACTCTGCAACACTAAATATTGTGTTCTCCTCAATTAAGGAAGTTAAGTGCTTCCCAACTTAATTTTCAGCAATTATTCCTCTCATTTAATGATAAACATAAAACAAATAAAAAAATCAAAGTAACATTAATAGAAACTTCAAATAAAATAGAAATCAAGGAAACATTGTTAGAGGTTTTTTTAAAACAAAGCATCACAACATAACACACTTGAGCTAGGATATCCATAAGAGACAAGTAGTTCTTTGTACTCGACCAATAGTTCTAGCTTGGAAGCAAATATTTGCAGCTAGCAATTTACTATGATAGTTAAGAGTTTTGTAATCACTCTTTATCATTAATCATTTAGAACTTTTTTAACTAGTTCCTAAAGATATCATTCCTTTGTATGTTGCACCAACAATCTCTACTAAATATTCACATCCTTTTCTCCCAATATTTTTCTAGCATAATATGTGGGATGGATCTACTAGTAAATCATAACAAAAATTCACATCCTTTTCTTCCAATTTCTTAATGGCATAATATGTGGGTAGGATCTATTGGTAGATCGTAATAAAAGTTCACCTCCTTTTCTCCTAATATTTTTCTAGCATTATATGTTGGATGCATTTGTTGATAGATCGTAATAAAAAAAAACTTTTGGTCTTATGTTTCTAAAGTTACTTCTACCTTATTACTTTCATAGATGTATTTTAGTTTAAACTCATTATGTGGAACATAAATCATTATTGAGTTGTCTTATTACTTTGATAGATATATTTTAGTTTGAACTCATTATGCAACATAAATCATTTATGGAATCAAACTACAATCCTTTTTACTAGTGCAGAAACAAATTGATTTTAGAAGATTGTGTCTTTTAGGAATATGTCAAAATCTACAAATATTATATGCGATTATAATGAACATCTAGTAACCAAGTTATTATATGTATCTGGATTCTAGTACAAAGTTGTGAATTTGTGCCCTTTCATTTACAATGAGCATTAACAAACGCAGAACTATGCCTAGAATGAGATATTTTGATGACCTTTCATACTTATTTTTATCAGTTAATTATTTTGAGCTTGAGGTTGTGCATCCTGAACCTTTTAGAGTTAAACTTGCTTATTAAAATTATAAAATATATCTAACGCTTATACATGATTATCTTAATAGTAAAAATATTATTAATATTGAAATTTAAAATTTAGTCTCAATACCATATTCTTTGACATAGACCTGTTTTAGAAAAACCAATATACTTGATAATGGTTGATAAGTATTATGTTAGAGTAAAGGATTAATTTAATTTAATTTATTAAATTACCTTTTACTCCTTACTTAATATTTCACTTTATCCACATGAATTTTAATTCAATAATTAAATATTAATTATTAAATGTCATTTACCTCTTAAGGTTTCTCTTTTAGGTTTTACGATCTCCTTCTATAAGGATTGATCCCTTTTATATTTTTACTCATTCTTTTAGCTGATAATTCAATCTTGGATATTGTCAAAGCAAATTCCTTGTACTTTTCTTCTCTCTCCTTCTTTGTGATAGGTTTTTTGCATGCAGGTTTCTTGGGCTTAGAAGATTTATTTTTCATCAAATCTTATACGGTATAAGAGTTGGATCTATTCCAACTTGTTAAAAAAATTTGAAGGGACAAAGATCAAGGGTTTGTTTGATTAGAAGTAGTATTTTTCAGGTATCTTTTGTGGAAATAAGGGGATCTCTCAAATTCAAAGCACTTTAATCCAAATGAACACTGAGGTTGGATTCAGAGTGCGTCAAAACCTCTATTTCCACATAAACCACTTCAATTTTGGACATTGTTGACCAGTGAGGCAATTTGTTTTTTTTGCATACCATGGTCATACAACCCTCGACACATAAATCGAGGTCAAAATCACAAATAAAAATTAAAAAATATTTTTTAAAAAATAGCATTGAAAAGTGCAAAAATTTACATTTGTCATTGATAGTTTACAAAGCAAAGCGACTTGCTTGAAACAAAGCCGATACAATCTAATCACTGTCATCAGCCACACATTCAACCCTCTCAGTTGTGCACTTAGCCACAACGCTGCCGCCACTCTCCTGCCAGTGTTGAACCCCCATCAAGAAATTGAACCCCCTTTTTTCTAGTGTCCAGTCATGTGAAAGCCCAGGAGGCTTATTTTTGGGGGTTTAAGGGGCTTTCAAATTTGTTTTACTTTCTAGAGGCGCTATCATTTTTTTACGATATATTGAGCATACGGTATCAAAATTGGGCAAGTGAGATACCATTGGAAAGATAATTTTGAGCCCATTGTAGCCATGGAGTTTACTTTGGAATTTTTTACCATTATGGTACCTTTTTGTGAAATCTAATTGATCCTTCTTACATTCTGAGAGGGCTAATTTGCTCAAATTAGTGCCAAAGTTTTATTTGAAAGAAGCATCAAAAATCTCTTCTCAAGAAATTTTCAAATTATCTATCATTTTCATCAGAATTTTTCAAAGGTACACATTATAGTCATTGAATCTTTTATGCTCTTCTCATTATATAGCTTTCTTTCTAGCTGTTGGGGTTTGACTTTTTGCATTGTGGGGGGTACTTTCTATTCTTGTTTCTATCATTTACATTAGTAAACTAGAAATATATCAAAATAAACACCTTCTAAAAACATGGTCGAGACCTCTTCTTATCTAGCACTTCTAACCCCACATAACTATCACACATGGAAAACCTTGATGACATAGCTTCTCCATTTAAAAGGGTTGTGGATTTGTTTAGATGATGTTTAACCAGTTTTATAGAGGCCATTTGAGGTCATGTAGCAAAGGAACAAGATGGATAAGGCCATGGGACTGATTGCTTTATAGGTATCTGACAATTTGTAGTTTCATCTTGATGGATGCACTACTCAAGATATGCAAACTGTGCTAGAGGGCTTATTTGGTACTGTCAATGAGTTCAAGGCACTTCATATTGAGGTAGATTTTACATCACTTGTACCTAATGCTATTCCCTCCATTGAGGACTTTTTGATGAATTTTAAATAACAAAGATCTTTGTTGTATGGATGTGGAAAAGTGAAGACTAATATGGCATGCATTTATCTAATTCTATCAAAACTTTGAGGAAACTTTTAGATTTTTTCTTCTACTTTCCATTCCACTATGGATGCTTTGGGTCTTAGATTTACCATGCCTACCTTTGAGATATTCTATAATCGGTTGACTAGAGAGCAAACCAAGCTTACATAGTTGGACTCTCTAGCATGATTAAAGAATCAGGCATTGGTTGCTTAGACATATATATGAAAGCCAAAGCAAAAATTGAAGCCCAAAATAGATTTAGCTGGTAGTGAGAGTTCCTCCAAGCCATCTCCTAGATTAGATTCATGAAAATCCACTCCAAAGGGTAAACCTTCTAAGTCTGGTGAGTCTTCCTCCAAGACTAAGAAGTTTATAGGTGATGTTTCAAGGAAGGACATCTAGTTTCTAGATGTTGGAAGCATCTTGAGGCTTTAGAGGAGGCCATGCAACAACACACTATTGCTTCTTCGAAGCCACCACCTCCTCCTTCTAGGAAAGGACATTCTCTTTCTACACAAGCCTTGCCTTCTCCTACTACCTAGATCATAGATTCACGTGCTTTACACCATATGACACTCACTTGATTTGGTTACCCTACTTGCTCAGAGTGTTACTACACAAATTGTAGTTGGTGACTTTGCACAGTTTTCAATTTCAGGTTCTGGCACTATTACTTTGGAGGGTGGTTCTCTATAGGATGTTCTATTGGTTCTGACCATTTCCACACACTTCTTGTCTATCTATCAGATTTGACATTCTTGCTCTTGTAAGACAATTGAGTTCTCACCACATGATATGGTTATTCAAGACCTCCATGATACTAATTTGGTTGTTGCTATTGGGAGTGTTAATTTAAAGTCTCAGTTATATTGGTTTGATGGCTTCAAGAGCTCCAATTATGTAGGTGTTTCTCTTGTCGCTCACACAAACATAGTGAGCAAGCTTTGGCATGATCGTTCTGGCCTTGTCAACTACAAATATCTAAAACAAATGAGTATATAAGAGCTAATAACAGGGCTACCTTAGATCTCTTGTACTGATAATGTTTATCAAGGTTGTGCACTTGGCAAACATCACAAAGATCCTTTTCTGAGAGGTAGATCTTCACATGCTAAGACACCATTGGAGGTGATACATAGTGATCTTATTTCATTATCCACTCCATCTTTTTCTGGTGCTTGATACATACTTACCTTCATAGATGACTTCTCTAGATGCACATGGGTGTACTTCTTGAAGTACAAGTCAGATGTTCTTGATTCATTTCGAATCTTTAAGACATTTATGGAGAAGTAGTCTAGTCTTTCTATTAGGCACATACACACTAACAATGACAGGGAATATGTGAATCAGTCTTTCAAATATTTTTGCACTGAGCATGGTTGGCATCATTAGTTCATAGTTCCCCATACCCCTCTACAGAATGGAGTTGTTGAGAGAAAGAATAAGACATTAAGGAAGATGACCAATTGTATGATAGAATCTTGCGCTATGATTTATTCATTTTGGGCTAAGGCTATCAATTATGCCAACTATATTCAGAATCATATGCCTCATAAGGCATTCAAATATTTAACTTCTAAGGAGGCTTGGACTAGTGTCAAGCCTGATGTTTCTACATTCTATATTTTTAGTAGCGAGGCTTGGGCATTTATTCCAGATGTTTAGAGGAAATCCATGGCGAGGAAGAGTTGACCACTCATTTTTTTGGCTACTATGAGGATGTGAAGGTGTATAGGTTTTTTTATCCCAATTCCAAAGAGGTCTTATTTCAGTGTGATGTCTAGTTTGATGAGCATTATCCTCCAATGGACCCTCCATCACCAACTTCTCCCTCATTGCCTAGTACTTCCTCTTCTTCTCTACAAGATTATTTATCCTTTAAGGAAGACCTTTATTATGATCCACCTTCCCCTCCTCCCCCTGATGTTATGCGAGTACCCAAGTGGGCTCATGATACTATTGATGTAGTTGGACCTATGGCAAGAGATCCTTTAGATTCTCGTCATGCTTATGCTTAGACATCTAGAATTAGACTATTGAGTCATGCCATTTTAGATGATCCACAATTTTTTTCATAGGAAACAAGACACTTTGATTGGGATAGGGCTATGGATGAGAAGTACTCTTATTTGATAAAGAACCATACTTGGGATCTTTTTCTTCTTCTGAAAAGAAGAAATTTGGTTCAGTGCAAGTGGGTGTACCATACTAAGTATGTTGTAGATGGTTCTATTGATAGATACAAGGCACATCTTGTTGTGAAGGGCTTTTCACAGGTGGATGGTATTGATTAATCCAAGACCTTTTCTCTTGTTGCTAAGATGAATTATATTGACCTTTTCCTCCCTCTTGCAGCTTCTTAGGGATGGATACTATTTCGTATGGATATGAAGAGTGCCTTTTTGCATGGAGACCTACATGAGGAGATCTATCTAGAGCAACCTCAAGGCTTTGTAAAGGACTTGTGTATGGTGTGCAAACTTTAGAGGTCCTTGTATGGTCTCAAAAATCTCCTTGACCTTGGTATAAGAAGATGGATCCCTTCTTGCTTGCATCACACTTCACACATTATCATTTTGATCCTATAGTGTACATTCAACATCATGGGGCTGATCTACTGATACTTGTGCTATATCTTGATGATCTCATTATTACATGTAGCTCACCCTCTATGATTTAGAGTGTTCAATGAGCTTTGAGAGAGCAGTTTGAGATGATAGACCTTGGACTTCTGCACTATTTTTTGGGCCTATAGGTTTTTCAATCTTTGCATGGGATAGCCATACTATAGCAAAATTATGATCTTTATATGCATTAGAGATTCATCATGCTTGATTGCAAGCCTTCTCCCACACATTTTCAGTTGGGTTTTATTTTATCTACCACTTGCTCTACTCCTACATTGGATTCCACTTTATGTAGACAACTTGTGGGTAGTTTGTTGTACTTGATGCACACACATCTTAATCTTTCTTTTGTGGTTGGCCGTGTCCCTCAATTCTCACATGATCCTCATGAAAGTCATTGGAAAGCTACCAAACATATTTTTTAGGTACATTTGGGATACTACATGTTATGACATTCACTATACATCAGGGGATCCTCACATTGTTGGTTATATAGACTCAGATTTAGCTGGTGATATTGATGATCAAAGGTCTACTTTTGGATTTGTTTTATGTCTTGGTTCTAGTCCTATCACATGGTCTTGCAAGAAGCAACATGCTCATGTATTATCATCTACAAAGGCAAAATACAGGGCAGCTGTGCTAGCTAGCTAGAAGGTTTTACGGCTTCAACAGTTGATGACAGAGTTTGGATTTCCCCCTAACAGGTCCACATTTCTTTGGTGTGACAATTAGAGTGCTATACACATTTCTCATAGCCCAGTTGAGCATTAGTGGACCAAGCACATTAAGTTTCATATGCACTTTATCATGCATTTGATTGAGGATGGATCTCTTAGGTGGAGTATATTCCCACTATTGTACAGGTTACAAACATCTTCATTAAACCTTTTGCATCCTTGTGGTATTTTTAGCCACATTCTATGCTTGGGGTGAAGGAACTTGTCCTTTGGGAGTCTCAGTGATGAATCCTTTCTTTCTTCTTTTGTTTTTAGCATCCTTCTATCTCTTTTTGGAGTAGGTTTTTCCCATGTGGTTTTCCCTATTTCTCCATTTTTTAGATATTTGGTTGTGTTGGGTACCTCATTAGGCCATGTTTTCGGGACCCATTTATGCTTTCAACATTGTAGTTTCCTTGTTTTTTCTTGTATTGTTTGTAGCTACATTGTTGCTCATTCCCTATCGATGGTGTCGAGAATTGCATAATTAGTTTGCTCTCAACTTCAACTTGCCAAAGCCATCCACAAACACACCTTCTATCTACCCTACCATAGGAGGTACTAGAGCTACACACAACCCTTATTTATTTATTGATAACATTTTTTGAGTCTTTTATTTATTCCTTTTGTTTAAAATTTTAAGTCTAGCAAAATGAAAAAAACATAAAATTGGAAAACCACTCTTTAAATTATAATGGGATAATAGTTGAATCCACATATTAGTAGTCTAGATGGAGGTGATAGGGCCAAAGATAAGCATAACAGAAGGTGGATTCAATAATAATTTAGGATCAAGTCTTGAAACATGTGACACTTGAAAACAATGGAAGTGTTCCAAAGGGATAGTTCAGAACAAAGAACAATTTTTGGAATGCTAACAAAGGGAGGTGTTATAGTATCTTTTAAATTTTCAAGGAACTTACCAATGTTGACTCCAAGGGGGAACACTAGCTTGAACAACAATTAGGCAAGTAAAGTAAGTGGTGTACAAAGGTCAGACATGCTAGGATGCCCTTAATATAATTTACCAAATTCAAGGGAGAGATGTATGTATGCTATGCGAAACAATAAAAAGGGTGTTAAAATAAAGGTTTGGTAGATACTTGGATGTACTACTTATGTTTTGTATTACTTACAAGTTTTGTCATTGATGACAATATATGTTTATGTGATCATGAAAGACATAGATTATGTATATTATAGGGTGATTGTTGGCACATCAAAGTTGGCATATGCTAGGTTAAGCTATGCAAGCTTAGATTTGTATAGAGGATGAGTACAAATATCATATCTATGTTCATTGGATCTTATGTTGAGTTATATACAAGTTACATTCCTTTTGGTGAGGATTGGTAGCATACCAATGTACAAGAAATAATGTTAGAGGTAGTCAATGGCATATTTTATATATCTTATGAGTGGGGTGGAATTAAATTCAGTGATCTTGAATCATGGTAGAAGACTTGTTCATATAACTATGTCAGTGATAGCTATGTCAAAGATAATTTTAGAATGGTTATTGTTGTGAAACATGTAGTATGTTTTATTGACAATCAACTAGATTGAGGAAATATATTGTATATCATTGGAAAATGTAATAATTGTATTGTAGTATGTGAGAACATTAATGTAATATTTGGAAGATTCTTATGAAGGTGTGTGCCTTAGCATGGTCCTATGTAATTAAATATTCATTGGGGAAGCTTTAATAGGTCAACCTAATTAGTTATTTGTGAGGGTATAAAGGAATGATATTTTTTCTTAGTTTGGAATCATCCCATGTATCATGTATGTGGTCAAATAATGTGAGTTTGAATGTTGGATTATCATAGTAGAGCATAGATAGAGTTGGTCAATTGTATTGAGCTTCAAAGGAACTATTTTGAAAAGTAAGTTGCATATTAGTCAAATTAGTATTTTGGATATGTTATCTTGAAGTTTAATCTTTATAGTTGTTGAAGCATTTAGGAAATAATGGGTTTATTTGTCTCATTATGAACCTTTAACAGGGTTAGAATCTAACAAGGGTTCAAGGTCTCCTAACTATTTAGTAGGAAAAGACAATCACTTTAGTAGGACTATAGGTCTCCCAATTCCGGGCCACTAAGCCATTCAAATATGTATGCAAGGGAAAGAGGGGAATTTCCAAATATGATTCCATTTATTATCCAGATTAGATTAGCTAGAACCAAAAACAAGAAGGGTTTTAATACTAAGTTTGAATTATAAAGAGTAATGGAATACAAGGAAATGTACTCTTTGGCCCTTGATAGGATAATGTGAAAGCAAAATTGAATTATTTTTTTAAATAATGAAAATCTAGATGTTATGTGTATAAAATTAGCCCAATTAAGATACAGATCTAGGATAAAGATATGGAAGGAAATACAATATAATAGAATCATCTTGAAATGTGTAGAGGAAGATGTATTTTAGCTCCAACACTTGTAGATTTGAACTATTTCTGAATATCCACTCATAGATCTCATAATAAAACAATGAAAGGAATAAAACCTAGAAATCTCCCCAAAAAAGGAGACTGAAGGACTAGGTCGACTTAGAAGGATGTCCTACAACTAGGTTGACATAGTCTAGTGACCTAAAACTAAATTCTCTAGAAAGCTCCCAAAAAGTAGTTTCCAATTTTATAAGCTTCGACTGGTATCCTGCAAATCAACACATAAAAGAAAGGTTTTGTGGTTGAGGTTTGATGAGGGATTTCCTTGGTTAAGCTCTAGGCTAAGGAATTAACTATAAATGAGAAATGTAAATGTAAATGACTAAAAAAAAGATAAATATTAGAATCCACCTTGCTTGTAAACCTTGTTAGTAAGGATTTTGTATGCAAATGTATTATAGATCTTGAACTAGGAATGTAGGGTATCTCCACACTTTGCAACGGATCTACCATAATTGTGGTGCCATGGATGTAAACATGCATCGATGAAGAAGATAATGAATGCTCCAATGTAGATCTTATCCCTTGATGGCCAACATTAAGATAGATCTTGAAGAGGAAATGCTTATAAAGGATCCTTCAATGCTAGATAGAAATCTCCTTATGCTTGAAAATCTTGAGTACTTGAACTTAGTGAATACAAAAGGCAAAAATCTTCACTTCAGAGCAAGAGCTTGGATTACTTGAGTGCATGAATGAAGGAGATATGAAAATGAAGCCTCCAAGTCTTCTTATATATGATTTTTCGAGAAAGAAAATAATACAAGCTGATGGGAGAGAAAATGAAAATTAATTAAACCCCTGAGTCCTTTCGGGCCCTAAGCCCTAAATCACTGGGGACTAGGTTGATCTAGGTCGACCTAGTCAAGAACAGGTTGACCTAAGTCAACTTGGTCCTAGAGATCAAGTCTGGAGTACCACAAAAAGAAGAGGTAGATAGTAGGAGAAATAGGGTGGAAAGAGGAAGAAGATATAAGAAAAAGAGATTGAGCACATGTACATCCATGGTTTGAAGAAGGCATTATGAAGAGGGAGCTAAAAGGTCTTAAAAGGCAAGTGCATCCATTTTAAGATGGTACATTTAGCCCACACTTTAATGGGAGTATTAATTTCCTCAAACACATGGTAAAGTAGATCAACATAAAAAGAGAAAGTCGTATCATAATTTAGGAGGAAAAGAAATCATCAAGCCCCAAAGAGACTTGAGTCTTTACCACATCTAGAATCATAATAAGAGAGATAATCACTAGAAAAAGGGGTGTAGTTACTTGCCTAGTAAGGTTTGTGTGTCTGATTATGAACCATACAAGAAAAAGAAAAAGGGGGAAAGGTCTCTACAAAAGGGGATGACGTTGAATGGTCTAACAAGTGTGTGTGGCATGGTAGTCAACCCATCGAAGATGAACCAAATGGTCTAGCAAGTTTTTGTGGCATGCTAGTCAGCCCATTGAGGGATTCAACTTCAAGGGAACTCCATGTCCCAAAAAAGAATCAAAAGTGACACAAGCATAAGGATGTGTTTTTTGAAGGGATCAAAACAAGTTCAGGCTTCCCAAACTACTAGTAGTCAAAAGAAAGGTCCAAAAACAAGGACCAGGCCTCCCGAACTATTAATAGTTTAAAGAGAGATCTAAAAAGAGACCAAGCCCCTATGAACTGTCAATATTTCCTAGAAACTAGAAGGAACAAGTAAGAGAGGAGTAAACATGAAATAACAATGCATAGCTTTGGGAATAACTTAGAAATCATACCAAGCACTAAAGGCTGAAGTACTCTAAGCTATACACATAATTTGCATTTGCACTCCATTGTCAAAGGATGAGCAGAGTGTATGTCCCTACATTAAAGTGACTGCCAATACCTTAATGGGAGAAATAGCTTTAACTAAAATGTGCATGCATCCACAAAACAAAAATTCCACTATGACATGTCCCCAAGAAGAGAAACATATTAAGGGAAATAAGCACATAACAAAAGAGAGAGCACAAAGGGATCTACTAACTTTGGGGTTAGTAAGATCATATGATAAAATGTTATATTATATCAAGTATGAAAATTTCATCATTCCCAAAAGGAAGTAGAACTATGACACAATGGAGGAAAAGACATGCCAAAGTTATGAAGAGGATTATTTTTGGGCCAATATCACGAAGACCAAAAAATATTGGTGCTACCATATCATAGGCAACCAAGAAGACTATAAAAGATCACTGGTATAAACAATAGCACAAGTATGACATAACATATAGAAGAAAGAGGTACAAATAGAAGAATGTATACAACAAGATGATTACTTTATGTTGGAAATATAGATGGAGTAACTAAGAGGCTGGGGGGGGGGGGGTGAATCGGTTACCACAAAATTAAATCCATAGATCCCTTAGATGTTTGATAAACTAGTTACTACTGTCACTCGGTAAACATACAAAAAAATGATGTAACTTGGTAGATGCAGTGTATGTTAACTTACTACTGATTTTTAAACATTCAAAGTGATTAACATGCAACCATGAAAGAAATAACATGAACACATGAGACACTAGCTTTAACGCGAAAACCCAATATGGGAAAAACCACCATGTAACTAGCTACTAATTTTCACTCTTCTGAAGTGAACCTTGTTAGGAGCCAACCTGGTTAAAGGTTACAAAACACACTGTTAGGTGTGACCTTGTTAAAGGATTTAATCACCCTGTTAGGAGTGGCCTTACAAGAGGTCTTTAGAACAATTCAATAGAACTGTCACCTTGTTAGAGGATTTACAAATAGCTATTAGACCAACTCTGTTAAGAGATTTAAGAATCAGTGCTACAATGGTGAGAAAGTAACAATGAAATGACCTGAATGAGATGCAACTGAATTACTGATACAGATCTCTATTCTGCCTTACTAGATCCTTCATGATCAAATAAAACTTTGCTGCAGGATATCTGACCATCCTTCAAAGTTTTCTCACACTTTCTTCTTCAATCAATACGCTTGCATGCTCGCTCATCATACTTTAGAATTATCAACTTGACCTTTTATATATACCTTTCAAATTATCAAGTTAGCTCATTTACAAATTACAATCACCAATAATCATTACCTCAGTTGGCTACAATCATTACATGAATTAATTAAACTTTATTTTCTAAAACAAAAAAATCCTTCATTGGCCGACCTTGCTTGGTAAACACTGTTCCTGAATTGATTTCCTATGTTAACCAATAGAGGATTGGATAACACTATGAACCCTAAAAAATTCTTTGGAGACCAAGTGAACTTAATAAACATTGACTTTCCTTCATTAACCATGTGAGCTTGGTTAACACTGACTTCTGCCACAAAATTCTTTGATGCCCGAGTGAGCTCGGTAGAAACTGTTTCCATAGAGTAATTTCTAGGAATGCTCAATAGACTCTGAAATTTGCTTTGCTAACCAACTGAGCTCGGTAGACACTAGCTAATAACTGATATGACATTTGTCTAACATCAAAGACAACACACAATTGGACAATTGTATCCAACAATCTCCCTCTTTGGCATTGATGGCAACAAAACATTGTTAGGATAAACCACGGATAGAAATAAAAACTACATGCAAATATAACCAATAACAAAAAATAATAGATCACATAGAAATGAACACAAAGCATTGTAGTGCCCAATTGCCGCTGCACCAAAAGCCATGACTATTAGTGAACATGGAACACCACATAATTAATCACCTGTGGGCAGGGGAGTATGTCGCATCACCCAACAATCTCCTCCTTGACGAGCATACCAGGTGCTTACGCGGGTCGAGAAGGCACCGAGGAGATTTGAACCCATGACCAGGCCAAAACTAGGCTCTAATACCAATTGCAAGGCCCATTTTTCATTGTACCAAAAGCCATGACTATTAGTGAACATGGAACGCCACATAATTAACCACTTGTGGGCAGGGGAGCGTGTCGCATCACCCAACAAACATGTCATAGCACAATGAAATTTGTAAACGAGTCTTTTTTTGATAGAAATTTTTCTCCCTCTTAGATTTTATGCCATAAACTTCTCTAATGCAGTAATCTCCCTCTATGAAGGAATTACATAACTTCTTTTCTAAATAGAAAACTCTCCCTTAAACAAATTCATTTAAATTTCAGAAAGATATGATAGTAAACTCTCCCTCTTTGACAACACATGCCAAAGAAAAAACATACCAAATGACTATCAATGTACCTTGAGTATTGATTCATATGCAATGTTCCCATGACTATGCTGTATCAACTGATAGATCTTTAACTTGGTTCCTATTGATGCATCACTAAAACTTTATTTTAGTGAGCTTCAGGTAGGGGAATGACCCCTAACTTACCTCTTAGATACAAGAATGCATCCTTAGGTAATGGCTTGGTGAATATGTCAGCAATCTGTTCTTTTGTATGGACATATTCCAATCTGATCTCCTTATCCTGTATTAATTCTTTGACAAAGTGATAATTTATAGCAATATGCTTGGTTTTGGAATGCATCACTGGATTCTTTGATATGTTAATTACACTTGTATTGTCACAAAACATAACAACTAGTTCTTTGACCTCAACCTTCATGCCTTCCAACAACTATTTAAACCAAACAATATTAGAACAATTCAATGTTGCTGCAACATACTCTGCCTCTGTTGTAGATTGGGATGTGCAATTTTGCTTTTTGCTTGTCTAAGATACCAGTCTTTTGCCAAAAAAGAATGCTCCTCCACTTGTACTCTTTTTGTCATCTAGATTACTAGCCCAATCAACATCAGTGAACACTTTTAAGTCCAAATTTCATCCAAATTTATACCATAGGCCATAATCTTCAATTCCTTTCAAGTACCTCAAGATCCTTTTGATTGCCATCATATGATTTTCTCTAGGTTTTTCTGAAAATCTTGCTACTATACCAATTGCAAGAGCAATATCAGGCCTTGTATGAACTACATACTGTAATTTTCCAATCATTGATCTATATAAGGTCTAATCTACCTTTTTTGATTCATCATCTTTGGTAAGTTTTAGTCTAGTACACAAGGGTGTTCCAACTAGTTTACAATCTTCCTTACCAAACTTCTTTAGTATCTCCTTGATGTATTTAGATTGAGTGATGTACATACCATTCTTGATCTACTGTATCTGAAGACCAACAGAGAACTTAATCTCACCAAACATAGACATTTCAAATTCTTTGTTCATTTTCTCTGAAAAACCTTTGCATAGATCATCATTTCTTGTAAACAAAGTATCATCACAAATATTTTTGCCAAAAAAATCTTGTTATCTGGTCCTTCCTTGATGTATAAGCTATTGTTATCATTAGTTCTTTGGAAACCAATTTGAATAAGATAGTTATGCAATCTCTCATACCATGCTTTAGGAGCTTTTTTCAAACCATACAATGCTTTATGTAATTTGTAGACCATATCCTTTTTGTTTGGATCAACAAAACTTTCAGGTTTCTCAATGTAGACTTCTTCATCTAGAATACCATTGAGAAATGTTGATTTGACATCCATCTGATATACCTTAAATCCTTTGTATGCTGCATATGCTAATAAGGTCCTGACACCTTCCAATCTTGCAATAGGAGCAAAAGTTTCTCCATAATCAATTCCTTCTTCTTGAGAGTAGCCTTTACATACCAATCTAGCTTTTTTTCTTGATACCTTACCATCTTCATTCAACTTATTCTTGAATACCCACTTTGTTCCAATCGCATTTTTATCTTTAGGCCTAGGTACAAGAGTCCAAGTTTTGTTGTTCTCTATTTTTTCTATCTCTTCATTCATAGCTTCAATCCAACTTTCATTTTCCAATGCATCTTTGACATTTCTAGGTTCAAAATCAACAAGTAAATAAGTACCTTTTAGCTTACTTCTTGTCATAGTACCTTTTGATTTATCTCCAATAATCTGATCTGGTGCATGATGTCTCATGACATACTTGGCCAATATAGGTTCCTTGCCTCTTGAATGAATTGCATTATCATTCTCTTGCACTTCAACTTTAGGTTCTGGCTGCTTTGGCTCGGTAGGCATTAGCTCAGTAGCTTCAGACTATGACTCAGGTTCCTATGACTTGGTTGGAACTTCTTGCAACTCGGTGACTAAAGACTTAGGAGTAGAAGTCACTTGATTGACAAATGTATTTGGCACTATATCAGGTTCAATGAAAACAAATCTCCTGTAATCTTCTAGTTCTTTTTTAATTTCTTCTTCAGTCCTTTCTACAAACTCATCAACTTTCAGATGTGCACTTTCTATGATTTTGTGAGTAGACAACTTCAAACATCTATATGCCTTACTCTTGCAAGAATATTACAAAAATATACCTTCATTGCCCTTCACATCAAATTTTCCTTTTCTAGATTCTTTCAAAATGTAACATTTACTTCCAAATACGTGCAGGTAACTTACATTGGGTTTGTAGCCATATCATAATTCATAGGGAGTTTTGAGTGAGTCCTTTTTCAAGTATACTCAGTTCAAAGTATGAACTATAGTGCTGATAGCTTCTTTCCAGTATTTGATAGCAATGTTCTTTTTAATCATTAGAGTTCTTGCATAATATATGATAGATCTATTCCTCCTTTCAGCTATTCCATTCTGCTAGGGAGTTCCAAGAGCTGATACCTGTCTTTTGATTCCTCTTTCAATGCAAAAGTTATTGAATTCATGGGAGATGAATTCACCACCTCTGTTTGATCTCAAACATTTCAATCTTTTCCCTGTTTCCTTCTCTAATCTGGCCAAATACCATTTGAATTTCTCAAATGCTTTTGACTTCTCTCTCAGGTACATAACAATCATCATTCTAGAGTAGTCATCAAAAAAAAGAATGAAGAACTTTTCTCTAGTGTAGCTCTCAATTTCAATAGGTCCACATAAATCAGTATGCCCAATTTCCAAAATATCTTCAGATTGATAGCTTTTGCTTTTAAAACTAGTCTTTTCTATCTTACCAATCTGACAATTCTTGCATAGACCAACATCAGATTTCTTCAAACTAGGAATGCCTCTTACTTTCTTGAATTTGTTTATCTTTACCATGTTATCAAAGTTTACATGACATAACCTTCTGTGCCATAACCAACTTTCTTCAACTTGAGCAATAAAGCATGAGCACTCACGAAGTTCAAGATAAAACAAGTTACCTTTTGTTTGTATGCTTGATCCAATCAGATTTCCTTTGTCATCCAGTAGTCTTGCCTTTCCATGCATGAATTCCACCTTGAATCCAATATTGATTAGCTATGCCACACTCAACAGATTATGTTTTAGTCCTTCAACCCAATAGGCATTATCACATACAAGTTCTTTGGGTAATGAGATTTGGCCTCTTCCTTTTATGCAACAAAGTTCATTATTTCCAAACCTTACACTACCACCATCATAGTCTTCAAAATGTTCAAACTTAGTTTTGTCACAGCCATATGATGAGAAAAAGCACTATCTATGATCCATGTATCATTTTTTCTCACATGAGAGATAAGTGCCATCTTATCTTCCTCATCATTATTAGATTCATCTTTCACAACAATGTAAACAATTTCATCTTCACTATTATCTGAATCCTTACAATCCTTAGCCATAAAACATGTTTTCTTACCTTTGTCCTTGAATGATTTGAAATATTTCTTGCCTTTGCACTTATGACCTTTCTTCTCATCCTTGCTTTGCTTGTTTGGGCACCTAGTTGTAATATGACCAATTTCCTCACATGAAAAATAGATTAGGGGAACCTTACCTTTGTATTTTCCTTTCCCTCTAGAATATTTCATTGCAAGTAGAGCTTCAACTACTTCAAGATCACTATCCGAACTTTCTTTTGATTCTTCTTCACTTTCTGACTGAGATTCCTTTATCTTCTTACCTTTTTCCTTGAGTGAAATCTTGGCTTCAAATGTTGATTCAATGTTCTTGGAAGCTAGAACATAATTGTCATAGTTATCTAGCTCAAATGCAGTCAATCTTCCTACTATGTCATTCAAATTTATCTTATGATTTGCTTCACATCTTCTTTCTTGAATTGCAGATACTCTAATTGCATAAATGGGAAGTATTGTTCTAAGAACTTTACTTACAACTATTTCTTCTTTGATATCTCCCCAGAAGCTTTGATTGCACTGACACTTACTTTGACTCTTTCAACATATTTGGCAATGTTTTCATCCTCTCTCATTCTCATCTCATCAAATTATCCTCTTAGACTCTCTAATTTGGCTCTCCTCACATTTTCATCACCTCCATAGATATCTTTCAACTTGTTCCACATTTCAAAGGCAGTTTTGCAGTCCTTGATATCATAAAATTCTTCATAGCTTAGGGCAGATGCAATGTTTATCATCATGGTGTTATGAGTCTTCTTCTCAGCAATGTCATTAATAGATAGTGTGTCAGAAGGAGTTGTGTATTCTTGATCAAGGTATTTAAATCTTGTATCTCCAATGGAAGCCAGATGAAGTCTCATCAGTCCCTGCCATGCTAAAAAGTTATCCCTATTAAGCCTTGGAATTTCTCTCTTGTAAGACATCCTGATCTTTAGCTTAGATCCTTGAAATCCTTCATGCAAGCACCAAATGCTCTAATACCAATTGTTGGAAATATAGATGGAGTAACTAAGAGGGGTGGGGGCTGAATCAGTTACCAAAAAATTAAATCCACAGATCCCTTAGATGTTTGATAAGTTAGTTACTGCTATCACTTGGTAAACACACAAAAAAATGCTGTAACTTGGTAGATGTAGTGTATGTTAACTTATTACTGATTTTTAAACATTCACAGTGATTAACATGCAACCATGAAAGAAATAACATGAACACATGAGACACCAGATTTAATGTGGAAACCCACTATGGGAAAAACCACCAAGTAACTAACTACTAATTTTCACTCTTCTGAAGTGAGCCCTGTTAGGAGCCAACTTGGTTAAAGGTTACAAAACACACTATTATGTGTGACCTTGTTAAAGGATTTAATCACCCTATTAGAGGATTTACAAATGGCTGTTAGACCAACTCTGTTAAGAGATTTACTAATCAGTGCTACAATGGTGAGAAAGTAACAATGAAATGACCTAAATGACATGCAACTAAATTTCTGATACAAATCTTTGTTATGCTTTACTAGATCCTTCCTGATCAAGTAAAACTTTGCTACTCCTCAAGGATATTTGACCATCCTTCAAAGTTCACTCACACTTTCTTCTTCAATCAATACACTTGTATGCTCACTCATCACACTTTAGAATTCTCAACTTGACCTTTCATATATACCTTTCAAATTATCAAGTCAGCTCATTTACAACTTACAATCACCAATAATCATTACCTCAGTCGACTACAATCATTACATGAATTAATTAAACTTTATTTTCCAAAATAGCAAAATCCTTCATTGGTTGACCTTGGTCGGTAAACACTGTTCATGAACTGATTTCCTATGTTAACCAATAGAGGCTCAGTTAACATTATGAACCCTACAAAATTCTTTGGAGACTGAGTGAACTTGATAAACATTGACTTTCCTTCATTAACCATGTGTGCTTAGTTAACACTAACTTCTGCCACAAAATTCTTTGACGCCCAAGTGAGCTCAGTAGAAACTATTTCCATAGAGTAATTTCCAAGAATGCTCGGTAGACTTTGAAATTTTCTTTGGTGACCAACTGATCTTGATAGACACTGACTGATAACTAATATGACATTTGTGTAACATCAAAGACAACACACAATCAAACAATTGTATCTAACACTTTATCCCCTTGAGCTCAACGAAGGAACAAGGATAATCTAAAGAAATCAAAATAAAAACATATAACAAAAAGACACAACACAAAAGAAAACACAACACAAGAACACAAAGAGTACCATGATAGATTAATTCCACATGTCCCCCCCCACTCCATCTCAATCTAAAATGCTAGGAGAAGGATGGCAACTCACAAGAGGAACAAAATCCATTATAGTAAGAATCAGAACAAGTTCTAAGCAAGGACTTTGGGAGTCACTATGCTCATTACTAGGATCAATTGTAAGATGCATAGAAAGCATGTTAGGAAAATCATTATCCATATCAATTAATCCTTCATAACTACTAACATGTTCATCATCTAAATTATCCTCTATATATAGATTAATAGAATCTAAAATATGGATAAAATCATAATGTTTATCCATATGAAAAGTGTTTCCTTGTTTAGCTCCCTTCAAAGACTCACACACTGCTTCATCAAAGGAGGGTAAAGGTTGAGACAAATACATAAGTTGAGAAGCAAGAGAATGAGATTTATCCTTACCTTTAGCTTGATGGTTCTTGTGACACTAACAAGCTTATTAATTACAAATATTTGTATAGGATATAATAGGAGGATTAGGATCAACTACCATAGGTTCTAAAGAAGGAACATCAATAGGTTTAGATATAATAGCTGAAGGAATAGATATATAAGATAAAATAGGTTTAGAAGTAGAGGGATTAGTTGGAGTAGGCAAGATAGGTGTGAGTGAACAACCCTTAGGAAGAATCAATTCCATGATCTTGGCTACTTTATATTGTTAGTAGTTTTTATAGAGATGATCAAGATGAGTGGACGGTGTTTCATGATGAGATAGCCGATAATCTTAGCAAAATATCTAGGACATGATGGTTTATAAAGAAATCCATGGAATACCAAGCTTAATTGAAATTGATTAGAAGTAGGAATAACAACAAAGGTAGTAAAAAAATCTTTCCCTAAAAGAGTAATAGGTAAAGTGATAGAACCTCGAGGATGATAAAGAAAACCATTACAAGTTTAAATCTATACAGGAGTTGAATCATAAGTATCTCTATATAATTGTTTGTTAAAAAGGTGTTCTTTATTGATGACATTCACAACAAAGGAAGGATCGACCAAAGCACCATGAGAAGTAATATGAGCAACTCTAGCAGTGATATAAAGAGGACCCTTAGGTGCCTTAAACATATTAGACTAACTAAAGCTAATAATAGATGATTGTTTAGGTTCATGTGGAGAAGAAATCAGAGGTTGAGGTGCTAACTCAACATGATTAACCACATGAATTTCTTCTTGTATCTTCTCATCATAATTAATATGATGATCGGAAGAAAAAGATTGATTGATAACCTTTCATTGAGTGTGAAGGTAAAGGATTAGTGTAAATTTGTAAGTTTTGATTAGGTGGCACAATAGATTTATTCATCTTATAAATTTAAGAATCAAGAGATATAGCCTTAGAATCAATAAGGTCCCAAATAGAATTCTACAAACCATAAAACTTTTGAGAATCATGACCTGGTTGACAATAATATTGACAGAAAGCATTTGAATCAACAAACTTAGGAAGTGCCTTAGTAGGATCAATAGGATGAATAGGAGGAAGTTCAAGAATTCAAGGATGAATCAATTTAGTCATCACATCAGACAAAGGCTAAGGTAATTGAGTATATTGATGATAAGGATGATATATAGAGGAGAAAGTAGGTGTGCCTCTAGATGTAGTAGTCACTTGATCATCAACTGTATTTGTAGACTTGATTTTGATGAAATTTTTAGGTTTAGAGAACTTGTTTGAATTTCCATTGGAATCACTCTTATTACTAAAAGCAAGAGCCATTAGAGTAGAGCTCTCTAGTTGACTCACTTGTAACTAGTAATGGTAAAGTACTACACATAGATGTGAAAAGGAGGTATACCCAATAAGGAGAATCTTATCCCTAATGTCTTTTTTGTAAATTAGAAATAAAGATGCATTGGATATCATGATCAGGTATTGAATGAGAAATATGAGTATACAAATATTTAAATCTACCAATAAATTCAATAATTTTCTTTTTAACATTCTTCTTAAAATGCATTAAATCAACTAAAGAAATTCATGGACCAATATTACTCTAAAATTGTTGAATGAAAGCATTAGCAAGAGTTTGAAAAAAATCAATAGAATATGGGGGTAAATAGCAATACCATTGCAAGGCCCTATCCTTAAAAGTACATAGAAACAACCTAGCCATAAGGTTATAGTCATGAGAAAAATCACTACATATAGTTTGGAAAGCTTTAACACGAATTACAAGATCTTCCTTACCATTATAATTCTCAAGATGAGGTACCTCAACATCTTGTGGAATAACATCACGAAGGATATCTAATGAAATGATGTAGGAGCATCCAGTGGTGTAAGGGCAATCTTGTATCACCCAAAAATATGCTTAGTGTTTGTTTCTATTTAAAGTGTTTTCATTTCTAGATACCCATTTGGGTGAAATAAAGATTCTAACTCTCATAACTCCACTATTGGTTTTTTGGGTTAGAGTTTTTGGGCACCTTGGGATATGTGTCAATATAGAAAATAGGTTATTTTGTAATTGAGCCATAATTATAATGAGTTAGAGGGTTTAAGTTGGAGGGATTATTATACTTATAATTTAAAGCACTCCAGAGAAAGAATCGGGTCAAAAGGCTTTACGGTTTGAAAGTTATTGTAGGTTTAAGTTGCTTGGAGACCTCTTAAGAGCACTTCAAAGTCAGATTTGAGGAACTAAATGGCCTTATAAAAGCCCAAAAAATAGGGGAGAAGAAAATCCATTCTATAGGGCTATAGAGTGCTTGGAGAGCTTTCTAGAAATGTAAATGGTTCATCAATCGGAGTTCTGGATTAAAAGTTATGCCTCTTGAAAGTTGGACTACCATTTTTGGATTCTTCTAATTTTACATTGAATTATGACGTGTTTTATAGAACCTTCTATTTTGGTGGTGAATGCCAAATGGCATATTCTAAAATGTATTCCTAACCTTAAACCTAATTTGGTTTACTTAAGGACCTTTCTGGAATTGTAAAGGTAGTTTTTGGTGGAGTTCGAGAGAAGGTACTGTGAGAAGGGTTTTCTCCAGAATCTGATAACATTTTAAGCCCATAGGGCATGTCATGGAGTCTATTTTTGTTGTACTAAATATAATAGCATATCATTTCTAATAATAATATTCCCCCTTTCCTATTGTGTTCATTTTTGTCTTGGATTATGTCTTCATCATGAAAGGGGATTAACAACATCATATGTTGGAATATTGTACTTAGATTGAGTTAATTGAGAGAGTTGTTATTGTAAAGTAGTGACAATTTGGACCAAGGTACTAACAATAGGATTGAAAGAAATGCTAGTAGGCATAAGTATGCTAGATGGGTTAGGAAAGTTATAAGAAGCGGAAGGAATATATAAGGATGTTGGTGGAGGATTAGAAGGAATGAGTAAAAGGGTTCAAATAAGTAAAAGGAACTACATTATATGAAAGAAATTAACAAGGATTGGAAGTAGGAGGAACATTCATGGGAATTGAAAGGCTAGGAAGAGCAACACTTAAATGAGTGGTCACTTGTATAGAAGTAGGAATAAGAGGTGGAGCATATGTAGGTATGATAGAAAAGAGTGGAATAGAAGATTCAATGGTTGTTGAAGGAGGATGATATCCTATTGCTTGAGAACATTATGTCAAAGACTTAGCATGAGTATTAATAAGGTGAGATATACCATGCAATATGGAAATGTTATTGTCATAATTTTTAACTAGATTCTTAAGAGCTTCAATAACAAAAACACTATCAGGATTCTAATTTTCTTGAGCAAGCTAGGTTTCCAATTTATCAAATTCACTAGAAATTTTATCAACTTGTGAAGAGGAACTCTTAAAGATTCATCTTCATCATGGGATGAGTGAGAAGAGTTATGCTCCATTATAAGATTAAGATCATAAGTATGAATGCGAGTGTCATCATGAGTCCTAGGAAGAAAAGAGGAATCATGATCATCTATGACTTTGCCTAACGGGAATGCTATAGGTTTGAATTTGTGTAATTAGTTCATAAAAGAGGAGATCACAAAAGGAAAACCTAATGAGATATAACCATGTAAATGTAATAAAGAGCATAAAGAGAGATCTAACCACACACAAGATAGGAGAATATAACTCTGTGATAAAGAGAGAAAGGAGGTTCACCAAAAGAAAGGTAAACACTTAAAACAAATAATCTAACTCCAAAAAAGAAAAGAGGGCACAAGTCAATCTCAGCAAAATGTTTAAGTGAAGTTGATGCCAAAGAAGAGAGATTGCCAAAAGAGGAATATATAACTCCAAGAAAAAGGGTAAGAAGGTTAGGTTCACCAAAAGAAGGTAAACACCAAAACTAAAGGAGAAATATAACATCACAGAAGAAAGAGTTGAGAGAGATGGGTTCACCAAAATATTTAGGGGGAAAAGGGAGACACTTTAGTAGGACTACAAGTCTCCCAATTCTGGGTCACTAAGCCATTCAAATATGTATGCGAGGGAAAGAGGAGAAATTCCAAATATGATTCTACTTATAATCCAAATTAGATTAGCTATAACCCAAAAGAAGAAGGGTGGTAATACTATATTTAAATTATAAAGAGGAATGCAATACAAGGAAATGTACTCTTTGGCCCTTGATGGGATAATTTGAATGTGAAATTGAACTAATTGCTTAGATAATGTAAATCTAGATGCTATGTGTGTACAATTAGCCTAATTAAGATATAGATCTAGGGTAAAGATATGCAGGAAATAAAATATAAAAGACTCACCTTGAAATGCATAGAGAAAGATTTATTTTAGCTCTGAAACTCGTAGATTTGAACTATTTATGAATATCCATCCATAGATCTCAGAATAAAATTATGAAAGGAACAAAACCCATTAATCTACTCAAAAAAGGAGATTGAAGGACTAGGTTGACTTGGAAGGATGTCCTAGAATCAGGTTGAATTAGTCTGATAACTTGAAATTGACTTCTCTAGAAAGCTCTCGAAAAGTAGGTTATACGTCTATAAGCTCTGACTGGTATCTTGCAATTCAACTTAGAAAAGAAAGGTTTTGTGGTTGGGGTTTGATGAGGGCTTTCCTTGGTCAAGCCCTAGCTTAAGGAATTAATCATAAATGAGAAATGTAAATGTAAATGACTAAAAAATAAGATAAATGTTAGGATTCACCTTGCTTGAAACCCTTGTTAGTAAGGATTTTGTATGTAATTTTATTGTAGATCTTAAACTACGAATGTACGGTATCTTTGTTGGAAATACAATAAGGAAAGTAAACTTTGATAGGGGGGGTGAATCAATGTTTCAAAAATTTAACCATAAATTCATTCACCATACATCCATCTCACAATTATACATGTAAACTAAAATAGCTAGCTAAACATATTCATCCATAGTATGAAAAAAAATAACATTCAACACATGTATGAGGTTATCTAGAAACCCTCCAATGAGAATGTAACACTGGGGTGGGGATGACACCCACAAATCTCCACTACTACAGTAATAAAGTGTATCAAATGAAGGTTACAAAGTTTGATCATGAAACATGATCTACCCTATGAAAGGTCTATCCTATTAAAAGCTTACAAGATTGTTAGATCTTACCCTGTTAAAGGATTCAATACCCTATTAGAAGTGTGCTTGGTAAAAGGAATTTAACTTACAATGAAGTAATCACCCTACTAAAGGATTTACAACAACCTGTTAAGACTACTTTGTTAATAAATTTAACTGATTCATCCATTAGAATGTCTCAACAATGATCCTATGGTTAGCACTCTTCTGGTAGATAAAAAATTACCTATTTCTTGATGTGTACTTGATCCTCATTGATAAGATGTATCTCTTCTATCCATTAACTCCTTTCCTTTGTTCTCCTTTAACAAATTCTGCAATGTATCCCAATTCACCATACCTTAGTCACCATGGATGCTTTGTTTGTGCATGCAAAATTCTCTCTTTTCTCCTTCCACATTCATAAAATGTTTAGGGTTTGTCCTCCTTCAGAAGATCTAGGTGACTTAGGGTTAGGTATGAATCAATGATTGTGATTCAACCATATTGTTACTTAATCCTTCCCTTTTTCTGATTGGTTGCATGTACTATATAGGGATCCTCAATAAAGATTCGTCCTTATAATCTAGGATCGCAAAACAACCCTCAGTTCAGCTCCAAAATGGTTTACATAATAGTTTTTGCCATTACAACAACTATGTCAAAACTATATTACTTAGCACTTGAGTTGTCTGATGCTTGACATCCACTATCTCTTCAATGCTATAACTTAGCCTCTAGATAACTTGGCATCCTCTAATCACTCGACATCTAAATGACTTGGCACTTACTATCTGCTCGACACTTACTAGTTACTCCATATATATTGCGTATCTCTTGCTCAACATATACTATCTAACAACTTATGCTCAACATACATTACTTGTTTAGCATTAACTAAGTAAATGACTTAAGTATATTGTCACTCATATATCAAAACCAATCTAAGATTAACAATCTTCCCCTTTGACATGAGTGGCAAAATTCTTGGTCATGCATGAATAATCTTAGCCTTTCAAGCATAACTCAGATAATATCCATTTAGTATTTGTCTTAAATATATAATTTCAAGAGTTTGAAATTTTGCAAAACTTATTACTCATCAATCATACCTCAAAATTCAATAACTCCCCCTAAGTTGATTATTCTATTATGAACTAAAATTGAATACTCCTGCTGAGTAGATTTTCTACACTGGCTCTGTCTCTATTTGCTCTCCTCCAAAACTCATCTCTCCTTTCATGCATTCTCCCCCTTTTGACACTTATGTCATGGGTTGTACACAAATTGTGTATTTGTCCAAGAAATTTTTATGTACCTCTATCTTCAGAGTTACATCCTAGTTATCACATGCTACTTCCAATGATTTGATTTAGATAGATAACTTAGCAACAAGGTGAACTAAGCCTTCACGTGCAGAAAGATGAGGATCTTTCTTCATTACTGTTTATACAAAGGTTACTTCTTGGTGTAGTATGTCCATGTGTGGGGTCAACATGGATTGGATACTGATCAATGTAGCCCAAATGTTTGCATCTTGAGCATGCAAGGCTCATAGCTAACCTTGGGAGTTCATCAAAGTCCTGAAGTGTTTTTGACTCTATGCTAGAGAATTGGGTAGAGTAATACCTATTATCTTCATATCTCCTTGCAGAGTATCAATATGGTGCTATAGTTCTTGTGTGAATAGAGTTGTATCACACAACTTGGTGTAAAGAGAGAAAATATTCTCTAATACTTTCTTCACACCCTCAATCTTTGTTGGTAACTCAACCTAGTGTAGTGCAATGGTACTAGATATCTGGTCATTCACCTTGGTTTGAAATTTCTTCTTAGACCATTCCAATAATTTGACATTGGTATCTAGGTCTTCATCATTGATTTTCTCTACAATATTTGCCAACTACTCAATGATGGGCTTGGCTTCATCAGGTGTAGGGAGTCTAAATGCATCAAGAAATATATCCTTGATGTCATGAAGTGCTCATTTCTTCTCATGCTTCCTTCTGAGTAGTTCTTGGTGTTTCTTCCTTGCTAGATCATCCTACAATATGCTCATCTGCTCTATTGTAATTGAAGTAAGATCATACTTTGGTAACTCAATCACCTCATCTAATTTTATGTGACCATAGGATGTAACCTCATAAATCTTAGATGTGCTAGGACTTGTCCTTGATGCTTGCAAAGGTGTAGCTTCAATACTTAGCCTATGAAGTGCTTGACTAAGAGTAGGAGTAGCAGTGTCTAGTAAGGTAACCAATGTCTATATTGCTATTACTTCCTCTAGCTTTTTAGTCAAGACTAAATCTTCAATCCTATCCTTTTCCTTTTCTTTGATCTCTTCTCCACCTTGTGCTTATGGTGTAGGTGCAGGACTGGCTTCCTAACCTATTTGAATTGGTGTCCTTTCTTTTTCAATTATTGTAACTGTAGGTACCATGGTGCTGATATGTGAAGGCATGATGTGCTTCCTGTGGTATAATACCATAGGCATGGTAGATTTCACCTCTATAGATTAAGAGGGGGCACTTGATAATGCTTGAATTTTCTCCCTTGCAGATGCCAATTCTACCTTCTCAATCTCATCCACACTCACCAATGTAAGATGGTTGCATAATTGTGCCTTGGTGGTGGAATCGGTCAGTATCTTCTACATATACTCCTCTATTAGGAGATTGATGTTTTGAACCATGGTGTCAGACATATCCTTAACCTTTATTATATCTACTTGAGGACTGGCACTTGACATTTACAATACTGGTACATTCTGGTTTGGCTATTGCTCTTCTTCATCTGTTGCCTCTGTAGTGCCTTCCCTGTGTACTTCCATCATAGATTCATCATTTTATGCTTCAACTACCTCTTCCTCTATTTTGTCTTCACCTACTTCTTGAGGTGCTTGCTTAATAGCCTTTTATGTTGTTAGCCCATAAAGTACCTTCCATATCTATGTGCTTTGCTAGATAATAGCTTCAATCTTATTTTGTAAAATGTTAAAAACTTAGTACTTTGGAGGAAATATTTCCTTGTACTTATCAATAGCTTTTCTCATCTCATATTTGTCCAAATTTGGCATCACTTTGGTAAGTGTAGTCTCTCTAAAATTTCTCTATGTTGTGAGACTATATTTCCACCTTTGCTCAACTCTATCATATAGGTTCTTTGGTAGAGAGTTGGCAATCTCAATTGGAGTCATCTTAAAAGTTTCCATCATGGCATATATAGACTCTTCTAATTTATCCATATCTAACTTTCCAAGTTTATCAAACTCAACATGCGTGAATCCACTTAAATCAACATTATTCTTAATATTTTCACACACATTGTCCAAATCAGAAGAGGGACAATGACTTACCACTTTGAATTGGTTTTTATCATTTGATTTTGTCCTCTCGTCATTTGATTTAGCTGGGGAAATATACTTCCTTCTTTTCTTTTTCTCAAGTTCATCTCCTTATGTAGCTGTAGTAGCTCTCTTTCCTTTAGGCTTCTAAACATCCTAAGTCTTCTTGGCAGTAGCTCTAGCTAGCCCTAGTAACAAGAACTGTAGGCTTTTGTTGTGAAGATTTCACAACCTTTTAGATTTTCTTGCTACCAACTTCTTTTCTTTCCTCTTCTTCTCTTCTATGGAAATAGGTGCTTCATTGGCTTCTTCTCCCTTGACACCTTCATCAATTTGTGCTTCTTCTTCTCCTTGGTCCTGACCTTGACCCTATGTGATGGCAAGTGGTGCTTGGGCAGGTGTTATCTTCATCATCTTCATTATCTTCTTCGTCTTCACCTCCTTCTGCCCCTTCATTGAATTGTTCTTTGAGTTTCTTTACAAGGTTATTCTTTTTCCTCATCACATAATTTGTCTTTAAGTCCATTGTGATCTTTGACTTTGCTACAATATAGTTTCCAAAAGTAGTAGCATCCTTATCTACTTCTTCCATCAGTAAAGTAGTGATGGCTATAGATGCATCATCAAAATTAATTTCATAAGGTAGTGGTCTAAGCCATCTCACCCTTGGAACAACAGCTTGAACATATGTGAAATCAACATCAAATAGAAAACAAACATCATTGAAATGTTTCTCTGCTAGTGATACTAGAATCCTTTGTCTTTGTTTCATTGAATTTTTGAAGTCTTCAAAATAGCTAGTCATCACACTCAAAATTATCTCTAAGTTGCTCTATAAATTCACTAATCTGTACAGTAACTAATCTGTTAGCCTTCCAAGCTACTTTCCCAAATGTGGGAAAATTGTTCTACACATAGAAAAATATACAAACTAGTATTGAACCAAATTTGCATTGTGCACTTTTTGTTTTCCTTATGGCTCCCATATTCTTAGATAACCTGTTGGAGTTGTAACTTGGTAAGGTCATAAAAGTGGTCTTTCTTCACTATCCTGTAACCCAAATCCATTGCCATACATGGTACACTATTTAACCTGTTGGATTGAAAGAACTTATGTGCAATAATTCTTACTACAAAAGCAATTAGGGGATCAGAAATTGTGTCTATGGTCATTCCTCTCTTGTTCCATAGTGCCCCTATATTATTTTCAATTTCTTCTTTTGCATTACTCCTCATTATCTTAGGTCTATCTATGGTTGGATACCCTATCACTCTTTGAATGATCCTCTTTGTGATTTTTATAGGGCCATCTTCTAAGCATAAAAATTATCATGAATTCTACTAAGAACAATCTTAATCCATTTAATTTTGAATTCTACTAAGAACAATCTTAATCCATTTAATTTTGAATATGTTTGGAAAATCTAGGGCACAGATTAATCCTTTTGTCTCTAAAACCTTGAATTCATCTTTTAACACTCCATTCGCACACAATTTTCCATATAACTCTCTTATCTCCATGTGTCCAATGTTTCCAACCTTACAAGTGTAGCAACACCTTACATCTTGTATCATCAAACCTTGTGGTGGTATCATCAATAATACACCAGACACGTCTCCTTTATATGCAATGTATGGAATTTCCCAGAAATGTGGTTGTTTGATCTCATTGCTTATCAATTGAACATTCAAAACTTCCTTTCCTTCCTTAGTCATGACAATAGACGCACTAGACACCATAACAACTAACTAGGGTTTGTGAAAATTTAAACAACGTAGTTCAACACACGATAAATGCCTTTGAAAATCTGATGATTGGTGTCAAGTAGTAGTTGAATTTGGTTTGAAAATTCTTGAATCCTTCTTTCCAATTTGCCTTCAACTCTTTGTACTCTCTCCAAATTTGAATGATTGCAAATGAGTCAAAAATCAACCATATATCCCTTAAAACTTCACAATAAATGCTCAATGCTTACACAGCTATAAGCTCGGCTCCAATAGCAATTCTAACTCACTTCCTTCCATGTAATTTCCTTCATGCTTGACAACCACTACGAGCTCAGCCAACACTATCACCCTCGATAGCTCAACATCGACTAACTTTCACTCGGTAACTACAATGAAAATTTTCATGCTCGACAACAACATGAAAATTTATAGATTTCTTCCAAGTTCTAACCAATACTTTGCATCTTACTTCATGCCTATATGATATTTTTAGAACCCAATCCTTGGAACTAATGTATAATTGAGCTTTGAAATATCAATCACATATATTGTTGGAAATATTTAGGATATGACAGGTTACTGAGAGGGGAGGGGTGAATCAGTAACCTTAAAACTTTTTATTAATTTACCACACATACATCTATACTACTGCATGCATAAATTTTGAAACATAAAACAATCATTACACAAATGAACACAATATTTGGTGACCTAGAAACCTTCCAAATAGAAAGTAAAACTAGGGTGGGGATGATACCCACAAAACTTCAATACTGGAGTATAAAGTTGGCCGGTTAAGGCTTACATTGACCACTTTTGGTGATCTTCCCTATTAGGACCACAAAGGACTACTAGGTCCACCTTGTTAGAGGATTTGCAAACATACAATGAAGTATGCACTCTGTTAGGAGATTTGTACAAAGACTATTAAGTCTACCTCGTTAGAGGATTTGAAAAATCTGATTCACCTGTTAGGATGAAGCAGTGGATCTGCTTAGAATTGATTGCTGATAAGATCCCTTATGCACTGATCACCTCATGTGATGGATATAACTTTTTAGTTTCTGAATTGACCTTGTTGTGTACCTTGAACTGCTACGGATGATCTTTCACATATACTTTACATTACTTCGCAATTCCTTCTCATTCCATGCATCATACATACATACATGATATCTTACAATGCATCTTACATATATACCTTTCAAACTTACAAAATTTACAAGGTCAGCCAAAATACAAGTAAACAAATACATTACAGAGTCGGCCCCATACTAAATAACTCGAGTTCACTGAACTGATTCAGTGATCTTTTGATACTCGGCATCCATTGCATTACTCGGCATTGTCATGCACTTGATAGAAGTGAAGGCTCGATCCATACTAATCACTCGATGTAGTTCTAAACTCGATAACCATTGGTGACTCAGTTGATGTAGTGTTACTCAATAGATACTGTACACTGAGTTTACCTTGCTTCACTCGGTAAACACTATACACTGAGTTTACCTTGCTTCACTTGATAAACACTGTACACTAAGTTTACCTTGCTTCACTCGGTAAACATTGAATCTTTCATCGCTTGGTTTACACTAAATCTTCATGACACAAATTATCTGCTCGGTAGACACTGTGAAGCACGGTAGATACTGAGAAGCTCGATAGACATTGCTGGACTTCACATTGTCTGAATTTGCTCAGTAGCCACTATCTGCTCGGTATAAACTATTGAACTGCTAAGTTTACAAGGTAACCACTTTATGCTCGGTAAGCATACATAATTAAGTAAGTTTTGTCACTAATGACAAAATAATCATAATGCCAACAATCTCCCCCTTTTGCATTAGTGATAAAAACACTTATGAATCGAAACTAACATCCAGATTTACTCTGCTATTTACATATCTTACATATCTCACATATCTCCCCCATATATATGGTATGCATAGCTTTTATCTGTACAATGTCTTTCTTATTCCTTATTCATCTCATATTCCCAATGTCAACAATCTTATCTCCCCTTGCCAACAATCTCATCTCCCCCTTTTTCACAATAATGCCAAAGAATGTATATACAATAAATTTAAATTGAGACACCAAAATGTGAGAGAAAATCTAAGTGTACCTTGAGAATAAGAGACAATGTCTTATCCCAATTGTCTTGCAAAATTTTGCAGGTGGAGAGAGCCACTTGAACTTCTGCAGAAAGTTCAATCATATGATCTGCTATTGAAAAATTGCTATCATGAATTAATATTTTTGAGTAGGCAATGTGTTTCTGCATTTGATCCATGACTGGAAGAATCATATTTTGAGTGTCAATCAGTGTAGACCGGATTTTGGCTTCTTCTCTAAGTAAATTTGCCTACATTTCGGACAAAAATTTCACCTTTATGTGATGGGATGAGCTTGAACTATGGTCAAGCTGCAACTTTTGAGCGTTATCTTTTACTTCCACATCTAATTTATTCAATTTTTCCTTGACTTCCTTAGTGAACTTGGTAACATCATAGAGCTTGCCAAAAAGTGATGTTACATTTGTGAACACTTGCTCAAGATTGCTCAAAATTGAGGTTAATTCAACCTATTTTATTGCAATGTGCTAAGCAATGTACTCAAGCACTTTATTATGAAATTTTGTTTCCACCTTTTCAATGAGTTTCTCTTGTCCAGAGGTGTCCTCATTGAAGTTATCTACAACCTCTTCTAATTGCAACAAAATGTGTTGAGATGAATCAACATCAACATCAATAGCTTCAATAATTATGTTTTTAGCATTTTCTATTATAGTATATTTTCTATCTCTCTCTTCTCTGAGTTGCTTCTGCCTTGCCTTTTGCTCTAAAAGTTGGCTAACCATTCTCATCTCACTGGATGAGGCATTATCCAAGTCTATCTTTGGAACAGCAATTTCTGTATCCAAATCTATATCTTCATCAATTTTTTTTCCAATAAGCGAAAGTTTTAAGGAGTTTTCAGTTTTACTTCCATGCTTACCTCCTTGGATTTGGAAACAGAGACAACAATTGACATAGATGTACTAGTAGAAAATACTTGAATATGTGCAAGTGGAGGAAAGCTGAGAGAAGTACCGATTGAATCCAAAATTGGTGTGCTTCCCAAAAATGATGTACAAATAGGTAATGTACAGGCTGGAATATTCACAATTAGAGTAGACAAAATTGTAGAAATAATTGTAGAGCTTACTGCACATTGATAAGAGGAGGTTGAAATAGTTGATGATGTAGTGACTAATTGCTCAGGTGTTGATGAAGAAGGCTACAACTTGGTAGATGAAGTAATGGTTACTTCCATAGAAGATGCTAGGAGCTGTGGGGAACCAGGAGTAGATGATGTTTCTGATGTGGCCAATCCTGCTGAAGCTGTCTCCAACCTTGATGATGTTGTAGTCATAAGTGGAGAGTGAGGAAGGGAATCAATGACTTGTGCTGTAATCTTCATTGGATCATCTTCTTCATCCTCTTCCTCCTTGTCTTCCTCTTCAACTTCTTCCCCTTTTTCTTCATCACTAGACCTTAGTGCCTGATCATTACTAGCACTTGTAGCGCTGTCATCTCCTTCATCACTACTGGTGCCATCATCATCCTTGATTACCACTGGATCATTATTGGGCTTGTGCAGATGATAGATGTTCTTCCACATGTTTGTTGCATCTCTGACAACATGCTCAATGTCCTTGATTAAAATCAAACATGTGTGAAATTTGATCATCATTTTACCTTCATTGTTCTTCATTGCTACCTTCATTTCTACCTCAGTAAGACTTGGTAGAACATTTTTCAAGGATTGCTCATATATGTCCTTGGCTATTTGGGTGGCTGACTCCCACCTTGGTTGCAATCTTACCAACAACTCTTTGGAGATTTGAGGGGCAATCTGGTCTGGGGAGTATTTCCATTTTCCCATCTTATTAAGTACTAGCTCCTCAATCTGCATCTTCTCTGCATCAGTCCTTGTTTCAAACTTTAAAGATTTGAAGTTTGTGATGCCAAATCCCTCTTCCATTTGTTTCAATCTCTCTTGAAAGGTCAGTTGGGGCTTGCTGAATACTACTTCATCCTTATTCTTACCTTTACCTCTTCTTATGAAAACAACTATGGAGGCCTTTGGGGGTTTTGTGATGATAACCCTACCTTTCTTCTTTGTAGGTTCTGCCTCCTTCTCTAATTCTTCCTCTTTCTTTTTTGTTTCCTGCCCCTCTTCTTCATCCTCACCTTTTCCCTCAATAATCATTAAAGGCTTGGTAGTAGTTTTCAACTTGACAACCTTTCTCTTACTGATTGCTTGGGGAAGTTTGATTTCCAATTCTATTCTGGCTTTAACCTCATTGTAGATTCCAAAAATTGGTTGCTTGGGATCTACTAGCTCATTTACCAGTGCTTCAATAATATCTCTAGTTTCATCAATGTTTACCTCATACGGTAGAGGTTTTACCCATGCAACTCAGGGCCTGACTGCCTGAATATATACTCTATCATAGTCAACCATAAAACAAACATCATCTTTGTAATCTTCAACAAGTTTAGGAGGGATTCTGAACCTGTTGTTCATTCTCTCATTGAAGTCCTCAAAATAGTTGCCTATTATACTGTCAACATTGACACCCATTTCTTTTATAAACTCATTAATCTGATAAAGAATGGGGAAAACCTTTCTCCATGCAACAAAACCTTTGGAGGGAAATAATTTTTGTTCATAGAAGAATAAACATGTCAACAGTGATCCAAATTTATAGGGGTTATTCTTGGATGATCTGATATTGTCCATGTTCTTGTTCAGTTGTCTTAACATTAGGTCAGACAAGTCATGCTCCAAATTCTTCTTCACAACCTTAAATGCCAGGTCTACAGCCTCACACGACACACTTTTCAATTGGTTTGAATTGTAGATCTTCTGAGCTATCACATGATAATTCCATATCTAAGTTCAATGTTGGTAACTATGCTAACCTTTAAGCTTTTGCCATCCCACTCAACTAGGGTTTTCTTTTGAAGTTCATCCTGACCTAGGGTTTTAGTAGATTTGGCTTTGCTGAGTATGGGAAGGCCAGTAATCTTGTGAATCATTTTCTTAGTGATCAATATGGGTTGTTCCAACCATAGCTGACCATTGTGAACATGGTTAAGGATATATTTGATCCATTTTATTTGGAAGCTTCTTGGCATTTGGGAGATGTGGGTGAACCCTTTTGTCTCCAAATGTTTATGTTCGAGTTTCAAAGAGCCACTAACACACATTTCTTCTAACACGCTATCCATTTCTAGGGTTCCTATTTCTTGAATAGAACATTTGAAATGAGTTCAGATATCATTGATTAGAAGTACCTTTGGTGGTATCTGCAATTGTGTGCCATTAGGGTCTAGTGCCTCTGCCACAATGGGAACTAACTTGAAGTTCAATGCTTTCCATTTTGTGCAATTGACCAACATTTCTAATCCACATTTCACCTTGCTGGTGCTTGTGCTTGTGGAAGCCATTTATTCTTGGTAAGTAATGGAAATCTTTGATCAAATTCGTAATTGCAAATTTGTTTGAAATTGCTTGAAGTCACTCAAATGCATTTGGAAATATTTTAGCTCTAAGAATACGATAAAAATGAAGTTGAATTTCGCCCATTTTGATGAAAATTTTGCCATTAATGTTAGGTACCATGTTTTCATAGTGCATGATAGACTTTCATCCACTAACCTAACTCGACATGAGTATTAACTCGATAAACAAACAAAATTCTCTTTTACTCTCAACCTTGCTCGGTAAGGTCTTTAACTACTTTTCTTAGTAGAGTCTTATGCATTCGATGAAAGATAACTTTTCTATGATCCCGGTGTATCTGCAATACTAATTGGATCATTTACATTCCTTACATTTCTTGGAACTGCTTATGATTTCCTTGGTGAGTACAGCTCCAACAAATTCTTAAGAATTTAGTTTGAGGGGATGGATTCACTCGCTTCTTGAGTGACTTCAAATCCATGATTTGAGCTTGCATCTTCAGTGGATTTAGGAATCCATTGTTGCTTCATCTGTTTCCTTATGTTGTTAGCCCTTGCTTTCTATCCATCTTCAATTCACCCTATATTCATGTAGTTTTTAGCTATATGACCAAGTTTAGTGCATGTATAACACCTTATATTAGTGTCCTTCTTCCTTAGGTGATGTCTTGCACAGTTTAGACCAATGTGTCCATATTCTCTATAATAATGACATATGCACCAGTTATTGTAGTCCCATCCAAATATTTCCTTTACAAGTTGTTTAGTTGGATTGAATGTTTTGGATTTGCATTGAGATGCCTTGTGACCATGTTTTTTGCATTTGTGACAATTACCTTCAAATTTTGGTTTCTCCTTGCATTCATTGGCTTTGTGACCATGCTGATTGTAGTTATAGCACTTTCCATTAAATTTTCTTTTTCCATTGCTCCAACATTTGTTTGATGTGTGACCAATTTTTCCACAATGATTGCATGAGGGTTTTGGATACATTTTTGCACCTTTCTTGAAAGATTCACCTTGTTCTTCATTGTATCCAAGTCCTGATTTATCATTTTGCTTATGAAGATTCTGCTCATTTTGCTATATCAGTTGATTCATGTCTTCTTGTGACTTCATCATTCTTTCATTGATTTGCTTTTCAGTATTTAGGTCACTCTTTAATTTTTCAACAATTTCTTTTCACATCTCAGTTCTCTCAATATTCTTTCATTAATTTCCCTTTCACTATTTATATCACTTCTTATTCTTTCATTCTGTGCTTTGAGAATCCTGATTTCTTCATTTTCTCTAGAGATTTGATCCATGAGGTCTTCATGCTAATTGGATTTATTATTTCTTGCCTCCAAGTCTTCATTAGCCTTATTTCTTTGTTCCAAAACTTTACATAGCTTGATTGATTGGATTTCTTGTTCTCTTTTAAGTTTTCTTACTTCTTCCTTCAGAGAGCCATTCTTTGTTAGGAGTTCCTTGATTGCCTCATTAGCTTCATCTGAGCTACTTGATGGTAAAAGGTCTTCAATATTTTCTTCAACATACTGATGGTCATTCATTTGTCTTGCAAGTTCCTTCCTTCTCTTTAGGGATTGAAAAAGATGCTCCTTTGCTTCTTCGAGTTGAGCCATGGCCATTTCTAGATTTAGTTTTTCATTTTCAATTGCCTTGTCAAGTCTAAATATCTCCATCTGTTCTTAGATCTTTGCTCAAGCTACTAAACTTTTATCCCGAGAACCACAAAACTTTGATACCAATTGTTGGAAATATTTAGGATATGATAGGTTATTAAGAGGGGAGGGGTGAATCAGTAACCTTAAAACTTTTTATTAATTTACCACACATCCATCTATACTACTGCATGCATAAATTATGAAACATAAAACAATCATTACACAAATGAACACAATATTTGGTGACCTAGAAACCTTCCAAATAGAAAGTAAAACTAGGGTGGGGATGATACCCACAAAACTTCAATACTGCAACATAAAATTGGCCGGTTAAGACTTACATTGACCACTTCTGGTGATCTACCTTGTTAGGAGCACAAAGGACTGCTAAGTCCACCTTGTTAGAGGATTTGCAAATATACAATGAAGTATGCACTCTGTTAGGAGATTTGTACAAAGATTGTTAAGTCTACCTTGTTAGAGGATTTGAAAAATCTGATTCACCTATTAGGATGAAGTAGTGGATCTGCTTGCAACTGATTGCTGATAAGATCCCTTATGCATTGATCACCTCATGTAATGGATATACTTTTCAATTTTTGAATTGACCTTGCTGTGTACCTTGAACTGCTGCTGATGATCTTTCACATATACTTTACATTACTTCGCAATTCCTTCTCATTCCATGCATCATATATACATACATGATATCTTACAATACATCTTACATATATACCTTTCAAACTTACAAAATTTACAAGGTTAGCCAAAATACAAGTAAACAAATACATTACAAAGTTGGCCCTATAGTAAATAACTCGGGTTCGCTAAACTGACTCGGTGATCTTTTGATACTCGGCATCCACTGCATTACTCAGCATTGTCATGCACTTAGTAGAAGTGAAGGCTCGGTCCATACTAATCACTCAATGTAGTTCTGAACTCAATAACCACTGTTGACTTAGTAGATGTAGTGTTACTCAGTAGATACTATACACTGAGTTTACCTTGCTTCACTTGGTAAACACTGAATCTTTCATTGCTCAGTTTGCACTAAATCTTCATGACACAAATTATCTACTCAGTAGACACTGTAAAGCATGGTAGATAACGAGAAGCTAGGTAGACATTGGTGGACTTCACATTGTCTGAATTTGCTCGGTAGCCACTGCCTGCTCGGTGTAAACTGGTGAATTGCTAAGTTTACAAGGTAACCACTTGATGCTCGGTAAGCATATAGAATTGAGTAAGTGTTTTCACTAATGACAAAATAATCATAATGCCAACATATATACCTCTTTATTTTGTAGTTGGCGATGGTGTGATCACTTGATCCATTGGATGAAGTGATCTCATTTGAACTTGAAATGCTGCAATCTTACTTCTTCTTCCATGTCTTGTTCATATGCACTTTGACTTCTTCAACATCAACCTTTCCTTTGCCTTTATTGAACTCACCGGTAGGTGCTTTTGACCATGTTGGACAATTTCTACTTATGTGACCAATCTTCAAATAGCTAAAACATGTAGTTTGACTCAACCATCTTCTGTAGTCACTTCTAAAATGCATTCTTATACAATTTTCAGCAACATTTCTATACTCTTGATAATAGTAACAAGTATACCTTGTATTACAATCCCAATTATAAGAGTTTCCATTGTGCTTTACCTTTGTCTACTTGTTTGATGACCACTTGGGCTTGGATTTGCACTCATGTGCTCTATTACCATACTTCTGACAGTTATAGTAGTATCCTTTAAATCTTTGTGTACTTATGGTCTTGGTTTTGCATTCATGTGCCTGATGTCCTTGCTTGTTGCATTTGTGGCAATCACCCACAAAATTTTTCTTAGGATTTTGATTTGCTATCTTGCTTCTACAAATATTAGTAGTATGTTCTAAGTTTCTACAATTATGAAAAGTAGGTTTGGAGTTCTTACCATTGACATTCCTTTGTTCACCACTTTTAGATGATTCTCCTTCTTTAGTACTAGTGTAACCTAATCCAATAGTATCAATGTTGGATCTAGGAGATCTCATCAATTGCTCAAAATACTTGATGGTTTCACTAGGTTTGTTGAAACTTTTAGCAAATTCTTTTTCTCTTTTTAGATAATTTCTCAGTTGTTCATTCTCCAACTTCAGTGTTGTGATTTCAATATATTTTCCATTCAATTCATGATTTGTAATCATCATTTGATTCAATGTTTCTAGTTGCATGTGAGAAATCCTATTCAGCTATGATGTCTTCTCTTCCAGTCTATTGGTCAATATCCTTTTGTCATCTTCAATCATGACTTTGTCTTTTTTAGCTTTCTTCTTTTGCTCAATCACCTCACATAGCAATACTGATTGGACTTCTTGTTCTATTTTTAGATTTATGGCCTCTTTAGTTAGAGCTCTATTCTTTTCCATCGGATCTATAACTGCTGCATCAAATTCACTTGTGTTTCCATCTGTGAATAATCTAGTAGTGTCAATATCTTGGTAATGTGTGTCATTCTCTTCAATAGCTATCTCTTTCCTTATTTTCAATGGTTGTTTTAACTCATCTCTTGCTTCATTTAGTTGATGTAGGGGAAGTTATATTTCAATCTTCTTGTTCTCAATAGTCTTTTTGGACTTGTAGACTTCCATCTTTAAGATCTTTCCTCAAAATTGCAAAGCTTTCCTTTCTAGAGAACCTTTGCTTTGATACCAATTGTTGAAAATACAATAGGGAAAGCAAACTCTTAGAGGGAGGGGGGGGAGGATGAATTAGTATTTTAAAACTTTAACCATAAATTCATCTTGTTGGGGTTTTAAAACTATTGAGCAATAGAGAGCCACAATACTAGAATGATAATACTTATGCAACCTAAGGATTAGCCATTTCCTATTTTTAGTTACATATGCAAACCATTTGGATCCAACATCAACAAAACCAAGAATAGTTTTCTTCTCTTTAGGCTCTGCAATACCAAGGTAGGTATAGCTAAGGGATGACTCAATCTGAATGTTGTTGTATGGACACTATCTTAGTTTCATTCTAATTATCATCCTCAATCCATAACCACGTAGCTAATGGTGATATTTTAAATAGAATACATCCCATATAACAGATTTGGTCATAAAATCTTCTATAGTTCTGCAGGTATTCTTTGCAACAGTGGCTAACTAAGGCTATAATATTTCATGCAAACAAGTGTTGACCAACTTTGAAGATCTTCAAGAAATAAAAGTAAAATTGATTGTAAATTTTTCATTTGATACCTAATTATAATCTATTTCTCTTCCAGCTAATTCAATTTGATTTGTGCCTAATCCATTGGGGTTCAGAGTCTACTACAAATCTATAGATCTAATTTGTTGCATTACAAAAAATATTATCAGTAGTTCTTACTGGAATCCATCATTCACAACATCCTTCTCATTACTACAGTAACCTTATCAAATTCATCAAAGCATTTACTCAATTCATTGAACTAATAGTAGTGATGGAAAGATATACAACCTAAAGGATTGCATTCAATTGCACAAGTTTTACTCATACAACATCAAGATGACTAAGTAACCAAAAGGAGACAAAATTCAAAAATAATTGATATGGGGAAAGCTTATGATTTGTATTCATCTTCTTTGAAAATTGTATACACTTTGCAATAAACTTAGAATGACCATAGGAAGAAACATAGAGATCATTCTGTATTAATGTATTCCCATAAACTTATAGAGAAAATACATTATAAAGCTTGTTCAAATTACTTGGACCGAAAATAGACTAAGTATGACTAAAAGCATTAGAAATCGGACCCCCCCCCCCCCCCCCCACCCCATGGAATTTCACTTAAATAATGTGAGATACAACAAGCTTTAGGGTAAGGGAAATTGACAGGTGTCTTTTACAAGAGATATTGACATAAACCTATCACATAATGAAAAAAATGTGACTAATAGAAGATTTCTAAATCAATCAGTCCTTTTTGTGGGTCCGCTTCTATCACATCCTCTAATGTTGTTGATTTGGCCACTACTCTGATTCCTTTGTGTATGCAATGATCAAGCTAACCAATTATGAAATTTGTTCTGATGATTGTAGGTTAATCTCCATCCATGGGTTTTCACCATCTCCATCCTATATTGTGGGAGCAACTTCTACTTTTCCCTCTTATGTGGTTGTGTCGGCATCTTGTGGGCCCAGGCCTGCAACTGAAAGTGACTGATCATTCTTGTCTTCTTCTTCCTATTGGCTTTGTGCAGTGATGGTGTCAATGATTTGGATCTCATTTCCCTGCACCTCATCATAGTCAGTTTCACTTTCCTCAAATTGTTCATCAAGGGCTATTTCCACCATCCATTTGTTAAACAAGGTGTCATCTGGCCAATTGAATTGTAGAATATCTTGTTGCCTTTTGATAATGTATTCTGCCTTCTTGTTATTATCAAGAAAATCTTGTTTTAAATAATCAAATAATATTTGGGCTTTCACTATCTCTTCAGTTGTGGTAGCCCACCAGGCATGCCCTATCTCATTTATAATTCTATTCATCCTTAAACAAAATATATCATCAAGTTCTTTTGCCCATTCATCTTTATTTTTCAAATTATTTCTCCTATCTAGGGCATGAAGAAACAAACTAAACTTTTGGATCTTGTACTTGTTCAAGTAGCCTACTATTATTCTCTATAAATGAATCCTCCTATTGTCAAAATTAGAAAGATAAAAAATAATATCAAAGGTTTTTTCAATTTGATCATAAGATTTTTTTATGACAGAGTAACATAAAAATGTCATTTCTTTCTCCCTTCTCACCCATTTATTCACAATAGGCTTTAAAGCCTCATCATTGGATTTCAACTCGTCCCAAATATTCATCACCCTAGCCAAGTGGCCATTCAACTTTTTCCCCCAAATTAGTGAGAGCTTTTCTTAATTTATCTTCATATTTTGCCTCCAACTCCACATGTAGGGCCTGTAGTTTACTCTTTTCTTCTTCAAAATCTTCAGTAGTGTAGTACTATGGCCTTTGGGGTGTATCTAGTATTTCTATGAGGGGGGTGGATTTGGAGGGTTCAACTGGGGGGTGAGGGTATGCTATTCTTGGTGCTACTGACCTCCCCATTAGCTCATTTTCAAGCTCAATCCTCTTTTTAACCTCTTTATTGTAGGCCTCAAGAAGTGTGTCATATTTGCTCTACAATTCAAACATGGCCTGTTCTTCTTTCTTAGCATTGACCAAAACAAATTGGGATGAGTCCACATTCCAATGTGCTACCTGTACATGAGAGGTATCAACAACTCTCCTTACAATTATGTTTCCCATCAACCCAAAGTCATTTGGTTGTGATAGTGTGGCCCTAAACCCTCTTCTTAATGACAAGCTAACCAATGCGGCTTGATCCTCAACAAAGGTAGTACCTTGGAAATCCTTTTAATTTTGATCTTGCAAATTCAATTTATTTGAAATAGAATTGAAAACTAAGGCATTGACAATGTCCCAATTTGGTAACAACAAAATGTTAGATGCCTTCACCACTTGTCTTCCCTCTTTAGGGCTTATATTTTGAAACTCTCTCATCATTTCTTCTTTTGTTTAGTTCTCAATGGAGGCTTCATCCATTTTTGGATGCTCTATTTTCACCCTTTTACATCTTTCTTCAAAATTATTCATGTTTATCCTCCATGCAAATTGCTGGAAAGCCCTAGATTTTACAAAATTATCATTAGCTACAAATTGATGACTTGCCTATTCTAACACAGGGTTCAATTCCTTGCCTCTATAGTCAGTTATTGTTAGATCCAAACTTGGTGGAGGAGGTTCTTGAGGGTTTCCCTCTTCTAACTCTACTTGAGTAATAAAAATACCTCCCTGTGATCCAATCTACTCAATTTTCTCACCAATGACTTGCTCTCCTTCAATCCTTAAAGGGGATTGAGTGGGTGGATATTCCTCAACTTGAGGGCTCTTTTCGTGCATTACCTTCTACCTCTTGAGAGAAGATTCATTAGATTGGATAACACTAGTGGATCCCATTATTTGTTTTCCTTTATCCACAGGAGGCCTTTTATTCTGAATCACAGTATAACCTGGTTTCTTTTGAACACTTATTTGACTAGCTCCTATACTAGGAGTGAAAGCCAACCTCCTCATGACCTCTCTGGCCTTATCAGGATAAGAATCAATAAAAAATTGTTTCTTCTCATTCATAGCTTCCATTATTTCAAGGAAGGTATTCATGAGCTTATTTATTTTATCAGCTTTTGTATTAGCATTATCTAGAGGACCATATTTCTAATCAAAACAATGAATAAATTCTAAAACTCGAGAATAAACTCTCAAATTTTCCTTTTTAGTTTCTTGTTCCTGCAATGAGAATTCATTCCTTATAATGTCCTCTAGATAATATGAATCATGTTTGACCTATCCCAACTTAATCCTATACCTCAAGGTCTGATTAAAGAATCCCTCAGAATCACAAAAATGGGGATGGGAGATAGCCATCATATATTGATCCAAAATTTTACGTAAAAAGATCCAACCCCCTTTGGTGATCACAAATTGGTGTGCCATAGTGCAAGTAGGAATAATGGAGTCCAGTGACCTTTTCAGAAAAAACATCTCCTCCACTCCTCCTAATTGCCACAAAATTTCAACCATTCGTACTTTTAAAGGTAATTGGTAGGGCAAAACATGAGGGCTCCCCCTAAAACCATAGAATCTAAAAATAGTAGAAACAAAGTAAGGAATGATATCTCCCCAATTGTGTGAAACTTTCAAGTTATGGGGGTTGCCCATAGGCTTGAGGAGGTTCATTAATGCCTTAGGGATCCTAGGATTGTCACTCAATATGAGGCATCTCAATTTAGAAGCAAAATACCTATCAAATCTGACAAAACTAGCATTATTTACATCCCAGGTCATATTTGCACTCCACAACTAGACTGGTAGTGCTTCTCCATTCTCCTCTTTGTTCAATTCCATCTCTTTACCAAAATATACCACCCCTTTAAATAAGAACATATGCATCAACAAAGAATAGTGCTCAAAGGTCTTCTCCACTTTTCCTTTGGCAATCCCAACCAAACCAACATGGATTTCTTTAGCCAAAAAGGAGGCAAAATCAAAGATAACATCTACACCATAAGAGGTAATTTGAACCATCATATACATAAAGCCAATGGGCATGAAATCCTACTCATCTGCATGAAAAACATGACACAGGGTCTTGTATATCTGTACAGCGCAGGAAGTGAAAAGACTCTTCTTAAAAGGTTCCCTAGAAGCTGTAGTGATTACTAGTAGAGTTTCAATTGTGCCAATGTGTGCCCTCAATGCACCTCCCCTAATCACATCCTTTTTTACTTTGTATTCATTTTCTAATTCTGACAGATTAATTGGCACATGATAATCTAACAATGGTTCTAGGTGAAAGACCTCCCTAATTTCCTCAAGACTGATTGAGATCAGAGGCACACCATTAGTTCTTCTCACCACCCTAATAACTTGGTCATAATTCTTGGCAATGGCTTCAAGCAAGTCATAATCCATGAAAACACTTGGAACTACTAGCTTTCCCAAATCAAAATTCTAGACATTAGCATGAGGGGCAAACAAATTCCTTTATGAAAACCATTTTTTGAACAAAAAAAGACCGCTTTGCATAGTTGTTGCATCCCTAACCCAATTCCCTTTATCATACAGGCCATCAAAAATCTTAAGCCTAGGGTTTAAGGAAATTAACTTCTTAACTTGTGTAGGTTCAATAGTGAATTCTCGGAGTAATTCTAGCAAATTGTCAGGAACATTCCTATCCATATAATTTACTTGCCCAGAAAATGCTTTCTTAGGAGACATCTTAACTATATTTTACGAGGATTAGAAAGCTACAAAGGTTATAATATGAGTACTTACCTGATTTACCCAAATTGTTCTTCTTCAAACCTCTTCAGTAACTCATGGACAAGGAGGGTTGCTTCACGTCTTTGTTAGGCTTATCACAATATCATTAGTAGGCTCTAGTGCTCAAGAAATGTGAAATTTTTGTTTGCACAAGAATAGAAATGGTAAAATTCCTTGTATTATACTCTTTTTTTCTTGCACGTGAAGCTTTCATCCATCATAAATGCACATAATTGAAAAATAGGTTGACATTGTATTTCCTTTTGAATTTGCACCGTTGACCCTTGAAAAAATCCTACGATCCAAGAAAGAAAACTGGGCTTACTCATCCTTCCCCCTAACACATTGGTAGTCAAACCAATAAACAACTTCCACCTATACCTTTCCTTCAATTTTGGCATTTCAGTCCGGGTCCACAGATAACTGGGGACATGTGTCATTAAGTCGCTACTTCTCTATGCATAACTTTTGAGCACCTTGCTATAGTGAGATAGCGATAACCATTGATGCTGCTTTGATTGTGTGGCAGGTAGTTGACATGAATCTTAGAAGGAATATGGTGGGTCCCTCATTTGCTAACCTGCTATACATAATCTTCATGCAACTCTTCATAACAAGTTAGCGACGACCGTAGATTGGAAGTTGATCTGAGGGCATGGAAATTTCATGAATCTTTAAAGCTGTGGTGGGACCCTTACTCTCTACCTTGCTATACATAATAAGTGCACATTTTTCCATAATGAGATAGTGAGTATTGTTGATCCATGCTTGATCTAATGATCAAGATCCTTCACATGTTTTTTGCATGGGGCGTAGGTCCAAGTCATTGCTAATGCTGAGCTCACTTAACATGCTGGCATATATATATTATTTTAAGTTACCATAATATCACTTCCTCTTGGTTTTTCCACATTGTTATTTTTAGCCAGGTCATTACTTCGATATAGGCAAAAATCACTTACATTTAGGTAGCAACATAGCGACTTTCAGTAACCCATCAAAAATCGGTACTGGAAAAATTAGAAATAGAATAACCAAGGCTGATTCGATTGCCATAGAAATAAAAGCATATTTGTAAGATATCTTCCTTGGGATCCCCAAAATCACTACCCTTTTTAAGAAAACACCATCTCTTATAATATTCGGGCACTCACCATGTCACTACTAGGAAAATTGATGATTTTCTAGTTGTGAAGTAGCGACCTTCGGCAAATAACAAATTCTGGTGACAGAGAACATGTAACACAGTAATTGGAACTTTACCAATTAATATTGTTGTCAAAGAGGATGGTCGTGCATATTTATGAAATTACATGGGAAAACCATAGTCACATCAATGTTTAAAAACAAATCTGGCCACTTTCTTTAAATTTTGAGCACTCGCCAAATCGCTACTAGGAAAATTGACAATTTTCTAGTCACGAAGTAGCGACTCACCAAAATATCTTAGGGTCTGATGTGAATTGTTCCACGTGCACCCTTTCTAATACTAACAACCCTAGGAAAGAACACGTGACCATAGTTTTTTAAAAATTGATACACTCTTCCGGTGCCGGACCACGTTATCAGTATTATGATGAAATTTTTTGATGGTTGCTACATCACTAAGGTAAATAGCATCACAACTTTTCATAGCGAGTATGCGACATCCGTTGATCCAATGAGATCCAATGGTGGGATAAAACCTTTTCAAAAAGACACAACAATAAATTTGAAGTAGGTGGGAAAGAATATTCAACCACTTTTAAAAGACTTTGCACCCAGATAAATTTAAAAGGGCAAGACCTAAGGTTTTTTACAAATTTTAAAAGATATAAAAAATACAAGTCCCAAAACTTGAGACCCTAGGATCAAATAAAGGACTCACATCTAATTTTTTACCATGATTTTAAGACAAGTTACTACATAAATAATCAGACCAACACATTTACCACACATCCATCACACAATTGTACATGTAAATTGAAATAGCTAGCTAAACATATTCATCCATAGTATGAAAGAAAATAACATTCAACACATGTATGACACAAGATATTTGGTTACCCAAAAACCCTCTAATGAGAAGGTAAAACTGGAGTGGGGATGACACCCACAAGTCTCCACTACTATAGTAATGAAGTGTATCTAATGAAGGTTACAATGTTTGATAATGAAACATGAACTACCTTGTGAAAGGTCTGCCTTGTTAAAGGTTTACAAGATTGTTAGATCTTACCTTGTTATAGGATTTCAATACCCTATTAGAATTGTGTCTGGTAAAAGGAATTTAACTTACAATGAAGTAAGCAACTTGTTAAAGGATTTACAATAGCCTATTAAGAGTACTATGTTAAGAGATTTAACTCATTCACCTATTAAAATGTCTCAATAATGATCCTGCAAGTAGCATTCTGCTGCTAGATAATAGCTCACCTTTTGATGTGTACTTGATCCTCACTTATCAGATGTATCTCTTCTATCCTCTAACTCCTTTCTTATGTTCTCCTTTAACTAATTTTGCAATGTATCTCAATTGACCATGCCTTAGTCACCATGAATGCCCTATTTGCGCATGCAAACTTCTCTCTTTTCTCCTTCCACATTCATAAAAAGTTTAGGGTTTGTCCTCCTTAAGAATATCTAGGTGACTTAGGGTTAGGTATGAATCAATGATTGTGATTCACCCATATTACCACTTAATCCTTCCCTTTTTCTAATTGGCTGCATGTACTACATAGGGATCCTCAATAAAGATTTGTCCTTATCATCTAGGATCACAAAACAATCCTCAAGTCAGCTCCAAAATGGTTTATATATTAGTTTGTGCCATTACAAATAACCATGTCAAAACTGTATTACTCGACACTTGAAACGTCTAATGCTCTACATCCACTCTCTCTTCAATGTTGTAATTTGGCCTCTAAATGACTCAACATCCACTGATCACTCGACATTTGAATGACTTAGAACTTACTATCTACTCGGCACTTGAGTGACTCAACACTTACTAGTTACTCGACATATACTGTATATCTCTTGCTCAAAATATACTATTTGACAACTTATGCTTGACATACATTACTTGTTCGACATGAACTAAGTAAATGACTTAAATATATTATCACTCATATGTCAAAACCAATCTAAGATTAATAATCTCCACACTTTGCAATAGATCTACCATAATCCCATCATGGTGCCATAGATGTAAATATGCATCAATGAAGAAGTTGATGAATTCTTCAATGTAGATCTCCTCCCTTGATGGTCAACAATAAGCTAGATCTTGAAGGGGAAATGCTCACAAAGGATCCTTCAACCTAGATAGAAATATCCTTTCTTAAATGCTTGAAAAATATTGAATACTTGAACTCCTTGAATACAAAAGGTTGAAATATTCACTTGAGAGCAAGAGCTTGGATTACTTGAGTGTGAATTAAGGATATATGAAAATTAAGTCTCGAATTCTTTTTATATATGAGTTTTAGGGATGGAAACTAATACAAGACAATGAGAGATTGAAAGAAAATTAATTAAACACTTAAGGTCTTTCAGGCCTCGAGCCTTGACATTACTATGGACTAGGTCGACCTAGTCAAGAATAGGTTGACCTGAGTTAAGTTGGTCTTGGAGATCAAGTTTGGAGTGCCATATAAAGAAGAGGCAGATAGAAGGAGAAATAGGGTTGAAAAGGAAGAAGGTAGGAGAAAAGGAGATCGAGCATAGGTACATCCATGGTTTTGGAAAGACATTATGAAGAGGAAGCTAAAAGGTCTTAAAAGGCAAGTATGTCCATTTAAATACGATACACTAACAAGGATATCTTCTATAATAAGGATTTTTATATTGAATGCATTATAATTTGATCCTAACAAGGTCACATCCTTTCACAAGATACATATATATTAGTACACTATCTTGTGGGTGCTAATCCCACCATTTTTTTCTTTGATCAAGGGTTTTCCTAGTCAAAAAATCATTGTGTTATGGTGTATGGTTTTCTCTTGTTGTGCATAATTATTTTAATTGTTGGAGATTTGACTTATATGTTTGGATTTAAGTTTTATTTGTCACAATTAATTCTCCTCCCCTTTCCCCCTCTTAGTTGTGTGTGGACTTCACTTCTTAACAATTGGTATTAGAGAATAAGGTCCTCTTTGTGAAGGAAGGTTTACAACTTGATGGCTTATAAGAAGGAAAGTGTGAATTTTGATGGTGAGAACTATGAACGTTGGAAAGATAAGATGTGAACATACTTGATTTGCATGGGGATTGACTATTGGCTGATTACAAAGACACAAGAATACATTAAGATAGAGAGAGTGTTATCTTCAAGTATAGATGGACACAATAAGATTTTCCAATATAACATGACTGCAAGGGAAGCATTGATTAGTGCACTTTTAGAGGTTGAATTCATTAAGGTAAAAGGTCTTGATCTTATAATTGATATTCACACTAGGTTAGAAATATTATATGAAGGTGACAAATTTACAAAGAAATTGAAGTTGTAGAATTAGGAAATGTCAGAATGCAAGAAGATGAAATTGTTAGAACATGTATACAAAGAATTATAGAGAATACGACAAGTATTAGAAGCTCTGGAGGAACCATATCAAAAGATGAGGATTATTTTAAGATTATGAGATCTTTGACTTTTGCTTATGATAGCAACATAAATGTTGTTGAACAAGTTATTAATCTTATTGAAAATTTTAATAGAGAAATGTTAATTGGGAAATTGCATCCTGTTGAAAATAGTAGACTAAAAGATGATTTTCCTAGAGTTGAGACTGCTTTTAGAGCTAGTACACACAAGGATTAGAGAGTACTAATAAAGAGTGGAAGCATTGGTAGAAGCTATGGAGATTATGAAAGTGATTGGGAAAATATTTAGGAAGAAGAAAAGAAGATTAATGAGTTTTCATCATTGATTGCAACAAAGGAATCCAAGGATACAGGTATTTTCATAAACAAAGCTCCATTTTTTTATTGGCATTGCAAGTTGACTGACTACTTTTCTTATAAATGTCTGAAGAGAGAACCTAAGGTGAAACCTACATCTTAAAAATCTAATATTCGTAAGGAATGTATATAAGTTAGTGATGATGAAATTGAAGTTGGAGAGATTAATTTTATGGATAGTGACGATGAATATGAAATTGATTTTTTTGCTCTTAAGGAAGATAGTCTTATTAAAGAAGAAAATGCACTTATTTCACACGTTTAGAGTGATAAATCTGACTGGATTATGGATAGTGGATGTTAACATCACATGACATATAAAAAAGATTAAAAAAATTAATTGAAAATTTATGATGGAAGTGTAGCTAGAGTTAGTAATAATGCATCTTGTCCTATTAAGAGAAAAGGATATATTAATATATTATTCTTGATGGTAAGACTAACATTGAAGATGTATACTTTGTTGATGGTTTGAAACATAACATGTTGAGTGTTGGATAACTTGTTGATGAGGGATATCACTTACAATTTTTTGATAAGAAATGTACAATCAAGGATAAGCATGGTGTTGGTCCTAACGAGATGAATCACAATTATCCACAAAACTAGTTTCTCCTTCAACCATTTCAACTAATCTTAATGTTATCCACTTTACAGCTAAAACCAAGATAAATACAGTAAGATAAAAACAAGTAAACTCACATGCAAAGGCATTCATCAAGTTGACACGTATTTTGTATGTCATAGAGAACCTTGATGAGAGGATGAAAACCATAGTGGGGATAATATACCCACTAACCCTTATAATTTATTTAAAGGGCTACCATATTAAGAGCTACAAGTGCTTCTTTTGGAAGCCCACCATGATAGGAGTGCCTACAAGCTGTCATGGTTACAAAAGATTTGTGAGAGCCACTTGGTTATATGATTTACAAATCTCCTTCTAAGAGACACATTGTTAGATGATTTACAATAAGATTATTGATGAAGCTTTCCCTATTAGGAGCTTACAAGTAGATGCAATGATGAGAAAGCATACTAAGTGTTTTGACCTTAAATGTGGCATTGGTTTTCCATATAGATCTATGCTATGTCTCCTCAAAGATGCATTAATCTTGCTACTTTCTTGATGAGTTCTATGTTCTCACTTCTCCCTTCGTTGTTTGAATTATCCCAGCATTGTTCCTTCTTTCTCTCTACAACTATTACCACTTCTAGTTTTATACTTTTTGAGTACATTTGTTCTCAGTTCTCTCCTTATCCTTTTGCAATAGAAACAACACCCACTTTTTTAACCACACCATAAAAGTATGACTAATTTAATTGTATTTACCCTTTCTTCATTGTTAGGGCACAATTACTCATGACTAGTTCTTGAATTAAAATTATGAATTTGATGCCTGCTATATTCATAGGAGACTTGTGATCCCTATAGATAGGGTCTAGATTGGTAGCTCTTCCATTCCTACTATGAACCAATGATGGCCTTTCATCCTTCCTTAAATTTGTCACTTCATTTTTTCCTTATGTCACATCATTGGTGACTCATTATTTTGATGACTTAGATCAAATCAAAGTTACTCCAAATTATTTGTGCTAACATGGATATACCAGAGTGTATGTTAGTGAAATTTGTGACTGGTTACAATTGACTTCCTTTATCTTCTTCTTCCATTGTCTGGTTCTCATAGATATTGCCAATTACATATTTTGGTCATCAATGACAACACATCATACTTCTTTCATTCTTTTTATCAAAGATACTTATATGGTCAACAATCTCCCCCTTTAACATTGTTTACTAATCTTCTCATTTTCTACTTTGTGAAGTTCCTTTGATGGAAAAAATTGTTACCATTCCTTTGCTAGTACCTGTAGATGTTGTTGGTAGGTGGACTAGGCCAATATTTGTTATAACCCCCTCCTAAAAATCATGCTTCTTCTACTTCATTCTTGTTTTGTCTCTATATCCTTTTGCATTTGTTCCTATTTTCCTTTTTGTGGCCAAATTCTCCTCTATTCAATTTTCTTACTACCCCCTTGTTGGAAATGTAATGCAAGCTAGGTAACTAGGGGGGAGGGTGGGTTGAATCAAGAACCACTTAAACTTCTTCAACTAAACCACTTTGTAAAGTTCTCTAATCTACTTGCATGCATGAAACATAAAACAGTAAAGTAACAACACCATAACACAATATTGGTAACCTAGAAACCCTCAAAGTAGAAGGTAAAACTGGGGTGGGGATGACACTTCACTACTGTAGTAATAAAGTTGGCCTTTTAAAGCTTAGAAATGAACACTTCTAATGATCTTACTTGGTTAAAAGAAATAAGGAATGTTAGGTCCACCTTGTGAAAGGATTTATACAATACAATTAAGTATGTACTCTATTAGGAGTTTCTATAAAGGACTATTAGCTCCACCTAGTTAAAGGATTTGGGACTGATGCACCTATTAGGATGAATTAGTGGATTGATCTCTGATGTGCAACTATGCTTTCCAATGAATATATTTTGAAGTAAATTGATCACCTAATTGTGATAGACGAGTTTGTTCCTTTTCTTGGGATGCTTGTAGCCTTCAAATAATCTATTCTTCCATATTCGATGAAGTTCTTCAATTACAATTCTTACATCTCATCTTATTTGGATAAGAAAAATACTTTGTACTTATATCCATCCAAATAATTTCATCAAAGGTTGGCTACAACACAACTAATTCCAAAAATAATTACCAAGTTAGTTCAATACTGAAACTTGAGTCCAATGGCTCACTTGGGTGATATTGAAGATACTCAAGCAACATTGTCACTTTGGCTAACTTTGACACTCAATAGATAATGAATGCTTGGTTCATGTTGATCAATCAATGGAAACTGATGACTTGGTTCACATTGTTCTGCCATCTTGATTATCACCTTGGAACAAAACTGATTTGCTAACTCAGTTCACATTAGAGCTTGGTAGACACTTCAACTTGCTCTAAGCTATCAATCAGTTGACACAACAACTCAATTAACATTGATTACTTCTTGCATAGTTAAATTTTTTTGAATGGTTCCTTAGTAAGCTTGGTAGATCAATCTGAAGCTTTCTTTTTAGTAAACTCACTCTATCACTCACTTTTTCCCAATTTTGACACAAAATTTTCTCAATTAGAGGACTAGGGCTTGACCCAAACTACAGGTGGAGTTCCAAGAATGAATCAAGCCCCAGAGTAGGAGTCTAGGAAAACAAAATTTTACTATGGGGTCCCCATTTCTAGGAGAAATGGGGTGTGCATTATGAAATCACAACAATATGGTTAAAATACCAGTGTAGGTATTTAACAGTGCAGAACAGAGCATTATAGAGAATTGTATTGTATAACCTTAGGAATTATTTTTGTTATGAAATAAATACTAAATTATGATGAGCTAACTATGTGGCTATTAATCCATAAGCTATTTATATTATGTCAAGTTTGTGGATACATGAAGGCTGACTAGAGTTTTGTAAATATGTAAGGTATAAGTAAAGATCTTATGTTGTGAAGATAAGTGTGTTAGCTATGATAGATGAGCAAGTGTTATGTGATGTGAACTATTGTACAAAGAGCTTGAAATATTTGTGAGCCTTATGTGATGTGAATTTTGATGTATGACTAGAACAAGTGCAAAGTACAACAAACAACAAGTATTGTATGTATATCTGTTTTTGTGAAGAACTGAAATGTGTAATTGTATGTTAGGGCAGTGGGCTCTTCTTGCATACATTATATATGTTCTACCAACTCCTAAGAGGGTTTCAAGGCCTAGTCTCCCAATAGGGACTCAAGACACCATATGTACTTCATAGACTCCTAATAGGGTCAATATCCTTAACAAGATCCTATTGTTTAGTGAATCATCTAGTGGGTATTTTCCCTTGGCTAAGGTTTCCCTAGTCAAAAAATAATAGTGTTATGAGTTATCTATGTGCATGGTTATATTTATTTTTCAACATTGTTGGTTTAATTTCATATGCAATTTATAAATTAATTAACAATATTCAGTTGTGGGAAAAAGTTTATAGAATACTGATTCACCTGCCCTCTCAGTATTATCTATTTCTAACACCTAGGTTAGGAAAAATTGACTAAGCTAACCCTAGTTGAATGGGATGATAGAGATATGAATTTGAAGAATGTGACAAACATTGAAATAAAGTTTGGCATCCATGTCATTGCACACAAAATCTATAATGCAATTCATGCAAACAATGTGCCATCTGAGGCAGTAGACTTGGCATACAAGGTTGTCAAGAAGAATCTATCTTTTGACCTTGTTGAGCTTCAATTCACTCAACTAAGCAAGAATATGAAGATCATTTGGGCCTCAAAGAATAACACATGTAAGTTCGGTTAACTCTTAGTTTGTTTGTTCTTTTATGTTAAAAAATTCTTTCCTTCAAAAGGAAATGTTGTTTGGAAGAAAAACACCCCAGTTCTGTATTAGAGAAATGAACTCATAAATGAGATGGGTGAAAACATTGAAATCATCATGGATGCATACTTTGAAAATTTCAAAGAAAGGATAAAAGTCAAGCTTCAAATTGATCTACAATAATTGATAATATATCTTGCAATGAGATTAATAATATCCCCCTTTGGCATTAGTGAAAAAACACTTATCATACAAAAGATATGAAAAAATTCTTTAGTCAAACTCCCCCTTTGAATATTCTTTGTTCTGTAGCTCGATTTGCACTAAAAACTTTGCAACTTGGTTTGAACTAAAAACTCTATTTTTGTTTTTTGCTTTTTACATATCTTTCTTGCTATACATATTTTATCCTTCCTATACATATCTCTCTTTACAAGTATAAATATGTACATTCTACTTTCTCTATATAATTCCCCCTTTTTTTACTATACATTTCTCCTTGTATACTTTCCCCCTTGTTTTTGTTACAAATGCCACAAATTTACAAGGTTATACCAAAATGAGAAAGAAAATCATTGTGTACCTTCAAAGCTGCAGACAATATCTTGTCCCAGTTATCTTGTAGCACCTTCAAGATGTACAAATTGTTCTAAAGCTCAGCTAATAACTCATACATATGATCTGCAATTGACAAATTTGTGTCTTTGACCAATGTCCTTGCATGATCCATTCTCTTCTGCATAATATCCATGTGGGGAAGTATCATACCTTGTATATCAATCAATGTTACTCTTATTCTTGCCTCTTCCCTTAACAGTTCTACCTAAAGATCTATCAAGAATCTAGTTTTTGCAAAATGAAAGAAACTAGAGCTAAGATTGAGTGCCAACTGATTTGCAATATCTTTCAAGTCCATGTCAACTTTGACTAGTTTCTCTTTTATTTCTTTGGTAAATTTAGTGGAATCACTTAACTTTAGAAATTAAGATACAACATTATTTACAATAATCTCTAATGCATAAATTAAAGTAGATAGTTCTACTTGATCTATTGCTATCTTTTGTGCTGCATTTTCTAGCACTTTGTTCTCAAACTTCCTTTCATCTTTCATAAGGAGTTTGTCTTGCTCATTAGTGTCCTAATTGAATTTATGCACAATATCAATTAATTGATTAATGATAGGGACTTTGTCATTTACTTCTATAGATAGAGCATCTACAAATATTTCTTTGATGTCTTCCCAGACTTTGCTCCTATCTCTTTTAACTCTTAGCATTCTTTTCTTTTCTCTTTTCTTCCATAATTCTCCCAAAATATCCATTTCCTTAGATGATAGATTTGATTGGTCTCAATTCAAGATTATAATCTCTTCATCAAAATCAATGTCATCAACTATGTTCCCTTTTCCCTTTTCCTCAATCTGTTTATGCTCCTCTTTACTCTGGATTCATATTGAAGTATTTGAATCTTGCCATACCCCTTCCTTCCCTTATATTGTCCAGTTGTTTCTTAAAGGTAGGATGTGTCTTCTTTAAATATATAATTGGGCTATTGTCTTTATCTTTATCATCTTCAAGCTTATCTTGAACCTTTAGTTTCTTCCTTTGTTTTCTTGGCTTGGAGGCAATAATCATAAGAATAAACCTTGTAGATCTCCTAGGTGGAGGCTTGGATGGAGTCTTCACCTTCTTCTTGGGAGGTTCCTCTACCTCTTCTTTTTCTTCTTCTTCTTTAGTCCCCACTTCCTCTTCTACATCATCACCCTTGCCTTCAATGAGCTCAAGAGGAGAATATGATTTGGCAAGTTTCTTTCCAATTGATGCTTTCTAGCCTCTTCTTCCCTCTTTTTAGAATTTGAGGAATCTAAATCTCAAGTGAGATTCTTGTCTTAGCTTCATCATATGTTCCAAAATATGTAGTCTTGGGATCCATAGGCTCATTGATGAGCACCTCAAAAATGTTTTTTATATCATCAATATTCACCTCATATGCTAGAGGTTTTACCCATGCAATCCTGGGTCTAACTACTTATATGTGAACTCTGTCATAGTCAACTAGGAAGCATATATCCTACTCATAATCTTTTACAAGATTCTTAGGGATCCTAAGCTTGCTTTTCATCCTTTCTTTGAAATTTTCAAAGTATGCATCCATGATAATTTTAAAGTTTTCACCCATCTCATTTATGAATACATTTATTTGATACAGAAATGGGGTGTCTTTCTTCCAAAGAACATTTCCTTTTGAAGGAAAGAATTTATGAACATAAAAGAACAAACAGACTAAGAGTTAACCAAAGTTACATGTGTTATTCTTTGAGGCACAAATGATCGCCATGTTCTTTCTTAGCTAGGTCCATTGAAGCTTGGCAAGTTTAAAAGATAGATTCTTCTTGGCAACCTTGTATGCTAGGTCTACTACCTCACATGGCATGCTGTTTGCATGAATTGAATTGTAGATTTTGTCTGCAATGGAATGGATGCCAAACTTGATTTCAATGTCTATCACATTGTTCAACTTCATATCTCTGTCATCCCATTCAACTAGGGTTATCTTAGTCAGCACTACCTTACCTATGTGTTAGAAATAGATAATACTAAGAGGGTAGGGGGGTGAATTAGTATTCTAAAAAATTTCACCCGTATTCGAATATTTTTAATTACTTTATAACTTGCATATGAAAGTAAACCAACAATGCTGACCAATAAATATAATCGTGCACATAGATAACTCATAACACCATTATTTGTTAACTAGGGAAACCATGGCCAAGGAAAATACCCACTAGATGATTCACTAAACAATAGGATCATGTTAAGGATATTGACCCTATTAGGAGTCAATGAAGTACATATAGTGTCTCAAGTCCCTTTTAGGAGACTAGGCCTTGTTAGAAGCCTTAGCCTTGTTAGGAGTTGGTAGAACAAATACAATGTATGAAAGAAGAATCCACTGCCCTAACATGAAATTTCAAATTTTAGTTCTTCACAAGAATATATATACATATAATACTCAATGTCTAATGTACTTCGCACTTGTTCTAATCATACTTCAAAATTCACATCACATAAGGCTTGAAAATATTTCAAGCTCTCTGTACAATAAATCAAATCACATAACACTTGCTCGTCTATCATAGATAACACACTTATCTTTGCAAGATAAGATCTTTACTTATACCTTACATATTTACAAAACTCTAGTTGACCTTCATGGGTGCACATGCTTAACATAATATAAATAGCTTATGGATTAATATCCACATAGTTGGCTCATCATAACTTAGTAATTATTTCATAACCAAAATAATTCCTAAGGCCATATAATACAATTCTCTGCTGTGCTCTATTCTACATTGTTAAATACCTACACTAGTATTTTAACCATATTGTTGTGGTTTCATAATGCATGCCCAATTTCTCCTAGAAATGGGGACCCCCTAGGAATTTTTTTTTTCCAAGACCCCTAGTCTGTGGCCTGAGTCATTCTTGGAACTCTACTTGTAGTCTGGGTCAAGCCCTAGTCCTCTAATTGAGAAAATTTAGTGTTAGAATTAGGAAAAAGTGAGTGATAGAGTGAGTTTAGTGCTAAAGGGTGCACTAGTTCACCTAGCACATATGCACACCCTTTTGGGGTGCATAGGTGTGCTAAATGCACAAGTACACACTTTTCTCCCTTTGGAGATGTACACTTGTGCACATGTGCATGTGCGCACATCCAAAGGGTGCACATTTACTTGGGCCTATATAAGCCCAGGTACCCCCTACCCCTCTCTCATGATTCTCAACACTCCATCAAAGACCACACATCCACACTTGTTAAGGTGCATTTGAAACCTGCACAAATATAAAACCCAAGTCTTAGAACACGAAAGGTGCTCATATGCATAGCTCCTCAAGGTGCACATGTGCACACCTTTGTATACACTTTCAAACCTAAGACTTAAAGAGCAAAACATAAGGGATATAAGCTAAAAGGTGCACATGTGCACACTTTATTTGCACTTAACTTACCCAAACCACCTAAAGGAAAGGTGCACGTGAGTGCATCTCACCAATGTGTGCACATGCACACCTTTAAAAGAACAAACCCTAAGGCATAAATAAGGGTACACACATGCACACCCCATCAAGGCGCACATGTGCGCAACCTTAGAAGATAATAAAAACACTAAGTCCCCCTATTGCACATGCCATTCACAATGTGCACATCCCATTAGGGTGTGCATCTCCAAAAGTGCACAATTGTGCACAAAATGAATATTTAATGGCCATTAAGCACACCTAGTGCATATTTTAAGGTGCACAAGGTGCATTGATCTACATATCATGGCTTAAAGGGGGGGGGGGAGTTGAGTTGTTTTTCACTATTTTGGTGTTTTGGGTTTCATTTTTTGGCAATTAGGGTTTGTTTAGGGTTTGATTTCAGCTTTTTGGACTAATGTTCTTCTCATGTGTAGATAAAATAGATTCCTCATCATCCTCGCTTGCTGAAAAGATTGCTCCAAAACTTGTTCTCTTCAAGTTTCAAGGTGCACCAAAGAAATCATGTTTTCAGGATGGAAATTCATAAATCAAAGATACTGAGTTGGGAGACAGATTGGAACACATTCCTTTTACTTTTCAATAAGCCTATAGATAGGTCTAAATTGTTCTCTATACTTATTACATATAGGTTATTCAATACAACATCTCATCCTACATCAGTGCAGTTTTTTGAGCTGATCATGGCATTGGCAAAAAACTATGTGTCAGAAGAAAGAGTTGTTAAAAGTATCATAGGGGAGTTAGTCCTATACCTTAGACCTAGGAATATTGAGAAAGTATTCCATCTTCCTAGAGCTGATTAGTATGTGCAAATAACTTACCGTCAAGCAGAAAGATGGTATAGGGAGAATGACAAGAAGGCTACAAAGATCATATAATCATCATTTTTTATTGATAGAATACCAATGGGAAGTAGAGCCAGAAAGGTAGACATGACTAGGGGATATATAAAGGATGACATCGAATATGCCATTGTACTCTTGAGTAGAATTATGGGTCTACTGACAGTTGGGCATCTTCACATCTAGATGGTACATTTCATAGAGACCATTAGAAAAGCCAAAATGCCAATTGATTGGGCCACAATACTGAGTGAAAACTTAGATGAATAATTGGTAGGAGTTAAAGCTGACCCCAAGTTTTACATAAGATCATATTTGGTGTACTTATTGGCAGTAAGGACAATTGACTACCTAGGACAATATAAGAAGGAAGCATGCAAGATGCTAATGCATGACCTTATGTGGTATACCCCCAATTGGTGAAGAAAAATATCTTAGATCAAAGCAAGGAATACCGGATGATAAATGATGCTTTCATATTTGCAATCATCTGATTCATAGAGGGTGATTATGCTTAGAGGATGTTAGTAGATGTTAGAGTAAATAATTAATTATTAATTATTTATTCTATTTACTTAGGCTTACTTAGGTAAATGCAGTTATTTAATATTTTGTATTTAATGCATGTAGTGGTTAGTTGATGACAACACAAGAGTTTGTTCCCTTCTAGCATGTTCCACCTTTTTGTGGATATGTGCTGAGTTGTCATCCTTATCTTCTAGCACCTTCTAGCTTGTTCTACAAGCTTCCTTGAGGTCTTTATAAGTGATCTCTCTCTCATTGTATTATTATCACATAAGGCATTGTAAATACATTTCTTCTTGTGTTTGCATATTTGTCTCTCATGTCCATTTAGGGTTTTTCCCTTGCTCCATGCTCTTCCTCTTCTTTGCTTCTCTTTGACAAGTTCTCGCATGCAGGTGATCTTGGGCATCTTCGGAGTTGGCTTTCCTCAACTCCAACATGGTATCAGAGTCTTCCTGCTGCTGCTTGGTTGAAGAATTTTGAAGCCGTGATTTGAAGTCACAAAACCTAGTTTTGTTTGTGCATTTTTTCTTCAAATAAGGGGATTAGTGATTTTTCAGAGCACATTGGGACCAAACAGACATCACCATTGGATTTGAAACACCGTTTGTAGTCAGGATTCATATAACGCTTGCCAATTTTGGAGATAGAGCTCCGGGAGGCAAATTTTTTTTGTTGCAGGGTTTTTCTATACGGCTTGTACGAACACGCAGTGGAAATTTTTAAAAATAATAATAAAAGGGCGCACCATCGAGCGTCCACTGCCGCACTACCTAGTGGCCATCGCTGCACAGCTTGCCAGCTGCTGCCACCAACAGCACTGCCGGCGGGCCACTCCGACACCGCTTCTTCCTGGCTCCTCCATTGGTGCTACCCGCCACCGCCGGTTCTGCTCTGTGCCGCTGCTTAGTCCCCATTAGTGCCTGTATAGTCATTGATACAGTCAGCAGTAGCATGCACAGTTGGCAATTTTCTGCGTCGTCAACTTTTTTAGCCGCTTTAACTAATCCTGTGCTGACACGTGGACAGTGACTCCCACATCATCTGATCCGCCACGTGGTGTCCACGTGGCACTCTTTTTTGCTGCGACGGTTGATGGGCTGTCAAATTTTTTCCTGTCATTTTTTGACATCAGCATGATGTCATCGGCATCCTAGACCTTGCATGCACCTCTCTTGATTTGGTTTTGGACCTACTTGTGGTTTTTTGGCCATAACTTTTGCATACGGAGGTATTTTTCCGATCCAAAAGAAGTGCCGGAAAGCTGGTTCTGAGACGGAGATTGTAGTGTAGGTATTTTTAGGTTTTGATGCTTTTTTATTACCTTTTTTTACTCAAAGTCTGAAGTCCTATTTTTGACTCTGGCATGCATATCTTTTGCGTCCCATGCCCATTTTTGGAAAACTTTATATTTTTGAAAAGCTGCTTCTGTCACCTTTTTAGAAATGTAATCCTTTCTCTTAAATTTTGGCCCATGCTCTTTCTATCATAGTTTTGGCATTTTTTCTATATGGTGGATATTTTGAGTGTTTTAGGCTCGAGGATCATTTTCCTGGCATGGTTTCCTTTGTTTTTAGCTGTACTTTGTTTTGTTACAGCCTTTTTTTAGTTTTGATCATTGTAGCTATCATTTTGAAGCACTTTTATGTATCACACTAAGATAAAGTGACAGTTTTGCATTCTGAGGATCATGAACGTTGTTTTGAGTTAGTTGTACATGCACTATTTTTATAAAGCACCATGGGGGGGATAGTTGTTTGCTATTTTAGGCCTTCTCCCTTTGTCAAGTGAGTGTCCCTTCCATGAAATTAGCCCCATGCAAAGTCAGTTTGACCGTGTCTTTATAAGTGTCTGTACCTCTTTTCCTGTCTCCTTGTTCTTGGTTCGTTTGCAGGAGACTTTGGCCCACCTTCTCAGTTGCCTGTCATCACACCCTGTCTGAATTAAGGTGGGGTTATGCTGTTGTTCTAATGCATCTATGGTTCGATGGTTTGATAGTGTGACCTATGTATTCAGTGGTTGATCCTATGTACAAGGCGATTGTAGTGGCTCACTACCTATGCATTTCGGTGAGATGGATCATCTACCATATAGACATGCTCGGTTCGTGTCTTCTTCTTCCATGGAGGTTCTTCAGATCAGCAGTTTGGTAGATTTGTAGCTTCTTCATACTTCAGTGATGCTCTTCATGATCACTCCTTGTTCCTGTTTTAGGGGACATTTCCCTAGTTGGAGGCTTCTTCAGTTCTTCACTAGGTTCTTACCTCTTTTTGGGGGAGGGTTTTTCCCATGTGGTTTTCTCTCTTTCCTCATTTACAGAGGTTGCATTTTCTTGCATTGTACATGGGTAACTAAAATGGCCTCATTGTCGGGACCCATTCTGCATTTCATCTTAGTTTTGTGAGCTTAAGGCATTTCCCTAAGTTGCACTTAAGGGGGGGTGTTAGAGTAAATAAATAATTATTAATTATTTATTCTATTTACTTAAGCTTACTTAGGTAAATGCAGTTATTTAATATTTTGTATTTAATGCATGTAGTGGTTAGTTGATGACAACATGGGAGTTTGTTCCCTTCTAGCATGTTCCACCTTTTTGTGGATATGTGCTGAGTTGTCATCCTTATCTTCTACCACCTTCTAGCTTGTTCTACAAGCTTCCTTGAGGTCTTTATAAGCGACCTCTCTCTCAATGTATTATTATCACATAAGGAATTGTAAATAAATTTCTTCTTGTGTTTGCATATTTGTCTCTCATGTCCATTTAGGGTTTTTCCCTTGTTCCATGCTCTTCCTCTTCTTGGCTTCTCTTTGATAGGTTCTCGCATGCAGGTGATCTTGGGCATCTTCGGAGTTGGCTTTCCTCAACTCCAACAGTAAAGGAAATAGTAAGGATCACATAGATCAACACCTATTGCATCTAGTTTAAATAATTCACTTACTTAACAGTAGCTGGTAGAGTGGTGAATCCAAAGAAACACTTGAGATATCCATCAGATAGGTTCATCTTATTGGAGATTGCAAGACAACTCACATCTGCATATGATAGACTGAGAAAATAGCATAAGAAGACATGGGTATGGCCTATTACTACAGGTGCATTTGAGGTCAAGTAGAAACAAGATATTATGACCTTTGGTTCAAAATGGGATCAATATCCCTTAGAAGATTAAAACTCCCCTCGCTATTATTTTGATAATATTGATAAAGTTCAACATTTGGTAGGGAAGCAGTTTGTGCACGAAGATGCCATAGAAGATCATTCGATGAATGTGATAGATGACCATGATATCCAAATAAGGGATTATTGTAGGATGACTCTATATTAGGTAGGAAATGCCTTAAAAATAAAGGTCCCACTCAAGTCTATTTAGTAAGATGCTCAAGATGTCTTGGATCCCTTGTATAACTGTGATAAGATATATGATAGGCCGATCATGAATGCCAAGATAGATAGAGATGAGAATGCAAATATAAATCATAGGGAAAGGCACATAATTTAGTTAATGAGGGAATGGATCAAGAAGCATTTAAACCTTGACCTAGTTCCATAGTCTATTACCTTTCAAGCCACAACACACCCAATTAAGGGTAAAGGTGCACAAGTTACAATACCAACTTTCGTTGCTCAATCCCCAGTTAGGTTGGAAATAGTATATCAACATGAGAGGGATGTTGGGTACTTTAGGGTAGATAAAGGGAAGAATAAGAGGAAAATGTATTCCCTAAAGCAAACTAAGCCCAAAACTGAAGAGCGTCAAGATGAAGAGGCCGCTCAAGCCCAAGATACTCCATAAGTGCCCCACTTGAATAGTAATAGGAACCAGAGTAGGAAGCAAAAGAGGTATCACCACCTGGTCAAGAGCAAGAAGCCAATCCTTCAATTACTAAGAAGGCTAAGGTTGGGTCTACTATGAAAATGACATGAAGGGGGAGATTACAAAAGAAAGTTATTCCCATTCCTTTAGTTCCAAATACAATTCTTGAAGCAGACAATGAAGATGATGAAGAAGAGGAGGATAATCTTCCCTTAAGTTAGAGAACTCTCTTGGCTAGGGCTACATAAGAAATAAGAAGAAGAAGCTCCACTATGATGTCATCATTTATTCCTAAGGAACCTATTCAGGTAACCATTTCTAAAGATGAGTAGCAACAATGGATTGATGACCATGAAGGGAAAGAAACACATGTCTTCAACATTTTTGATTTTAATTTTATGCCCTCGGGAATTTAAATGTTGGGTGTTAAGATACAAGATACACCTAGGAACTAACCTTTGGGAGAGGATTAGAATCAAATTCCACCTCTACCACAAGGATTTCTAGGTACACCACCACCACCATTTTAGGACTTGTATTTCTTGGACAAAGGCTCATTCAATCCTCTCCCTCCTATCACTAAAGAATAAGAGCAAGAAATGCATGAAGAAGAGCCCAAATAGATGCTAGCCAATGAAGTATCAAAGGAGGGATAGATACCTAAAGAACCTCAACAAACTTCTTAGGATACAGAGGCAAGGACTTTGGATATGATAGATACATGGACTCCTAATGTAGATCTCTCTCAGAAGGAGAAGACTTTGGAAAGGAGTGTCAAGGGAAAAGAGCTAATAGCGCAAACCTCCTCTTTAGAAAAATACATATCTCCCATTGGCACTACACTGACATGGATGAAGAGGGAGGTTATGGTTTGGAAAAAGTGACAGCTGGACATGGATGTCAAGGAGAGTATGGATGAGCTGGTAAAAGCGATCAAGAAGCCTAAGCCATCTATCAGGCAATTAGATGGAAATGAGTCTAAATTGGTGATTTTGTAAAAATAGAATGAGATTCTAAGAGGCTACCTACATGAAATTGTAGCCTCTTTGGACCAAGATCACCCAACAATTATTCTATGTTTGGCATTGGAGAAGAAAGATAAAGGGAATGTACAAGTTGATTCATTTTTGGGAGCATGTCAGCAATGACATGACAATTTTGAGTAGAAAGGTGTATAGAAATACAGGGTAATTTGAACCTATTACATTACATTTAGTCTAGTGTGGAGAAACTGGTGTCTATAGCGAACCAAGATTTTGGTTTAATGGTGAAGTGAAAACCTGGGCTAAGGACATTAAATTTTTGACAACAATAAAGGGTCAAAGATATCAAACTCTCATGGATGTATATATAGTGGAAGAACTAGATAAATTGGAAGATTGGATTGAGAAGATAGATGTAGGGAATAAGGTCATGGAAGGACTTCATGAAAATATTTAGAAGTTAAAACACCAGACTCAAGAGAAAATTTTGGAAGCAAAGAGGTATTGTGATGCTATTGACCTTGAGATTTTTGAAGATGAGTCAAAAATAAAGCTCAAGTTAGTGCAATCAGTGGTTGAACAATTCCAAAGAACTTTTGAGGATGGTTCATGTGATGAATATATTAGGCAAACATTTAAGACTGAAGAGGTATTGTTGGAACTGGACACTAGACTTGATGATTTTGTAGAGACTCAAATGGATGTGAGTAATTATCACCAAATAGTCAGGCATAAATATGAGGCTTTAGATTTGTTGGAAGCTTCCCAAGTAGTTCAGATTATAGAGAAATTCAAAAGCAAGCATCTAGACATCACTTTGCGGTAAAGAGAGAAAAAACCCAGAAGCTAGAATTTTAGTTTTGACACTTGGGAAAAAAATTGGATTTTTTTGAACCTGCCACCAAGGTGCACAAGGTGTGCCATTCTAGAGGTGCTTTGACAATTTTGAAGAAGTGACAGTGTGCTGACAATTAACTACTAGTTGCTAATTTAGACCTTTCCATGTATCATAAACACATTTTGATGACAATTTAACTCCTACAAACACTTTGAGAAGTCAAGCCTCCATTTTTAGAGCTTCCAGTGACTCTTAGATCCTTTTATAGCTTCCTTCTTCTTATCTACTTCTTTGTTCATATTTTTTAAGTCATGTAAAGGCTCATGCACCCATTAATTGATAAAAACAAGGGTAGAGTCCTACTTAGCACCATTTAGAGAGTCAGTTTGTATATAATTAGATTTATTTTATTAGTTTAGAAGCATATGTTTTTAGTAAGAGATCTCTCACTCTCAATACAAATTTAGGAGATGATTTCTTATAAATTCATGAATGTAACATGTATTCTAGGCTATTATTTTGATGCAATACTATATGCTATTGTTGCTCTCATTCTGAGTTTAGTTATTCATGCTGGAGTGTTTTTTTTGAATTATTTTTCATGAATAATAATGGAGCCAATGGTTTTCTTGTGTTGATTTGATTATGTGATCTTTAAGTTTTGGTGTTTTTTGTGTGCTGACAAATTACACTGATGTACCAAGCTCGAGAAGACATCACCCTATTGTTCCTACGTAGCTTCTTGTATCAAATGAGTGCACTTTCCATGGCCTTGCAATTCAATGAGAAGTGAAACATATTTCAATTTATACTAAGTTTCCATTGACGATTGCATCAGTGGATTTAAGGAAGTGTTGCTTCTATTTCCATTGGTTTCCTATTTGGTCTTTTCAATAATTTAACTCGTAAATGTGTTGTTACTATGGTTTATGTTGGTAAGGAATTTCCCTTTCATGCTATTTTCTTTCATTTCTCATTACCTTATCTTTGTTATTTTCTTTGCTAACACTTGGTTAAATTAGGAATTCATATAGGTGCATTGTTAGATTTCATTCATTATAAAATAGAAAATGCCAAAAACATATCTCTTTTGTGGTTACTTTTTTGAAACAACAAGCATATTGAACATCTTATCCAAAATTGGTTAGAACTAGCAAAGGCCTCCCTATGAATAAGCACATTTATCTTGAACTAAGTGGATATTAGTAGGTCACAATATCTCGCCCAAAACCTTGAAGTTGATCCTAGATTAGCTTTTCAAGAGAGGAGTTTGAAAGGATTCCTGCCATTAAAGCATCATGAAAAATAATAGCTCAACACATATCTCACACTGTACTATCCATACACTCTTGTGCACTAGTACATGTCATCATGGTACTGTTATGAAGCTTCCCTCAACTATGCATGAGCTAATTTACAATGAGCCATCTATATACTTAACATTTGTTCACTGTGTTGCTGCAAAGTATCTAACATTTAGACAATTTTCTAACACTAAATGCATAAATGAAAAGCTAAATGTATATTGCCCTAAATGATAATCATCAAGATATCTATTTGACCATATTTCCAACACTAGGGTTTTGGTCACCTCAGATTTCTCTATCATTGGATACCTTGGTATCTTGTGAATCATCTTCTTCATGATGGGATAGGTCTATTCTAGCCATAATGACATATCATGAACTTGGCTTAGTATAAGCTTGATACATTTGACTCAAAAGTTCCTCAACATGTGGATAATGTGGGTCAGATCATTGACCTCCAAATTTTTGTGTTCTAGCTTCAACACATCATTATCGCACAATGCACCATATGCCTGATCTAGCTCAAGATTCCCTAATTCTTGAATAGAGTAATGATAAACGGCTCAGTGTCATAAATGAGTACCTTTGGAGGGATTGATGAGTGAGATCCTTGAGGATCCTTCTTCTTGAAAATGGTTGGATAAACCTGGAGTTTTGGAGGAATGGAATTAGATTTTTTTACCAATATTTTTGAACCCTTCTTGACCTTTGAACTGGAAGATGTTGCCATGATGCTTGGTTGATGAAGGTCTTGAAGCTGCTAACTTTGCCTAAGAATTTTCTTCAATACACTTGTGACTAATCACTTTGGAAGCTTGAGGAGTACTACACTCTTTAGAAAACTCTAAATTTACAATGAAAATGAAACTACAATTTCATCTTTTTATCAATTTTTTTATATTTAGATCTTCATTAAATTCTCTATACCTAGTTAGGTAGAAGAAGATTAGTTTGGGCTTCAAACCTTGAATGGTCGACTATCATTAACTAACCGTACTTGGTTAAGTCAGTGAATTAGTCAAGTCTACCCATGCTCACCTAGGTGTAAGGAGTGACTTAGTTTGGTATAACAACTCGGTTAGGCTAAAGGATTGACTCGGTGATAACTATCAACTTAGTCTGGTATGATTCTTTACTTTTTTCCAAGTGCATTTGATATGTTGATTTGGACTATCTTTCTTGGATGACTGGAACTAATGTATGATATGAGTTTTGTCACAAATCCAGTGATCTCCTTGCCTAGTCAAGCAGAGATAATTGAATCACCCAATCCATTGTCTTGGGTGTCAATAGCCTCACTACTTTCACTTGAATTCTCTAGAGATTTCTTCACCCATTGTTGCTTCATTTGAGTCATGATATTGTCACCATTTAATTTCCTTTCATCTTCAAATTTTCCTCTATTCATGTAATTCTTTGCTAGATGACCAAGTTTTTTGCATACATAGCATTTTTTGGTAGGATTTGTCCTTCTGAGGTGAGTCTTCATGCAATCAGCTCCAATATGCCCAAATTAGTTCCACATAAATAACATCTATACCAGGTGTGGTAGTCCTAACCAAAGATTGCTTTAGTAGGTTGTTCAGTAGGATTCTAATTCTTAGTTCTACACTTTGAAAATTTATGGCCTTGTTTGTTGCATGTAAGACATTTTCGTTCAAACTTGGTTTTCTTTGTGTATTCACTTTCCCTATGTCCATGTTTGTTACAACTGTAACATTTTCCATTCAATTTTGACTTCCCATTACTCCAACATTTGTTTGAAGTATGCCCTATTTTTCATGATGATTACTTGTAGGCATTTTATTATTTTGAGCTCCTTGTTGTGATGACTCTCCTTGTTCAATGTAGCCCAATCCCTCTTTCCCTTTATATATTTTCTAACATATTTCAATTAATTGATCCATGATTTCTTGTGATCTCATCAATCTTTCATTGGTTTTTCTTTCTATTCTAAGATCATTCCTGAGTCCTTCATTTTTTGTCTACATCATTCAACTAATTTTCCATATCTACTTGATGTAGTGAAATCTAGAGGATTTCATTATCCTTTTCTTCTATCCTAGTGTTGAGTAGTTTTCTATCTTTTTTCTGCCATATTTTTGTCATTTTTAGCTTGGTTCTTTTGTTGCATGACTTCACATATCCTGACTGATTGAATCTCCTGTTCTCTTTTCAATTTTTTGACCTCTTCTTGTAGAATAATGTTCCCTCCAAGTAGATCTTCTATAGCTACATCTGCTTCATCTGAGCTTCTTTCTTTGCAAGTATATTCAAATCTTTCTTCTATGTAAAGATTTTCATTAATCTTTTCTCCCAGTTCTTTTCTTCTTTTTAGGGATTGAGAGAGTTGATCCTTTAGTTTCTTGATTTTCTCCATGGCCACATGTAGATACAACTTTTCATTCTCAATGGATTCCTATAGCTTGTATACTTCCATCATCTCTAATCTTTTCTCTTAATCTACTAAACTTTCTGAAATGAGAACCTTGATTTGATACCAATTGTTAGAAATGTAATGCAAGCTAGGTAACCGAGGGGGGAGGGGATGAATCAAGAATCACTTAAAATTATTCAACTAAATCACTTTGTTAAGTTGTCTAACCTAGCTTGAATTACATTTCCAACACCCCTTTCCTTCTCCTAATATTGAATCTTCTATATTCTACTTCTATATCTATTCTCTCATTTTTGTTATTTCTTCTCTTATATATTCTCCCCCTTTTTGTCATCAATGATAAAGGGTTCTGTTGGATGGCTATAGGCTATTGAATATGTCTTGCTATTGACCTTGCATATTGGTGAGATGGTTATCCCATGATGTCATTAGAGTTGTGAAAGAAATGGTCTCACTCTTTATGTCCTCTAAGAGTGTTTCAAGTTTGCTCATGATGTTGCTCAGAGCTTTATTGATTAATGCATCAAAATTTTCAATGTGCATTTGGATGATGCCTGTCATCAAGGATATCTTGTATTGTACCTCTATTAGTTTGATGGTCATTTTCTCCTTCTCATCCTTCAGTTGGTGAATGATATTTAATGTCCCTTGAGTTTTGGATAGATAGTCAATTGTAGAGTTAGTGACTATATTGGAATTACCCTTTAGATTTTTCAACTCTTGTTGAGCTTGTAGTAGCTTATGTTCCATATTTGATGAGAGTGCATGTGGATCTAAGGAGTTATTCATTACTTATGTTGAATCCTGCAAAGTTTCTTTCAAGTTGTTCTTGGCTCCCTATAGTGTGATCCTATTTTTCTCTACCATATTTTACAATGTCTTCATTCTCTTGACTTCAAGCTTCTTCTCTACTAGTGTTTCTACACTTCTTTGATTATCTTTTACCTTGTCAACCAGTGTGGAGAGTTAGTTGATGAGATCTGTATTAGGATCACATGGGATATCTGAGGCTAGTTCTACAATGATGTCTCTAGTGATTACTAATGTTCTTACTCGTTGTTACTTTTTGAGTTGTCCCTACTTCTTCAAGTACAACTTGTACTCATTTATCTCTTCTAAATCCATGTCTTTTATCATTTATTTTTTTACAACTATGAGTGTATTGAGTTCCTCCTTTCCTTTAGCTATTCCAACATCCTTCTCATAAAATTCCCCTTCATCTTTAGAGGTTGAAGATGATGAGGATGATGATGACAAGGATGTTGGTATGTGCCTGACTAGCCTTCTCTTCTTCCTTAAATGCTCACCACCTATTGTTCATGATGTACTTAGTTCTCTCTTTCTACTTTCCTATTCATGTCTCTTTCTTTTAGACACCCTTGATCTCGAAGATGCAATTTGGTAGTAATACCTTGACCTTCTCTGTATTGCTCTTCTTCTTTTTCTTCAACCTATTTACCTTTTTTTGATGGTGAATATAGTTCCTCTTCCACTTCTAGGGACTTTTCTTCTAAGGATTCATAATCTAGTATTTGGACTAGTTCAAGTGCTTCATCCTTATCATTTTCTTCCTTCTCTAGTACCAAGTTAATAGAGATTGTCACAGTCTTGATCATTTCATCAATCTTCTTTTGAGTCATGCCTTTTGGTAAGTTGATTCTCTCCTATGTGATTTTCTCACCTTCTTGTGTAGCTAGTGGGACTACTATTGATTGTTCATATCTTTTGGCTTCAATTATGGGTCTTTTTGTATTAGTTTCCTTAGGCACATTTGAATGTTCTTAAGTCCCACTAATCTTTTCTTATTCCTCTCCTTGTAAAGCATCTTCCTCCTTTTCCAAACTAGGAGTTTCTTGTCTATTTTCTTCATCTCTTCTCATTGTGTCAACTATTGTGCTAGTTTCTACCTCTGTTGGCTTAGTCTTGCATCTTTAGTCTACGAAGTAATGAGACTTGATGATAATGTGTGTCTTACCACATACTTCAATGAATTTGATAGAAAATGGCTTACTTATTAAGAGACAAGGATCCTAAGACTTTGAGAGATGATCCCCAAAACTTTAGTAATTATTGAAAGCAACATGAGAACCTTAGGAAAATTAGGAAGAAGAGACAACCCTAGGTTATTTTGTTCCATAAATAATAAGAGGCAGAATGACAAGCTGGTTGGGAACAAGAACCAATAAGAAGACAAAATGGACAAAGTGATAAATATGTTGCAAGACTTGAAACCTACTATGGCTGCTACCAATAAGGCACCTACTAATGACATACCTCATTTTGGTAACTGCATGCACCATAAAATGGTCACTTAGACTATAGACCCCCATTCTTCAATTTATCAATTTTCTAAATCAATGCATTGCAATATTTTATTAAATCAATTCAAATCATTTTTCTTGATCAAATTTCAATTAATTTAATTATTTCAATATTTCATAAGGTTTGATCATCTTATTCCAAATATTATTTAATTAAAAGAAAACTTCTCTTTTAATTAAATAGAATAGCTTCTATTTAATTAAATGAACTTGCTCCCTTTTAATTAAATAGAATCTCCTTTTAATTAAAAGAAAATCCCTCTTTTAATTAAATAAATAAAATCCCCACTTAAATATCTCTTTGTGATGAAAAAAGGAAATAAATTCAAAGAAAATTAAATAAATAAATCCTTTTTCTCTACACTTGAATGCATATATTTCTAAGTGGGATTCCTTAATTTCCTCCTTCCACTTTCTTGTCAAACACTCTTCTTTTCTCATTGGTGGAATTTTGTCTCACACGGATCAAACCTTATTATCCCATATTGGTTGTGGGAAGCCTCCCACCTCCACAATTGACTATATAAGGGGCCCTCTCCTTATCATTTCATAAGAAGAATAATAGATTTTAGTTGCTATAGTATTGTTATGCTACAAGTTTGGAGAGCGATTTTGGAGGAGTTTGAGCATTAGGGTTTGAACCTTAGGGTTTGGACATTGGAGCTTCATTGTAACTTATGTCTTCTTGTCTTCTTCTCTCATGCATCCATGGCTTCCATCATCATGCTTCATCCTTGTATTTTTATATCAAGTTAGAGCCATATTTTCTTTTATAGATTAATCTTGCATTGCTTTGCATTGTTATAATTTAGATTAACTTGGATCTTCATTTGCACACATATTTTGATCTTTGAATCTCTCATTTTATGGTGTACTTACATGGGCACAATCTAGGTCAAACTGAGGCCCTCCATTACAAACCCTTGCACTCCATGAATAGAAAGCTATGAGTCATCATTTGAGACCTCATTCTTGAGAAATCTTGGATATAATGACTCGCAGAAGTGTGTCAACAATTTAGCACACATTTTTGGTGCCCACTGTTGGACAACCCACTTTTACATGCTAGTTTTGGCTATTTTTGGAGCTAACCCCCTTATGTGGGTTTCTTTACAAACGAAAAACCCTACATCTTAAAGATCTGATCATATCTCCCAAATGAATTGGTATTTTGGTTTGAAATTATTTTTATAGGTTGGCGAAATATTAGAGAAGCTTTGATTAAAATTTAGACTTTTTGAGGTAATTTGTATTTTTAATAATTTATTCTTTATTTTTCATGAAAAATCATTTTTTGGCCCAAATTAGCAATTTTTAAAGAAAAGTATACATTTTTGGAAAGATCTCAGAATTCTAAATGGGGCTATTGCTTTGCATTTTGAGTTTACAGCTCATATGAGGGCTCAAACACTCGATTTACAAAAAACTAGTCTATTTTGAGAAAATAGGTCCCTAGGACACAAACGAAAATATTTTTCTGAAATTCTAATATTTTTGGAAAGGTTTTAATTTTTTAACAGTGGCCTCTTTTCTATATTTAGCGGTTTGGGTCCAAATTCATGTCATATATGTCCAATTTTGTTGACTAGGTCAAAAAATCAAAATTAAAAAAAGGGCATCTAATGATTAACTTTCATTTAATTTTTACATGGTTCAATGCATGATGTGAGTTTTCATTTGGGTTATTTTCTAGTTATTGTTGTAGACACCTAAATCTGATTACATCAATAAGTAATTGTATTTAGTCATCTCTTAGGATGTTATTGATTGAATATTTACTATTTAATTAATTAATCATCATCCCCTAGTTAATTAATTAATTTAATTAACTATAGTCTAATTGATAAAATCAAATGATCACCCAAAATCAATTTATCAATTAAATCCCTATTCCTCTATTAAATTGAATAAATCCTCAAATCTATTCAATTTAATTCCATTCCCCCATTTTATGAAATAAATTATTTAATATAATATTTAATATCCTAAAAGCCTCCCTAAACCCTATCTTAACCCCTAATATAACCCATTCACCCATACTAACCTCACTTAGCCACCTAACTAACCCATCCCATCAAAGCTAAATCACTTACCCCCTAATCCCCCTTCTAAGCTAATCCTAATCCCCCTCCTAACATGTGCATAACCTTAAGCAAGGGTTAAGACTTGCTAACCCAAGTCAAAGTCAACAAACTCAACCACACCTCTTACACCTCCCGTAATGACTCTTACTTCCCTCTTACATACTCAACATCTCTCATTAATCCTTTGACCAACCCATATCCTATCCTCTCACACTCATCCTCCTTGTGACAAGTGTCACCTCCCTGTTGGTGCTAAACAAACACAATTTATGTGCTCCCTTTAGAGTGCATCTTGACCCTCCCTCACCATCTTATCATCCTTGTATCCTGACCATCTATCTCTCTACCCCTTGGCCTATAAATGGAACCCTCTCCCTTCAAAAATATCATCCACCTTTCATGCAATGTTATAGCTTCATCAAACTCTGCCATGCAACAAAGTTGTCTTTGTTGAGCTTGGGGACTTCTCTCTTAGGCATTTTGATCTTTTTTGCTTCTAGTCCCTTTAAACTGAATCAACAGTTTGGCTCTTATACCAATTGTTAGAATTCTTTAGAATAACTAAGAAGGGGGGGGGGGGTGAATCAGTTATTCAAGGTCTAAATGCCCTAATAATACTTTTTCTCAAATTATAGTGAGCCCATAAACTTTTCATCCATTCAAACCTAAATCAATCATCTTAGCAAATTACAATAAATCAATCTGCAGGGATAAAACATGCAAGATCAACACATGACACAATGATTTATGTGAAAACCCAATTTGGAAAAAACCACCAGTAACATGCTACTTAATTCTCACTCTTCTAAAGTGATGCCCTGTTAAAAGCCTGCCCTATTAAAGGCTTACAACACACTGTTAAATGTGACCTTGTTAGAGGATTTCACCATACTGTTAGAAATGGGCCTTGTCAAAGGACTTTAGAACATTCACTTGGAATGTCACCCTGTTAAAGGATTTATAACATGGCTATTAAACCAACCTAAGTCCATAGGATTTAAACTATCTGTTACAATTGCTAGAGAGTAACAATAATGACTTTTTGATCTGATACAACTTACAAAATATTTTGTAGATTTCAGATCACACTTCAGTTCAGTCCTTTTTCTTGGCTTTTAATTATTTCAGCTTTGACAGCTTGTCATCTCAAGCTTTGTCTCCTTGAGTCTTCTTACTCATCATACCAATGGAACCATATCTGTGGTCATATGTTGAAGCAGAGTAACTATGCTCTCTTACTCCTTAGCACCTCCTTCAACACTTTATGCTTTCATGCTTGACCTCCTCTCACACTTTGCTTCATGACCTTATGACTCCTTAAATAGAAATCTAGAGTCCCTTTCTCGCTCGATTCTTCCTCTCCAATTTTAGGGTTTCATGTTGATTAGGTAGGGTACAATGTATTTACCCCATATCTTGCTCTTATCTAGAAACTTTGTCTAAAATCCAGTTATATTCTCCAAATTTTTTTTACATGATGTTCTATGCCACCAGATCATCACTCTTATCTTCTATTTAATTCACAGAATTCTAGATAACAACCTTGTCGGCTCAGATCTAGCGAATCTTCGATCTTTGAAATAATGCAACAACTCGACATTATTGGTTTATTGATGCTCGAAACCTCTATATTACTCGGTACTTGTATCCTGCTCGACACCTGTATCTGCTCAGCACTTGTATCTGCTCGACACTTTTTTCTTGACTTGGCACTTGTATCTACTCGGCACTTGTTTCTTGACTCGACACTTGTATTTGCTTGGCACTTATTTCTTGGCTCGGCACTTGTATCTGCTCGGCACTTGTTTCTTGACTCGACACTTGTATCTGCTCGGCACTTGAAGATCATTTGGCACTTACCGAGGTTGAACTTGCTCAGCTTCAACTAGGAATCTGTTCAACACTGACTAGCTTGCTCGACTCCCTCTCTAATAGACTTAGTTAGGCTTCACAAATGACTTAGCTAAAATCTTACATCTTTGATATGTTTCAGTGTGCCCATTCTCTGTGTCTTAGAGTATGTCATCAATACACTTTTTTATCAATGGCTTAGTTGATCCTTGTACTTCATTATAACATCATAACTTCAACCTTTCTCTAGGTGTTCTAGTTACATCTTATTGATTGCCTCCTCCTTGTCAATCAACCAAGTGATAGTATTTGGATCACTAAAGCAATTCTCATTCCTGCAAGTAGCAAGTTTGACATCAATGAAAAACAATGATTGAAAACATTCTTTACTATTTCCATTACTTTTTATGTATGATCTTTTCAATCATTTCCAACAATAACAACACATTCTTGTGCATTTGCATTTGTGGCCTGTGGGATAATCTTTGAAGTTGTAGCCCAATTTGATGGAGGGGATGGAGCTTCCTTTATAGTTCTCTTTTTGCTTCTATTATTGTGATTTATCCCATCATTACCACCATTATTTATGTGGCAATAATCCTCATGCTAATAATTCATGAAAGTACATTCCCCTCATCCTTATTTTTTTGTGTTAGTCTCAGAATGGTTTTTGACACTTGAGTGCCAACACACTTAATCACTTTCTACATTGGAGCTGAGTACACCATGTATGCTAAGACACAATATGAGCTAAGTAAGGGAAGCCTTCAGATGCTGAGTGATCTTCAGGTGCTGAGTGAAGATCAGGTGCCGAGCATGATACAAGTGCTGAGTGACATTTGAGTGCCAAGTCATAGACGATGCTGAGCAATATAGAAATACAACAAGTGCCAAGTAAGCCAATTTAATATAAGTGCCGAGCATCAGAGATCAGTAAGTGTCGAGCAACACAGAATGTACATGAGTTTGTAACATTACAAATTTAGATGTAAATCATTTTTATGGACAACATATGATAAATCTCGAAGGATTAAAAGATAAGATCAAATCTTTTGTATTTTCCATGCAATCAACATACAACCAATAAGAAAAATGGAGAAGGCATGCAACCAATTGTAAATGGTCAAGGAATAAGCGAGAAACAAAGATTCAATATGGATTGTAGATCCATACCTAACCCTAAGTCTTCAAATGTCTTTATAAGGAAGATAAAATCACATTGAACCCTATGGTGGATGGATGAGGGTGTGCAAGGAAAAATAATTCTCAGAGTGAAGAGTATCAGATCACAGAGGATCAAGATCAGAAAAAGTAGATCAAGTGCTTGTATTAAGCAATCGAAGGATTGTAAGCTATTAGGTTTATTATACCTAATACTCTCCAACAATTGTATTAGAAAGAAAATCCTATGGTAATAGGTTAGCTTAGCAGCTATTTTGTAAATCCTATAAATAGGTGACAAAATCCTTTAGTAGGGTAACACTTCTTGTAAAGTGTTTGAAATCCTTTAATCAGGTCACTATTGATACAATGTAAAGCTTTTAACAGGGTAGACCATCAGAAGTGGTTAAACCTTATTGCTACAGTAATTTTTATGGGTATCATCCCCACCCCAGTTTTACCTTCTTATTTTTGGAGGGTTCTTGGGTTACCAAAATCTCAAGTGTTATGTGGTGATGCTTATGTGTTTTTCATAACTGTTTGATATGTTTATATGCATGCAATTTACTTTCAGTTAAGAAAAAGTTTTAATGGTCAAAGCACAGTACTTCTGATTCACACCCCCCCCCTTCTTAGAAGCATTATTCCTATTTGAATATTCCAACAATTGGTATTAGAGCTGATAGGTTCTCACAAGAAGAAGTCTAACAACTTGGAGAAAAAGATCTAAAGATGGAAGTCTTCAAACTTGGGAAGATTATTGACAATCAAGTGATTGATGTGCAATTGGATCTACACAAAGTAGAGGAAGCAAGGGAGGAATTAAAAAAATATTTGAAGAGAAGGAAGGATATAGCCATAGCTGAAAATGATATAAACTATAAGGAGATTGATACCACAAAACTATGTACCAATGGAGACACTAAAGAGTTTGATGCAACAATAGCAGAACTAATGGAGAAAAACAAAGTTCAAACAAATGAGATAAGATCTCTCAAGATGGAACATGAATCTCAGGCCATAATGTTATGTGAAATCATTGAACAAAAGAAAAGAGCAGTTGAGGATAAAGTCATGATGGAAGATGACAAAAGAAATCTTACAAATAGACTTGAATAAAAATGTATTGAATTGACAAGGATCTCAAACATGCAGATGGATACACTTGCCCAAATGATGAATCTTCATCATGAACTCAATATGAAAGATATTAAGATCTCTACTTTGAATATGTAGAAAGAACAACTGTAAAATGAATTGAACAAAGAAAAAGAGACAGTAGAGAATCTCAACAAATCAAGTGAAGCCATCAAGTACTTTGAAGAATTGATGAAATTTCCAAGATCAACCCATGATACATCAGGACTTGGATACAACAACACTGAAATTGGAGAATCATCAAAGAGCATTGAACAAAGAAGTGACAAAGGTAAGAATTCTAAACCTACTTGTCATTACTATAATAAAAGGGTGCATACTGTTAATGTTTGTAGGAGTAGAAGAATCAATTAGAAAAACACACTCAAAAACAAAAGTTATTGTCACAAGTGCAACATGCAAGGACATATGACACAAGATTGTAGATCTAGAGTTACAAGGACACAAAGATTTGATGGACATTGTCATAATTGTAAGAAGTTTGGACACAGAGCATTTGAATGTAGATCAAAGCCTATGTGGACATCAAATCAACAAACAAAAACAAAAGAAAATGAAAGTTAGTACCATTGGGATTACAACACCAAGTATAGCTGTCATTATTGTTAGGAATATGGACATATACCCCAGAATTGCATAAGAACACATTTTAGAGGGAGTTATAATAGGTGGCTAAGCCAAACCACATGTTTCAGTTGCCTAAAAATTGGTCACATCAGCAAAAACTGTCCTACAAGGTCAAAAGCACCAAAACTTGAATCAAACAAGGGCAAAGAAAAGATTGATGAGGAATACATCAGAAAAAACATGAAGAAGACATGGCAAAAAAAGAATGAATTAAGTACATCCAATGAAAGGGTCACTTCACCCACAAGATCAAGTGATCATTTCTCATCCAATTAATCTCAAGATGAGTCTATAGGGTTGATACATATAAGGAAGTATCATACATCATCCCTAAATCATGAAGAAGCAAAGAAATGCATGAAACAAGATGCTGAGATAAAATTTTAAATGATGATGCCGAGCTATCTTTGGATGTTGAGTAAAATTCTAGTGGAAGCCAAGTTCCTAACAGCGACTGAGTTGATGACTGATGCTGAGTTAAGAAACTCCTATGGAAGCCAAATAAAATAGAAATGTAGTGCAAGCTGAGTAATGTTGAAAATTCTTCATAAGCTGAGTTTGCAGTTGAGCATTTAATGCGATGGAAATGGGGTATATTATCATGATTTTAATCATTTTTCTTCATCACGATCAAGAAGAAAAGGAGATAAGGAGCATAGAGTGACTTCACAACAGAGAATCTAGTACTCCAAGTAGATTGCAACCTCCTACAATGCATTTTCATCGATCTTGAGGTATTTTCATTTGTGTCGAGCTACTCAATTTTGTATTTCTGTGTAAAAGAAACCCTAGTTTACATAAATGGCTTCGAGTTCTAAGAAAACCCTAGAAAAAGAATCGTTTGAAGTCTAGCTAGTGTCTAATGAAGTCAGGCAACCCAATTTTTCCCTATTCCTGAAGTGGCATACAAAAATGACCCAGCCGGAGCCCTTTCTTGCATACCCCCAAACATTGTTATGGTCTAGGACGTAAGAAGATGCTACAATTGCAAGATAGGAGCCCTAGGAGACATGGAAATTAGAGAAGCCTTTGCAAAGCTGTGTTCGATGGAGTATTGAAAGAATAATACAAAATTGTTGAAAGGAAGGGTTTGACACAAGTTTTGAGTTTTCCCACTGTGTTCAAGATAGAGTGGATCAGACTTGTATTGAGCAAAATTCATGATCGTAGTCTGTGGTTAGAATATGTCCCTGTCAAATTAACAAAAATAATAATTCATAGGGTAACTTGATATCCTACCCTAGATCAGCACAAGACCTTAAGAAGTGAATCCAAGGAGGTCATTGAAAAGAATATAGGTGCTCAGTGGAACAAGGGAGGAATGACTATTCTTACCATTTAGGGTCCTCTAGTTGAGTTTGCTGTTAGAGTTATTGCCCATAAATTTTACCAATCCAGTAGACTCAATAGTGTGCCATGTATAGTAGTAGATGTAAGTTACAAATTGGTGAAAAAGGATCATATTTATGATCTTGCTGAACTGCAACTACAACAGATAAATGAAAACCTAACAGCCATAAGAAGGACAAAGGGTGCTCAATGTAAATTTGGAGCAATTTTGGTTTGTATATTCTTTTATGTTCAGAATGAATTTCCTTCTTTTGGAAAAGTTACATGGAGGAGTGATAGGACTATCATATCCCAAATAAATGAGTATATAGAACAAATGGGAGAAAATTTTGATACTTTGATGACAAGCTATTTTGAGGATTTCAAGAAATCAATGAAGCAAAGGGTGAGAATACCAGTTTCCTTAGTAGAAAAACATATTAATGATATATGTTTCTTAGTTGATATTGACTTCACCTACATTCAAGTTGCAATTCCAAGGGTAAGATGGCTAAGGCCATTTGGTTATGAAATCAACGTTGATGAAGCATCTGCAACAATAACTACATTGTTGATAGAAGAAACAGATAAGAGTGCCCCACATTTTGGCACTTATGATGTTGTAAGATCAAAAATAAATATGGAATTAAAAATTGCCTCCATATTGAAAAAGAAAGATAAATTGATGAAGAAAATTAAGAAGCAATTTGGTGAAGGGGCAGAGACTGAAGCTGAAGACAATGATGATGACAATGATGATGAAGAGGATGAACAAGAGCAAGGTCCAATGGAACTAACTCAAGGCCTAGGTGAAGAAAAGGAGGAAGGTGCTGAGGAAGAAGAAACCAAGGAAGCATCGACCCAGGCCGAGCCAAAGAAAAGAAAGGCAAAAGTTTAGCCTCCAGCTCATCCCAAAGCAAAGAAAGCTACCATGACATCACCCCAAAAGCCAAAAACCAAAGCTAAAACAAGGGCCTCTACTCAAAAAGCTAAAGAGAAAGAAAAAAAAAGAAACCAATCAAGAAGACACAGGATGAGCCTAGGAAAAGAAAAAAATATGTAGCTCAACCTGATACTGGTGAAGAAGATCAATCTAAAAAGGTAAGTCATTCTTCAGTTGATATATTATGTAAAAAGATTGGAAATGGAGATTTAAGCAATATAAATAAAGTTGATTTCAATAAATTCACTAAAGAAGAACATAATAGAATAGAGGAATCAATTTATGGAATGATGGCATAGTTCAAGTACACCCTTCTTGAACTAGATGGACAATTACCAGATGAACTATCAAAAATTGTAGAAGACAGATGTCATTTTTGTTTAAGAATGGAAAAGGAGATGAGAGAAACAACCCTTTCAAGTATACTGCCTGATTTGACTAAGGAGCAAATAGAAAAAGCAGTCAAAAGGCACAATGCCAGGTTTACACCTAAATACAAGGCATTCTTCATTCTCCAAAACAAAATGGAAGAGATTGTACAAAGAACAACCAAATCATGGAAGAACTTGTACAAAAGGATTGAAGATTTTCTTGAAGAAGAATACAAGGAAGAAGCTTCTGCTCCAGTAGAAGAAAGAAGAAAAAGGAAAGAAGAAAAGATAGAAGTAGAGCAAGGTAGAGGAGAAAAGAAGGAAGAAGAAAAGAAATAAGAAGAAGAGAAGAAGGTAGAAGAAAAGAGAGAAATAGAAGAGGAGACACAAAAGAAAGATGAAACATGAACAGTTGAGGAAAAGCAGCAACAGGATTAGAGTGTGCAAGACACACAATTGCCACCATCAAGCCCTCTACATGTACCTATCACACCTACAGAAATAATAACTGTACATGATATTCTTGACACTTCTACTCAGAACATCAATCCATTAACTGCAATGGATCTCAAAAGAATCCTTGACCAATCTATGCAACAAGCAAGATTATGTGCATATCTAGTATTGGTCAGTATGGATGAATTACAGAAACTAGTAGAAAACACAATTAGAGATAAGGTGAATCCACAAGAACCACCTTCCAACATCTCTACAGCTACTAGTGGTCAACTTCAAATGCCAATAGTTGTTTCAATAGACATAGTTGACACCACAGTTTAGAAGCCGAGTACAACAGTAGACAAAGAAATAGAACAAATAGGACAAACTATTACATCTGATCCTACAGCACAAACTCAAGGTGCACTTCCTATAATTACAATAACTGATCAAGGCAGACAGTAGGAGAAGAAAATAGAATAAACCCCTAAAGAGAAAGAGGCAATACAAACATTGATAAATTTGCCTACCTCAGAGACTCCTTCACAAAAGCCTTTACAAATATCAGCACTGGGATCAAGCTCTACAAATATTGCAAGGGTACTTCACTATGGAGACCCTAAACTAGATGAGGAGATAGTCATATCGAGTTATGACTCAAAAACAATAAACATTGATCAAATCAATAAGGTGCAAGAAGCACTAAATAGAAGAAAGAGGCAAGAGATACTCAGAAAGGAGTATCAACAAAAGCAAACAATGCATGAAATTAAAGATATATTTATGGAAGCTTTCAGTATTTAGTCACTAGATGAGTCAAAGCATATCATGGAACAATTATCATATATTGTTCAATAGATGACAAATGCAGACCTAGAGACAAATGCAAAACTCATGGAATGGTCTGAAAGAAAATTTCAAGGAAAGGTTAATGAGAAAATATCTAGTGAAATAACACTTTCTCAGATTGAATTGGCAAAGGTCATAGAAAAATTCAAAAAGGTACTTGAGAATATATTCTCATTATACAAAAAGTTGTGTGACTTTTCATATTTCACACAAGAGACCAGCCAAAAGATAATGAGCCTAGAGAAAAATTTGAATATTTCTAGCATGCAGCTACCTAAAGATCTAGCTCAAAGTGATAAGCATTTTACTCAGATGCTTCACACTCAAAAAGAAATAGCTATTCTAACAGTAGAAGAGGCCACTATAAGGGCCAAACTATTACAGCTCCAATCTTCTATTACCCCACATTTGGAAATCCTCCATTAAGAACAAGTCTATGCTGAAGCTGTTGTCAAGAAAGACCCTAATCTTTCTACTTCAGAAGGACTTATTTACCTTGCTGCAAAGACTGCCCTCTAGCATAAATCATTGGAAATTGCTTTGCATAATTGGGATGCAAATCTTAGGATGATTATGGAGGTAAAAACCACATTTTTGGAAATATGGTCTTAACCCTTAAAAACCCTCTTCCATAAGTGTCAAAAAAGGTAGAGATAAGATAATAAAAAAAAGGGGGAGACAAGATAATGGGGGAGACAAGATAAAAAGGTGGAGCATGACATACAACATAAAAAATTTTGGTTACCAAGATAGCACTGATAATGGCACAATCAACTAGGGGGAGTTACACTACTTTTGAGGTATATATATATATTGTACCTTACAAATTTTGATTAAGATTTTAAAAAACCTCTGTATATACCAAGTAGATTAGTACATGTACTCATAAGGTTAGTTAAGTGTTTTTGTCACTCATGTCAAAGGGGGAGATTGTTAGTCTCAAAATGGTTTTTGACACTTGAGTGCCAACACACTTAATCACTTTCTACATTGGAGCCAAGTACACCATGTATGTCGAGCCACAACATGAGCTGAGTCAAGGACGCCTTCAGATGCTGAGTGTTCTTCAGGTGCCGAGTGAAGATTAGGTGCCGAGCATGATACAAGTGCTGAGTGACATTTGAGTGCCAAGTCATAGACGATGCCAAGCAATATAGAAATCAAACAAGTGCCAAGTAAGCTAGTTTAATATAAGTGCCGAGCATCAGAGATCAGTAAGTGTCGAGCAACACAAAATGCACATATGATTTTGTAACATTACAAATTTAGATGTAAATCATTTTTATGGCCGACATATGATGAATCTTGAAGGATTAAAAGATAAGATTGAATCTTTTGTATTTTCCATGCAATCAACATACAACCAATAAGAAAAATGGAGAAGGCATGCAACCAATTGTAAATGTGCAAGGAATAAGCAGGAAATAGAGATTCAATATGGATCGTAGATCCATACCTAACCCTAAGTCTTTGAATGTCTTTATAAGGAAGATGAAATCACGTTGAACCCTATGGTGGATGGATGAGGGTGTGTAAGGAAAACTAATTCTTAGAGTGAAGAGTATCAGATCATAGAGGGTCAAGATCAAAAAAAGTAGATCAAGTGCCTATATTAAGCAATTGAAGGATTGTAAGCTATCAGGTTTATTATACCTAATACTCTCCAACAATTGTATTAGAAAGAAAATCCTATGGTAATAGGTTAGCTTAGTAGCTATTTTGTAAATCCTATAAATAGGTGACAAAATCCTTTAGTAGGGTAACACTTCTTGTAAAGTGTTTGAAATCCTTTAATCAGGTCAATATTGATATAGTGTAAAGCTTTTAATAGGGAAGGTCTTTAACAGGGCAAACCATCAGAAGTGGTTAAACCTTATTGCTGTAGTAATTTTTGTGGGTATCATCCCCACCCCAATTTTACCTTCTTATTTCTGGAGGGTTTCTGGGTTACCAAAATCTCAAGTGTTATGTGGTGATGCTTATGTGTTTTTCATAACTATTTGATATGTTTATATGCATGCAATATACTTTTTCCTGTAGGAATGCCAAACTCTGCCTGTGGGATCGCGTTCCATTACTTGGAGGAATGCGACCTCTAGTCAGTCAAATCTTTGAAACCATCTTTCAGTGTTGACCAGTCAAACCTGCTGAAAAACTTGTCCGCGTGAATGCTAATAAACCTCCTGTGGGATTGATTGCTTGTGGGATCACTCTATGATTTTCATCTCGTGGCCTCATTTTCCTACTTTTTTTTCACTAGTCCTGTGCAGCATTCCTGCGACTTTTGACCAGGTTCCTACGGCTGCAGGAATGCTACTTAAACCTGTGAGTTTGTGGTGTTAACTACTTAGTTGAATTTTCTAATGTTTTCTTGTGCATGTTTTCATGCTAACTAGTTTTTTGCAGGTTTCATCACCATAATCTTCTTTCAAACAACTTAAAATTGAACAAATCTTACTTTTGGTTTTTCATGGAATGAATGATTAAGGATTAAAATTAACCAATGTGATCAACATTTTGTTTTAAGTGCTAATGAACATTATGTGCAAACACTTCAAATTTACAGCTTAAAATAAACTTCATCTAATCTTGAATGCTCTAAAATCAAAATGTTCTTATTCCTTCCTCTTTAAAGCTTTTTACGCTTGATTTCCACTTTGTTGAGTTGATTTATTTTTTGTTGACGACATTATGAAGTTGGAACGAATCATTGAATGATTAATCACACATGTCTTTAAATCATAAAATAGAGCACTAAAGCATCATAGTAATGAATTAAATGTCTTACATGTCTTGAGATTGTTCCTTTTAGCACATCTTTGACTTCTCTCTTTCTTGCAAAGTAAGACCTTAAAATACGTGACGCATGTACCAAAAGTTGTTAGCAAGATCATCCACAATAACCTAGGAGTGGTTCTAGTGAGTTCATCCACCTCTAGGAAGTGCTTCCCCTTTGGTGAGGAACTCAAAACAGTAAAAAGTTTGGTCGATATATAAATAAAGGTAAAGGTAAACTTTCTCGCTCTATCACCCAAGTTTGGGCAGCGTGTTTCTGGGGGTAGCCTGAGGTGAATTTTTTTTCCATGATTTTAGCATGTCTAGAATAGATTCTTAAGTGGATCACATATGTAACAACCATTTGGTGAGATGCCACAAACCTATTTACAACCCTTTTAGTCAAAAGTATCTCACTTTTTTCCATGGTATGTTCATTCATGGTGCAAGGGAAACAACATCCCTCAAGATTACTCACCGTTGTGCTCCCTTGGTAGAGGCATAAGGCCACTTGGGTTTCATCTCCAAGGGTTGTTGTTCTTCCAGAAGGGGAACTTCTATTTGCCATGCCTTGAAGATTCTTTGATGTGTATCATTTTTTGATCGACTCTTGTATCGACTCACCTCTTCGACGAGAGGGACATATTGCACTAGAATCATGAGACACCAAGTTGTGGGCCATTGAATAGCATATTGCAATAAAAAATTGACCTTAGGGATAAAGTGTGTGTTTGAACTATCTTATTTGTGCTCAAGACCCATGAAAAACATTTGTAAAACATACACAATTCTATAGTTATTATCAAATCCTTTTGCTAAAGAGATCATTTGTTTGTCCTTCTCAAAGTTGCTTTGTCCTTTGAGAAATTGTTTGCTCATAAATCCCTCATATCAGAAGAGTCCCATCTTTGTTATTATAGAAAGCAGTTGTTAGTAAGTCCATTCACAACAACTTTTGTCTCGTTGGTTCAACTTCCCTTTTTTTTTGTCCAAAGTTATACTTATTTCCTCAAAAACAACAAAATCACTAAATCAAATCCTAGTTACCAATCTTTTTTCCTTGGTCCAAAGTTTTTCCTTTTTCAAAATATCCTTATTACCCATCCTACTTGACTAAAAATAACACGCATTGCCTTTAAAAAACCCCATCTTTGCATATACAAAGCAGTTGTTAGCAAGTCCATTCGCAACAACATTTTGTCTCTTTGGATTATCCTTACCCATTTCCAAACTATACCTATTACCTCAAAACCACACTATCTAGCAAAATTCAGTTACAAACAAACCCTTTTTTCCACTTATCCAAAAGTTGTCATTTTTTCAAAAATCTCCTTGTTACCTATCCTACTTGACCAAAAATATGACATTTTTCCCTTGACCAAAAGTTTGTTAGCAAGTTCATTCACAACAAAACCTAAAGTCAAGCTTCTCCCACTTCACTCAAACTTTTCCATTGTTGTAGAAACCTTAGATATTCCTCGATTGATTTGGGTTTCCAATCCAAGGTCCAAAAGGTATACTTAGCGTAGTCACTACCTCTATAACCCCACAGTTGTGAACAAAATCCTGGAATATCTCATGTCAAGCCATCCCAAGATCAAGTTCAAAAAAGCTAAACTTACACAAATACTAGTTTACAAGGAAATAGAAGCAAAAAAAAAGAAATACACCCCCAACACAAGGATTGCCAAGCTAGATCAAATTGAGAATGATGGTGTAGAGGTAGCATTACAAACTGAGTGGGACTACAAAATTCAAAACCTAACTTTCCAATGTGGTGTTAATCAGAGCCTTATCAACAATTCTAATGTTACTCATTCTGATTAGGTCCTCCTTCTTTCCACACACACTTGTGCACTTATAGGTTTAGTCTCTCATTTAGAAACCTCACCACCACACACAACCATTTAAAAATAGGATCACCTCCTCCCATCTTAGGTTTTTGAAGATCAAGAATCCTCCACATGTATTATTAAAACCTAGCATCTCCCACCATTTCCTCACTTATTTAGAAGCATTTAGCATCATCTCTCCCACCATCATAGTTATCCTTGAAACTCAACATTTTCTAGAAAGAGGTTGTCATTTGTGTTCCACATCACCTTGAGCCAATGGTCAGGGCCACACATTTCATATCACCATCACATTTCCACACTCATATTTTAGGTAAACACAACCTCCTTCACTTAGCACCATATCATATAGACTCTTAAAGTATCATATATACCTAGCATCATCCCTCTTTGCATTTTCATCCATAGGAGAATCATCCTTTCATGCCACTCACCACATGTTTTGGAAGGAACACACAGAAAAAGAAGGACATGGATCCTAGTCATAGTAGTAAGACATCTCAAGCTTAGCCACACCTCGTAGTTTCCATGATGCCATCAGATCCACCACTACAAATCTCAGAAGAGCTAGGTTCCTCCATAGATATTGAGGCTTTCATAAACCAACCTAGTCATGCCACCATTGTAAATGCCATGATAGATCAGAATAAGGAAACCATCATGGAAAATTTCTTAAGGGATCATGTTGGTATCTTTGAATTTGGGCGTCCACCACCTATTGACATATCAGATCCTATGCACCCTTTGTTTGGATGGCAACCACCTCAGATGGAACTAGCAGACCCTAATATACCCTAAACATAGGTGTTTGTTCCCATTCCACAAAACACCCATCCCATTCTCACTCAACCTTTAGTGCATACTACATCCCAACCAACCCCAAGTGTACCATCTACATCTGCTTCCACCACTCATTTTTCTACTCCAACAAATCCTTAATTTGCATCCAGCAACACTACCTTTTTGCTTCCAGCTCACATCATATCTAGTCCATCTACTATGCAAATTCCCCCACTAGGGTCAAAAACCTCATCCTCTATCCCACCCACATAACTATCAACCCCTTTGTAGCTAGCCAAAGCTCTTCAACCTCATTTCCTTTGGGACCTTGGAATGTTGCTATGACATAGGGCCCTACCACTAGCCTTCACCCTAGCATTGCAACCATGTCTACACCTCAGGCACTTTCATCCATCACTTCACATAGCTATTCCCTACCACCCCTTACCAACTACTTTTCTATGCCACCTTCAAGCAATAGCCAAAACACCCCAGCACTGCAATTCCCTGTTGTGAATTCTCTATCACAGATTAATTACCTTGCACCTATTCATAATCAGTAATTTTCTCAAGCAAGAGCACAACCCACATATATTGGGCATAGTATATATTCCCAAAGCATGGCTCAGGCATTACAAACATTACCACCCTTTTAGCCATAGTCTTCATGCCAATAGTATGCTCAAGTATCCACGTAGAACTATTGTTAGATTGTGGTGACTGATCAGGAAAGTAATGTACATACTTCATAATTTTTTTGGAAGTAGCCGACATATTATGGCCGACATATGGCTGACATGTTATAAACCTAAAGCAGTTTAATACTTGTATAAAAGGGCTTAGGGTTGGGGTATTTTTCATAATGTTGTGATGCGAAATTGGTTCTTGCGGCGGTATTGAGCTGTAAGGGATTACAGATTGTAATCAGGTTGTAATCACTGGATTGTAATAAGATCGGACTTGCTGTTTGGTGGACGTAGCCCAGGGATTGGGTGAACCACGTTAAATCTTGGTGCCTTGTGTTCATTTCTGTGTGTTCTATTATTTTCTGTTATTGGTTATATTTGCATGTAGTTTTTATTTCTGTCTGTGGTTTATCCTAACAAGTGGTATCAGAGCGAGGTTTTTTTCAGTTATCCTCTGCAGGAAAGTCTCACGGTTAAGTGGGAGTCTCACGGTTGAGTGGGAGCGATGGCAGATGAGGGTAAGTTGAGGGTTGATAGGTTTAATGGGCATAACTTCCAATTATGGAAGATGTAAATGGAAGACTATTTATATCAGAAGGATTTATGGAAGCCGTTGGAAGGAAAAGCCAAGAATCAGGGAACTATGTCAGAGGCTGAATGGGATCTTTTGGACAGAAAGGCACTCGGAAGCTTTCGGTTATGCTTGGCACCATCGGTGGCATTTAATATTACAAAAGCAAAGACGACAGAAGATTTGATGAAAACCCTAGCGATACTGTATGAAAAGCCCTCTGCTTCAAATAAGGTATTTCTCATGAAGCATTTATTTAATATGAAAATGGCAGAAGGTGGATCTGTTGCAGATCATTTAAATGATTTTAATACTATTACTAGTCAATTATCTTCTGTGGGTATCAATTTTGATGAAGAAATTAGGGCTCTCTTGATTTTGTGTTCTTTGCCTGAAAGCTGGAATGGCTTGGTAATGGCGGTGAGTAATTCTGTTCTTGGATCTAGTACCCTAAAATATGATGATGTGATTGGTGTTGTTTTGAGTGAGGAAACTCGTAGAAAATCCTCAAGTGGATCTACATCAGGAAGTGCTTTAAATGCACAAAGCAGGGGCAGAACAACTGAAAGAGGAAGTAAATCTAGAAATTGTGGGAAATCAAGAGGAAAGTAAAAGGGGAGGAGGTCTCAATCGAGAGGACCAAATGATTGCTGGTACTATGGGAAACCAGGGCACAAAAAGAAAGATTGCTGGAATCGAAAGAAAAATGAAGGAGATAAATCAGATGGAGACAAGGAGGCAAATGTGGTAAGTAAAAAATCTGAAGAGGATGCTTTGCTTCTGTCTTTAGAGAGTGTTGATGATTCATGGGTTTTAGATTCTGGCGCTTCATTTCATGCTACACCTCATAGAGGTTATTTCATTGATTATGTCCAAGGGGATTTTGGGCTTGTTTATTTGGGGGATAATGAACCCTGCCAGATTGTTGGAAAGGGAAAAATTAAGATTAAGTTGCAGAATGGGAATCATTGGCTACTACATGAGGTAAGACATGTTCCAAAGCTGAGTAGGAATTTAATTTTTGCAGGGCAACTCGGTGATGAGGGTTGTGTAGTTACTTTTAATGATAAAAATTGGAAGGTTTCAAAAGGTTCCCTTGTAGTAGCAAAAGGTGTGAAAGTAGGCACATTATATCTTTGTATAGGTCATATTGTTCCTTCTACTTTGATTGTTTCAGAGAAAAATGAATATTTAGGAACAATTACTGCAGTTGAGCAGGGAGAACAAATAGCTGCTATAGATTCTGATACAGCGTTGTGGCACAATAGACTTGGGCACATGAGTGAGAAAGGTATGAAAGTACTTCATTCAAAGAAAGTTTTACCAGGTCTGAAATGTGTGAATATGAATTTCTGTGAAAGTTGTGTGTATGGAAAAAAAAAGAGAGTGAGTTTTGTAAAGACTGGGAAGGAAAACAAAAAGGAGAAATTAGAGCTTGTGCATACAGATGTATGGGGACCAGCTCAGGTATCTTCCCTTGGTGGCTCTCATTATTATGTTACATTTATTGTTGATGCAACTAGAAAAGTATGGGTTTATTTCCTTAGACAGAAATCTGATGTATTTCAAACTTTTAAGAAATGGAAATGCTTGGTTGAAAATGAGACTGGTAAGAAATTAAAATGTCTCAGATCTGATAATGGTGGTGAGTATTGCAGTCATGAATTTGAATATTATTGCTCCACTAATGGTATTCGTAGACAAAAAACTATTCCAAGGACTCCACAGGAAAATGGAGTGGCTGAACGCATGAACAGGACTATAATGGAGTGCACAAGGAGCATGTAGTTGCATGCTGGGTTGCCCTTACACATGTGGGCGGAGGCTATCAATACTGCAGTATATTTGATTAATAGAGGTCCCTCTACTCCTTTGGGCTGTGGTATTCCAGAAGAAGCATGGACTGGTAAGAAGGTGAGTTATTCTTTTCTCAAGACCTTCGGTTGTGAAGCTTTTGCTCATATAGACTCTGAAAATAGAACCAAGCTAGAAGCTAAATCAAAGAAATGTGTCTTTGTTGGATATGGCATTAATGAATTTGGTTATAGGCTTTGGGATTTTAAAAATCTTAAAATTATTAGAAGTTGGGATGTCATATTCAATGAGAAAGTGTTGTACAAAGATTTGTTGCAGCAACATGAGAAGAAAGAAGATGATTATGTAGTGCTGGATGATACTCCAAAAGCTGATGTTCCAGGCATTCCTCATGATGTGCAACAACTGCAACAACAAATACCACACACACCAATAAATGTTAGATGGTCAACAAGGCAAATTAGACCTCCACAAAGGTTTTCTCCCTCTTTGTATTCTATTTTACTTACTGATGCTGGTGAACCTGAAAGTTATGATGAAGCTGTGCAGGTGGATACTAAGATTCAGTGGGAGTCTGCAATGAAAAATGAAATGGACTCTTTGCTGAAAAATAAGACATGGGATTTGTGCAAGTTGCCTGCAGGTAAAAAGGCTTTACAGAATAAATGAATTTATAGGTTGAAAGAAGAGGAAGGAGGTAAGATAAGATTTAAGGCCAGGTTAGTTGTAAAACGATTTGCACAGAAAAAGGGAATTGATTTTGATGAGATATTTTCTCCTGTTGTTAAAATGACTTCTATTCGTACTGTTTTAAGTCTTGTGGCTACTGAAGATTTGCATTTAGAGCAAATGGATGTCAAAACAACCTTTCTTCATGGTGATTTGGATGAAGAAATATATATGGCTCAGCCACAGGGTTTTGAGGTCAAAGGTAAGGAGAACTTAGTGTGCAAATTGAAGAAAAGTTTATATGGCTTGAAGCAAGCACCTCGACAATGGTATCTAAAATTTGACAGTTTTATGCATGAGCATGGATATAATAGGTGTCATTCAGATTACTGTGTTTATTTTAAGAGGTTGGATGATGATAGCTCCATTATTTTATGTTTATATGTTGATGATATGCTTGTAGCTGGGTCTAACATGGATCATATTAAGGGGCTGAAACGCCAATTAGCACATGCATTTTCTATGAAGGATTTGGGGGCAGCAAAACAAATCCTTGGTATGAAGATTTGCAGAGATAGGAAGAACAGAACATTGACGCTATCTCAAGCTGATTATGTTGAGAAGGTGTTGCAATGTTTCTCTATGGAGAATGCTAAAGCTGTCAGCACACCTTTACTTGGTCATTTGAAATTGACTAAGGAGATGTATCCCAAGACATAGGAAGAGGAGGATAAGATGTCCAAGGTACCCTATGCTTCAGCTGTAGGAAGTTTGATGTATGCTATGGTATGCACTAGGCTAGATATTGCACATGCAGTGGGAGTCGTTAGCAGGTATATGAGTCATCCAGGATTTGAGCATTGGAATGCTGTCAAGTGGATTCTTAGATATTTGAGAGGAACATCCAATAAGTGTTTACACTTTGGGGGCTCTACTACTGATTTACAGGGCTATGTTGACTTAGATTTGGTTGGGGATATTGATACTAGGCGGAGTACTACAGGTTATGTCTTAACTGTTGGTGGGGCAGCCGTGAGCTGGGTTTCTAGGTTACAGAAGATTAATGCTCTCTCCACTACAGAGGCAGAGTATGTTGCTGCTACAGAGGCAGCCAAAGAGATGATATGGCTTCAGTTCTTCTTGGAAGAATTGGGACATCCTCAAAAGGATAATTATTTGTTCACAGATAGTCAGAGTGCCATTCATCTTGCTAAGAATTTAGCTCTGCATTCTAAGACCAAACACATATAGTTGCGGTACCATTTCATTCGGTCAGTTTTGGAGGATGGACAGTTAAAGCTAGAGAAGATACATACCAATGACAATCCAGTAGATATGTTGACAAAGATTGTAACAAGGGAGAAGCTGAACTCCTCTTCAGTTTCGGTTGGTCTTTTAGACTGAACATGAATAAAAGAATAGTAGAGTCCAAGATGGTTTGATCCAGTGGGAGCCCCATGTAGTAGTGGTATTGCTACAGGATCAGTCTCCAAGTGGGAGATTGTTGTTTAGTGTGGAGCCTGATCAGTCCCCAAGTGGGAGATTGTTAGATTGTGGTGATTGATCAGGAAAGTATTGTACATACTTCATAAATTTTTTGGAAGTAGCCGACATGGTAGCCGACATATTATGGCCAACATATGGCCAACATGTTATAACCCTAAAGCGGTTTAATACTTGTATAAAAGGGCTTAGGGTTGAGTATTTTTCATAATGTTGTGATGCAAAATTGGTTCTTGCGGTGGTATTGAGCTGTAAGGGATTACGGATTGTAATCACTGGATTGTAATAAGATCGGACTTGCTGTTTGGTGGAAATAGCCCAGGGATTGGGTGAACCACGTTAAATCTTGGTGCCTTGTGTTCATTTCTGTGTGTTCTATTATTTTCTGTTATTGGTTATATTTGCATGTAGTTTTTATTTCTGTCCGTGGTTTATCCTAACAACTATCTCATAGGGCAAAAACCTAATACTTATCCTCCCCACCAACAAACTCCTTAGTAGATGTAGTAATATGCACAAACCACATTCCAACAACCCATAGCATCCATCGCACCAGCTGTACAACCTATTTTTCCATAGATGCCATTAGACAATCAGGGTTTTCCCTACATTGGGGGCACCTAGACTGGGGGCATCCACTCCCTCATCTGTAAACTCTAAATGGGAAGAGATGAAAAATGTTCTCAAAGCCCTCAAAGATGGGATAGACTCCAAAAATTTTAAATTTGAGAATGATTGCCCATATCCATTTAACAAAACCATAACAATGACACCATTTCCTAAACATTTTGAGATCCCCAAGTTTGACAAATTTAGAGGGAAAAGTGATCTAGTCACACATGTTAAGGAATTCTATATGCATTATCAAGAGGTGGCCTATAATGATGTGTTCCTCATGCAGCTCTTTCCAAAAAGCTTAGGAGGACCGGCCTTAGAATGGTTCTATCATATCCCTTAGGGCACTATTAAAACTTTTGTTGATCTTTCTAAAGCCTTTGTGGCTCAATACACCCATCTTGTTAAAACTGAATTATCTGTAGTGGACCTAGTTCATACTAAGCAGAAAGGAGGATAAATCCTTGCAAAATACCTACAATGTTGGCAAATCCTCACAACTAGGATCTCATGTACCATCCCCAAATGTCACCTTGTCAAAATGTTCATAAACAATGCACATCCTAGCCTTTCCCATCACATGGTTATGAACTGTTTGCAAACATACAAACACATTAAGGAAAAGGGGACATGACTTGAACAAGGCCTCATTAAGGATGGTTTCATCAGACTTTACAAGGAAAACACCCAAGATCGAGGTCTCAGCAATGAAAAAACCCGATATTGGAATAAAAAAAAAAATATAGTGATAGATGGCACCACTGACACCTGACAAGTTCATATCGTTGGGGCAACTACTAATATTCCCACCATATTTTGTCAACAAAAACCTTATCAACAACAACCCCTTGTATATCAACAACCACCTATGCAAACCAATCAACAAGTACCTACTCATCATAATGAAACCAATGCCATCACAATTTTAGTAGGTGCTAAACCCCGTGTTCAGAGACAACCATGCGCATACACCCCATTGGGGGAACCCCTTGATGTAATTCTTAACAAATTGGCCAAGGACAACCTTGTTTGGTATCCAAAGACATAACCTTTGGAGCCTAATCAGTTTATAGCATCTTGGTACAAGGATAATGAGTTCTGTAAATTCCATCATGTTAAAGGACACACTACCCTTAAATACATGCAACTCAAGGATTATGTCTAAGACCTCATTGACCAGAAGGAAATCATAGTGGGGGTACAAGCTTCACCTAATGTAGGATTAATGATGTATCAAAATGCTTTCCCTCCTCATAACACAAACATAGGAAAAGCACCTACAAACACTCCTACCAACAAACCAAACAATGTTCAAACTAAACAAGTTGATAACCGAGATAAGTCTCAAAACTACTCCTCAGCATATTTAGACTATGGGAGCCTCATTGGCTGCATTTCCCAAGTTGAGCCGTCTATCATTGTTATAAACATCAAAGGCCCAGATACCCAATGTGCAGTTACTACTCATCGAGCTTGACTCAATATAGCTGGCCCACCTATGCTTTCACCATCAAGACCACCTCCATCTAGAGCACCTTTATCAGGATCATCCTCCTTAGGACCAAAATATAATATCTTGGAGCACCTTAGGAACACACCAGCTTAGATTTCCATTCTCGATCTCTTATGAACAAGCCCACTAAACCTTGATAGTACTCTACATGAGTCATGCATCCCCACTAACATAAATGCCACTGAGTTCTACTACTTGGTTGGCCATATTTCTACATCATGTGCTTTATGCTTCAAAACTACCAATATCCCAATAGTTGAACCCAATCATATCCTTCCACTTCGCATAGCTATCATGGTTTCTGACTTTGTAGTCAAATAGGTCATGTAGATAGATAATGGATTGAATTTGAATCTATGTACTTTAAAGTTCATCAAACAGGTAGGATACATTGAGGCAAATATCATTAATGAGGTGATCACGATCAAGGCATATGACAATTTGGAGTACACCACTGAAGGGACCATCTTGCTTCCTCTCAAAGTTAGCCTAGCCACTCAAGAAACACTTTGCCACATAGTTGATCTTAACTTTCCATACAACATCCTCCTTGGTCACCCATGGATTCATGCCATTAAGGTTGTTCCATCCACGTATCATTAGTGTGTCAAATTTTCACATAATGGCACTGAGATAACCATCCATGCAAATCCTGAACCCTTTTCTTACTGTAATGCAGTTGAAGCTTCATACACCAACCATTGTCCTAGAATCAAAATTGGCCACACCACAGCTAGTTCCTCTAGCACCTCCACTCTTTCCATGGTTAAGATCAACTACCAAGGTTGTGGCGAGTAAAGTCTCATAGATGCTTTTGCTATTGGCGCTCTACCAATTGATCCACATACTCGAGGGTGTGCAACCTATCAAATACCAAGACTAGATGCTACCCCTCAGATCAAATAGCTTGGATCTACCACATTTCTTACCAATGGTATCCTCAATGGATAGGAAAATTCTCCCGACATTAGTACATGGTTGTACAAAGAACCACCTCCAAAAAGTAAAGAACTTCTTGATCACTTCAAACAAAAATACCCATAGTCTCATCGCCTTGCTACTAAACAATGGGATTATCAAGGAGGTGGTCTAGGCCACCTGGAGTTAGGCATTAGGTAGCCTGTGGAAGCACAAAAAGAAGAGAAAAACAAAGGCTTAGGCTATGGAATGCCCTTAATTGGGGGCACTATGATGGAAGGCCATGCCTTCACAAACATCTAAAACAACCTTGTTGAGGTCGAAGATAGTCCTTAGGAGGTAGAAAAGAAATCCTATGATGATATTTTCCTTGAAAAAATTATCCTAGGAGCATCTGTGTTCTGCCAATTATCCCTAAATCTCATAGACCTACCCCTCGCTCACCCCAAACTCATTGATTGGGACTAACCATGTGTCATTTATGTTGATGAATTCTCTACTGAGCATACTCTCCTTAAATTTATGGGGGTAGAAACACCACATAAATGACTGCCACCATCATTGACATATGTATACAAATTGGATCCAACAGGTTACTTTGGGGAGGAGGAAATCTCTAGTAGCAAAAGTGAAATAAAAAAAGAAACAAAAAAGAAAAAGAGCAAAAGAAAAATATCCTCTAGTGAAAACTCCTCTGGAGTGCTATCGGATGACTCAAAAAATGAAATAAAAATAAAGGATGTATCTAATGATGAAAACCTCTTAGAGGCACCCAGAGATGGAGATTTCATCCTCCCCCCACAGGAGCATAGGCCGCCCATATCTTCAGTCTTGACATAAGAAACTCAACCAATCAATATTAGTTTGACAGAGATACCACACATCACATACATTGTAGCATTTCTACCACCCAAGCAGGGAGATCTTCTCATTGAAGTCCTTTGTGAAAATGTTGGGCACTTTACATGGTCCTATCAGGACATGCTTGGGTTGGACCCCAAGTTAGTTGTGCACCATTTGGCTGTGGATTCGAAGGCCAAACTTGTTAAACAAAAGCTCCGTAAGATGCACCCAAAAATTTCATTATTGGTTAAAGTAGAGCTAGACAAGTTGCTGGAGGCAAAAATAATTTTCCCAATAGATTATTTCAAATTGATTTCCAACATGGTACCTATTATCAAGCCTTCTAGTGATATTAGAATCTGCGTAGACTTCAGAGATCTCAACAAAGCTTGTCCAAAGGATGACTTCCCATTACCAAATATCAACATGATTGTTGATCTCACTGCAGGTCATGAACTCTTGTCACTCATGGATGGTTTCTCTAGATATAATCATATTCATATAGTAGAGGAAGACCAACATAAGATGACATTCACTATACCTTGGGGCACATTTTGCTATAACATGATGCCATTTGTGCTAAAAAAATGCTAGGGCAACATATCAGCACGCCATGATGGTCACCTTCCATTACCTAATCCATAAGCCTCTTGAGGATTATGTGGATGATATTTTAGTCAAGTCTTTCAATGCTCTTGATCACTTATCTCATCTTGAGGAAGTGTTTAATTGATTGGCAACATATCATCTCATTGTCAATCCAAAGAAATGTGTCTTCAGCGTCACCTCAAGAAAGCTCTTGGGATTCATTGTATCACAAAGAGGTATTGAGATTGATTTTGATCCTAAAAAGGTCAAGGCCATCATGGATATGGATCCTCCTAGGAACCTCAAGCACCTTCATTCTCTACAGGGGAAACTCCAATCAGTTACACAGTTCATCTCTCAGCTCATTGATAAATGTTGACTGTTTACACATTTGCTCAAGAAGGATCAAAACTTTAGATGGGATCCTACTTGCCAATGCAATTTTGAGCTCATTAAGCAATACTTGGCTAATCCACCTATTTTGGTTCCTCCAGTTGCAGGGTGTCCACTCATCTTATACATCATAGCTACTCCCACATCATTAGGTGCTCTTCTAACACAACTTGATGATACATGAAAGAAAAGAGCTATTTATTACATCATTCATACCTTAGTGAGATATGAGCTCAATTACATGCTGATGGAGAAGGCTTTCTTAGCTATGGTATTTTCCACTTAGAAGTTGCATCACCACATGTTGAGTCACACTGTGCATCTAATCTCAAAGATTAATCCTTTGAAATATATGTTATCTCACATAGTACTTAGAGGACACTTGGAAAAATGGGTTATGCTCCTTAGTGAGCTCAACATCCAATATATTGATAGAAAAGCCATCAAAGGTCAGGCTATTGTAGATCACTTGGCAGATGCACCCCGGGTTGTGGACCACCCCCTCATTATGGAGTTCCTAGAAGAACACCTCTATTTGATAGAAGAACAACCATCCTGGAAGCTATACTTTGATGGCTCCTACACATCTCATGGCTTTGGTGTAGGGATACTCTTGGTCACACCTCAAGGCAATTACATTCCAAAATATTTCAAGCTATAGTTTTGGTGTACCAATAACATCTCAGAGCATGAAGCCCTTGTTGTAGGGCTCAATATTGCCATTGAATGAAATATCACAGAGTTACAGGTCTACGGTGATTCTCAACTTATCATCAAACAAGTCTTGAATGAATATCAGACCAAGGATGACAAGCTACTACCTTACAAAGAGTTGGTTGATCAATTAAAGGAACACTTTACTCAACTCTAGTTCATACAGATACCTAGACTACAAAATAAAGTAGCAGATGCCATGGCTACTATTGGTTCTCTCTTGGAAATACCATGCGAAGCTACGCAATATGAATTCTTGGTCAAACAGCTACATGAACTTGCATTTGAGAATGATGAGTCAACACGGGTATGCATCTTGGTTGGTCCCCAATCCCCATAATACCACAAACTTCACACTTACCTACTCAATAGTATCATATCTCCCCATCTCACATGAACTCAATGCTAGAACCTTATTTGTAGAGCTTCCCATTATACTATCATTGCCCAAAATCTATATGATCGTGGTTATCATGATACTCTCTCTCAATGTTTAGACCAAAATAAGGCTTCAATGGTTCTCAAAGAGGTACATGTTGGACTTTGTGGTGCTCACACGAGCAAGATAGTGCTAGCTAAGAAAATCCTTCGGGCTGGGTATTATTGGCCTAATCTAGAGCATGATGCATGTGAGTTTGTGAAATGATGTTTACCTTGTCAAAAACATGCTAATCTAATTTGGGCCCTAGCTTAGGATCTATAACCTATAGCGCCACCATGGTCTTTTGCTTGCTGGGGGTTTGATCTTGTTGGTCTTATCACACCACTTTCTTCATAAGGACACAAGTGGATAATCACTGCCACTAATTATTTCACTAAGTGGGTCGAAGCAGTTCCCCTTATCACTGCAACAGTAGTTTAGGTGTCCAAATTTATCCTATATCATATCATTTGTCCCTTTTGGATCCTGGCTACCATTTTTACTAACCATGGAGGTAATTTTGAAAACCTAAATATGGAGGAATTGTGGACTTCCCTTTACATCCATCATTGCTTTTCTAGCCCATATTTCCCACAAGGTAATGGTAAGTGGAGGTAACTAATAAAACCCTACTTAAAATTCTCAAAAAATTTGTCAATGATTTTGGTTGTGATTGGCATTTACAAATCAATCTTGCCCTATGGGCATATCGAAACTCATTTTGTACATCCACTGGCACAACCCCATACTCCTTGGTCTATGGTACTGAAGCAGTATTACCTATTGAGGTCAAACTCCCATCCCTTCACATTTCTCTATAGGGCCAGATATCTAATGAAGAGTATAGAGTGGCTCAACTTACTCAGCTTGATTTATTTGATGAGAGAATACAATAGGCCTATGACCACCTCATGGTCTACCAGAATTGCCTCAAGCACAATTTTAATAGGAAAGTCCATCCATGCAGTTTCAAGAAGGTGACATGGTCCTCAAAGAGAACATGAAGGTTTAGACTGATTGAGAAAAGAAAGGCAAGTTTGAGCCCACATGGCTTAGCCCTTATGTGGTCATAGCATCTTTTGGCTGAGGAGCCTATTAGCTATCCACACTTAAAGGTGAAGTCTTGAATGATCCTACCAAAATAATTCACCTTAAGAAATTCTACACCTAAAAAAAAAATTCTCAAATCAAAAAAAGGTAAAGAAAAATAAGCGTCCAATGGTGAAAACTTGGCAATTCAAGTGCCTTGGATAGGTCCCTAGTGAAAACCTAGCAAATAGGCCCTAGGTGTACTTAGCCTTTTTATTATCTATCACTGACACTCATTTCCCACATTTCCACTTCATATCACATCACCCATCTCCCCATTTGTTCAAGGTTTTCCTCATAGTTTTACTATTAGCTCTCCCACCACGCGTGGCCATATCACCCTCCAACACTTCACACTTTGCAACATCCCACCTAACCCCTGTATTATCAAATCCTGTGTATCATACCCAATGTACTCTACCATATGTATATTATTTGGTGTTTTTTCATCCTGGTACTTTACCATATGTATCCTACTCAACAAGTAGTACTCTGTGTATCATATCCTTGTACTAACACTTGTATCCTATGTATCATAATATTGTAAATATAGTAGTATCATAATCCTTGTAAAAAATTACGCTTTACATATCACACCTCTATAAAAATACTTGTATTATAAAAATGCTATCTCCTTGTACTGAGCTTTCCCCTATCATATACACACCTACTATCGTGTTTTATCATATGTTTCTAAGTTCCCAGTCATTGTATAGTCATACTTGTATGTCTTATCTGAGTCTTATTGTGACACCTTGTGTCCCTAGCCCATCATATGTAGAAAGATGTCATTGTCCCCTTTTTTGGGTGTCCTACACGTCCTCATCGTAAAGTCCTTTCCAAGTATCCCTTCCTTGTTTTCCAACCCGTCAATAGCCCATCAGTTTGATCTCTTTAGCAAAAGGTTACTTTTTTGCACTTTTGTTCTTTCCTTGCACATCTTTGCTTTTTGTATATTTTAATTGATTGCTTCCATGTGATTTTAGTTGTTCCCTCCTCAAGGTCATCATGATCATTTCATATCATGGTGTGTTTTGTCTGGGGAAACTTAAATGCATGGTTTCGATTGCAATCTTTTTCTGCTTGTGAGTCAGTTGGATATCACCCTTGCATATTTCAACCATGTTTTTATTTTTGATAACATGATGCACTTGGGTGATATCATTTGCTTATGGATCTCCCAACATCATTCCCATACTAATCTCTCCAAGGCTCATGTGTGATGCTGGAGAAATCCTTGCGTGCTTGTTTGAGTAAGTCCTATGTAATATTGGGGAAAAGGTCTTGATGTTCTTAGTAAGCTTGGTAGATCCCTAATATTCCTATATCAAATAAAGTGCTCATGCTACATAGTGGTAGTTCCTCACGAAGTACCCCACGCTCAAGCTTCTCATGCACCTCACATTTATTTTCTTGTTACTTTCCTTTGATTTCCTATCGTAACCCATGATATCCTTTACATCAGCTATCTCTCTCAAACTTTAGCTTTTTCCACTATCTGAATCTTTTGATTCAAATCATCAAACATTGATGATTTTTTTCATTGTCCTACTTTCACAGCTTCTCATTCCTTA